>CM040401.1:74370934-74970934 GCA_022702515.1 Ilyophis sp. 1 JC-2022
GAAAATAAGACATCAAGAGTTCTTTGATATTGTTGGGTCACAGACATCAGGAAGTCATGGCATGCAAAAGGATATGCAACGAAATATTAAATATGATGACTTTATTAAAGTTTACGTTCATTTGCGGCGGCAGTGTAGTATAATGGTTAAGGAACTGGACTTGTAACCGAAAGGTTGCAGGTTCGATTCCCAGGTAGGACACTGCCGTTGTACCCTTGAGCAAGGTACTTAACCTGAATTGCTTCAGTATATATCCAGATGTATAGGAATGGATAAATGTAATAAGTTGTGTAAGTCGCTCTGGATAAGAGCGTCTGCTAAATGCCTATAATGTAATGTAATTTGTCCAATTACTTTTCGTCCCCTAAAATTGGGGGGGACTATGTATAAAAATGGCTACAATTGCTACATGGTTCACCTGATATGGATGTAAAAAACCCTCAAATTAAAGCTGAACGGCAGAAGTCTGCACTTTAACCTCATATACGTACCAGAGGTCGCGCTAGGATTCCACCTTCCTGCACTTCGATATTGTCTTTGTTATTTTGACAAACAAAGTCGGTAAGGTATAGGAATTCGGTCACTGCATTTCTGGTTGTTGTAAATAAGAAACGCAGCAAGTCCGGTTAGAATTAGGATAAGATCGGTTTAGTCTTTTCTGTCCAATCTTTCTTTTTATCCTGTATTCTCTCGATCTGTTACCTTTTGTGTTCAGCTCTTTTGCTACTGGAGCTTTAGGTACAGGTTAAATTTTCTGTTTCATTCTTTCACCCATTTTACTGTTTTTTTTGTTTGTTTTCTCAACCTCTCGTCTACACTCTTTGATTTAGAGCGTGAGGTTATTTTGTTGTTTACACTCGCTATTTTCGAGTTCACCCCCATTTGGGGTTGTTTTGATTTGGCTTGTGCCGGGAAGTTTTTATTTCAATTTTTTCCTTTAGTATTCCTTCCCTGGTGCAGATTTCAACGCTTTTGTGGTGTATCTCTCGAGATACGCTTTTAGATTCCTTGTCTGTTTTGCCTGGTTCTCTGAACCTTACATCTCCCCTTACACTGTGTGTGTGTGTCTGTGTGTGTATGTGTATGTATATAATGCCAGTATACCAGTAACATTTACCAGGTTACATGCCTTCTCTTTAATCTTACATAATGTTTACCATTTCCAAATATATGAAAAAAAAATGTTTTCATAAAGGTTCACAAGCTCCCACAAGCTCACCTGAATTGAGATTATGCAGCGCCAGCGTTAAACTAATTTAGCTCGCTCAGTCATTGCAGACTTTAATCTGCCACCTTTTTGTAGCAGAGCGCTACGATACGTACATTTACTATAATTTTGCTATGGTCTCGCCGAGACGTGTTCCACTGTGCGTAAGTGAATTCATGATCCAAAAGGGACTATAAACAGTTGTGATTAAATTATATAGGCTGTATCGTTTTACTGATAGGAAATTATTTTTGACCTATACTGTAATAGAAAGTTTCCAGCATCGGAAGAAGACTGCTCTTGTTTCATATTAAATAACTATACAGTATTTGTATTTTGTTTATTTTATCGTTGAGATGCACACACTACATGGCCTAAAGTATCCAGACACCGCTTAGTCTGGGGCTGTTTTTCATGGTTCTGGCCTGGCCCGTTAGTTCCAGTGAAGGCTAACCTTAACACTACAGCATACAATGACATTCTAGATGATTCTGTGCTTCCAACTTTGTGGCAACGGTTTGGTGAAGGCCCTTTCCTGTTGCAGCACGACAATGCCCCAACATGACAATATCCCAGCAGCAATGTCCCAACATGACAATATCCCAGCCCAATGCCCCAACATGACAATATCCCAGCACAATGCCCCAACATGACAATATCCCAGCAGCAATGCCCCAACATGACAATATCCCAGCACAATGCCCCAACATGACAATATCCCAGCACAATGCCCCAACATGACAATATCCCAGCAGCAATGCCCCAACATGACAATATCCCAGCACAATGCCCCAACATGACAATATCCCAGCAGCAATGCCCCAACATGACAATATCCCAGCACAATGCCCCAACATGACAATATCCCAGCAGCAATGTCCCAACATGACAATATCCCAGCACAATGCCCCAACATGACAATATCCTAGCACAATGCCCCAACATGACAATATCCCAGCACAATGCCCCAACATGACAATATCCACGCACAAAGCCCCAACATGACAATATCCCAGCAGCAATGCCCCAACATGACAATATCCCAGCACAATGCCCCAACATGACAATATCCCAGCACAATGCCCCAACATGACAATATCCCAGCAGCAATGCCCCAACATGACAATATCCCAGCACAATGCCCCAACATGACAATATCCCAGCAGCAATGTCCCAACATGATAATATCCCAGCACAATGCCCCAACATGACAATATCCCAGCAGCAATGCCCCAACATGACAATATCCCAGCACAATGCCCCAACATGACAATATCCCAGCACAATGCCCCAACATGACAATATCCCAGCACAATGCCCCAACATGACAATATCCCAGCAGCAATGCCCCAACATCTTCCCAGGAGAGTGGAGACTATAATAGGATATATAACTACATATTAATGCCCATTATTTTGGAATGAGATGTTGGACAAGTCCATGTACTTTTGGCCATGTAGTGTATCTTTGTATATTTTCTTCTGCATTCTTAGGAATTTCCCCAGATGATTGAGTTGCAATGAATTTGTCTTGTACTCTGTGTTCTGCGTGCTCATTATACGAATCACTGTATGGAATTATGTTCATTATTCCTTTGGATACATTTCTAACACACATAAACATCTGAGGCTCAGAGGCCGGTCCGAACAGACAGAAACAGAGCGATGATTATTTTCTGGTTTTGCTGCACTTGAGTAATTCTATGTTTCCATGGCATTACCTGTAGGCTCCTCCGGGGTGAGGGGAAACCTTATGGCAGGACGTAGTTTCTCTCCACACCGTATCTCATTATCCAACATGTCAAACCCTTAAATGATGTCATCCCCAAGGCCAACAGAAAGACGCAGCTATATGGAAACTCGTCATACAGGAAAACCTAGTTTCCACGGAGCTGTTCCCTTTGCCCCAGATCTGATCGCGCGCCTCCCTGACGACTGGCGCGGACTGAGGCGATGGAGGCAGAACGCGAAAGGACAGATGGGCTCGTTCATTCTGATGGCCAGGAGCAGAAGGCTGAGTCACTGTAACGCCCCTCCACCCGGCCACGCACGCGTGGCATGACCTCGGCGTGGGTGATGAAGATGACACACGGCACCCACATAGTCCCATCCGTGAGCCCTGGGTGAAAAAGCCCTTTTCGGAGAGAAGCATTTTTCCGGAAACTCCCGAGGCGTAGGTTGACTTTTTCACGTTTCATCTCAGACTCGTTCTTCTTTCGTCTCCCGTGCTTTATAGCCTAACGATGCACTTAATTGCATTACATGCAGGCTGATGTAAATGAACAGCACTGGACATTTTAGCAGCTATAGCTATTGATGTATTTATGTTATATTGCATGACTAAAATCAGACTTCTCTGAGGGTATAAATGACCGGAGAGAAAGTTTTTACACGCATGGGTTAAAAGCGCTATCTGCGTACGGACACGTAATAAAGGCCGGGATTTCAGTATAAATTCACCAGAAACAGCAGTGGGTGCGTCACAATACTTGACAAATGCATCCTCCTTTCCTCCACCACCACCTCCTCTCCTCCGTGCCCCGGAAACGGATCTTTGTGTTTTAATATAATGTTGCTGATTACATCTTAATTGCGTATTAATGGTTACATATTAAGTAAGGATCTCGACGCAAACCGCAATTTCAGGTACATTTTATAGGCTACTGTACATACAAATAATTGTACTTGAAACGTACAGGCTATTTTGCATACTTCCTTGAGACAAGTGGAGGAAAGGAGGTGAGGAGTGAAGCATATTGGGACGCACCCCAGTTCTCCGGCTCAGGGTCCTCGTTCGCACAAACCTTGGTCCCTATTGTGGATGGTTCTTTTTAGTTCCTACAACCCGGTGGAAAAGGGGCTAAAGATCGCTCACAAATCTAAACTAAATGAAGGCGGAGCTCATCTGGAAACGCAAGAATCTAAACATTTAACATTTTGGCGTAATGAGTGTGTTGAATTATTATGAGTGAAAATCTGAGCTGAAGGGAGGACATTATTGCTGTCGAACAGAGAGGGTTATTTTGCGAGCCAGGCCAGGGTTCACCCATGACAGCCTGCTTCTCCACCAGCGGACAGCTGCTCTTCTGATGATGCATCCGAGGGGCTTCATTGCTCACAATATGGGAATAAAAATAATTTATCATCAATTCTGATGGTTATTTCCAGTACCCCCCCCCCCCCCACACACACACACACACACACACACACACACACATATTTTGTTCCTCTATTTCTCGCTCTCTCTTTGAATTAAAATCACAATTTATAGATGTAAAATGATTATTTAATTATAATATACAGTAAACATTCACAAGACATGAGATGCCTAATGAATTTTCTTATCAGATTAACCAGGGCAACATGTACACTTATATCATATTGTGCTGTGGGATACTGTAGCAGTTTTTTTCCAAAAGGTTCAACAGTAGTGCCCCCCATCCACAGACTTAGCAAACAGACTTCTGGGTAAAAACCCAGTTCCCTTACCCCTATGTCACACTTAAGATTTGAACATGCCTTTTGAAGAAATTGTCGTTACATTTCAGCATTTAGCTCTTGTCCAGAGTGCCTTTTTACAGATTACGTTTTTACAAAAAAATAAGTTTCTATAGCTTTTTTTTTTACTGAAGCAATTTAGGGAAATTACCTTGTTCAAGCGTGCAATGGTAGTGTTGCACAAAACCTTTTAGTTACAACCCCAGTGCCCTTATCCATTACATTACCATTGCTGTCAAATAAGAAAAGAATCCCACAATGTCACTGGTAAATGACATATTCAGAACGTGAAGGTGGGAAAATATTTTTTTTATTGTCAGACCTACCATGTTTTCGGAAAAAACGTATGTGAGAGGACTAAGCTATAAAATGTGTGAAGAATATTATTCTCTTTGTAAGATAGCCTCTGATATGAGGTCAAAGTTTCAACAAAGTGCAGTTATCTCCTTCTCCAGCAGGTGCCGCTGTTACAGTGTAACTGCAAAAGTAATTACTCAGCAGGTCACTCAGCAGAAAATAATTATTTTCTTGTCACATATGAAGCACAAATAAGATTTGCTTATTCATATGGGAAGAGAGGGAATACTTTAAAAGGAAAACAGTAATAAGAAAAGGAAAATGTTATTTTTTTAACAAGGAAACAGAATGACATCTAATCAGAGGCTGCTTGTTTTTCACTCCTCAGATTTGTGTAACGAGCGGTTTGTGTAACAGATGTTTTGCTGCTTGTTTATTGTTGTGTTGAACTGTTTTCTTTGCATACCTATCCTGTAATTTTCAGCTTTCCCTGTGAAATTCAGAGTCAGCTTTCTACGGGATGAGTCCTCCACTTCAAACCCCCCGTCCCTTCCCTCAATAAAAACGAGCGTGTGAGCTGAGTCTGCACTATTTCTCCTGTGTCACCTTCCAGAAATAACGCCCTCGCCCCCCCCTGCCATTCACTGAAAGACCACAGCCTGTCAAATTATGTGACGAAGTTTGGGCCTGTGGGACGTACTGACAAATTGTGTAAAATCAGGAGTGCTGATCCAGGATCCGTTCTGCTCTTTAGCTCATAATGGATAAAGTGAGTATATGGCCAGGTCAAACCTGATACTGAATCAGTGATCCTGTTCTGAGTGGTTTTCTGAATACGGACCCTGGAGAGGGTATAACTACGAAGCAGGATTACTGAGTTAGATAGCTGGATAACTGCAATGAGTAAAGCCTGGAATCCTCCCAAATCTGGACTGTCGTGAACATGGACTGTAGTTAAAAAAGCTGTTCCGGGTTTTACTCAGTGCAGTTATCCAGCTCACTCAGTAGTCCTGCTTCATAGTATACTCCCCAGATCATCAAGCCAATTAGCCAACTGAATTATAAAACAAAACCCACCCTCACCAGTAGGGGGTGCCGGTTGCCTCTCCACAGTGGGCTGTCTCAGGCGTTTGGGGGGAGGGGGGTGGGGTGCATTTACTGAGTGGTTATTTACTGTAATAACAGATGTTTCCTAACACTACCTATGCTGTCTGAGATCCACCCATAGAGGACACTTAAAAATACAATACAATATACGCTCAAAATACAATATCAAATATATACGGCATTTATCACTTAATACATCTTGGAACAGATGCCATATCTTTGAAATAAAAATGATTGGTTACAGCATAAGGGCACAATTGTTTGCATATACATATTGTGGAATAGACTCCAAAATCTGTATGTATAATTATATTACATAAAATGAGTATATGCATTGAAGAAATTGTGTAAAATTATAGAGAGAGAGAGAGAGAGAGAGAGAGTATTACGACAAACAGCGGAGAAGAGGATGGAGATGTGCTGTGGTGCTAAGCAATGGAGTCAGCAATGAACAACATCCATACAGATACTGAGATTCTCTCCGAGGAATATGATTTGTGCCACAGAGACAGGAAGCTGGGAATACCATTTAATTAACCCTTTAGGGTGTAAATATGTGATTAGAATGTTCTTAACTGAACATTCTAATGATGATGTAACAATCACGACTGGTAATTGAAAGCAATGGAGTTTCAGAACATTGTTTTAGAATTTTTAAAATGCATTCCAAAAATCCTACTCTTCAAAGGGTTAATTTCACAAGGAATCTAAAAGTGTTTTCCACAGTTCTAACACTACTTATTTCGCAGATATTCACGTACAGTGCGAATTATGCAGCTTACAGGTGTACACATATGTACAGTTATACACTGAGATATTCCCTAAACCTACGGGCTCAAGTGTAGTGGGTGCACCATGGTTGTCAGGGCGTTGTAGTGGTACAACGATGAGCCAAATGCGAACAGAGAATAAACAATGTGGAAGAACTTCCCAGCCGTAGCCGAAAACCAAAAAACACCCTTGATAAACGAAATCACCACGTAAACACGGGCGAACTAAACTGATAGGGATAGCACAGCAAAACCGAAAGACACCTTCGGAACTTGACTAATACGTCCGATAGCTGGTGAAAGAAATGAAAGTAAAATAACACTCACACCCTCACACAACACAGAGAGCGGGAGTAGGAAGGAGAAGAGGAAAGGGAGAAATACAAACAATACTCCCTGAGCTTCTAAGTGATTATTTGCAAGGCTCTGTTACGCGAATAAAGAACAAAATCTTTAGATACTTGCGTGCAGAGAAAACAGACAACGACCTAAAACATTCGTGCAGGTACGAAATGATAACGAAGCGTCAGGAAGCGGAACTCAGGGATATAAGTACCTCCTGACGCGGACGACAGGTGAACCAACTAATCACCTGGCGAAAGGAAAATCCCGCACGGGAATGCGGGGAACAAATCCGATAGAGAAAATATGTGAGGCGTGGAATTTAGAGGAAAGGGGGGTTAAACCATGACAATGGTAAGATTCAAACAACAAAGATCGACAACCTCCCATCAAAGAGGCCGGTTTCCTGACCACTGCCCAATACTCTTTTTTTCATTTTATTGAATGTCTCGTCATTTGTCATTTGAGAAAAAGAATAATAATAATTATTATAATAATAAGTTAGCACAGATAAAGTTTTCAAGGTCGAGTGGCCTATATGAGGAAATATGCTCTGCATCTTAAACTCAATTAAACTCAACGGGCAGGACACCAAGGGGATATCAAGCCGCTGATTATTTTATGATGTGCACAGAATGTAATCTCCTTGCCCGTCTGCACGTGACGTGACAACGCTGTAGCCTGGGAAAGTTACGGAAAACTATATTTCGAAATAAACAAGAGCAGAGTTCATCAGTTGTTCAGTTATCTTCTTTCTCGTGATGAAGGAAGCAGAGATAAGGAAAGCATTTAAACCCTTATTTACCAGGACTAAACACATACCACAAGGCAAAGCAGACAGGGTGGATAGGGGTACGGGAGCTGAGCCTTTACAATCCACACCAAGGGCCTGTATTCATACAGCGTCTCTCGGAGCAGGAGTTCTGCTTTTAAGCTCATCATGGATAAAGTTAAGATTATGAACAAGGAACACCTGATCCTAGATCAGTACCCCTACTCTTAAGATGTATGAATATGGAGTCCAGAGCTAGGACCCCCTGAGCTAACGCATTACATAATATTGTGGCGATCCGGGGCGATTGCGAGTAACGGGGATCGTTGTGCATGTCAACTGTTGTGTTCAAATGTAATGACGTGTGCAGTAGCAATTGGCAGTTGACCTTTGAATGACCAGCAGGAGTTCAACCAGGTCCGCGCTAGAGACCGTTTGTTGATTGACGTATGACAGAGTGAATTACGTGTGATTGGTTGGGGTGAGCTGCAGGGCACCTATCAAGGGCCGCCTTTGTTAAGCATGCTTATTTGCATAGAGGGGCTATAAAGCTGGCTACGATCCAGCAAGCGATGTCTATTCTAACTGTTAACTGGAGAAGAAGGAACTAAGAGATTGTGCTCTTACTCAATAAACTATTTCCAACAAGAAACCTGACTCCGACTCCATGGCTCGCCACAATGGTGTCAGAAGCGGGACGGCTGCTCCGGAGAGGATCTGGGAACAGATCCGCGAATTGGAAAGTCAGGTTACAGAACAGATGGACGCTATGGCAGGGGCATCTGCAAAGCGGCCCAAGAGCAGACCCGGAGGGCTCCCCGAAGGAGCCAGTGCAGCAAGACCGGAGCGGGGAATGCCCATTGGAGACCAGGCGGAGGTGCACGCGCTGGTGGCTGACCCCGCGGCCGGGAACGGAGCGAAAGTAGGTCGGCTGGAAGCCAACGAGGACGCCCCTGCTTCCAGGCCGAACCAAACGGCGGTGCTGGTGCAGCGACCGACCACGCCGTTAAAGGCGGTGATCAAGCTACCCCGCTACACGGGAAAGGGTGAGCTAGAGTCGTACCAAATCCAGGTACGACTCGCGGCTAGCTACAATGGCTGGGACGAGAGCCAGACGGCCACCCACTTAGCGTTAGCCCTGGAGGGCGAGGCCTGCCAGGTACTTCTAGACCTGGACAGCGCCGAACCACTGACGCTACCGGCACTGATGACAGCGCTGGAGCGCCGGTTCGGACAGCGGCAATTCCTGGAGGTGAGCCGGGAGAAGCTCACCACGCGACGGCGGACCGGAGCAGAGAGCCTCGGCGTCCTCGCCGCCGACATCAGGCTGTTAGCTCGCCGCGGCTATCCCCAACTCGACAACGCAGGCCAGCAGGAGCTAGCCTGCCAGACCTTCATACAGGCCCTCACTCCGGAGCGCCTACAACAACAGGTCCGCATCGCCAAACCGGCGTCCCTGGACGCAGCGCTTCGCGAGGCCGAGCGACTGGAGCTCATTCTGGGCACCACACCCAACGGGACCCCGGCTAACGAGCCCCGGGTCCGAGCTGCCGATTGCGAGGAGGTGAGATGGGTCCAGCGGAACCCCGATCGACCGCGGCAACGACAGGAACGGGAGCGACGCTGCTTCCGGTGCGACGAACCGGGGCACCTCGCCCGCGACTGCCCCGCCCCTGCACCAAGAGCAAAAGTTCCGTTTGATGCTCTTTTAAGAGCAGAGGAACAGGCCCACGAGGCCGAGCCCCGTATTGGCAGACTGGGGACGAAGACCGGGCTGTACTTGCCTTGCAGTTTGGACGGACAAGCCTGCTGGGCGCTGGTCGACACCGGAGCCACTATTTCCCTGTTAAGGCCGGGGGTACTTCGGGGTACTAGCGGGCTGCTTTCGGGTGCATGGACCCCTACCTCTACCCAGCTAACCGCCGTCACTGGGCAGAAGATGGGCATGCGTGGTAGTAAGCAATTACAAGTGTGTGCGGGGGCCCAGCGAGTGAAACACGAGTTTTGGTTAGCAGATATAAAAGATGCATGCATTATCGGTTTAGATTTATTAGCCTTGTGGGGAGCTAGCATAAATGTGATAGCCGAAACTATAACTATTGGTACCGAAACGCTGGGCCTCCGATCGAATTGTGAATTAAAAGCAGCCCGCCGAACTAGATGCCCTGGGGTACCCCCCAAACACTGCCGAACTTGCACTGGAGCCGAGCGGCGCGAGCTGAGGACGCCCGTCGACTTGGTGTTCGGAGCCCCGCCCGGACCAACGGAGCACCACCAGTCAGAGGCCGGGTACGCACGGGCCTTGATCGAGCGCCTGGAGACCGCCCACAGCGTTACCCGCCAGGCCCAATCCGCCGCAAGTGTTAAGCAGAAGCGAGCGTATGATGTGCGCTGTCGGGGGCAGCCCTTCACCAGCGGAGACAAGGTATGGATCTACTGTCCGATCCGTAAGAAGGGTCTGTCCCCGAAATTGCAGTCGCATTGGCGGGGCCCTGGTGAAGTGGTGGGCCGGCTTAGCGAGGTGGTCTATCGAGTGTGCATGCCCGGCCGAAGGAAACTGGTGGTGCTTCACCGGGACCGTCTAGCTCCTTACCGGCCGCTGTTGGATGGTGTTGAGGAGGGGATGGGCGTCGGCGAGGATCAGGCCGCTTTACGTGCGCCCACCCCTCCTCCACCAGGAAACCCAGCGGCAGCTGAGGGCCCGAATCGCCCTTCTCGCCAACGGAGAACTCCTGCCCGTTTCCGGGACTTTGTGCGTGAGTGCGGACAGTTTAAGGGGTCGCAGGGGACTGCTGACCCCTTAGGTGGGGGCAGTGTGGCGATCCGGGGCGATTGCGAGTAACGGGGATCGTTGTGCATGTCAACTGTTGTGTTCAAATGTAATGACGTGTGCAGTAGCAATTGGCAGTTGACCTTTGAATGACCAGCAGGAGTTCAACCAGGTCCGCGCTAGAGACCGTTTGTTGATTGACGTATGACAGAGTGAATTACGTGTGATTGGTTGGGGTGAGCTGCAGGGCACCTATCAAGGGCCGCCTTTGTTAAGCATGCTTATTTGCATAGAGGGGCTATAAAGCTGGCTACGATCCAGCAAGCGATGTCTATTCTAACTGTTAACTGGAGAAGAAGAAACTAAGAGATTGTGCTCTTACTCAATAAACTATTTCCAACAAGAAACCTGACTCCGACTCCATGGCTCGCCACAATATTATGTGACATTACATTACATTGCATTGCATTGCATTAGGGTCCGGCGGCGTATCCAGAGTTGGGCCTGAATAGAACTAGGTGGGCCAGAACTAGCTACGGGCATTCAGATGGGTGTGGTGGCTCAGCCAAGATAAATGTATGGGCCAGGAATCAGGATACTATTTAAGTGGCTGTGGCTCAACATTACCCATTTGTCCCTACGTGGTTTTTCGGGTCAAAGACTTGGGGTTCAGCTCAATTGTCATTACTAGGCTTTTAGATTGCTGTATGGCGTGTCTTTTAATAAGCCTATATAAATTGACAGTTCAACGCTGTTTTTTTAGCATTTAAAAATGGTCAATGTATATGTTTTATGTATGTCACTGTCTGCAACAAGTAGCCTACCTATTGCAACTACTTTCTTAGCCAGGTCTCTCTTGCAAAAGGGATTTTAATTCTGAAGGAGGCCAGCCGGATTAAATAAACGATAAATAAAGTCAAATAAAAAAGATAAGTTAAAATTTCATTACATTGAATTAATTTAGCACAGCGGTCCCCAACCACCGGTCCGCGGCGGTCCATTTGGTACCAGGCCGCACAGAAAGACTGATAATCAATAAAATAATTTTTTATTCAGAATCTGAAAGATGTTTTATTTTGAAAAATGACCGGAACCATCCATCTGTGCGTCTGTGTTTCTTGAGATGGTGAGTTGTATTTTTTATGCACTTTATATGTTTTTATGCCAGTCGTATCATTTTATTTCGTCATATTTATCCCCCCACACCGTAAAGGCCGGTCCGTGAAAATATTGTCTTACGTGAAATCGGTCCGTGGCCCAAAAAAGGTTGGGGACCGCTGATTTAGCAGACGCTTTAATCCAGTGACATGCAATGTATGAGAACGTAATTGAATGCACTGGAGTTACGCGAGCCGAGTTCGCACGGAAAATACCGCAAACTCCGTCAGACCTTCATCTTACCTTGACGGCCGCATACATAGGCCTACGCTCAGACGGCCTCAACTGTGCCAGCGGTGTCATGTTCCAGTTTAAACACGCCCTGGAACAAGATAAACCGACGTGCTCTTGTCCCACATACCTGGCTCTCTGCGGCTCCTGTTTCAGTTACTAGGTTACAGTGGTGGCTGGTGGTTGACGGTTTGTATGTATGTGTGTGCGTGTGCACGCTTGTGAGTGTGGCGGCGCTGGAGGAGATCCGATGTTGTCAGTTGTCTGTCGGGGCGACGCTGAAAGAACGACTTTCCTTTGATACTGAAATGCATTGACCTTTGAACAGATGCCGGTGATCACACATGACGCTCTTTGAAAATAAGGTGTCCCGCTCAACCTCTGTGTTATATCGGGTGAATAGCAGCCGCTTCTGGTTGATGACAGGTAATTTCTGTGCCGTTATGTAGCTACCACCCATATGCAAAAGGTTTCTAAAAATCATATATGATCATACTTGCAAAGTTTTATAAAAATCATATATTTTGATTAGTATTATATTATATATTTGTACAATTCTTATACAATCCCTCAATGTATTTTATAGGGAGTATGCATGTTAGGGAACTATTACATTTTTGTCTGAAATATAGGCATATACTGTATGCTAGTTCTCTACCACATTTATTTTAAGTTTTTTATATGGCATATGTGATTTTTATAGGATTTTTACAGACCTTTTGCATATGGGCAGTGCCCGTTAGAAGTGCCATAAGGACAGAGGAAGGGGGTGGGCGAGCCGAGGTGGTGTGGCGGGGAACGAAGGCTGTATTTTTAAACGGTTAATAAATAAATCAAATAGCTGGAGAGAAACGAGTAGATGGCGCACACCATATTGATCCAAGATATGGTTTCACTCATCTATATCCTGACCTTATCTGTCATGAGTTAAAAGGCAACGCTGATCCTAGTTCAGGGGCCATATACATGTAGGTTCTTAGTGTAGGGGTGCTGATCTAGATCAGGTTTCCCCTGTCTATATACTAACCTTATCCATCTTGAGATAAAAAGTCAAACTGATCCCAAACCAGCAGCATGTGTCATTAAGAGGATCCGAGTCTCAAAAGAGAGCCATTCGTCTGCTACAGGGAGGGGTGTGAAGTTTGAGGGCTGCATTGTCTCAGGGTTTTTGTGGTTTTCTTGTAATCAGTGTAATTACGGCCTTGGAAAAAGGATGTTCATACTCTGTAGCCAATTTAAGTCATTTAAGTATTGAAACTGACTGAAAACACCATGGCCCACAGGACTGACCTCCCTGCTCTAGCAGGCTGGAATATGTGTGACTGAGAATAAATGTGTTCAGATGGGGGAGAGAGCGGCAGCAGTGTAGTATAATGGTTAAGAGCGTCTGCTAAATGCCTGCGATGTAAAAATGTCATGGGAGAGGGGGTGTATTTGGCATTCGCTCTGTGGAGCGTGGCAGACATGTCAAGGAGAGTTCCTTGGAGACAGCTGTGTACAGCCCCAATACCACCTCTATCTGCCCCTATATGCCCCCTCTGCTCCCAGCATCCCCCCACCTTCCTGTTGCAAATAGAAAACACAAAATAAAAAACAAAGTGTATGTATTGAACTACATTCAAAATGGTGGATGTGTAAGTACGTTTACAGGTGTCACAAAGGAATAAACTGAAAAACAACAAAAAAGAGGCAGGTAACCCGTGTTGCATGTGAAATACATTTATGCAAATATCTAAATATATATATAGATATATTTTTATCCTTCCCAGATTGCTCCCCTGGTACAGCAGAGGGAGAAAGAGTGGCAAGTTATCTTGGGCACATGCGGGGTGGACCACTCGTATTCCAGGCAGATGGTGGGGGGATGCTAGCAGGTTGCTGGGGGGGGGGGGTGGGGGGGTGCTAATCATCAAACTCTTGATTTGTTTTCTATTTATCCTTTTCGGTAACTCTGTGACACGCTGAGATCAGAAACCTTAGAAACCACTTTTCCAAACGAGACCTCCATGTGGAGATTGCTAGAGAATTTGGCTACACGTCTTAGGCTTTCAAGCGTTTTATCAGATAGGCAATGCTGTATAACAGGTCTTGAGGGTGATAGGATCTGTAGAGGATATGTCTAAAATCCTACACAAGTCACAAATACCTTCTCTTCCACAAAGACACGCACACACACAAAATCAAACACACACAAATGCATAAAGGCTCACACACGCAAACACCCAGAGACACCCAGGGACTGCAGATGAATACTCTGCCACATTTACAGGAATAGTATTAACGTGCATTGTCCCTTTTAAATAAACAAATAAATAAGAGCACACAGACACCAATGCACACACACACACACACACACACACACAAACGCACACACAGTCAAACATACAGACTAATGCATGCATACACACACACGAATGCATGCACATACACTCAAAACAAACACACACACACTCACACACAAATGCACACACAGTCAAACATACAGACTAATGCAGGCATACACACACACAAATGCATGCACATACACTCAAAACAAACACACACACACTCACACACAAACGCACACAGTCAAACATACAGACTAATGCAGGCATACACACACACGAATGCATGCACATACACTCAAAACAAACACATACACTCACACACAAACGCACACACAGTCAAACATACAGACTAATGCAGGCACATACACTCAAAACAAACACACACACAGTCAAACATACAGACTAATGCAGGCACATACACTCAAAACAAACACACACACAGTCAAACATACAGACTAATGCAGGCACATACACTCAAAACAAACACACACACAGTCAAACATACAGACTAATGCAGGCACATACACTCAAAACAAACACACACACAGTCAAACATACAGACTAATGCAGGCACATACACTCAAAACAAACACACACACAGTCAAACATACAGACTAATGCAGGCACATACACTCAAAACAAACACACACACAGTCAAACATACAGACTAATGCAGGCACATACACTCAAAACAAACACACACACAGTCAAACATACAGACTAATGCAGGCACATACACTCAAAACAAACACACACACACACAGAGAATGAAACAAACACTATGAGGTAATGTGATTAGACAAATACATGATGGAGCAGAGGAGAAGCAGAGGAGACGTGCGCCAAAAAAACAGTCTCCTGACACGAATGCTGCAGTAACAAGCAAAAGCAAGTCATTGAAGTTTAATCACAGGTGCCTTGAGCCCTGGGGAACACAGAGAAAAACACCACCAACTGCTCCGAGCTGGATGGTTCCCCCACCCCCACCCCCCGGCACACATCCTCATGACACTGCAGTCATAATGTTCTCGTATCAGCATGAGATCAGCACCACGTTATACACATAAAAACAATGCAAAGGCCTTTTATTGGCTTGTGCATTAAAAAATGTTTTTATACAACACAGGTTTGAGGAGATCAAGGATCAAATTTTTTTTACAATCAATAAAACCAACCGTTAATCCCACTCAGGGGGGTATTCCACAAAACAGGATTACTGAGTTAGCTGGATAACTCCTTAATCCCACCCAGGGAGGTATTCCACAAAGCAGGATTACTGAGTTAGCTGGATAAATGCACAGAGACCGAGTAAAACCCGGAACAGCTCTTTTTACTTCAGTCCATGTTCCAGATTTGGGAGGGTTCCGGGTTTTACAGGTGCAATTATCCAGCTAACTCCGTAATCCTGCTTTGTGAAATACCCCCCCTCCCAGGGCTGTTGTCAGTAAGTGTACAGTGACATCCACAAACACACATTTCTCTGCCTTCAGCTGCCTTTGTTTTCTGTACATGAACAAGGCCAAGGAAATCAGTTTAAAAAAAAAAATGTCTGACAGTAATACTGTTACTAGTTACCTCGACAAATACCAATAAAAATCTAATGCAGGGGCCGTATAATTTATCTGGGGCAACAAGTCACTTCTCTTAACATAGCATAACATTGTTTCCCCTTATAATACTGTTATCTGTTACCTACCTGTAAAATAATACCATACTATTCCGGATCCCGTGTTGTCCATTGTGAACACGTGGTAGCGTGTTGTCTGAAATGTATGGTAATGCACCATGCTGAAAAAGTGTGACAGTGGAAAAGCACTGTCATGATATTGGCCAAGTGAGAGTTCCACTGTCGTGATATATAGGTCGTGGGAGTTCTATTGTCGTGACATATAGGTCGTGGGAGTTCTATTGTCGTGACATAGGTTGAGTGAGAGTTTTATGGTGCCTCATAACTTGAATTCCCCCCTGGTTTTTGGCTGTCAGCTCCCACAGTCACTAAAAAGTTAAGAATAAAAATTTTACATTCAATTGAGTGCTGCACGCAGAAAAAAATGCTGTCATTTTATATTGATTTTGTTTGCTTTGCAAAATTTTTTAGACAACAATGAATTGAGTTATTATTTTTTAAAACACAGAATAGAAGAACAACCATTGACTGAGCCCATCTGTTGTAAAAACAGGAAGATGACAGCAGATTGTGTCCGAGATGACGCATAACATTCTCACATTCGTCCAACGGGAATTTCATATGTTTTATGTTTTCATAAATCAGGAACTAAAAATGATAAGGGTTCCAACAGCAGATACATCAAATTTAATCATTTTCAAGCCCCATATAATAACATTGCTTTTTAAATTGCATCGGTGTTAATTAGCAATTACAACCAATTTAGCCAGAGCTAAAAACCACTAGACCATAGACCTTCATAACAACTGGAGCACTTACTTCTAATCTGTGAGACAAGAAGCAGCTAGTCCAGATTTAAAGGTGTTCTTCATGTGGTCTAGAGGTTTAAACTCCTGCTAAATTGGATGCAATTCCCCCATTATGTTTAAAAATGCAACGTCAGATGTTTAATCTATTGTATGCCCAAAAGAAAACATATCAGAAAACATTCCCATATAAATTTTTCACCAAAATAGCTGACAACCCTATAGGTCCAAGCTCTGGAAATGTCTGCTGTGGAGAATAACATGGAATATTACTCGGGAATGCTACTCATAAAAACTTGCTTTTTGTTTTGCTATTCCCTGTACATCACACCTGGTCACAAACAACTCCAAACACAGCCATTATTTGACACCGAGGGCCTGATTTTTTTGGGCTACAGTAAGCACAGTAACCACTCAGGGCCTGATTTACAAAGATATTTTGCAGGTGCAAAACCTTGTAGCACACGCAAAACAAATAACACAACCAATGATTGGTCATGGTATTTTTTTGCACCAATCATTGGTTGCGTTATTTGTTTTGCGTGTGCTACAAGGTTTTGCACCTGCAAAATATCTTTGTAAATCAGGCCCTGAGTGGTTACTGTGCTTACTGTAGCCCAAAAACCCCCCCCCGTTTCTACTGAACCCGTGATCTTCTACTGCCTACAGACACAGACCAACCCAGGAAGAGTAGCGTAAAATACCAAGAAAGATTTTGTGGCGGAAAAACATACAGTGGCGTTAAAAAAAATAGCAGTCCAACATCAGTAACCTGATGAACCACTGTTATTAGTAGTAGTGATATTTCTGCATGGCAAATAATTTACTTGTAGATGTAGTAGTGTAATAGAAAAACAACTGACCCAACTGTCATGACATGCACGCTGCTTGTTCTGAGTAATTTACTCATTCATTGAAAGGGGTGTGTTCAAAATAATAGCAGTGTGGAGTTTAATCACAGAATTAATTCATTCTGTGAAAAAACAGGTCTCATTAATTGTCCTTTATTAAGGAAGAAGGGAAGCAAATGTTTCACACATTGTTATAAAATATATTTCCTTCTGAATTGCTCAGTAAAATGGGCCGTTCCAAACATTGTTCGGAGGAACAACGTAATTTGATTAAAAAGTTGATTTGAGAAGGGAAAACATATAAAGAAGTGCAGCAAATTATAGGATGCTCAGCTAAAAAGATCTCAAATGCTTTAAAATGGCAACAAAAACCCGAAACACACGGAAGAAAAAGAGCAACTACTGTTAAAACGGATCGAAGAATAGTCAGAATGGCAAAGATTCAGCCAATCATCACCTCCAGAAAGATCAAAGATGATCTAAAATTACCTGTAACAGCACAGTGCTGTTACAGTCAGAAGACGTTTGATCGAAGCTAAGCTATCAGCAAGAAGCCCCCATAAAGCACCATTGTTGAAAAAACGGCATGTACAGGATCGGTTAAAATTTGCCAAGGAACACATCGATTGGCCCAAAAAAAAATGGCGTAACATTCTGTGGACTGATGAGAGTAAAATAGTTATTTTCGGGTCTAGTGGTCGTCGACAGTATGTCAGACGACCACCGGGTACTGAATTCAAGCCACAGTACACTGACAGTGAAGCATGGTGGCACAAAAATCATGGTATGGGGACACTACGGTGTTGGGCCTATTTATCCAGGGATCATGGATCAGTTTGAATACATCAAAATACTTGAAGAGATTATGTTGCTGGATGCCAAAGGGGAAATGCCCCTGAAATGGGTGTTTCAACAAGACAACGACCCTAAACACACGAGTAAGCGAGCAACATCTTGGTTCCAGACAAAAAGGATTGAGGTAATGGAGTGGCCAGCTCAATCCCTCGACCTAAACCCCATTGAAAACTTGTGGGGTGACATTAAAAGGCAGTTTCTGAAGCAAAACCCAAAAATTCACAGGAACTGTGGAATGTAGTTTGTTCATCCTAGGCTGAAATACCTGTTTCTATGTGCCAGAAGTTGGTTGACTCGATGCAACGCAGATGCGCAGCAGTTATCAAAAACAATGGTTATGCAACTAAATATTAGTTCAGTAATTTAAAGTGAAGTTAAATCTTGAAAGTACTTTATACAGTAAGTGTTTGAGTTTGAAGAGAAAAATGTCGATGTTTTTTTGAACAGATTAATATTCCTTTTCTTTGCTTCTTGTAAAAGAATTGGGGGGGGGGGGGGTGGGGGGTGGAGGTGGGTATTGGGGGGGGGGGGGGGGGGGGAGGGGGGTATTGGGGGGGGGGGGGTGGAGGGGGGTATTGGTGATTTGTGTTCTGTTTGAGATTAAGCACACTAGAGGTAAGCAGCTTTCCCTTTCTCTCAACATATGTTACTTCACCAGTTGAAGAACAAAGCCCAACACACACACACACACACATGCTTGCAGACTCCCACAAACACATGCACAGACACACACAATACACATGCACTCCCACACATACAGTAACACCCACACACAGATGCACAAACACAAACCCACAGACGCCCCGTAACACTCACAGACCCCCCCGCCCCCCACCAACACACACACACACACACACACACACATGAAACCGCATAAATATATAAACATCAATCCACAGATTTACACCAACACCACAGACGCGTACGCATACTCATGCAAGAATCACAGACAAATGTGCCGCGCACTCAACAGTAGACGACTGGCCCAAACAGTGAGGATCTTTCGGTAAATTGATGTGACAGCGTGGGGAACTGGGGAGCCATACCTGGATTAAGATCTGTTCTAAGACGGGGATAAGAGAGCAGACCAGGCTCTAAGAAGCGCTAACCGTTTGCGCTACGGGAAAGAGTTTGCACTAGATTACAAAGTTAAGCCCTGCGCAGATCTCCCGGGAGGATTTTTGGCGTCGTGTCAGGGTGAATTTCTTTCAACTGGGGAGAAAATCAGTTTAGACAAGGCAACAATGCAGATTTAAATTAAGAGCATCGCACACGAGGCCTAAAGAGCATCGTATACTTGGCCTAGCCCTTTGCCCTGGCAATGCTGAGACTATCAGTGTTCTCACTGTCTCCCCCTTTCTAAGTGGATTCCATCTCTGAAACATCTGTGTTATTTAGGAAGACCGATCAATGTCCACGTGAACGATTCTTATCTATTGTGGCCTGGCGCAGTTGCACAGCAAATATGCCGGTGTAAATCTAACACTTCTGGTGCACATTTAACACCCTAGGAGGGTGTTTATACCACGGTCTAATATAAACAACCTAGGGTGTTAAATGTAGCCTAGGCCTACACCACCGTTTTTTCTGTGAGTGTTGGCTTTTAAATTTCTGTGTTGTTTATGGTGGGTTGTGAAGAAATGACTGCATTTTCTTTCTTGAAGGGCAATAAACAGCAAATCTTGAATATGTCATTGAGGTCATGGGGAGATTTATTTGAATTAATAATTAAACTCACAACGGCCTCAAATTACACGTAGGCACTTTGCGCTCGTCATTCTGGTGAAATGTGGCCATATTCAAAAGTAGGCCTAATGTATCTGGCCGGGTAATATATTTTAATATATTAACGTAAAAGAAAATGTATTAATTGCACGTGATAAGGCCCAGTGGCCATTTCGCTATCAGATCGGCATCTTCTCAAAGCAATCGGCCAAAGAAGCAGACCTGCACGTGAAAACTCCTTCAGGGCAATAACTGACAGTTTAGTGGAAAGGTTCACAATCTGTAGGCCTACATGTACGTCGCCAAGAGAAATAGTTAAACCTAATATGTTTTTATGACAATATGACAAATTTGATGTCATTTGTGTAAAATACGAACCAAATTTTATTGTAGGGTATACAAAGCCGCAAATATAGTGCAGGGAGTTAGGCCGAGTCAAAATATTAGGCTAACACAAAATAAAGCGTGTTCTCTGTGTTCGGACACCAAAAAGTAGCCTAAAGCGCCAACTCCCCTCCCTTTCATTCACTCACTCACATGAAGGCGTGTGCATTTACCTACTCAAACCACACGGTGTATTTTATTGGAGCTGGCCAAGGCTTCCCCCCTACATTTCTTTATTTATTTCTTCTTCATGCGAGCTGCCGCCATGTTGTTCTGAAGCAGGATGACAGCAGGACAGCGCAGAAGAGGGAGACCGAACTAATACACCATTAAATGCCGAATAAACTCAGTTGTTTCAGGGCATGGGACGTTATTATTGTGACAAACGAACCGAACAATCGACACGCATTTGTTGTTGTTTTTTTTTGCATTTAGAAGAGCCTAAACTGTAAAGATTTAAAGTACCTACGATTTCCTGGATATTCTATATTTCGTTTTCCTATGGCGTAGGCTTTTTTTTTAAAGACTGTATTTTTCTTTTCTGGGGGGTGAGAGGGGGGGCCTTCCAATAAAATAAGGGATACCGATTGTCATACAGAATTACTAAACTCCGAAAGCTGAGCAAATGTGTAGAATACAAGACTATCTACATTTCTAACATTGGAAGAGCTACCTCGTTCGGCTCCGTCCCACTGGCAGGAGGAGTTTCCATACCGCCGCCATACCTTCTGGTCTGTGGATGCCTAATAGTTGTGATTTCGAAAGTAATTCTGCGAGTATTTTGTTTTAAAGAAAAACACGGGAAAATACTCCGTGTTTTCCCCTGGAAGGTCGTGCACAAAAGGGGCAGCATAGCCTACTAAAAATGACGGGCAGTGTTCCAGCAGACATGGTAAGAAGCGCACTCCAGTGTTTGATTTTTTAAATCTACTTTCCAGTGATCTCTTTACACATTGTTTTCTCCCTCTTCTTTCCCTCGTCTTTTACTGAAACCGCAAAATCTTGTAACTAATTCTACCAAGATACGGAGGTTTCGTTCAAAGCCGATGCTATAGCCTAGCCTAGGGGCTGCATACCGTGCCGCAGAACATTTGGGAATTTGAGTTCGCGGTGTTGCTCGTTGAAGTTTGGGTCCGGACGAGTGCGGTAATATTAATGTGTATCATTATTAGTAGCCTATACGAAAATGAACTTGGTTCAACAAACACTAAGACGTATGATTATACATTCGCTGAGGAAATTGACGTATTTTTCAATAGACATTTTCATACAATGGCAGACCGCTGAAGAAGCCTGCCAGCTCTATAGGATCATAACACAGTATGATTTATGCAGATTCAACTCGGTATTTTGTTTGTTTTGGTGGTAATAATCGCGGAACATTGCTGGATCCGCCAGGATCAAACAGTTTCCGTGTAGGCTATTCTCTTCTGACTTGACGACTGCTGGTCATATCGCTGCCTTAATCTTGTTTAGGCGAACGTCTCATTTGTTATAGTCCGAATTTAACACTAGCATACTGATGTATATATAGCCGACATTAATGTAATGTAATGTATATATAGCCTATATATATTTTTTGTTATAATCGAGCCATTCATTTTAATCGACGATTAGTAGGCTACTCTGGTTAGATGATCCCAGTGTCACGACAACATTTAAGCGCAGGTTCTGTGCTGTCATTCCATTCAGACAGATAGGCAACATTTGTTCAGATCTTCACTGACTTATCTTGGAACATTGTAGCTCGTAATTACAAAATTGAAGACAAGATGTAGACAATTTCTTCGATATAACCAAAGTGTTTAGTTAGTCTCCCCATACCCACTTGATAAATGGTTGTTACATTACATTTACATTACAGTCATTTAGCAGAACCTTGTTTGTAGGAACCTTGTGTTCATGACCTTTGCACAGCCTACCGCATAGACAGTTCAGTGTCTATTTTGAAGATGTAGCCGCAACAAGTTTAGATTGCGATTATGACCAGCACACCTTCCTCCCTGCCGTTTACTTGTTCACGCGGGTAACTGGCACAGTAAAGTGCGGTACCAAGGCTGAACCTGACGCGCATACCGAAGTTACGCAAGTGGCCTATACAAGTGGGAAGGTGCGAAACACATATTTCAGGGACACGTGTACTGAACCCACTGTAGGCCTACTGTAAAAGCCGTTCTTTATTGGGACATACAAAAATAACTTTTGACTGCCATTTAGTCAGAGGTGGAAATCCAGTGGATTGGAGCAAAATACTGGGGAGGACTTTTACTTTATGTCCCCTGGATTTTCACCTCTGCGTTTAGTTAATTAGTGGACGTGATGTTCTTAGCATTACATTTACGTCAATTGTTTTATTTATCGTTTGTTTTACCAGGGGGAAAAAAACTTGAAATTGATATTGAAGCACAAAGTTACAAAGTTAACAAGCAAAATTACAACAATATAAAGATTATACAGACTTTGGAACAGTTGACTACAGTACATGATTGATGTTTAGCTAAAAACGCAAAATGTTCCCTGCCATAATCTCTTGTGTGTATATTACTGTTTACGGCTGTTAAATGCCAGCCGTAAAAAACGAGTAGCTCGCTTAATACGGTCGATGTGTCAGCAACTTGAGACTGGCAGCCACAAGTATGGTCATTTACATTTTAAGTGTAGGCTAGAATCTGCAATTCAAGTTGAAATATTGCAGGGAAAGGGCCATTGGTTTTTGGCAGTGGTGAAACAGATCTGGAGCTCTATAAAGAAGAAGAATCCAGGGTGATTATCTTGGAGGTGGCCAGCAGAATGAAATGCATTGGTCAATGTAGCCTAGCTTAGCCTGACCGGTGAGCAGGCAGCTTGAAGTAGAACTTTTAGGTCTTAACTTTTACTGGGTGAGTCAAAGAAAAACAACAACAACAACAACAACAGCAAAAACCTGAAGCCTTAATGAGACCTGGTCTTTGGAACTAATATATCTAAGGTGGGGCACAAACGCACCCATATTTTTATTTTAGGAGTGTAGCAGGCTTGTTTTCTTCCTCTTTTCTACATTTCCTGTCTACAGTGGCTAAGAGGAAACAAGGAGGTATTCTGTGGGGATGGTGATGGCACGCGGTAAACTGTCCAGTGTTAATTCAACTCTCTTAAGAGTTTATATGAGTCCACTCTGGCCATTGTATAAACTCTGTGAGAGTTGATTTAACACCTCCAAAAGTGGCAGCGAATCATATCTGTTCCTCATTCTGAGGTGGTGAGTCTTGGTGTTAATGGCAGGTGCCAATCAGAGGTATGAAGGGTTGTAGTTTGTGCTCAGAAACCCATTGGGCCGCTCAGTCATGGGCCACACGCCAGGTAGGCATCCGAGTGATCTGGTTGTACCCCTGAGATCCACTGCCTTCTGACCATGTAGAGAAAACAGAATGAGACAAAGTATTTATTTATTTTTTTAAAAATTTTTTTGGGGGCCTGACACAAAACGGGGGCATGAGACTGCTCAGAGGGGGGAATTTTCACCACTTCCTTCAAACTTTCAATTTAAAGATGAATGTATGACAGTAAAAGAATCAAGCAAGATGCTAGTCAAGATTAAATATGTAACAAAGCCCTTCTGTGACGATTAGCCCTCTTTTTGTTGAACAAATCAATTTATTTAACCGAAGCAGTTCCATGTTGCAGTGTGTGGGTTTTTTTTTTTGGCTAAGGCCTCAGTTTGTCTCTCCCGGGTGCACCGCGTGGTGAAATATCGGAGAACCAAAAAGGAGCGGGACAGGAACCGTTATCAGCGTGTGGTCTCCACCTGGGAACTGTTGACGTTTGAGGGGGGTGGGGATCATAGCCCATTGTAAGAGGCAGGAATTGTGTGAGTGTGTGTGTGAGTGTGAGTGTGTGTGTGTGTGAGTGTGTGTGTGAGAGTGTGTGAGTGATTTTGTGCGTCATTCCCCCCACAATCTCAGGACACTAAACTATGAGAAAACTAACGGATTGAAAACTTACAGTTTTATGTGTTTATGATACACAATGAACTGGATGGGTGGTTGTTCTGATCGGTTACTGTCCCTAACTGTTATAAGAGGTGTGTGTCTGTGTGTTTTTATAGTTGACTACCTGCCTGTGGCACCTTGCTCTGTTTATTGTCCGCACAGTACGCCTTCTAACGCGACGTGACCTTTACTCTTACCCTTACACAACTGTACTGCACGTACACAGGAAGTCCAAACAGAGGCCAGTGAGGGCTGTTTTGGTCTCCCTGAGATTCTGGACACGCTGCTCTTGCATTTTTACCACCATGCAGAGTGTGAAATTAACACCCGCCACCACCAGCCAAATGCTGGTAAAAGTTTGATTGTGGCTGGTAGGATTTTTACTCTAGCAGCCACTTTGGCTGTTAACCAACCAGGTTGTGTTATGTTGCAAAAGGTAATGTGGCTGGTAAAATGTTGAAAATGGCTGGTGATTTTTAGAATTCACAAGCCACTCTGGCCAGTGGATGAAAAAGTGAATTAACCATCCTCTGTTTCTTATTTACAGGAGGTTCTGCTCATGAGTTTCTGGTGCTATATTACAGTACAAAACATCAAATACCAGTGTTGCCCTTGGTCTTGGTGAAAATTCAGATAGAAGATGCATAAACATTTCAGCTTCCACTGAGACAACATATTCGCTGTGAAGGACGTGGAGTATCTGGCGCTCTTGTACAATCTCTGGTTAACGCTGACAGCTGTTCTGTTTGTGTCAGGTTATTCATTAGTTTAGGGCTGAAGAGACGAGCTTCAATAGTCAGCTGACTAGGTGGAGCAGAAGGCCAAAATTACCATCACGAGTAATGTGACGGGGTGAATGATTTAGAATTCTGGAATTCTGTTTCAGTAACAAAAACAAAAACAAAAAGGAAACCTGTTTGTTTGGAAGATGCATCAAAGCACAGAGTACGGTGTAGGTGTGAGCAGGAGGCATTTGTTTTGAAATGGGGCGGGGGCAAAATACTTTAGCTTATTGCGTTACTAAGAGCTTGGAGCAAATGGAAATGGTCTATGGTTTTTAATTGAGTTTTAATAGAAAAGTTTCAGACAGACCTGCCTTTATTGGAATCGAAACCTAAATGGGACGTACGTGTTATTTCAGTTCTTTTTCTCTGTTTAGTCAGCACCTTCTCGCTCACATAATTTACATCTTATATTACTTAGCCCCCGTTTTATATTACGGAGTGTGAAAACTCACACTCGCACGCCTGAGACTTCGTCCGTGTAGTTGGGCTTTTGCTGACTGTTCGCTATACTGCGTGCTCATGTTCATTTGGTTGTCACAGAGACCTCCCGGTTTTACAGGGTAGATTACACGGTACAGCCGGGGTTAAAGGACACTCCCAGATGGAAAAGTCCAGTCTAGCCTGTTTTATAGGTGTTCGACACGCCGTGTCATTTCTCCCTCTGTACACAATGGGCGCATAGCTGAAGCCAGCTAAACCTGACTGGCTATGTAAGGGCCTACAAGCTAAAGCAGGGATACTGAAATCTGGCCCTCAAGGCCATCACTTATATGCCGGCTTTCTTTTCAACCACATAATTAAGTTTGCTTGAAAAAAGCCAACTTACTGACCTCCTTATTATTAAGTTGGCTTGAAAAAACTAACTTACTGTTCTCTTTGTTATTTCTTCTTTTTATTCCACACTTTCTGTGCGCTACTCCTTTTACAGCTTTTCAGCCAGTCCTACCAGCTTTTTACAGTTTTTCAGCCAGTTCTAGATGGTATTTTGTTGCTTGTGCTTGGTGTCAATAACTGAAATATTTTGTTGAGATATCTATGATTTTATATTGAGAAACGTCCCTTTGATTAACATTGTTGGAACGTTTCAGAATCTGAACGACACGCTTGCAGCTGATGTCACATTCGGCCTCAGATACTGACCGTCTCGTTTGCTACTGACCGACGCAAACATCAATGCCAGTTCAACCCAAACTAATATTAGTTCAGGTTTCTGCTAGTTATAATTCTCGCAAGCCAATATATTTATTTTGCCGTTGGCATTTTTAATTGACTGATCAATGTCACTGATTGGTCAGAGCGTTCACTCGCCCGCTCTCCCAGGTCTAAACAGTCCCTGATTGGAGGGGAGGAATGAAAACCAGCAGTATTATTGGTACAGAGGGCCAGATTTTGGTATCGCTGGGCTAAAGGCTAAAGGTTAAAGGTCAGGGGAAGGGGCTACACCCAGGTGCTTTCAGGAGCAGCAAAAACATTAAATTTTCTTACATTAATTTGGCAGACTGTAAACAACTGTAAAACGGATCAGATGACGAGGCACATCTTTCTCAAAACGTAGCGGTTATCCCCACAGAGACACTCAGAGCTGCCTGAGAGGGGAACTTCTGCACCTCAAGCCTTTCATTCCTGTGTGTGAAAAAAAACCTTCACAGATCTGACGATACACACGTCTGTTCGTCGTGTTTTGTGGGGACGCTGGCCAGTTCGTCAGCCATGTTTGTCTGTTGGTGAAACGCTTGAAAAATGTTTTTTCCGAAAGCGACAAAAAAGAACAGATTTTCCAGAAGCTCCTTCTCAGAAAATTGGCTGTGATCGCAACACATTGCCACCCTGCCCCACATCCCCCCGAAATCCTGGCAGTGTACGGTGAGAGTGGCATGAAAAGTCTGTCACTTTGTCTTTTTTTTCTTTTTTTTCTTCTATAAACACACTCGCTAACTGTCTTTGTAAAGCTCATTCTCAAACACCTTTCTGAAGGGTGTAACTATTGATTCCGCCTGGTCTCAGTATCGCCTCTCGAGTGAGAACGCACTCAGGAAGAGAGGGTTGGAAGGGGTTAACTAGCTGAGAGAGAGAGAGCGAGCTCGTGAACAGGAAGTGAGACCGACTCACTCAATGAAAGAGCCTTTCAACTGAACTGGGAACAATTTATACAGGTTTGTGCAGTCACTGTGCTCTCTCTAGAGCACTGTGCACTTGGATATTACTCGCTGAAAAGATTCCAAGATGTACAAGTCTTAATCTAAGATTGTCTTTTTAATCTCTCCCCCCACAATCCTTGTGTTGCTTGTGTGAGATTTTTAGCGTTTCTCACTGTATTTTTTAATAATGAAGAGGTAGTGTTTTCTCACAGAATGATGGATGGTGTCATCAGCCTTTTTTTGCAGATATGACCGTGCAGAGCGTTAAGGCTTGTGGCGTATGCGGAAAGGCCTTCTGCACTAGACCTTGGGCCTAAAAGTCGTGTGGGACACAATTGTTGTTTCCCTCAGACAAGTAGGTTCTTTTTATCTCAATTACTCAATCCCCTCACCTTCAAACCCCCCACCAAATAAAAAAATCGAATATATAATAAAAGGCAGGCATGGCAACCTTAGGCACAGCAGACTCTCCGTATGCCATGTCAAAATGGCGAGCATAAGAAAATCGCTGACTGGGGTCAAGGGCGTCTGCCGAATCGGATAAACGACACAGTGAAATGATTCACGCAGTGAAGTGCTTCTTAGCGGCCCTCGTTGGGAGCATTCAATTCGGTCGCCGTCACAGGCTACGCAGAAATGACAACGCCAGGCCATGTGAGATCGCCCCCCCCCCCTCCCCCGTCACCAGTCACTAATGACATCTCCCATCACCCACCCGCGGACACGGTGGCATCGAGAGATCGTCATGGAAACAGCGGGTCCACGTGAAACGGCCTTCGTTCTTCCCACTGAGGGAAACGGTAGCTATTATTTCTCGTCGATGTGTCTGGATGTTGATGAATAAATTTTTCTGTTGGACAATAAGAGTTTTTGTTGGCGTTTGCTCAAGGTCAGCGTGCGACAGCACAGATGCCAGTGGACAAGCCTCGGTTCTGCCAAGTGGCCGGGTTGGGAGGGCCTGTACTCCCTCAGTACTCATGGACCTTGGTTTGCCATGAAGGGTGATGTTATGGTGATCTATGCTGTGTGATACAGATTTGCACCAGACGTCTCTGTCACCCTTTCAGCTATACAGATGGATGCTTTAATGCTGGTGTTTTTCTCAGATCCTGAATAGTTTTTCTCCAAAACAACGTGATGCATTGAATTTGTGATTCTGTCTGAAGTGCTCGGATCCCGGCACCGATGGATATTTCGGTTCCATAGCCCTTTGAAGAGTCTTTTTTATTTTAATTGAACATTTTTAAAATTTATTTATTTATTTATGTTTTAACTGAACACTGTGTCAGTGTTCTAGAACTCTAGAATTGCTTTCTATTACCAGTTCTTATCTATTATTCAGTTAAGAACATTCTAATCACATATTTGTGATCTCACACCTTAAAGGGTTAATTGTGATGTTTGCGCCTTTGCTTAATCTACCTGTATCTAGCTGAGGCACAGAGTTAATCTCCTGGTGTTTGTTAGAGCACAGACGGAATGGTTTGGGGATGCTAAATCCCCGCTGGTGTTAAAGGGAGATGGAGAAGCACATGGCCTGTGGCAGAGGCAGTGGATAACATTTTAACCCTTTGAACAGTAGGTTTTTTGGAACGTTTTTTCTAGTGTTCTAGAACTCCAGTTCTTTCAGTTACCAGTAGTGATCGTTACATTAGCGTTAGAATGTTCAGTTAAGAACATTCTAATCACATATTTGTGATCTTTCACCTTAAAGGGTTAAAAGCCTCCTGCCTTACTCTGATAATGATTGATCCCCAAACTCTGGTGTCCAGATGGATACACTAACCACAAGGCCATTGTGACATCATGCTGTTTTTTGCTCTTCATGACTGATCCGTGACTTTTTTGGAAAGCATAACACTAACATCAGGTAGACTTTTGCTGTCCAGTCACTGATCTGTAACCGTTCTGTAAAGTTTAACATTGTAACATCAGGCAGCGGTAGGATAGATTTGCTGTTCACTGACTGATACGTGAACCTTTTGGAAAGTATAACGCAGTAACATCTAATAAGATTTTTGTTTTACAGTGTGACTGAGGGCTGATTTCTGAACTGGCGTAGTTATTACATTACAGCTTATTACAGCGCGCGTGTGTGCGTGCGTGCGTGCGTGCGTGTGTGTGTTTTGTGCCTGCCCGACAGTATGCGCAATGTGTGGTCTGTTTGCATGTGTGTGCGTGTGTGTACTTGCGATGTATATATTCTAATTTGAAAGGGATATGTGCTGCGGTGAAGGAGGCTTCCGCACACATGACCCGCGATGTTCTCTCGATGTCACACGGCTTGCGTTAAATTCCCTTTATTTGTAAACTGGATTGTGCCGGGGGGCACAATGATGCTGCCACACCTGTGTATTTCAGATGGACACAATGGCGATAAATAAAGGGACGTTGTGCTGGTGCCGCTGAGTGTGTATTGGTCGCGCGCGGCGTGGAGCTAGTCTGAAGCGGCTGTGGCAGAAGCTCCCGGGAGGCGCCGTTCCGAGGAGCCGAGAGAGGCCTCGTGCTTTAACCCGTTTCATATCTCTGCTTGTTTTACCATTAGTACGGCGCTGTCTTTTGTCTTGGCTCTGAATGCTCCTGCCTGTTTGTTTATTTTTTGTTTTATATATATATATTTTTTTTTTGTAGATGGAGGCAATGAAGGATTAAGCCTGCCAAAGTAATAATAAATGAATGGCTCTGATGGATGTTGGGAGAAGAAAAATTGCTAATGCGCTCTTGTATTTTATTTCTTTTATTTGTTGCTAAGATACTTCTGTGCGCTGTCTGTCAAAACCTCAGCGGGTCGTGACAGAAACCTACTGTGTTCAGAAAAACAGGAAGGTGCCGATGTGCAAGTCTGTTTTTGATACGCGCCCACCGCCCATGTGACACACAGTGAAAATATTTCAGTTGACAATCGGGTGTAACTGAGCCACAGTAGGTGACATCACCACTTAGAGCCAGAACAATGGGGCCATTCCTTTCCCTTGCCAATGCTCCTCTTCAGGGTGTGAAATTAGCCCCCACCACCAGATACATGCTGGTCAAATTCTGATTGTGGCTGATAAGATTTTCTTCGCTAGCAGCCACTTTGGCGGCTAACCAACCAGGTTGTGTTATATTGTAAACGGTAATGTGGCTGGTAAAATGTTGAAAATGGCTGGTGATTTTTACAATCCACACGCCGCTCTGGCCAGGGGGGGGGAAAGTCAATTTTATACCCTCTTGTTCCTTCTTGGTGACCTTCATCTTTTAAACGTGTAATAATTTGTGGTTAGCTCGTTTTATCAGTCTCATAAATATAAAGTTTTAACAGTGTAAAATCATGAGGGAAATTGGCTATTCCTGACCAAAACGCGCATAGCAAAACAAAATACAAACAACAGTAGGAACCAGCAGTAAAATCCATATAGGCTCCTTTCATTTGTGACGATGCTTCATTTCATGGAAGTGAGCAGCTGCTGATTTCAAATCGAGAGTCGCGTAACTTTCTCCTCAGGCGGCTTCTGAGTGCGGTTTTGATCCGGTTTTGGAGCGAGAGTCCCCGCTCTGCTGGCACGCTTGACACTGGAGTGACAAAGTTAAATATTTTTTTAGTTTTTTTACCGGCCCGAATGTCCGGAGGGAATGACATTTTCCGGCCTTTGGCATAAAAAAACCGTCAAAACCGGCAATTGCCGGCCTAACGCGACCCCCTGTCTCAGGGTGAGAAGACAGGAGTCAGGCTCTTATCTTTGGTGATTTCTCATCTTTTTTTATTTTTTATTCTCTGAGGCTGAAAGAAAGGACTCGTCAGCAGCTTCCCTCAGATTTAGGGGAGGGAAGTGTAAATCAGGTCAGATGTGGATTTAAGCTCTCTCTCTCCATTTCTGTCCTCTCTCCCTCTCAACCTCTTCCCCCCCCCTCTCTGTCCCACCCTCTCTATTTGTTATAAGACCCTTGCTGCTGTTAATTAGACTAATTATGCTGAAGAGTATGAGGTACAGCTGATGGCAGCAGTGAGATTTTTACAGTGTAAAGTAGCCTGGAAGTCTTTTTAAATGCAGTGCCAAGATATCCAGCTGTCTAAGCCTGGACTAAAGGTCCGGGTTAGTTTATAAACACTTTATCAGTCAATCACTTTATCGATTTCCCAGAAATGGATAAGAAAACATTTTACAGTATATTCCAGAAATATATATACAGTATATTACAGAAATATATTGTATATATTACAGTATATTGTAAGTGCATGGACTTGTTCTAGAAATTATGAATGTTTCATAGCCTTGTATTACAAATTATATTTTGCTATATCTGAAAGCTGCTGTCATTTGTATATTGTGAAGCGATGCAGTATCTTGCTTATGTTGAGAGATTTTCATGTCAGTGATTGTGGTGTATTACCTTTCCATAAAAGCATCCGCTAATTCCGGGACAAGGGGCTATTCAATTTGCAGGGGCTTACTGCTTTTAATTCTGCTGGTTTCACAGAGAGGGAGAGAGAGAGAGAGAGAGACAGAGAGAGGAAGCTTTATCTCTTTTGTCTCTCTCTCTCTCTCCCCCATCCCTCTCTTCCCATCCCTCTCTTTCTCCCTCTCCCTCATCCCTCTTCTTCCACCATCCCTCTCACTTTCTCCCCATCCTCTCTCTCTCTCTCTCTCTCTCTCTCTCTCTCTCGTGTGTGTGTGTGTGTGTGTGTGTGTGTGTGTGTGTGTGTGGCTTTATTCTGAGGAAGCAGCTGCAAGTGTCTTATTTTTTGGGGTTCCCCCACACTCATCGGCCCGCTGTACACCTGTGAGAGAGACGCTTCCGAACAAGGCCACTCCCCCACCGGCACGCCCGTGTCTGCTGGTTTTCTTCTGTACCACCACATAATTTCTTTACGGCTTTTCAACTTTATTGGACATCACAATAAGAATTGGAGGGAGAGTCAAAGGTCGCGCGGTCGGATTCAGGGCTCACAAGGAGCATGCGGGTAGTGCTCTACAGGCTACGCCACCAAGACACCCCCACTGTTTTACACCCACATCTTTACACCCCCTACTTCCTCTTCTTCAGATTGTATCTTTGCCTCTAGAAGGCGGTGTCATTACCGTGAATTTATTAAACGTCGGTACTTTCCCGTCTTCGTGTCTGAGTGAGACAGGAGACAGTCTTTTTAAACCTGGTGAGACCAGGTGTCCTGACTTGTGGGATAAATCCAGGCCTGTAACAAACTTTCCACGAAGAAAGTAAAGCATGACACGTCTTTCTCATTAATTGTTCTTCAGTGTAATGTCTTTTCTCATTGGCCTCTGAGTGCTTTGCAGTGAGCCAGCCTTTTTAATTGGCTTTCTATTTGTCCCAAGCGACCTCTTACTGGCGTCAAGAAAATCTGGGAGATAAAATTTGTAAGTCTGTTTGAGTTGGCTGTAACCTCCACAGTCATGCAAAAGTCTGCCTTTTTATGCCTCTGCGCTGGCGACAGCCGTAGCTGAAGGCATTATGTTTTCGGATTATCCGTCCGTCCGTCCGTCCGTTCGTGCCATTCTCGTGAATGCCATATCTCAGGAACGCCTTGAGGGAATTTCTTTATATTTGGCCTAAACGTCCACTTGGACTCAAGGATGAACTGATTAGATTTTGGTGGTCAAAGGTCAAGGTCACTGTGATCTCACAAAAACATTTTTGCCCATAACTCAAGAATTCCTATGCTATAATTATGACAATATTTCACACAAATGATAAATTTTTTGTATGGTTTTCAGCTTGATATTTTGTGTCTCAGTGATTAGCGGCCAAACCTTATGTCTTTTAACACGTTCAGGTACATGACTGTACAGTTTACTCATTTCATTTGCAAATAATAAAATGACAAAACTGTATTGGCTGGCTAATTAGCTTCTCTATCAGTCCTCTGTACTTCTCTGTAAAAATAGTTTCTAAGTGAAGACAGCATGTTTCTCACTGGAATCATACATGTCAATATAGTGATAACTTTCATTTCGCCAATAAATACACTTCATACTTTTTAAATTAAATTTCTTAAGTCTTCACTACCTATATTTTATGAGACATGGATGTAAACTGCAACTTGACTTGTTGGCGGAGGCATACAACCGTAAGTCGGTTATTTCTAGTTTAAATCTGAAATGAAATCTTTCATGAGGAAGGAACTCAGTACAGAATGTTCCTTAGTTTGGTTAGAAAAAATAACCTGTTTTATAATTGCTCCTTTGAGATATCAGCCGTTTAAAATGACCAAACTACAACAAAAGTACATCAATTTTGTTGTTGGTCTGTTTTTTTAAAAACACATTAAAAGTTGTCCCCAAAGCTCCAAGCACTGTCAAATGTTTCACAACTCAACAACTAATAAAGTTGGTTGAAAACCCCATGTGACTCAACCGTACTTCCACGTTTTAGCTTTTCCTGAGAATACATTTTTTTGCCGTTTTCTTGCACAACACTGATCATGAGGAAAATGACTGTATGGAGGGCAAAACCTGGGGGGGGTTAAAGACAGGATTTTTGTAGTTCATACTGCACCCCCCCCGTGTCCTGCTCCCTCCCCCCCCCATCCTGTTCCGTCTCATAATTTCCTGTCAGCTCTTTCTTCATTGTCTGAAGTTGTGAAATCAGAGTGGGCCTGCAGCTAAGGAAACTCTTAACTGCAGTGAGAGGGAGACCTAGATAGGTGAGAGGGAGACCTAGGAGGGAGACCTGGATAGGTGAGAGGGAGACCTGGATAGGTGAGAGGGAGACCTGAGGGAGACCTGGATAGGTGAGAGGGAGACCTGGATAGGTGAGCCGTATGGACAGCTGTTAGATGTTGCATGTAGAGAGAGTGAAAAGGAGAGAGGAACTATCAAATGAGTGTTGTTAGTTTCGCTGTAGCACAAGAAGCCCTCCTTCCACATTTCTGGCTTTTCAGATTTTTCAGGCGGTTTGTTTCCAGCGGGAAACCGTTTCTGGAGCAACAGGGATATCGGAGTAAATGGGAATACCGGGCTGTGAGTGTCCGCTTCCTGTGGAGAAAAAGTGAGTTCCTGCCAAGGCAGAGGAGACAAGGAGACAAATTTTCTGCCGAGCCTGCCTCGCAGTGCCCGGCTTGCGCCAGGACCTGGGACGTCCTGCATGGACGCTGAAGGCAAGGTCAGGAGGCCTGGACGTACCCCTGCTGTCTGTGGTATTTTTTGGGATCTATGAAGGTCGTGCCTTAGTGGCTGGGACATGGCTTTGAGGCCTTGGGGAAAGGGTTTTGGAGTGAAATGCTGATTCAAACATATTGGGCTGTGGAAGCCAGGGGGAAGGGGGTTGACAGTCGGTGAAAGTTATTGAGTTTCGTGCTCGCCTACTTTGCGGCTTTGCTCGTTCCATGTTAAATTCCATCTTTTTTTATGTTCGTCAAGAATTCTAAAGTAACATTTCCACTGGCTTTTCAGGTGAAATGGTGAATGGTGGAATAGGATTAGGCTCGAACCTACACGGTGACGTAAGGCTTCCAATGAGTGATGTGTTAAAGTGTCAAAATGCATTCAACTCAGAAATTCAACCAAAGTTCAATATTTTGTTCTGCACCCTGATGGTGGAGAGGAGGACCACGTGTATGGGCGTAACAGTACCGTATGCTGTTTCAGAAACATTAGCCTACTTAGTGTGAGCGCGTACAGGCACTTTCTAGTCCAGTTGGCTTCAGTTAAATTTTTATTTCAGTGTTCCTCCATTTAACGACTTTTCCGTTGAAGTTTATCCCGGTCTTCCTACAGCCAGTTAAAAAATACAGTTATTTTTGGTTGGACCGTGGCACTGGCTGGCTATTGTAATGGAATTTGGTCTTTAAGTGGGAGTTTTGCCTGCGATTGTGTTGCAAATAGAGTCGCCAACACGCCTCTGCCTTTCCGGCTCTCAGGAGCATGTAGGCCAGGCGGCGTCACGTCAGCCTTGTGTGACGAACGGGCCAGGTAATTGGCTCGACCGGGCTGACGTCCACAGACTGGCAGCGGGGAGTCGATCAATAAAAATTTGCGAAAGCAATTTTTGGTGCTCCTGCAGCCGAGACGAATAATACCCAGGCAGGCAGCCGCTGGACGCGCAGACTCGTGGGCCTTTCTGAGGTGCGGTAAATTGTAAAGATGACCCACGGGATGGGAGGTGAACAGGCCTTCCTCCCCACACACCCCCCCCGGGCACTTCCACAATGCTCATCTCTCAAGCTTTCATTGATGCTGGAGATGCATTGTTGGACAGAATTGCTTGCTTTGGGAAATTTGTGGTGTTAAATCCCCCTCCACCCCCACCTAGCTACAAGCCCCACCCCAGTATATAATAGATTGTGTCTGAGACTGTCCATGACTTGGAATACTGCATCTAAAATAATTTTGGTGAGGGGGAGAGAGTAAATTATTAGGGGTGGGGGGGGATTCATTGGAAGTTGAGTGCATCTCCACAAAGTATTGACTGGGGATTGATTGGGGACTTGACTTTGAGTGGTATTTCATGTTATACTCCCATCCTAATGACGTTTGTCTGGCGTACATCTCTGCACTTTTCTGAGAAGTGTCTTGACTTTGTCCATTGAATATGTTTTGAGGATTTGATTCCAAAATTGTTGTGTCATCAATATACTTTTCTGATAAATCAAGTCATAGTTCAGGGATAAGCAAATCTGTAAAAAAAACTCTGGTCCAGTAGTCATACTGGCCAACCAGTGACATCAATCAATTAACTCTCAGGTAGGAAAGAAAATCAACAGTACTGCTGGCCTTAGCCTCTTAGGGGCCAGATTTCAGTTTCGTTCGATTACGTTTTATTTGTTCAGCGCTTTTTACAGAGACACTGTCACAGAGACTCTTTACAGAGGAAACGGAAAAATTTATTTGGCCTGACTCTCCAAAAAGCACGCAATTGAGGTAAAAAAGACTCCCCAGTGGGAAGAAAAACACTCAAACGTTGGCAAGAAGAAAAAAAATACAAAGAAATGTTTTTCTTTCCAATGGGGAGATATTTTGGGAGGAACAGTGCTGTAGTGGGGGAGCCCATGCTCTGCTGGCCAGCCCGGTGATCTAATTAAGATTGAATGAATGCTCACAGAAATGTAATGAGGGATCTGTCAGAGAAAACCATAAAATGGGTTGTGCAGGTTACAGTCAGAGGTAGCTCCTAAATTAGGCAGTCCAAGTAGAGAGGTGTAGAGAGGTGGTGTAGAGAGGTGGTGTAGAGAGGTGGTGTAGAGAGGTGGTGTAGAGAGGTGTAGAGAGGTGTAGAGAGGTGTAGAGCGGTGTAGAGAGGTGTAGAGCGGTGTAGAGCGGTGTGAGTAACACTGCCATAGGGTTGTTATTACACCCGTGTGTGCGCGTAGCGCAAGCAGGGAGTATTGTTTTCGCTCCTGTCTGTGTGTGTTTGTGTCCCTATCATCCATAACTCGAACAATTCTACTCCGATTGTGATGAAACTTTGTGGAAATGTTGCCAGTTGGGCAATGGCCTGAATCTTGAAGTTTTTTTCCCAAACGGTCAATGCCCGACTTCACAGCGCAAGATCAAAGTTTTAGCCCCATGCATATTACGTTCAGGGTCGAGATTAGCACACGCACGGGGGTAACATCTCTCTGATTTCAGATTTTATCAGAATGTGTACATGTTGCCAGATAGGCTGTTAATGATGACATTGTTTTTAATCTTCCCCTTCAACCTCCCCATACCCTTTGTTTATATATGGCCCTGTTATTAAAATCATGGTCCTCGTGGGCAGAGAACTGCTGGTTTTTCACTCCTTTTCTACTTCTTTTGCCTGGGAGCCAGGTGTGAAGACAGCCTGGCCAATCAGGAGCTCTAATTGTTCAGTTAATTCCCTGAGAGAAAAGAAAACCAAGGCTGGATTTGGATTTGAGTGCCAGATTTGAATATCCATGATATAAGGGGTGTCAGTGTCACCCCCCCAGGACCCGAATGTGTCTCAACACCTGGACGGCTCATTTACTTCACTTGGCTAAATAAGGAACACTCTGGCTTTTTCTTTTATTTATTATTATTATTTTTTTTATATGATAAGTTTAATTTTCAGTAGGAAGCATGTTGGTGGTTATTTGTGTTGGTTAACACCAGTGTGAGCCTTATTTTACTGTGCATTTGGAAATGTTAACACGAGAAAAGGAAATCCTTTCAAATTTCCAAGAAACCGAGAAGAAAAATGTGGTGTGCAGATGTGAAGTATAATACAATTAAGTAATAAAAAGGGGAAAATGTGTGACGCCGCAAGTTTAGAGACGATCACGCCTATGAATGCTGCCTCTAAATGAGTAAATTCTTAATAAAATCTGCGGCGTGATTTTGGGATGAAGAGGTCTTTGTGTGAGACTGCAATGCATCCTGGGAGAACTACAGTCATCGGCAGCACCTCTCGTCAGCAGATTGGTAATTGCCTTCCTCACAGATTACCGCAATAATCAATTGTTTGTGTAACGCAGTTTATTGGTTGTTTGGGTAGTTTTGTTCTCGATAGTATAACTTGGTTTCTTTGTTCAACAGGGTAGTTGTCCAGCTGTCCATCTTGTCTGCACTTGCCGTCTCTCTCAGGACTACACTTTTTCCCCTTTGGGAAATCACAGCACTTGTGTTTGCATTGGGAGAGCTCTGCATCGCGGCTTCTTCTAAATGCCAGCAGGGTAATTGGAAAAACTGTCATTTCTGATGAAGGATAATTCAAATCAAATCAATATTTTTTTTTTTATATGGCGCATTTCGCAACCAGTTGTCACAATACGCTTCGCAGATAAACCCGGCCTAAACCCCACACAAGAGCAAGCCAGAGGCAACAGCGGCAAGGAATAACTCCCTGGTTCATCGCGTAGATCCGCGTTTCACTGACGGTCCCGTTAGCCTTGCTGGCCGTACCTGCACAAGATGTGGGTTTTATGGTCCTGTTCTTGTTTTGTAGATATTCCATAACCGTAGCGGTCATCTTGTCTCTGGTAATTCCATCTGTGTGGCCAGAAAGGCAGAAATGTAATTGATGTAATTGGTAATTGTATCTTCATATTTGATTGTGCTAATCAACTGAAGGTTCTGCATTTCATCCACCTGGCTGTTTTTTACACCTTTATGTTGTTAAATTTATAATTATACAAGCCAAGGGTTTTTTAGCTTTTCAGCTTCCAGAGATGATTCTGTACTTGAAACTTGAATCTGTTAATTGGCGGTCTAAAGCCAAGGGTGTCCAATCTTATCTGAAATGGGCTGATGTGGGTGCAGGTTTTTTTAAATTTTAGCTCAGGGCTATGACACCTGATTCACCTAATTAACTAATCATGGTCTTCAATCTACACCCTGATAAGTAGAATCAGGTGTCATAGTGCTGGGCGAAAACAAGAACGCGCACCCACACCCACACTGACCCTTTTCGGATAAGATTGGACACCCCTGGTCTAAAGGATAACATCACCATTCATTTTAAATACAATATGTTCATTGCATTGCTGCAAAAGCATCTATATTAAAAAGAGCTTTATTTTTGCTGCTGAAAGAATTGTTAAACGAAAGCGAGGATAACTCTTCTCATTTTGATCACTTTTCCAGCCATTTCCGGCTCTTCTTCAGATTCACCTCTCTTAACCAACTGCACTTATATGGGCTCCCCTGGGGAGAGATGTGTCCCTCTGTTCAATACTGACTGTATACACACTTAGAATAGAATAACTTTTATTCTCCCGTTTGGGAACTTCAGTTGTAGCCCCAGCAACAACAAAAAAGACATAGACAGTGGGGCAGACCCACAACACACAAACAAACATATCAAATAAAGACATTCAATAGAATCATTGCATTAATCAAACTAATTAAATTAATTAATGATTAAATGATTAAAAATTGCCCCCGCTGTCCAGTGTCACCAAGCAGTCCAACACACAAAATCCGCCTCCACAACTTTTCTCCATACACGCAGTGTTGAGATCTCTGTACGCTGTCGAAACTGAGCACCGAACTGCATCAGCCTTCCCACTCGTCGCCTCACTCTTCCCCCGCATTATCCTCTCCGTCCGTTCCCTGGTTGCCTTTTGGAGATTGCCTGCACTCCCTGATCAGTCCCGACATCTTGAAGAGCGATGGCAAACCCTGTTGCTGCAGCTTCTGTGCAACGGACATTCCCGAGCATATGTTGCGAATGCGTCTCCATGGTGACAAGCACAAACAAAACCATCTCGACCAGACACCTTGTCAATATTATAAAAACGAGCAGCATGAGTGCCCCAAACAATCTCCAGCCCACTTCCCCGTCCCACAACAGACACACAGCGCATGGAAAAAACAAAAAACAAAAGCCCAACACAACAAGATACATTAAAATGAACAAACACGAACACGAGAGACAGCTGGACTACATGTCGCGAGTGCAGCACCGCGTGAAGATCACACGTAATGGTAAATTAAACATTAATATGCATCTGAAAATACTAAACAAACCAACTAAATTGGCATTCTGATGATTAATTTGTTTCAGGCATTGGCCAGATTAATTCCCAGTGACTGTTGCTCACATAATAATTCAATTTCCTTTAAATTATATCATTAAAATTTTTAGGTCATAATTTTTCTTTAGATTATATGATTTTCTGTAAATTTCTAGGGGCCACCTGCCCTTCAAGTTGATTTTTGTATTTGCACAATCTGTTTTCAATCAATCTGTTGCAAATCCTTAGTTTTTATTTTTATTTTTTTATTGCTGTTAGGTTCTTCTCTCTATAGCAGTTTATAGATCTATCACAGTCACACTGAAGATGAACATTCGCTCACTCTTCAGGGCGTTGGCTCAGGACTGAGGTCACACTGGCTCGCAGGTGATTGGGTCCTGTAGGATCTGTGTACCAACACTGCCGTGTCTTTCATGCGTGCAGCTGTGGAACCTGCTGTCACTGCAAGAATGATCAAACCCCCCCCCTTTTCAATGATGTCATAATGCCTCCCCCCCTTTCTTCACTGATGTCATAATGGCCCCCGTCCCATTTCTCGGCGATGTCATAATGGCCCCCTCCCCCCCTATTGAGTGATATCATAATGGCCTCTGGAGAAGGGAGGATGTCTTTCTGAACTGCAGCCGAACACATGGGGACATTGTGAAGAGTGAGCCATCGGGTCGTTGCGTCACGTAAATGTTTCTTACAAAGAGCAGAGGAAACGCACGACACAATGGAGAGCTGTTTCTCATCACAGAGAGGCAGCTTATGCGTGTTCAAGATGTGATTTCATTAAGGTTGTGCAACAGTCTGTCTTTGTGTGCATGTTGTTTTGGACGTCCTTGGCCGTGTGCATGTTGTTCTGGAGGTTCTCACTTGGCTAGGGGAAAAGCAAAGGCTGGAGATTACAGGTGTCAGTGCTCAGTTAAATGAAGAGGCACGGTGGAGGCTGGCAAATGCCCTCTCACCTGCGTGTGTGCGTGCGTGTGTGCTTGTGTGCGTGTGTTTGTGTGCACTGTGCGTGTGTTTGTGTGCACTGTGCGTGCGTGTATGCGCATGCATGCGAGTGTGTGTGTGTGCGAGTGTGTGTGTGTGTGTGTGCGAGTGTGTGTGTGTGTGCTGACAGACAGTTGATGGCCGATGTAGCGATTGCTGTGTGGAAGCCAATAGGCTGACAGGATTTGGGGAGCAGTGTTCGGAAGCGTGACCTGACCCCGCCCAGACGGGGCTGAGGAGGGAACGGACACGGTCCCTGCTTTGCCCCCTCTTCACCTCCTCTTCACCTCCTCTTCACCTCCTCTTTACCTCCTCTTTACCTCCTCTTCACCGCCTCTCCACTGGCCTTCTTTTGGCTTTTGTCTGACATTTTTGGTCTAAAGGGAATTAACCCTTACAGAAATGGAATATACTGAAAATACACTTCAAGATGTTGCAAGATTTTTCTGCTGTCAAATGGCACAATATATATATATATTTTAAATTGTACTGCTGTGAAATATATTTGTCATTACATTTTAATAAATATATTAACAATATATTCATGTAAGGCAACACGGGAATGTTTCTTGCTGTGTCTTTTGCTATACAATACTTGGAAAAACGTTATATATGTGTTTTTTTCTTTGTTTTATTTGGAAAAACGTGTGAAATGTTGTTTACTTGTGACCGATCTCTCGTACTGTCTGACTCATGTCCCTGTCAGGGCCAGCAGAGATGATGCAAAGACAGACGCTCTGTGCTAGAAGTATCCGCCCCTCACTCTTTATTGCTTTGGCTAATTGGGAGCAGATGATCTTTTTGACATATTTTTTGGGAGGAAATGGAGTGTGCGAACAGCAGTAAAGAAACGTTACGTTCTCTCCGCCCTCCCCGCCCCACTGCTGAAGTCTCTAATCGCCGTTATCAAGCCCTGCTTTCCCTTAAATAACATTTTATTTTTCTCATGGACATTTTTTCACACGCACCCACCTACCAACGCACGCACGCACGCACCCACCTACCCATGTACCTACATATGCACATGTGTACCATGTAGCTCCTGACCGATGTGGGATTTTTGATAATGATTTTAGAAAGAGGGGGGGGGGGGGGGGGGGGGGGGGGGGAATTCACAGATTACCGATATGGCCGCTGATAGTGAACTTTTGAGCTTGAATGAAAATAAACCTTTTCTACGTGGATTGTGCACAGATTTACCATCAATATGACTATGCAAAGCTACTCAGAAGACTTAAACAAAGAACTTTATTACTAACATTTTTACATTAAATTATTACAATAACACGATTAACATCATCAAGCAATTTTAGAAATGAACACTGTGATCAAATAAAGAATAGAAATGAAATAATAAATAGCAAAATAAGCATCAGTAGCTACTTTAAGTAACTTACTGACCATTTCAATAAAGAATAAATAAAAATAATAGGCTATTTAAGTGCTACACATTTTATGACACAAAGAAAAACTTGCTATAGTTATTCATTGATATTTGTTATTCCGTTCATTAACTGCTTGATTGATAATTAACTGGAGAAACAGGTTGGGAGTTAGCTATATCTGTATAAAGGTTACATAAGGTTACAGGAGGCCTATTTTATAGCCGATCGGCACTTTCTGTCTGGTCACATAACGTTGGCTAACAAGGGGAAAAAGAGCAAAACTAAATGGCAAAACCCCTTGGAGCTAGGCTCGCAAAAGTTTAGAAAACCCTTAATGGTTTTAGCCGTGAGTGTGAGGATCGGTTACCAAAACCTACCTGTAGAACCATTTTACTTGGGTCATAAAGAAAGAATGGTACTCCCAAATTTCTGGGATTTTCGAACATCTTCGCAGTTAATTTGACAGTTGAACATTTGTGTTTATTTTATTATTATTATCATATGTTATCTCTATATTATGGCTACCGATTGTGGCTCAACTTGGACGGAGGAGGAGACGTGTTGCATCTCTGCAAACACATGGAAAGTGGCAAATGATCCATTTTGTTTATTTATTTTCCAACTGTAACATTAAATTTTAATAGTTACAAAAGAATGCAGAAGATAAAATCCGCTATCATGGAAACGTGCTTGGTGGAGCGCATTCTAGGTTTCGAAAACCACAAAACAGAATGCATTCAAGTAATTGGCAGCCTACGAACAGGTTAAGGTAACGTTAGCAAAAACCTCTCAACTAAAACATTTCCGAAACGTTTCAAAACTAAAACCCTAGTGTGTACAAGACCATTAGCTAACGTTAGCTTGATGACTGGTAACATAGGTTCCATACCAATAAGATTTTTCCTCTCCTCTCATCCTAAGTTTCGCTGAGCAGGGGCTGTTTCACGAAGCAGAATTACTGAGTAAAAACTCGAAACAGCTTTTTTTTCTTCAGTCCATGTTCCAGATTTGGGAGGGTTCCGGGTTTTACTCAGTGCAGTTATTCAGAAACAGGTCCCAGGAGCTGTCATTCGCCAGGTACCGTTAGCTAGCTATTCAAAACAAACGTTGTCGTCATCTTAAATCGGTCACGTTAATCCCATGAATTTATTCGATATGAAAATAAATGCCTCAGTTAGTTAAAATACGGGGGTGAATCTAAATGCACAATGTCCTAAATATATATGTTATATCTCAATCGGTAGCCTACTCATGAATTATAATGTTAGCTAGCTAAGTAATGGCGCTAAGTAAAAGAGTGTTTGTGTGTGTGTGTGTGTGTGTACTTGAAGCATGCAGCTTGTCCCAGTAAGCCTACGGCCGTCTCAGTCTGCTTCGCGGTAATTGGTTCGGTGTTAAAACAACTCCCACAGTGTGGAGTTGTACTCTTGCACAGCACCTTTCATCCCTCCTGCACTCTGAACTCTGTTGGAGCTAAATTAGTGTGTTTAAGTCGTGTTTCAGAGTGAATCGTGCAGGCTAAAACAGGAGGAGAGGCGTTATGTCCCTTTACTGGTGGGGAAATGACTGTGCTCTGTTGGGCTGTCATGCAGTTACTGTAAACAAATCACACTTTCATCTCATAAAATGTATTTTTTGAAACAATACTAAATGTGGCACTCCCCCCCCCGCCCTGTATTCCTATTTGAAGTTGTTTTACATTTTTTTATTTAAAATGTAGAATTTATTTATATAACGTGCCACGTACATGTATAATGTGCATGTACGTGGCACGTTGCAGAAGTTATACATGACAATTCAGCAGTTCATTGGTGCGTAGGTGTTTAAAAACCTGCATGTGCTGAGCCTTGCCGTGAGTAGCAGCCCAAGCGCGGGATAGCTTCAGGTGCACCGAGCTAAATTAGTAGCAACATAAAGGCTAGCAGGAGAGGAGTGTAAGACTCACACAGCGGTCTGAAAAAGGAACAACTTGTCTTTTTAATTATAGGGAAATCTCTAGACTGCCAGACTGTGCATGAAGCAAAAGTTAGAAATGGACAAGAGTAAAAGTTTCAGTCTCTTTACCTTTGTCTCTTTGCCTCCTCATTTTGTGAAATATATTTAGAATATTGTATTATTTTATCATGATGGGCAGAGGGGAGGCAGCGTTCTAGTCGAGTGAAAGTCTGTCTGGACAACGAGGTATATTTTCTCCATTACTTTTTGAATTCCTGGCCCTCAAGAAATGCCCTGCTGTTTATGTGGAAGCACTTTTGAGAAATGCGTTTCTGTTGGAACGTCTCGGCCTTGACACCGTCATTTCTCTTTTCACGTAGCGGATTATGACATCTGATTTTACTACTGGGTTAAAAGAAAAACTCATAAGACTTTTACATTATAAAAATGTAAAAAAGGGCAATGTTTAATTTCTTTCTAATTACTCCAGGAAAAATAATCGAATTTCATGCTTAACATAATTAGGCAAAATTTAGGGGGGTTCACTGCTGTTAAACTCAGAAAAGGGTCATTTTTGACCCAAGGGCAATACGAGGGTTAAATTAAATCTTTTATTATAATGATCATTTCGAGTGTATTACATGTAGCTCTGTCTGTCTGTCTGGTAGGTCCGTCTGTCTGTTTGCATGCCTGTTGTGGATACAGTGTGGTTGACAAGGAAGAGCACTGGCATATTGTCATATACAGGAAGCTTGTTTAAAAAAAACTTTTAAATTAACCTTTTTTTTTAATCAAATCCTTTTCATTGTGTTATTATAATTTTTTTTACAAAACGAAAAAAATAATTTAAAAAAAACGAAAAAAAGTTTTTAGAAATTTTCTTGCCAAAATATCACAAATGCTGTCAATCATATTGAAGCCATCAGGGCCGTGTTTGTTTGTAATATTAACAGTGATTTGATCTGCACAAACATGAGAACAGATATTCCTGCTGATGGTCTGTTTGCTCTGGAAGATTTAAAATGTGTAGCCTTGACAGGACGGGGGTGGATGTGTGCTCACGAGTGGTCACTAGTGTTCGTTCATGTTCTCACACAAAGAATCGTCGCAATGTATGCTTCGTATCAGGTTTTATTTATCATTTTATGAAATCTATTTCCCGGAAGTTTATAAACGCATGGCTGTACGGCGACTGAAAATAGTTATATAAATCTTTAAATGGCTATTTAAAACATGTTTTAAACGTAAACGTAGACACACGTTTACAAGACACCAGTGACCACTCGGTGAGTTTCCCGTCTTTGAAAACGAGAGTTTATGGTGTTTTTTGAAGAATTTTCTATATGCCCATCCAGATCCATTGTGTACATTAGCTGTGATATGAGCAATAAACAATATATCTCAAGACTGCAAAGTTTGTCAAAATGTTGATATGGACCGTTGTATATGATCATAAATAACCTTTTAACAGGGCTTAACATGCTAAAGACCAAACTTCTTCTTTAAGGAACTGGGCTTGTAACTTAGGTTGCCGGCTCGATTCTCAGGTAGGGCAAAGTTAAATTGCTGAAATGCTTGGCAAAACATCCAGCTGTATTGGATTATATGTAAAAAAATGTACATGAAGAGTGTCTGTGGGTACGGACATCTGCTAAATGCCTATGTAAAGTGTAGCAGTTATATTTGTGTTGTCTTGTGTATTTTTGCTCTCATGGTTCATGATTGGAGCCGTAATGGTGGCTTCCATAGTTATATGTGTGTTGTCTTGTGTATTTTCGCTCCCATGGTTCATGATTGGAGCCGTCATGGTGGTGTAGCAGTTACATAGGTGTTGTCTTGTGTATGTTCGCTCTTATGGTACATGACTGGAGCCATAATGGCGGTTTCCGTAGTTTTGTGTGCTTTGTCTTGTGTATGTTCGCTCTCATGGTTCATGATTGGAGCCGTAATGGAGAAGGAGGACTGTGGGGCATAAATCCCAGAGAGGAAAGGCCCTGTATTATTGCCCACGTACTCGGCTGGCTGTTGTAGTGTGAACCGACAGAATGAGGAAATGAAAGGAGTATTTGTTTTGCAGCTTCACTGAGCACAAATGTAAGAAATAAAGATAAAACACTCCATTTTTTTTAAAGGGGGTTATTTTAAGCAGTCAGATGGTCCAGACTCTCTCAGCAGCTGCTTGCTGGTTGAAGGGACTTCCTGTTGCTGGGGCAGTGTGAGGCAGTGTGAGGCAGTGTGAGGCAGATATAAAAGCACAAACGAATAAAAAAAAAAAAAGACATGCTCTTCATTTTAGCTGCCTGCCATTCTGTTGTGGAGGGGGGGTGTCATCTACACATGCAGATGACTACCATGAGAAACTTCCTCTAGACCCATGGTTGGTGATGCTTAACCTGGGGTCTGCTTCTGAATATGGCCTTGCATCATTCTGTTATGTAAGGTATGTGCGTGCGTGCGTTTGCGTTAGGACAACCATGAGCATTAATTAGACCCTGTCTTTCCTGTTATATCTACTGAGAGCTCTCAGTCCTCTAGACAATTTTATTTAGATAAAAAAAACAAAACTTGTTGTATTATTGGTGAAAATACAGAAATGACCACATTTAACTATGACTGTGCTGGACGTTCCTGTCCTGTTCAGTAAGTGCCTCTCGTCAGACAGGTGTTGAGTGAGTTTCTCGTCAGACAGGTGTTGAGTGAGTTTCTCATCAGACAGGTGTTGAGTGAGTTTCTCATCAGACAGGTGTTGAGTGAGTTTCTCGTCAGACAGGTGTTGAGTGAGTGCCTCTCGTCAGACAGGTGTTGAGTGAGTGCCTCTCGTCAGACAGGTGTTGAGTGAGTGCCTCGTCAGACAGGTGTTGAGTGAGTGCCTCTCGTCAGACAGGTGTTGAGTGAGTGCCTCTCGTCAGACAGGTGTTGAGTGAGTTTCTCGTCAGACAGGTGTTGAGTGAGTGCCTCTCGTCAGACAGGTGTTGAGTGAGTGCCTCTTGTCAGACAGGTGTTGAGTGAGTTTCTCGTCAGACAGATGTTGAGTGAGTGCCTCTCGTCAGACAGGTGTTGAGTGAGTTTCTTGTCAGACAGGTGTTGTGTGAGTGCCTCGCATCAGACAGGTGTTGAGTGAGTGCATTCAGTGTTATCAAAAAACTGAGCTGAGTATCTGGGTAGTGTTATAGTATCTGTGGCTGAGTATATGGGTAGTGTTATAGTATCTGTGGCTGAGTATCTGACTAGTGTTATAGTATCTGTGGCTGAGTATCTGGGTAGTGTTATAGTATCTATGGCTGAGTATCTGGGTAGTGTTATAGTATCTGTGGCTGAGTATATGGGTAGTGTTATAGTATCTGTGGCTGAGTATCTGGGTAATGTTATAGTATCTGTGGTTGAGTATCTGGGTTGTATTATAGTATCTATGGCTGAGTATCTGGGTAGTGTTATAGTATCTGTGGTTGAGTATATGGGTAGTGTTATAGTATCTGTGGCTGAGTATCTGGGTAGTGTTATAGTATCTGTGGTTGAGTATCTGGGTTGTGTTATAGTATCTGTGGCTGAGTATATGGGTAGTGTTATAGTATCTATGGCTGAGTATCTGGGTAGTGTTATAGTATCTATGGCTGAGTATCTGGTAGTGTTATAGTATCTGTGGTTGAGTATATGGGTAGTGTTATAGTATCTGTGGCTGAGTATCTGGGTAGTGTTATAGTATCTGTGGTTGAGTATCTGGGTTGTGTTATAGTATCTGTGGCTGAGTATATGGGTAGTGTTATAGTATCTGTGGCTGAGTATCTGGGTAGTGTTATAGTATCTATGGCTGAGTATCTGGTAGTGTTATAGTATCTGTGGTTGAGTATATGGGTAGTGTTATAGTATCTGTGGCTGAGTATCTGGGTTGTGTTATAGTATCTTTGGCTGAACCTGCTCTGGAGTCCAGCTCTTTCACTGTAGAGTAAAACAGCTGAGTATCAACGTCCAGGAAATACCCAACCATGTGAGTGGATAATATGTAAACTAAAACATGCAAATGAGTAATCTGTCCTAGACAAGGGCAAAATGTTAAGATAAAATGTTGGTTATTATCATTTGCATGAAAATATATTTGTCCCTGCCAATCACAACCCCAGTTACTCTGGGTTCCTGTTCCACTGGGCCAATCACAAGCCCAGTTACTCTGGGTCTCCGTTTCACTGTGCCAATCACAGGCCCAGTTACTCTGGGTCCCTGTTCCACTGTGCCAATCACAGGCCCTGTTACTCTGGGTCCATGCTCCACTGTGCCAATCACAGGCCCAGTTACTCTGGGTCCCTGTTCCACTGTGCCAATCACAAGCCCAGTTACTCTGGGTCCATGTTCCACTGTGCCAATCACAGGCCCAGTTACTCTGGGTCCATGTTCCACTGTGCCAATCACAGGCCCAGTTACTCTGGGTTCGTGTTCCACCATACCAATCATAAGCCCGGTTACTCTGGGTCCCTGTTCCACTGTGCCAATCACAGGCCCAGTTACTCTGGGTCCCTGTTCCACTGTGCCAATCACAGGCCCTGTTACTCTGGGTCCATGCTCCATTGTGCCAATCACAGGCCCAGTTACTCTGGGTCCCTGTTCCACTGTGCCAATCACAGGCCCTGTTACTCTGGGTCCATGCACCATTGTGCCAATCACAGGCCCAGTTACTCTGGGTCCCTGTTCCACTGTGCCAATCACAAGCCCAGTTACTCTGGGTCCCTGTTCCACTGTGCCAATCACAGGCCCTGTTACTCTGGGTCCATGCACCATTGTGCCAATCACAGGCCCAGTTACTCTGGGTCCCTGTTCCACTGTGCCAATCACAAGCCCAGTTACTCTGGGTCCCTGTTCCACTGTGCCAATCACAGGCCCTGTTACTCTGGGTCCATGCACCATTGTGCCAATCACAGGCCCAGTTACTCTGGGTCCCTGTTCCACTGTGCCAATCACAAGCCCAGTTACTCTGGGTCCCTGTTCCACTGTGCCAATCACAGGCCCTGTTACTCTGGGTCCATGCTCCACTGTGCCAATCACAGGCCCAGTTACTCTGGGTCTCCGTTTCACTGTGCCAATCACAGGCCCAGTTACTCTGGGTCCCTGTTCCACTGTGCCAATCACAGGCCCTGTTACTCTGGGTCCATGCTCCACTGTGCCAATCACAGGCCCAGTTACTCTGGGTCCCTGTTCTACTGTGCCAATCACAGGACTGTGGTGTGTCTGTCAACATTTTTCTATTCCAGCAGAGGCAATTTCTATGGAAACAGGAAGGAGGCCCTCTACCTGTCCTACTTTCTGAGTCTTTATGACCCCTGTTTGTAAAGGGCAGCTGAATTCTGACCACTTCATGGCGTTGTAGGAAGACTGCACAGGCCTGCTTGGGATGAGATTGTGATGCTGTTGAGTTACTTTTTTACTGGAGGGTTTGGTAGCTTTGAGATAATTAGTTTAATAGAGATGCCGTGTGCATTTGGATGGTGCTTATGTGCACAGCAGGAAGTTGAAGTGGTTGGCAAGATTGGTTCCAGATGAAGAAAGATTTTGCTGTTAAAATGCAAATGAAATTCAACCATGTTTCATTATGACATCACAGTAGGGATACTTCAGGCGTACCTTGTTTAACCCTTTGAAGAGTATGTTTTTTGGAAAGTGCTTTCTAAATTCTAAGTCAGCGTTCTAGAACTCCCTGTGTGTGACGCCCTGTGTGTGCGAGGCCCTGTGTGTGCGAGGCCCTGTGTGTGCGAGGCCCTGTGTGTGCGAGGCCCTGCGTGTGCGAGGCCCTGCGTGTGCGAGGCCCTGCGTGTGCGAGGCCCTGCGTGTGCGAGGCCCTGCGTGTGCGAGGCCCTGTGTGTGCGAGGCCCTGTGCGTACTTTACGTTCACCTTACAGTTCCTCTTCACTGTAGGCCTCCTGGAAGTGTCCCCCGGGGCACTTCTGCTGGTTAACAGAGGCCAGAGCACATGCTCTGATACATTAATGTGACAGAAGCAGGATCTGAAATAGAATCTTCCGGAAGTGCCTTCACCGCCTACCCCTCCTCCTCTGACTTTGTCTTTCTGATACTCAGTGGAGACAGAAGAGACTATCACCGCATGCTTTCTCTCTCTCTCTCTCTCTCTCTCTCTCTCTCTCTCTCTCTCTCTCTCTCTCTCTCTCTCTCTCTCTCTCTCTCTCTCTCTCTCTCTCTCTCTCTCTCTCTCTCTCTCTCTCTCTCTCTCTCTCTCTCTCTCTCTCTCTGTCACACGCTGGCTTCCTGGTGTCACGGACAGAAAGAAAAGCTTGTTGTTCACTAATCTGCCCTTGGGATAATAATAATAACAATAACAGAAATAGTGACATAGGCATTTAGAAATTAACCCCTTCCTGTGTGTACTGTTGGTCTTTACTCAGACTGGTCATAGATACTCATAGATACTGAGTCTATAGACAGTGCAGTTCAATGAATGCGTAATGATAAAAAAAGGAGCTCTCCTTAAATGAAACTGTCTTTCTCTCTTTTAGATTGATAGCCAAGAGTCATATTAATGCACGGTCAAAAGGAGAGAATCTTGGCTAAAGTTGTACAGACTCTTACACAAACGCACACACAGACTATCACAAACTCTCACACACATACACTCACACGCACACGCACACACATACTCAATTATATACTCATACGCTCACACACAGTCACACACTCTCACGCGCGCACACACATGCTCCCAAATGCACTCACAAATGCACATGCACACACCGACTCGCGCGCACATACATACACACATGCGCACACAAACACACACACGCTCAGTCACACACATACTTTTGTATGCACAGGCACACACACAGAAGCACACACACACACACACACACAGACAGATGCACACACACACAGGCCCTAACTATCTCCTTTGTCTCTTCTGCTGCAGATCAACTTGAGGCTCATCCTGGTGAGCGGAAAGACAAAAGAGTTCCTGTTCTCGCCTAACGACTCGGCCGCGGACATCGCCAAGCACGTGTACGACAACTGGCCAATGGGTGAGCGCCCGCCTCCCTCTGTGTGCTTCAGGCCCTGAGGTGTACCCCAGTATGCAGTAATTACTGTTTTAGTCCAGAGAAACCCACAATATCACCTCAGAGTAAAAGAAACAGGGCTGATAAAATGGCTGCTGTTAATGTATTTTTTCAACAAAAAGAAAAAGGAATCACTGCTTTTTTTGTTGGCTTACGGACCTGCTATCGGTTGCAGTTTATTCCTTTATTTTTACCTGTGGTTTTTCTCCCTGAGTTTATAAAAAGATCTATCAGTATAAAATGTACTCTGTGAGATTTGAGCATGTTGCTTTGTGGGAGAGAGAGAGAGCCGGGAGCTCATGTCTTATTAAAAACGGCACCCCCGCCTCGGAAGACGGAGAGATTGTAATTCCATCAGTGTTTGAGAGGCGCGTAAGCGTGGTGTTAAGGGGAAGCAAAGCTCTCATTAATGCACACAGTCTGGCTGTAGGCCGTGAGTGTGGCAGGCTGTGCTGTAATGGGCTGTCTGGCCCGGGCCCAGGACGGCCTTATAAAAGCACCTGTTCCAGCGTGACTCCCGTTCCCCTGCCCGGCGCGTCACCCAGGAGCACGGCCTTCTGGGAAGGGCCTGTCTGCGACCGACCAGGACTGGAGTTAAACCTGCAGACACTGTGGCCCTCCAGGACTGGAGTTAAACCTGCAGACACTGCGGCCCTCCAGGACTGGAGTTAAACCTGCAGACACTGCGGCCCTCCAGGACTGGAGTTAAACCTGCAGACACTGCGGCCCTCCAGGACTGTAGTTAAACCTGCAGACACTGCGGCCCTCCAGGACTGGAGTTACATTACATTACATTACATTATAGGCATTTAGCAGACGCTCTTATCCAGAGCGACTTACACAGCATTTTTGCATTTATACATAGTATCCATTTACAGCTGGATATATACTGAAGCAATTCAGGTGAAGTACCTTGCTCAGGGGTACAACGGCAGTGTCCTACGTGGGACTCGAACCTGCGACCTTTCAGTTACAAACCCAGTTCCTTAACCACTGTACTACACTGCCGCCCGCGTTAAACCTGCAGACACTGCGGCCCTCCAGGACTGGAGTTAAACCTGCAGACACTGCGGCCCTCCAGGACTGGAGTTAAACCTGCAGACACTGCGAACCTCCAGGACTGAACTGTATCGCCTCTGTGATAGAGGGAAGCTCCAGTTAGGTGTGGTCACCCCAGGCCACATGTCAGCAAAAAGGGTTTATTTATGGGCTGATTTTGGGTGACCAGTTGTCTGTGTTTAACCCGCCTAGCGTGATACAGGGAGGCTGACATAACGCTGCTGCACCACAATTTATGCAGTCAAAACAACAGGCTACGTCTGTGATGCTAAGGGTCCCTCTGGCCTAAATCTTTTCAATTGTGTTTAATTGGTATGAACCTCCCTTTGGCGACTGGGTATGATGCTTTCATAGTGCAGTTTGCCTCCAGCTGATCACCGCAGAGAAAGCTAACGCTGCTGCAGGGGATAGAAGTGGCTCATGGCTGTGACTACAGATCAGTGAGAAGCAGTGGACTCTTCAAGTGGAAGAAATCATTTTTTGGAGCAGGCGAATACTCGCGAGACGAACTGCGCACTCATCTTTTACGCTCGAAACCCGTATCCGTGACCCGTGACCTGTGACCCGTCCGAAGGCTTTTTCGACTGCCGAGAACAACGGCACACCTGAGGAAAAATTTAGTTTTCGGAGAATTTTTTGTTTCCCGATTGATTCGCGCTCGGTGCGACGGCTCAATGCCGTCCAGGGTCTGGTTACGTGGTCAGCTGTTGGGGTTAATCCGCGGGTGAGCTGTGTCTTGGTTACGTGGTCAGCTGTTGGGGTTAATCCGCGGGTGAGCTGTGCCTTGGTGACTGAGCGGTACGCTTTCGGCTCCCCCGCGCCCCGTGTCAGATTACAGCTGGGGTTTATGACCGGAGATCGCATTAAAAATCAGCTGCGCCGGGCACAGACGTGGCTTCGCTGATCCAATGAGGCTTGTTTCGTGTCACCCACGGTCTCCCCTGACAGACTGCCCTGCCGTTGTGAGCCGCGTCCATGATCTGAATGCACAATTTTACCCATGAATCTCATTTGTAACCTCCTGCCTCAATCCTGGGGAGTTTATGCGGGTGGACTGCAGGTGCACGGTCAACCAGAAGGGGGCGCCGGTGTGGCTTGTCCCTCCCTTCCTGGGTGATGTTATGGCCGATTTTTAGGTCACCCTGCGAGGCTGTTGGCCGGATTCGACACAGTCAGAGACTCCGGATTCAGTACCAGGTCATGGAGCCGAATGGTGTTTGTGCCCTGTGATGGAATAGCGACCTGTCCAGGGGGTAGTCCTGCCTCTTGTCTGGTGCATGCTGGGATAGCCAAGCGTGAACCTGACCAGGAATAAGCAGGTTAGATAATGGATGGATGGATCATGAGGCCCCTCCACACACAGGAACAGTGTCTTAACAGCATGAGACCCCAACAGCCCAGTTATGTGTAAAAGCGTTGATAGTGATTTACAGTTGTACTTGGTTGTTGTTTTTATTGTTGGTAAGGTGGGTTTTTTCTCGCTAAGTTAAAGGAAGATGGAAGGTTGCCCTACAATTAAAGGTTGTACTTTCCGTCAGTGACCTGAATGAAATACATATATTTAAGTGTACACAGACTGAGTCATTGAACAAAATTACCTTTTTATGACATTTAATGACTATGATTCTTTCTAATGCCTCACGTGTCCTTCTCCTGATCCGTCTTTCCCTCTCCTCCTCATCCGTCTTTCTCTCTTCTCTTCATCCATCTCCTCTTCCTGGTCCCTCTTTCTCTCTCCTCCCTTTCTCTCTCCTCATCCATCCTCTTTCTGGTCCCTCTTTCTCTCCTCCCTTTCTCTTTCCTCTTCATCCGTCTTTCTCTCTTCTCTTCATCCATCTCCTCTTCCTGGTCCCTTTTTCTCTCTCCTCCACATCCATATTTCTCTCTTCTTCTCTTTCATCTCCTCTTCCTGGTCCCTCTTTCTCTCTCCTCCTCCTCTTTATCCCTCTTTCTTTCCCTCCTCCAGACTGGGAAGAGGAGCAGGTCAGCAGTCCCAACATTCTCCGGCTCATCTACCAGGGCAGGTTCCTGCACGGCAACGTCACGCTCGGAGGTACGCTGTCTTCCTCCGCTGCTGTAGAGGGCCCTGTCTAAACCAGGGCTGGGGAACTCCTGTTCCTGTGTCTGTTTCTTAATTTCATGCCAACTTCTGCTTTTAATGTAAAAATGTTTTTTTTACTTGCTAAATATTATTGTCCTGTCCTCTACATTACTGTTGTACAGCCCTGTGGGTCTGTTCTAAAGACTGTACTGTTGTACTGCACTGTGGGTCTGTTCTAAAGACTGTACTGTTGTATTGCAGTGTGGGTCTGTTCTAAAGACCATACTGTTGTACTGCACTATGGGTCTGTTCTAAAGACTGTACTGTTGTATTGCAGTGTGGGTCTGTTCTAAAGACCATACTGTTGTACTGCAGTGTGGGTCTGTTCTAAAGACCGTACTGTTGTACTGCACTGTGGGTCTGTTCTAAAGACTGTACTGTTGTACTGCAGTGTGGGTCTGTTCTAAAGACTGTACTGTTGTACTGCACTGTGGGTCTATTCTAAAGACCGTACTGTTGTACTGCAGTGTGGGTCTGTTCTAAAGACCGTACTGTTGTACTGCAGTGTGGGTCTGTTCTAAAGACCGTACTGTTGTACTGCACTGTGGGTCTGTTCTAAAGACCGTACAGTTGTACTGCACTGTGGGTCTGTTCTAAAGACCGTACTGTTGTACTGCACTGTGGGTCTGTTCTAAAGACCGTACTGTTGTACTGCACTGTGGGTCTGTTCTAAAGACCGTACTGTTGTACTGCACTGTGGGTCTGTTCTAAAGACTGTACTGTTCTGAGTCTGAAAAATGTGTCCCCTGGAGGGAGTGTTTGATCACATTTGGGAAGCAGCAGTCTGATGTGAACAGATGGGCTGTACAGGAAGGAGGTGTAAATCAGAACAGGTGTGCCCTTGTAAAGCACACCTTGAGGTGCGAGATTGCCCCGTTAACAAGGACGAGGAGTAGGAGGGGCCTGAAGTAGCACTTCTGGAGTAGGAGTGAACAGGAGAATAGAGTGAATGCAATAAATGTGTTATGTCAGAGAGAGAGAGAGACAGACAGAGAGACAGACAGAGAGAGAGAGAGCCATGGACAGAGAGAGAGAGTCTTTTTCTGGGCAGCTCTTCCTGTTGGGGGTGGGGGTGTACAAAGGCTTCAGGGCCTGTGGGCCTCAGTCCCTCCACAAACAGGCTTCCACCCGGAAAACTTTGGAGGGGAGGAGACATTCCTGGCTGGAGAGGGAAAATACTTTGTGTTTTTGTTTTAGTAGTGCTACAGACAGTGGCCAGCGAGGTGCCTGGGATAGGGCGGGACAGGATGGGGCGGGGCTGGATGAGGGACAGTGCCAAACTGTGTCCCATGTTGGAATAACACACAAGCCTACAAACTAGAGCCATCTGTAGGTGAACAGGGAACACTAGGTACCCTTTAGTGGCAGGAAAATGGCAAGCATTGTTGGGCTGTATTGCCTGTTCTCTTGATTAAGTTATTGTATGTTGGATAACTCATTAAGCAAGTGTTGGGGGGGGGGGGAGAATCTAAAAAACAACAACCCTGAAGCGCCCCTCGAGAGAAAAAAAATAAAATAATAATAATCTATGCGCTAAACATTATAGGTATATTTTTATCTGATGTTAAAAAATATACTGCATGGACTAGAAACCTATACACTATGGGCACATTGTGTGCTTTTAAGTGAGCTGTAATGAAATGTAGAGGCGTGCCTGTAGGGCAGGGAAGCCCTCGTACAGGACGAAGGGTTGCCCTTAAAAAGAACCGCTACTGTTCGAGTGAAAGTGCTCTGCGCTTTTAAACTTTTCCCCACGAGAGACGATGAGGTAAAACACAGGAATGCGGCTTTGCTCGAGGCCAGGCTGCTGTTTTAATACGCATATCTGAGCAACTATCTGTTTGTTCATCCTGCGTCACGATACGCTTCTGGCCTTATAGTCAGGGAAATAGTACGTATTGAAGTGTTATGATAAAGTCTGACTCTGTGCTTTTTTTGAACAGTATAAGCAGTGGCCTTAAAACACTGCCAGTTTTTGGTACGTTAGTATACGCGTCGTTTACAAATACAAAAAGACGTGATATTTAGTATTTGAGCCATTTTTTTGAACTGGAGTGGTGCTTTGTTTTAAAAAAAAAATAAAAACTGTTTTTTTTTTTTTGTGAGTATATGTGCGTATTTATAAGAGGCCACTTGAGGCTTAGTGTGGGGGGGGGGGGATTCATTAGACGAAAAGGCAAAAAAAAAAAAAGAACAAGATAAAGGATGGGGTGGTGTGGACCCCAATGCATGCTTTTTTTTTGGCGCCCAAAAGTCTGTGGCAGCGCACCTGCTTGTCGTTAAAAGAGAACCTCTTGAAAAAATCACCGATGTTAATGTCTGTATCGGCTGTTTCTTAACGCTGAGCAGGGACAGCTTTACCTTTATAATGCCCGCTCAGAAATCACCGATGTTAATGTCTGTATCGGCTGTTTCTTAACGCTGAGCGGGGACAGCTTTACCTTTATAATGCCCGCTCAAAAATCACCGATGTTAATGTCTGTATCGGCTGTTTCTTAACGCTGAGCAGGGACAGCTTTACCTTTATAATGCCCGCTCAGAAATCACCGATGTTAATGTCTGTATCGGCTGTTTCTTAACGCTGAGCGGGGACAGCTTTACCTTTATAATGCCCGCTCAAAAATCACCGATGTTAATGTCTGTATCGGCTGTTTCTTAACGCTGAGCAGGGACAGCTTTACCTTTATAATGCCCGCTCAAAAATCACCGATGTTAATGTCTGTATCGGCTGTTTCTTAACGCTGAGCAGGGACAGCTTTACCTTTATAATGCCCGCTCAAAAATCACCGATGTTAATGTCTGTATCGGCTGTTTCTTAACGCTGAGCAGGGACAGCTTTACCTTTATAATGCCCGCTCAAAAATCACCGATGTTAATGTCTGTATCGGCTGTTTCTTAATGCTGAGCAGGGACAGCTTTACCTTTATAATGCCTGCTCAAAAAGAGCCAGTCATCCTGTCCTTTATCATTGGGACAAAATGGGAATTGATTAGAAATTCAGGAATGTCGCGTAACGGTGGTGTTGTGGTTAGCACTGCCGCCTTGCGAAAGTACTCCCGCTCCCCAAGTTCTCCCCATGTCAGTTAGGTATACTCCTGCCATTGCCCTTGACCAAGGCACTGGCCTCAGCACTGGAGTTTGTCCCCGGGCGCTGTTGCTGCCCACTGCTCCTAAGTAGTAGTGGTTAGGATGGGTGAAATGCAGAGGACAAGTTACCCCGCTGGGTCAAAATCTTACTTAACGCAAAGGAAAACATTTGGAACCAGAATCAAGGCAAGACGTGGTTAAAAGAAGGTGGTCTTGTGGGGACAGAATCTGGAGGATGATGTATGCGTTTGATGGGCAAAGCGGAGCTGTGGTTCACACGGCCCCTGTCGCTCCCCGACTCTGCCCCAGACCCGTCTTTATGCACTTGTCATTTTCCGTTAACTTGCGTTAAATATGGAAAGCGTGCTGCTGAGCCAGTCCCTGTTGGTCAGCGGTCTGATCCCCCCCCCCACACTTATTTACACTGAATCACAGAAAGGCGCTTTTATGGCCGGGTACACCAGTAAAATGTTCAGTGTTAAATCAACTCTGACAGAGTTCATACGAGTGCACTACAGACCAGAATGGACTCTGTATAAACTCCGTTAAGAGTTGAATTAGCACTGGACTGCTTTACTGTGCATGCTGTTTTACTCTTCTTTCTCCCCCGTAACACTCAAATAAACACTTTTTTTTTTTTTTTTGCTTTTTGTTTTGTTACAGCATTAAAACTTCCTCTTGGCAAGACCACGGTGATGCACTTAGTTGCCAGGGAGACGCTGCCTGAGCCGAACTCCCAAGGTAACCGTTTAGGTTTTTATTATTTTATTTTATTCATGTGTTCTCCGTTTATTGTGCCTTTACACAACATTGCTCAATTTTTTCCCCCTCCTTTTTCTGTTTTCTGCCTGGATTGGAGGTCGTTGATACTGCTGCAGTAACTGACCGTCCAGTCCAGCGGAGAAAGCTGAATAATACATAATTACTCAACAACTGTTACGATTATTATTTTTATACCAAAGTGAACATTTTTTTTTCAACTTGGAAAGGTGTTGGCTTGCTGTGCGTTTGTTTGAAGTTGAATATTTTCTTCAAATAGCTGTCAATCCCAAAAAAAAATGTTGCCAATACACAGTATCGTGTTTACAGGGATAAGGGCTGCTTGTTCTTGAATGTTTAAGTGAATTGCATTGCAGGCATGTAGTGGGCACTCTTATCCAGAGCCACTTGCACAGCTTTCCCTTCATTTACAGTTAGGGATTTAGCAGAAGCCTCATCCAGGGGGACTTTCACATTTTTACATTCAACACTATATCTATACATCTATAAAGCTGGACACTTACTGAAACAATTCAGGAGAAATACCTTGCAAGGTTCACCAGCTGTGCCCCACCTGGGATTTAAACCTGCAACCTGAGTTACACGGGCCCTAACCATCACGCTATAATGGTGCCCGTGCCACCGGGTTATGCACCGTGAAATGAGCAATGCACTGATTGGAGGAGTTTGGCGGGAATTGTGATGTCACAGAAATCTCTGACCTCATGCTGTCATCGCCCCCACAGGTCAGAGAAATCGGGAAAAGACCGGAGAGAGCAACTGCTGTTCCATCCTGTAAATACGCCCATCTGCCCCTCCCCGCCCCTCCCTGCCCCTCACCGCCCCTCCACTGGCCCTGGTGCGATATAGTCCGTCTGTGTCACGCTGCTCAAACACACACATTATTACTTAGATTGGAGGACCAGTAGGCTGTTTGTAAGAAACAAAATTATTATAAGTAATCTATAAAACCTAGAGTGGGGGGGGGGGGGGTGAAATTGTGGGAGGAAGAAGAAGAAATGGAAGACGAAGGACGAGGATACGCTGTTGGTGTCGCGCTTAAGAATCTTCTTTTCCAAGAGGTTCCCTCTTAGAGAATCTCATCAGAAAGATGGTTATGTTTTTTTTATTTTTTAAATACAGCATTGTTCCCCTTTAACCCCCTGCCCTGTACCCCTCCATCCAGCCGACCACCCCCCAGAATCAGTTTACACAGGAATGGGTCTGCCCCTCCCCGATTTGCTTCGTGCAGTCCCACAATTCCCTGTGGCTGAGTCTGGACTCTTTGCAGACAGGATTGTGTCCGTCCATCCGTCTGTCTAACTTTGAACAAGATTCTTTGCAGCCTGATAGATTTATCGTTTTTTAAAGTGTTATGACCGTCAAAAAAAAAAGAGATTCAGCGGTGGGGGGGGGGGGAAATAAGGGAGCAGAAATATTTGTTGGGCTGGAATTCTGTGTTCCTGGTTATACCGGATAAACGCCCCCTGTTCCCACTGTACTGTCACCGAATTCCTTTAGTGATGCAATATACATATAGACGTGTTCTAAATTCCTTATTGCAGGCTGGTTATTATGGTATGCTAACCAAACCCTAGAAAGTGCAAATTAACCACTAAATTCATCAAACTTTTATTATTTAACACAAACTTTCCCTGCAGTATAGCCAACACATGGATGTGCCTGTCATCACATTGCAATCAGTAGTGCAATAGAGGAGTGTTATTTTTTATTTTTTTTCTTAAATCCTGTAGGCATTGTGAAAAAGTGCACATTATGAACTAATCCCCAAACACCAGGAGTGCACTTTCCTAGCCTTGACACATGAGAGGCTTCCTTTGTCCAATCACGCATGAAAGCTTAACAAAATCATCCAGTGCTAGACGTCCAACACTCATTCACCTGTCTGCTGGAGACTCCACACAGTCGCGTGTGTCGAAGATCATTGCCAGTGTTGTGTCTGACTGTACAAAACATATTTAAATCACTCCTTTGGTGGGGAAAAGAGAACAACGCCTCCCCCTGCTTTATTAACCATGGTGTAATAGTGGATACTGGTGCTTGCAGTCCAAGCCAGAAGTCAAATTATTCTTTTTTTTTATTAAAAAAAACTTTTTTTGCAGTAGATAAACATAATAAATCCATTTGCACAACACTGAAGCACGAGCATTTTCATCTAATCCTGTAAAAAAAGGTTTTATATTTTTCCAATGGGAATTATATTCCAAAATTAAGGTTACATATGTGTAGAATATATTTAATATGAATATTATATAGTACATGACTATAGATATTATTGATATATATTGGTGTTTAGTGTATGAATGTCTATATAAATAGCTTATTAGCAGTTCAAACTTGCAGACAGTCTTGTACTTTATGCAGCAAACACTTATCATCGATTCAACTTATTGTCATAAGTGTTTTCTTTCTTTCTTTTATTTTTCAACTGTTGATAATCTAATATAATCATTTCTCTGTGGTTATTGCTTTAAAGAAATGCTTTATAACACAGTAATAGGTCTTAAGAGTGTTGTTCATATTGATCAGGATTCAAATCTGTATAAAGCAAAGTTTTCAAACTGATTGTAAATAGCACTAATGCTTTTTTTTCTCCTTCAAAATTACAAAATGGAATAATTCTGTAAACTGAATAAAGAATATGGAAGTGCTGACGTCTGAGCCTGTTTCAGTTCAAGGATTGTGTGATTCAGTTCAATGATTGTGTGATTCTGTTTTAATGATTGCGATTCAGTTCAATGATTGTGTGATTCAGTTCAATGATTGTGTGATTCAGTTCAATGATTGTGCGATTCATTTAAATGATTGTGTGATTCAGTGCAATGATTGTGTGATTCTGTTTTAATGATTGTGTGATTCAGTTCAATTGTGTGATTCTCGTCCAGTACCTCAATAGTGTCAACTTGTAAATGTGTAAATAAAATCAGTATGTCTTATCAAATATTAAACAAAATCCAGTGGTGCAGTGGTTAGCACTGTTGCCTCACAGCAAGAAGGTACCGAATTCGAATCTCGGCCGATGGATTTTCTGTGTGGAGTTTGCATGTTCTGTCTGTGTCCGCGTGGGTTTCCTCTGGATAGACTAATCCGGTTTCCTCCCACAGTCCAAAAGACATGCAAGTTAGGCTAATTGGAGACTCTAAATCGTGTGTAGGTATGAGTGCCCTGCGATGGATTGGCGATAATAATCATAGTAGGCTAACGGTTTCGCATTGCTTAATGAAAAAATATCACCTCTAGTCCTAGAGTTTTGGATGACAAAAATATGTTGCAGTGAAAGTACTTGTCTATGGTTCTTGGAATTAAGACCAGAGACTCATGTCTCCTACAGGGGACAGAGATTAATGGCCGGGTCTTAGGACATGCAAATCCGTAGGAGGATTTTTAAAGAAACATTCCAGAAGAATGTAAGCTCGCCAGTTTTAGTGATTACACTTAGAAGATGGTGTTTTAAGGAAGTGTGAACAGTCTCTAAATTATGAGGGATATACCATGGTAAGAGGAAGAAAAAGTGAGCCTCCATGTCTAAAGTAATAAATTGGCTCCTTGTAGAATGTGGAACATTGAGATTGAATTTGTAACCATAGATATGGATAGAATGGTGGTGGTATGTTCTATTTACATTCATGGTGTTGGGAGGAACAGTATTTAAGTGACCCATTCAGTATGATGTGTTCCTTTAATTTCATATCTGAGGGAGTCAGTTTGTCTGTCTGAGACCGGGGTTGCGTCCCAATATTGTTCACTTCCCACCTCCCTTCCTCCACTCCCCCACTACCACTCCTCTTCTACCCGGAAGTATGCAAAACTGAACGTTTCGAGTACAAGTATTTGCATGTACAGTATACAATGTACCTGACGTTGTGGTTTGCGTCGAGACATTAGTTAATATGTAACCGTTAATACGTAATTAAGATGTAATCAGAGACATTAGATTAAAACACTAAGATCAGTTTCCGGGGCATGGAGTAGAGGAGGTGGCAGTGGAGGAAAGGAGGAGAGGAGGTGGTAGTGGAGGAAAGGAGGAGAGGCGGTGGTAGTGGAGGAAAGGAGGGTGCATTTTTCGAGTATTGAGACACACCCCAGGCATGGCTGGATAAAATCATTTATTGGAGATGTTTTTTTCTAAACACAGTAGCATCTCTGAATACTACTGACCGTTTTAAAATAATTTATTTAGCTAATAATCTGAGAAAATCATCTCTCGTTTTGGTTAGTAGCGTTTCAGTGGGAATTCTTGATGTGTTTTTTTTATATGGCGACAAAATTTGACAAATGCTCTTGCAGGTCCCTGAGGATTCTCAACTAAACACGTTGCTAGTAAACATATGAAAGGGAAATTGTGCTCTGAAAAATAAATGTTTATTTTCAAATATTGGTCAAAATAGATTATTTTAAAAGGAGACCAATCTGCAGGAGCTGTATTGTGTCTAAAGGGTTAAACTATCAGGTCTAGCTCTTGCTTGTAGTTCTGTTTTAAGCACAGTAATGTACTTTCCCTGGTTCTTTGCTTATATTTTATCTTTTTATCTGTCATTTTTTTCTCTCTATTCATATTATTTTTTTCTGGGGGGGAAAAAGGTGGAGTATCCATGGAAGGATGACATCACCACTGCTGAGCTTGTTTCAACAGGAAATTTAATTTGAATTTACAGCTGTCCCATTTAAAAAAATAAATAAAAAATGGCATGATCACCTAAGGGCTCCAAATTCAGTCAATAATTTGAAGCAGATGGCTCGGCCTTCCTCACGCAAAATTGAAAATCTGTGTCTAAGGGAGCCGGAACGTAACGAGGATAGGTCATCCATCTACTGTTTTTCACTTTTTCACCCCACTGCACATTAGAGATGCGATTAACATACCGAGTGAAAGACCAAAGCGCTAATTCTTTAGCTCATAGTAGACGAGGTTAGGGTCTGGTCAAGAGGACACTGATCCTAGATCAGCTCTCCTTCTCCTTCTCCTTCTCCTTCTCCTTCTCCTGAGATGTGTACGGGGCCCTGAATCAACCTCACTTCAAAAAAGTTTTTTGGGAGAATTGCCGGTTGTGGTTTATTGCCCTTTTAAAAATGTGATCGCTTGCCAGGGAAGATCTTACCCTATTTTATTGAAGTATTTTCCTCCTCCACGGATGTGCTGAAACTGTTCCATGTGCCAACCCCCAGTCAATATCAGGGGTCATTTATCTCCCATGGATCCACACATAAACCCCCAAACCCCTACCTCATGAGACAATTATGTAGTCATTACCCGATCATAACAGGTATTGGGGAAGGAACCCCACCAATTGTTGTTCTTGAAATCACCCACAGTGCTAGTAAATCACTCACAGTGCTAGTAAATCACCCACAGTGCTAGTAAATCACTCACAGTGCTAGTAAATCACCCACAGTGCTAGTAAATCACCCACAGTTCTAGTGAATCACCCACAGTGCTAGTGAATCACCCACAGTGCTAGTGAATCACTCACAGTGCTAGTAAATCACCCACAGTGCTAGTGAATCACCCACAGTGCTAGTAAATTCCCCACAGTGCTAGTAAATCACTCACAGTGCTAGTAAATCACCCACAGTGCGAGTAAATCACCCACAGTGCTAGTGAATCACCCACAGTGCTAGTGAATCACCCACAGTGCTAGTGAATCACTCACAGTGCTAGTAAATCACCCACAGTGCTAGTGAATCACCCACAGTGCTCGTAAATTCCCCACAGTGCTAGTGAATCACCCACAGTGCTAGTGAATCACTCACAGTGCTAGTAAATCACCCACAGTGCTAGTGAATCACAGACAGTGCTAGTAAATCACTCACAGTGCTAGGGAATCACCCACAGTGCTAGTGAATCACCCACAGTGCTAGTGAATCACCCACAGTGCTAGTGAATCACTCACAGTGCTAGTAAATCACTCACAGTGCTAGTAAATCACCCACAGTGCTAGTAAATCACTCACAGTGCTAGTGAATCACCCACAGTGCTAGTGAATCACCCACAGTGCTAGTGAATCACTCACAGTGCTAGTAAATCACCCACAGTGCTAGTGAATCACAGACAGTGCTAGTAAATCACTCACAGTGCTTGTAAATCACTCACAGTGCTAGTGAATTACCCACAGTGCTAGTGAATCACCCACAGTGCTAGTGAATCACCCACAGTGCTAGTGAATCACTCACAGTGCTAGTAAATCACTCACAGTGCTAGTGAATCACCCACAGTGCTAGTGAATCACAGACAGTGCTATCACTCACAGTGCTTGTAAATCACTCACAGTGCTAGTGAATCACCCACAGTGCTAGTGAATCACCCACAGTGCTAGTGAATCACAGACAGTGCTAGTAAATCACTCACAGTGCTAGTGAATCACCCACAGTGCTAGTGAATCACAGACAGTCCTAGTAAATCACTCACAGTGCTTGTAAATCACTCACAGTGCTAGTGAATCACCCACAGTGCTAGTGAATCACCCACAGTGCTAGTAAATCACAGACAGTGCTAGTAAATCACTCACAGTGCTAGTGAATCACAGACAGTGCTAGTAAATCACTCACAGTGCTAGTAAATCACTCACAGTGCTAGTGAATCACCCACAGTGCTAGTGAATCACAGACAGTACTAGTAAATCACTCACAGTGTTAGTAAATCATTCACAGTGCTAGTAAATCACACAGTGCTAGTAAATCACCCACAGTGCTAGTAAATCACTCACAGTGCTAGTAAATCACTCACAGTGCTAGTAAATCACTCACAGTGTTAGTAAATCACTCACAGTGCTAGTGGTGGGCTTGTTTTATAAGAGAATGGTGCATATTGGTTTCCCAAGAGCCTGGCTTTTTTCAGGCTTAGTTTTGTGAATGGTGAACGGCCCCTGAATGAAACCCACATTCCCGGGAAACAAGAGCGTATCTGTGTCAACTCTGTGCCTGCACTGCTGTGTGTGTGCGCATACTGTGTGTGCAGGGGCGCCGCTAGGGGGGGGTAAGTTAGGACGATTCTAAGGGCCCAGCACGGACAGGGGCCCTAGAGTAGAGAACACTATTTTTTTTAGTTAATGTAGCCGACTTCAAATTATAATTCTATGTATTAAAAAAAGTCACAAAAGAAACAAACTGGAGTTTTGTTTCTCTATGTTTGACAAAATGAAGCCTTATTTTACCCCTCTATTTATTCATTGCATGGTTCAGTCCAGAGCGTGCGAGCCGCCTAGAATCGTAGACGAACGTTAGCGCAAATATCGTCAAAATGTCGTCAAAGCTAAAGTCAGGGTCTCAAAAGAGAAAAGAAAAAGGAAAGAAAGAGGAGTGTGACAAAAAAGGGCGACAGCTAGTCACAACGTTTTTTAAACGTATTTCAACCCACCTCCCAGTTGAAGGAGAAGCAGGTGAACTGAGCAGTAGGGGTTTGGCGTCAACAAACAGATTTTTTATATTTTAATGTATGCCGCATTCAGGGTGCGAATTACACTGACTTGCAGGGGGGTCTCCTATTTTTCAGCAAATGCCCACAGATAAGGTGACCACTGACCAGGGGGGTTTGACTCGCGATTCTAATGGAGGCCTGTCACGTAGAACTAGAACTGTCGTTACCAATGGTTACAGGGACGCGTGTGTTCGCTACTCCATGAAACGAGTTTCATGCTAACGCTACTATGCTGTCCTACAATGACGAACTTCTGCACTGCGTACTGATGTGCGAATAAAACTGGGAAAAGGCGAAAATGTCCTTTTACATGATAATCTGAGGACTCACCATAGTAGCTAAACCACCAGGCAGGGTGAACGAACTCAATTTTACGACCGAAAGAAGAGACTGGTGGTTGAAAGCAGTGAGGAGTGAGCTGGATTTAGACAGCATAGGCTCGGATCATTCATGGTAAATTACGCTTTATGAACAAATTATAAAGTTAGCCAGTTAATATATACATAACTAGCTGGCCTAATGTACATGTATGTACATTATCTTAATGTTAGAAAGTTAAAAGTGAATTAATCGCTAGGTTTAGCCAACGTTAGTAGCTATATCATTTGTGTGATCGACTGCTACGCCTGCGAAACATTAATGTTAACGTAATGCGATACGTCAAGCATATTGTGAACATCAAAACAGTGTTCATTTGAACTATTATTACATTGCTAGGGGTGCTACGTTGTATGATGTCTCACAAATAGATTGGATAAACTGTAAACATGAGCTACCTGTGCTGGCCAGGCAGGGTGCGAGCAATAAGAGAATCCAGAACAGGGCGAAAAGAAAATGTAACGTTACGATAGTAAGCACCAAATAACAATGTATTTGAAAGTAATAATTAAAGTAACGGTAAATGTACTTTATGTGTAGAACTGATTTGCCTTTTATGGTGTCTACAACTGAAGTTCCCTATCGGGAAAAAAAGTTATATTCTATCCATCGAGCTAAAATGTTTTATTGCTGAAGTAGTCTACTGTAGCCGACCGTTAATACTTTAACATGTAACGTATCACTTTGCTCCCATATGAACTGCACAAACACTTTACTTACCAAGGTGGTATACTACAAAGCAGGATTACTGAGTTAGTACTAGCTGGATAACTCAATAAAACACAGAACAGCTCTTTCTACTTCAGCCCAGGCATGTTCCAGATTTGGGAGGGTTCCGGGGTTTACTCTGTAATTAATCTTACTTCGTACGTATACCCCCGCGATACTCCTTATAATATTTGTTTATGTTGGTATTATTAGAATAGAATATAATAACTTTTATTTCCCGCCAGGGAACTTCAGTTGTAGCCCCAGCAACAACAAAAAAGACATAGACAGTGGGACCCACAACACACAAACAAACATATCAAACAAAGATATCCAACAGAATCATTACATCAATCAAGTGAATGAAAGTGCAATACAGCCATGATTAAAAATGCCCCCCGCTGTCCCGAGATGTCCAGTGTCACCAAGCAGTCCAACGCACAAACTCCACATCCACGAATTTCCTCCATACATGCAGTGCCGCGGTCTCTGTACACCGCCAAACTGAGAAATTGTTTCGTTATGTTGTGCACTGTATATTTTGTATATTGCTGAGCTACCTGTAAGCATTGCGTAAAGCAAATTCCGATGATGGCAATAAAGGGAAATTAAGCAACCTCCCGATTAAATGTGATAGCCTATTAGGGGGGGGGGGAATTATATTCTGTCATGGGGCCCAGAATCTCTAGCGGCGCCCCTGTGTGTGTGTGTGCGTGTGCGTGTGCGCATACTGTGTGTGTGTGTGTGTGCGTGTGCGCATACTGTGTGTGTGCATACATTTGTAAGTGTGTTTGTGTGAATTTGTGTTTGTATTTGTGTGTTTGTGTGCACATGCACGTTTTGTTTGTGTGTGTTTTGCACTCTCATTCACACTGCAGAAGCATTTCACACAATGAGCACTGTATATTTCCCTGTTATCACTGCTCCTGTTCATACATACTCTCACTGTCTCTCTCTGTGTCAATTTCAATTCAATTTCAAATGCTTTATTGGCATGAAATACACATGGTAAATATTGCCAAAGCAAACACAAAATATACAGTACAATATGAACAATTAATTACTACAAATACAGTTATGAAAATAATAGTAACATTATATATACATTGTATAAACTATAAAATAATATATAGATCTTGGTGTCACTCACTGTGTCTCAGGCTGTGGCACGCAGTAATATATTGTGCTGCCAGGGTCATGCAGCTCCCTTCCTCCCCGAGGAGAATGGGGAGTTTCTCTTCATCAGGAAGGTTTAGGAAATTTGGGCATACCTGTCTAATTTTATGGAAGAAAATTTTTCGTTGGTTTTCATATTTTGTGCATTTTAAAAGAAAGTGCTTCTCTGTCTCAACCTCTTTTTGTTGGCACTGTGAGCACAGCCTCTCTCTCTCTCTCTCTCTCTCTCTCTCTCTCTCTCTCTCTCTCTCTCTCTCTCTCTCTCTCTCTCTCTCTCTCTATCTCTCTCTCTCTCTCTCTCTCTCTCTCTCTCTCTCTCTCCTCTCTCTCTCTCTCTCTCTCGCTCTGTCTGTCACACTCACTCTCTCTCTCTCTCTCTTTCTCTCTCTCTCTGTCTCTCTCGCTCTGTCTGTCACACTCTCTCTCTCTCTCTCTCTGTCTCTCACACTCCCTCTCTCTCTCTGTCTCTCTCTCTCACTCTCTGTCTCTCTCTCTCACTCTCTCTCTGTCTCTCTCTCTCTCTCTCTCTCTCTCTCTGTCTCTCTCTGTCTCTCACACTCACTCCCTCTCTCTCCCTGTCTCTCTCGCTCTGTCTCTCACACTCACTCACACATTTTCTTCCAGAGCCCATAATGTAACATCATGTCCTGGTGCTGCGTTTTGAATATGACCGCAGTAGTCTCATAAATCACTGGCTGTGTGTGGTCTGGGGAACAGGGCAGCGCCCCACACCACTTTAATAATGACTTTCTGAAGAACACATAGTAATAAAGTACAGGTATGGGCACTGTCTCTTTCGGGGGCTTCTTTCTCTCCTCAAACCTGAAAAAGGGCCGTGACATAAAGGGTCAAATACTTGCAAAAATGTTTGTTGTTATTCACCGGCAGGATAAGCCCCTTGAGGTGTCACATCTAGTTTTCAAGGGGTCCCTAGTGTTCCTGCTTTGTAGCCTGTCGAACGGTATAGCACCTCTACAGGGTGAGCGGTATTGGGTTCGAACACAGAGTCCCAATAATCTCTACTCCGCACCTCCTTTCCTCCACTCGTCTCCTACCCGGAAGTATGCAAAACTTTATGTACAGTATACAACATACCTGACATTGCGGTTTGCCTCCCTCGAGTCATTAATTAATATGTAAACCATTAAATATGCAATTAATATGAAATCAGAAACATTAGATTAGGACACAAAGATCGGTTTCTGGGGCACGGAGGAGAGGAGGTGGTAGTGGAGGAAAGGAGGATGCATTTTTTGAGTATTGGGACGCACCGAGATTATACTCACCACATACTTCGCTCCTCAATCCCTTTTGTTTCTTAACCCCAAGAGGCCGGCTTTCAGCTCTCAACCTCAGCACCAGATATAATGTCGCCCTCTGCTGTTATCTATAAAAAGTGCTAAATAAAAACTTCCTGGTTCGGATGTATTCCCCATGGGTTTCTATTGGTCTCGCTGTCTCTACATTATCCTCTAAGCTTAACCCTCGTACTGCCCTTGGGTAAAAAATTTCCCTAAAAATTACTTTTTTTTTGCATTAAATTCAAGGACTTTTTCTGGAGTGACCCTACCATTACAAAAAGGTATCAAATCAAAATGATGTGCCACACATCTATTACAGCAAAAAAAAAAAAGATTATTACGTATTTTGTAATAAAAACGAGTGGTAAAGACCGAGGGAATTCAGTGGTAGTGAAGTAGTGACTGTGAAGTAGTTATTCACAGATTTATTGATGAATGGAATTTATTCTACATGAAAAAGGCATTTAGGGTTTAAAATGGGGGTCTGGTGAGGGTGGGTCATTTTTGACCCTATGGAAACGGGGTGCATACATACACAATATGAAGACAACACAAGGGTTAACTACAGGAAGTTCCTGCTTCTCAACGTGGCCTATTCGCAGGGGAGCGGCTGGGCCGGACTGTACCACGATTCAACTTATTGTGCCGTACTTACAAAGTATGCTCTTAATCTTAACAGTGATCTTTATCTGGCCGTTTACATCATATACATTTGCAGTGGAACCCGCTTATTAAACAACTCACTCTCTCGCTGTTCCCTGATTACTGTGTCAACAGCATCGAGCGTCAACACTCACACCCATGCCTTGATAACTACTGACGAGTGAGGATGGAGGACGTGCAACCGGGTGCATTCAGTGTGCGTCTGTTGCCCTCTGGTGGCCACGAATAAGTACTGCTGCCGCGCGGAGCCCCTCTTTTCTCAAAAGTGGTTGAGAACAGTGCTTTAAAATTAATGACTTAATGAACAATAATCATGTGAATTTAACACGTATTTTCTGTCCACTCTTTTTCAAAGCCACTCCTCACTCCTTATAATAATAATAATAATAATAATAATAATAATAATAATAATGCATTTTATTCATGATGTGCTTTTCATAGACCCAAAGCACTGGATGCAAACAATTGTTCAAACATACTGTCTTCTCATTTTATACATTTCTAAGTGCAACACAACTGAATTGCAGATTAATTCCACAATAAATGGTTGGAATTTGACACTTTGATGTGGAACATAATGTGTGACTGACCACATTATCTTCAGATGGTAAGATGACTACTGACAAGTGAGGGAGGAGGACACGCAACCAGTGCATTCAGTGTGGGTCTGTTGCCCTCTGGTGGCCAGGGGTGATATGATTGAGGCTTTTAAATTCTAAAAAGGGGATTAACAAAGCACCTACAAGAGATTTTTGTTGAGATATTATTTATTTTTGTACTGCGTTCATTTTGTAACTGATAATGATAATGCATATAAATGTATGAACCATAAGATAATAAAATCTAGACAGAGAGATGCATACAGATACACACATGCAAACATATTCATTCTAGCTGAAAGAAACACAAAGGTTTGGTTTCAGTCATTTTCCCTTTACCGTGAATTGCAAATAAATAAAAGTGTTAGTTATATTTTTAAACGGATTACGGTACGTGTTTGAATGGGTTATTTTACACGGTAGATCTACTGGTTTGGCGTTTGCAAGGTAGCTACAGTGGTTAAAGTCGTTAAAATGTAACATTGGGAATGCACAGAGGTCAATGACTGTTGTCACTAAGAAAATCAATAAATCTGCCGTCATAAAATCCATATATGTCTCCATTCATGGCTTTCCTAAACATATGTATTGAACATGCTGATATAATTTGAATATCAATATTGCATATGGAAATAAAGTTAAAATTATCACATTAAAATCACATTAAAATATAATTTAATGTGAAAAGTACATATATATATATATATATATATATATATATATATATAACCCATACATGCACATCGTGAGACACTGAACCCCAAATTGCTCCCAATGAGCAGGCTAGCACCTTGCATGGCAGCTGCCGCCATTGGTGTGTGAATGTGTGTGTGAATGGGTGAGTGAGAGGCCATTGTAAGCGCTTTGGATAAAGGCGCTATATAAGTGCAGTCCATTTACCATCCATTTACGTGTCAAAAAATAAAGTTAACGGGAGGGATCCGGCAGAGCTCGAATACTGGTCTCCAGCGGGAAACACCATCGCGCGAACCACAACACTAAAGGTGATTTCTCCTTTTGTGGAGCAGTGTAGAATAATCATGTTGCAGTTCGGAGAGCATAATCATTTTGTGTACCCTGCGATTGGCTAATTTGATCAGTTGTTGTTATTGGCAGTTGTAGCAAACTCTCTGTGCTGTATATGGGGCATGCATTCATACCTGCCATCCATATACGTATATATAGTCTAGAAACACATATGCAGTGCCCTCCACTATTATTGGCACCCCTGGTAAAGATGAGTTAAAAGAGTTAATTCACCGTTTGGTGAATTAACTTAATGTCACACTGAAAAAATCCAACCTTTAATTGAAGTGAATTTATTATGAAAAAAAAAAATCCCTCATCATATTAAAAATGATTAATTTATTCTATATATAAATGCAGGGGTGCCAATAATTGTGGCACACGTGGTTTTGTTAAAAATAATAATTTCTTGATGAGGGAATTTTTTTTCTCATAATAAATTTACTTCAATTAAAGGTTGGATTTTTTTCATTTTTTCAGTGTGAGATTAAGCTAATTCACCAAACGGTGAATTTTTTATAACCCTTTTTACTCATCTTTACCAGGGGTACACTGTATATATTGTATATATTACTGTAATAAAAACACACACGATAATTCAAGCATTACAAGAATAGATACATAGAATAAGGTAGATTCTCAATTAATTCCATTGCAAAGAGTTGATATTTCATAAATCTCAATAATAACCATGACATATCTGTATTAAAAAACGAATGTGTATGTATGTATTAACAGTGCAAAACATCACACTCACAACATAGCTTGAAAATTTGTGTCAGCTAGACTCAACTAGCAAGACTGGCGCGAACAACCAATGTTTATCATAACAGGGCGATAGACTACACACATAAAGTAGCTTGAAAAGCCGTGTCAGCTGGACTGAATTTATATTGAGCAATCGTCAGAGAATTTGTCCAAGTGGACACAAGGAGACAAGCAAGGCAATGTAGGGAACTTCTCAATGAATTAACATTAGCTCACGTATCCTTTATATGAATTTCTTTGTGTATTAATATGGGTCAGTTATTAAAATAATAAGCCTACCGATATATGTAATTGGTTAATGTTACTCAGCGAGTGAAAAAGTTGCCCTAGGTTGCCATCTATCGGGTTAATGTGGCCTACGATAGCTAATTGGAAAAAAGAAAAAAAATAACGTTACGCAAGGATAGACATTATCGCCACATTGCTATGCCGGTGCCCATGCTCTTTTTTTGAAGTAACAAGATTACAAGCTGAGCGCAAAGCAAATATTATATTTTTCTCAATTTAGTGAAGGTGTTTTGTAAGGCCACAGAATGGTGCAAATTAATGGGACAGGAAATTAGACTTTTAAAAATAGTATTTCTCTGTTTTGGTGGGTCCTCGCAGCCGACTTAACCCTTATGTCGATAGACCCACTTATTATTTAGAAAATATCTCTCAAGCTAATGTTATCTGCTTACAAGAAAAATGGCAGTGGCACATAAACACAATGCCAGTCTTTTCTGATAAAATGACAAAAATAAGTAGCCTGTATAAATAAATGCTAGTGAACGTTAAGATTAGCCACGGTTAGCTGCTAACCAGCTAGCTAACGTTAGCTCACCAGCCTGCCAGCCAGCCAGCCGATTAACGTGAGTTACCTCAGATATAAATTTGGTAAAACACAGGGAATATTTACGTGATAACAAAGTGAATTAGAGTGGTGGGGGGGGGACAAGATGTATCAAGATACCACCTTTTCAAATAACTTATTACAGTTTTCTTTTTTTCAAAAATCAGCATTCATTGCTTTGAGTGTGAACAGAGCCAAAAACAAATACCAGGTGGAGATTATTATAAGAAAATAATTATAAAAAGAAGGAACGATATGAAATTCATAACCGGTTACATTGGCCTGGATCTGGATACCCTCTACTAATGTCGATAACGCAACATTATCATTTTGCGTTTACCTATTCATGCAGGAATTTTAACAACTGCAACTTGTGATGGGCAGTGCAGCCTTTAACCATCACTCTGCTGCCAGAAATACAGTAGATATGGATGGATAACTTGAAGGGTTTCTTCTCCTGACTTATTTTTCCATAGAGTTCAATAGGAAAGTGATCCTTCCATATCTACTGTATTTCTGGCAGCAGAGTTCCAATGTAATTTACAGCTAAATCTTGTCTCACCCCCCAATTCCCATAGAGATCCATTCAAATACAGAGCTGTTATAGTATCGCTTGTAAGAGTACCAGCAAATAAGATATCAAGAGCATTTTGATGTTGTTGTGTCACAGACATCATAAAGTCATGGCATGCAAAGGATATGCAACCAAATATAAAAAATATGGCTTTTCTACCAAGTATTAAATACATTTAATTTAGCGTGTTCAATACTTTTTTCCTGTGTCATTTCACTTTATTGCACATAACTTTTTTAAAGAATTGGAACGTTACAATTTCTTTAGCTGTGTAGTTTTATTGAGTTAATACCAATGTCTGGTCAAAATCTCATGTGAATAGCTACATTGGAAATATGTTTGATAATAAAATTGTTGACGTGTCCAATACTTATTTCCCCCATTGTACATGTTCAAACATTATTTTTTGAGTAACCTTCTCAGTTAGCCAGTTAAACAATCATCAAAATGAACTTGCCAAATGTATCTGTATGTGCACACACTCTCTCACACACACGTGCACACACGCACATATGCATGTATGTAAGACATTAAAGACTAAGTTATTGACTTAATTCAGGCTTACAGTGTGTGTTGTCAGAATCAATATTTAGGATCAAGCTTGTTTTATTTTTTATTTGGAAACAGTAACGACGATAGGTTTCTGACTGATGACATTTCTATGACAAAACCATTTGTTTAGAAGGTCCTTGATCTCCTTGGTCCTGTAGCAGTATATGAGGGGGTTAATCAGGGGGGGGAACAGGCTATAGAAGAGGGTGAGACCAATGCGCAAATCTGGGTTGGCCTTTAGGAAGGAGAAACTGGAGCTCAGGTAGACGAAGAAGCGGGGCAGGTAATATATGCTAATGATGCACACCTGTGTGGCGCAGGTGGAGAAGGCTTTGTAGCGGCCCTGGGCGTCCGCTATCCTCAGCACTGCGATGATGATGCTGATGTAAGAGAATATGATGAAGGTGAGCGGCACCAGGAGCACAAACATCGCCTGGGACAGGGCAAGGCGATGGAGCTGCCGGATGTCACCGCACACCAGGGTCCTGACTGACAGCGAGTCACAGTAGCAGTGGATGATTCGGTTGGGCCCACAGAAGGTCATCTGGGAGGTGTGGCCCATGGTGTTGCCTGAGCACACCACGGCGGTTACCCAGGAGAAGGCGGTCAGGGCCCCCATGGTGCGGTTGGTCATCAGCATCGGGTAGCGCAGTGGGAAGCATATGGCCAGGTAGCGGTCCAGTGACATGATCATCATGATCAACGAGTTGAGAGTCCCAAAGTAATGTATCAGAAATCCCTGGAAGATGCAGACATGGAAGGGAATGGCGCCGTCATCCAGCCAGTACCGGGCGATGGCTTTGGGCAGTGCCACAGTGCAGAAGCCGATGTCAGAGAAGGCCAGGCTCAGCATGATCATATACATGGGCTTCTGAAGCCGCCGCTCGATGAAGAACAGCGTGACCAGGATTGAGTTTCCCGCCACGGTGATCACATAGATCAGAAATAAGAAAGCTCCCATCAGCTCAAAGTAGTCAGGGTGGAGCCCTGGGAAGCCCACAATGAAGAACTCCTTTACTGTGGTCTGGTTCATACTGGGGAGAGGGAGAGAGAGAAATGTAAAAACATATAAGGGATTTATGTGAATTTTAGCCTTATTCTTTTAATGGATTGCCTTTTTTATTCCACTGTCAGGCACTTAAAAATAAAGTCAATAATAATGCAAATAAGGATACTAATAATAATAATAACTACTATTGATCATGCCATATTAATAAATATAATAAAACAATGAATAGGTGTCTCAAGGACTGCACTTGCGTGGTTCACGTCCTTCCTTTCAGATAGAAGTATAATTGTGTCTCTTGGTAAATGTGTCTTCAAAACTAGTAGGATTTTGCTTTCTATTTACATGTTACCTTTGGGACACATCATTTGTTGACATGTCATTTATGTTCATTGTTATGCCAACAATACACAGTGGAGAGTATTGAGAGTTTCCATTTATTCCAATGATGTTAGTAGGCTAAGTGTTTTTTAATTTACTTATTCGATTGTTTGACTGCTATCAGAGAAAAGAAAAAGACAGAAACAAAAAAACCAACAGGGAAAAGCACGAGGGATAACAAAAAACTCAGGAACAGAAACAGAATAACACTAACGGGCAACTCGGAAAACCAATAATGGGCAACTCAGAAAACCAATAACGGGCAACTCGGAAAACCAATAACGGGCAACTCGGAAAACCAATAACGGGCAACTCGGGAAACCAATAACGGGCAACTCGGGAAACCAATAACGGGCAACTCGGAAAACCAATAACGGGCAACTCGGGAAACCAATAACGGGCAACTCGGGAAACCAATAACGGGCAACTCGGAAAACCAATAACGGGCAACTCGGAAAACCAATAACGGGCAACTCGGAAAACAATAACGGGCAACTCGGAAAACCAATAACGGGCAACTCGGAAAACCAATAACGGGCAACTCGGAAAACAATAACAGGCAACTCGGGAAACCAATAACGGGCAACTCGGAAGACAATAACAGGCAACTCGGGAAACCAATAACGGGCAACTCGGAAAACCAATAACGGGCAACTCGGGAAACCAATAACGGGCAACTCGGGAAACCAATAACGGGCAACTCGGAAAACAATAACAGGCAACTCGGGAAAACAATAACGGGCAACTCGGGAAACCAATAACGGGCAACTCGGAAAACCAATAACGGGCAACTCGGGAAACCAATAACGGGCAACTCGGGAAACCAATAACGGGCAAACCCGGAAAATACTACTGAGAAGACTGGGTTAAAATACACAGAGGGAGACAGACATAATGGGAATCAGGTGTGCAGAGGCGGGGAGGGGAGATAGCTCACAGGTGAGAACAATGAGGGTTAACAAGGAACAATAAAACAATAACGAGGGAAGAACGAATACATGGAAGGGACTGAGAAAACATGCAAGACAGACAACGGGCTCGAGTAGGAGCGGAGTGTGCACAGTAATAAGGGGAGGCGTGGTCTCTAAGGATAAGCAGCTGAAACAAGTTAACAGGTAGCTCAGGAACAGCTTAGTAATGCAGGTAGAAAAGATAAAGTGGGGAAGCTGGTTAAATGTTAGTATCTAACTACAAGACAGACAATTAGTTTGTTGACAATAATTTATGTTAATGAGTTTAGTAAAGTGCACGTAACTAATAAAGCACCCGAGTGATTGTTTGCGCGAGTTAGTAATATATACAATTATCCATGGGAACGAAAGCAGGAAGTAGCAGAAAATGAGAAAATACAGCAGGGGTGGGCAACTCCAGGCCTCGCGGGCCGGTGTGTATGCATGTTTTTACTGCCACCAGTTACCACGGCTCAATCAGCTAATTAGTCATACACACAATCACGATTCACTCGTAAATTACAGAACGATAAAACGCTACAATACACGCATACCGGCACATGAACATTCATCGACTGCTGTTCATATCGCGGATATGTAGATTAAAATATCAGATCATGTAAACGATTGGGCTAATTAAATAATTGGTAACTGGTGGCAGTAAAAACATGCATACACACCGGCCCGCGAGGCCTGGAGTTGCCCACCCCTGAAATACAGCATTAACCCCCGGAAAATCCCGAAGTCACCCGAATAGTGCATGCACAAGACTGGGTAAACAAACACACAGATGAGACTCGGACAACCCACGAACAGAGGGGGATGCAATGATATGTGGAAAATAATGAATGATAATTCAAATAAAAATACAGAACAGACAGACAGAATCTCAGAATATAACGCAATCCTGGACTTAGAAAATGTGGTTCATGCTTTTACCACTTGTAGATTAGACTACTCAACACCAAGCCAAAAGGCCCTTGCACCCCTCCATTTCGTCTGAAATGCAGTGACAAGGCTTTTAAGTAGAACCAAAATCTGTGAGCACATAACCCCTATTTCAGCAGATCTCCACTGGCACCCTGTTAGATTTCACATTGATAGCGCTGTCGTGGCACAGCGGTAAAAGCGTCAACTTTGAGTTGGTGCAGTTGCACACCGAGGATAAGAGGTTCACGCCCCGGTCCTGCCAGATCCTGCCGAGTATGGTTGGTGCCTTGATGGAGCAGCAGTTGGCGGGGTGGGGAGAGGGACTCGACGGGGGACACAAGTGCTCCCCCCAGCGTGTTGGAGTCATGGTCAGGAGCTAGAGGAGTCACGCACTGAAGAGGACATGGTGCCCTCCTTCCTAGTACTGGCTGACGGGGTTGTGTAGCAGTGAATTCTCAAGTGGTTCACACAGGTAATTGAATAGCATAGAGTACAATTGGCTACCAAATTGGGAGGAAACTGGAAAAATCTAACAAATTAAAAAATATAAATAGAATTTGCATTGATTTTAAGATTTTATTGATAACACGCAAAGCCCTTCATGGTTCAGTCTCTTATTATATCTCTGAGCTTTTAATCCCCAGCCAGCAGGAACAGCAGCCTTAGGTCCACGGGCAGAGCTCTACTCACTGTTCTAAATTCCAAAGGTGATGTGGTTTTTGCTGTCAGGCACCTTAGACTCTGGAACAGCCTTCCAGGCTCTATTAGAATGACTCTTTTATATACCTGCTTTTAACGGATTATCTTGGGTCTTTGTTCATTGTACTTGATACAATTTTCATTGTACTTGATTCAATTTTGTCTCTATCTTGTTGTATTTTTGTCATTTTATTTTGTATAGCACTTTGTAACCCCATGTTTTCGAAAAGTGCTGTATAAATAAATGTATTATATTATTATTATCATCACAGTTCTTATTCTTCAGCCCACAGTCTAGAGCAGGGTGGGGTCAGACTCCAGTCCAGGGGCATTGCATGTGGTGTCTTTTGGTTTTTGGCTGGTTTCAGCACTTGGCTGGTATCAGCACTTACCCGTTTCATTTTTAAATCACTGAAGTGGTTCTGGGATTGGAATCCCAGGCCCTGCCCGGGGAATTCAGAACCATGGACAGCACTGGCCAGGAGAAACTTCAGTAGCCCTGCTCCACGCTCTGAGGGCCAATTATTGAATCAGGCAGCCAATTATCTGAAAGTCAGAAGAACACCTGAAGCCTGTTCCAATAACTGACTGCCTCTCTCTTAAAGGCCCTCTGTCTCCCAGAGAAGCAATATTTTAATCAAAACTTTCTAACCCGTGTGTAGGCAAGGGTGTCTGGGACTTGTTTTAATTTAAGTTTTTTAATTCATTTGTTTTTAGATTAGGCTTGTAGCAGTTATAGCAGGGACACATTATGTAAGCATTTGTGAAATGCATGGAATGAAAAAAAACAACATTAACAATTACCTAAATTCTCATGTGAAATTTTTGGTTTTTGGTTTTGTTTTCAAGCCCTAGTTCGAGGTAGGGCTGGGCGATACATAGAATATTACTTGAATATTCAATATAATTTTGTAGGGGATACAAAATGAACCTACATCGTGAATATTACGTTGTGCTTTTACTGTTCTTTTTATGTGGCCAAATTAGGTTCTTGAAAACCCGGCTATTTGGCTGCGCAACCACGCAGCACATTGTAGACGTAACCGTTTGGGATGCTATTGGGAGCAATCAACTAGCCGTAGAGGGATACAGACAGAGGAGCCCCATTTGGGAATGAGGACATGAAGATGGTTTGGCTTCAATAGATCAGACGCAGAACAAAGCATCCTTTTTTGTAAACTGGGCTTGAAGAAGATATTTACCAAAGCTAGCAGCACAACTAATGTGTTTTATCACCTCAAACAGCAACCCGTATGAGGAATGCGTGAAATTGCGCGGGTCAGTCGCCTCTTCTGTCCCCGTCTCCACTGTTACCGTCGGCGCACCCTACAAGCTAACAGATTCCTTTCTAAAAATAGTGGGATGTGGAAAGAAATAACCGCTGCCAAAAGAATTGTTCTTATCGGTACTGTGAACGCTTGGTTTAAGGGCTTAAGACGATCGATCACAGGTATTATTTTCACAGGTCGTATTCGTAAATTATTTTCTGAAGAAGCGCTTCCCAAGCTTTACCTTCAGGTTCGAGAATAGCTTTCAGCACGATTATTACAAGTCAAAAAAAAAAAAAAAAAAAAAAAAAAAAAACAATATATATTTAATATGTTTGTTTTGAGTTACTTACTGGGGGCAGCTTCATAAATTCTAAAAATAGTATATGATTAACCTACCGTTCGAGAATAGCTTTCAGCACGATTTCCCAAAGTCACACACACACATAAAAAAAAAAAAAAAAAACAATATATTTTAGTAGTGCAAGTTTGTTGCAGCACTGTACTGGGGCCAGCTTCTAAAATAAGTTCTGCACATATGATTGCACTCAGTTTCAGCACGAGCTTTCAGCGATATCCAAAGTCAACACACACACAAAAAAAAAAAAAAAAAAGGAATATTATATTTGCAAGTTTGTTTGAGCACTGTTACTGGGCCAGCTTCTAAAATAAGTTCTGCACATATGATTGCACTAAATATACATAATGTTTTACTTTAAGTAGCCTATATGATTCTGATTGTCTATCATTCTGCCTTAGTGTTGTGTATCCCGAGTGTACCTGACTCAATATTTAGAATTTATTGAAAAAATAATTTTTACACCATATTGAGAGAGCGCAACAACTTATTTTCATTCAACTGTTAGCAAGTTGTATTCGTATTTTATCGTATTTGATTACTTTTTTGCAGACACATATTAAACAATGTAGTCATTTGAAACATTGTTCAGTGCAAGCATGAGTTTATCCAGGCAGTTATTCTGTGTGATTGAGGCAGCTCCTATAAGAAGTTGTGCGCAAGCTTTGCACATATAATTGCACTAAATAAAGGCTGCTTACATTAAGTATGTGAATCTGATTGAAAATCACTCTTGTTAAGCTATTTCATAGGAAAGCGTTAATATCGACATATATATATATCGTATATCGCCAAAAGGCTTAAAACTATCGAGATATTCGTTTTTAGCCAGATCGCCCAGCCCTAGTTCGAGGTACTCAAGAATTGCACCATTCAGACTCAAACTCTTAAAAGCATGCTCAGATGGAACATAAACCAGAAACATCACTGGCAATCCAGAACCAGGGTGGCCTCCTCCCCCTGCTCTATCCTCTACCCCCTGCTCTATCCTCTACCATTCTCTCCCGCTTACAGACAGCGAAGCCAGCTAACAGGGCTTCGGCATGGTTTCCAACACTCACTTGTCTGCCCCCCCCCCCTAAAATAGCCACTAAAACTACATCTTGACTCTTCTGTGTCATGCCTCCGTAAACCCGTGCTACACTGGTTGGGTAAAACTCATAAGCTGAACCTGCCGTCTTCTCTGCGTGGAAACATTACACTGTGATATCAATTCTGACAAAATCTACATTTAATGAAGTTTCACCTAGCTCCCAGGTGGCACTCAACTTGACATACCGATTGTAGCCCATTTTGTTATTCCCTTTCATAAATGACAAAAACCTCAATTAAATCCCCCCTAGTTCTCCTTTCACTGAGCCTGAAGAGATTAAGTGTCTTAGGTCTTTCCTCACAGCATTACATTTCACTCCCAGAACCAGTTTGGTCATTTTTTTCTAATTTCCCCTTTATCCCTCTACAATAAGAAACGCACATACTGTACATAATTTGTACTCTAAGAGCTTTTTTGTAGCGGAAACAAAATGAAAATACAAAAATGGAATTTTTATGCTCTTGATAAAAACAATGTGCTTTTATGTGTCATGAGTGCGGTATGCGGTTTCTGTTTTCCTCTGCGGCTACTTCAGTTAAACACCTGTGCACCTGCGAGCCGGTCGGTGACTCTCCTCCTTACACACATTCCATGAGGCGCGCCGACCCTGTTGCTCACACTGTTGAGGACTTCATTGCCAGCATTCAAACACAGCAAAAGCTCCAGAGGAAATCATTTTAACTCTAAAATAATGCATATTGTCCCCGTTGGACCCCGTTGAACACTTGGAATTTTGCTTTTCGCTGCAATCCCCCCCCCACCCCCTTGTCATTGTATCTTTCAGGCGACACATTAACTGTTTGCCAATTTGTATCATGCAAGGCATAGTGTACATTAATGTTGAGAGAATTGCTCTTGTACTGTGCAATAGAAACTGGAAGCCTAAAAGCAGAAGTCTTAAGTTATTGTGGCTGTTGTGGTTATCTCCACAGAGCTTTATATAGCCTACCCCGTGAGTTTAGGTAAACTAATTCAGTTCCACCCAAGTCTCATTTTAAGAGCAGTAAGGAACACATTATGTGAATATGAGTAGTAAAATAAGACTACGTGCCAAAATAATGATAGGTTAAAAGATGTTTATATTATATCATATTAAACACACAAAATAATTAAGTTGTTATCAGTTGCAAAGTCAAGGTAAAATAAAGTTGAATAAACCCATAATATTGAAAGACTATTACATTCAATAATATTTGAAAAGCTATAATACAGAATGGCCCTTACCTTACATTCAATGATCAGTTTAGTCTGTTATTTCTTATAGTGTTTTGGGAAGCCTTATATAGGCTTATAACTGGGTTCTTTACTGTGATGTATCTGTGATGTAGCTCAATCCCACAGAGACCATAACCTTGAGGGGCCCAATACTCTGTTTGCTTTTTATTGTTGTTTTCTTCAGTGTACTTTTGGGAAAAAGCATGATGATGGTTTTGTATCAGCTCAGGTGACATGTGTTGTTGTGATGACGTCATCATGCAGTTTCTCCAGTAACTGGACTCCCTAATTTCTCCCGTTGAAATGCTCAATTGCTCTAGTATGGCCATGCTGATCGCTGTCTCCCAGTCCAATATTGTGGATAATATTTAATTTGGGGCTGCAGAGACCAAACATGGAGTAGCACTTCTTTTTGCCCCTTGCCTCCAGTAAAGGGACATGGAGTTGCATTTATTTTTGCCCCTTGCCACCAGTAAAGGGACATGGAGTAGCACTTCTTTTTGCCCCTTGCCACCAGTAAAGGGACATGGAGTAGCACTTCTTTTTGCCCCTTGCCACCAGTAAAGGGACATGGAGTAGCACTTCTTTTTGCCCCTTGCCACCAGTAAAGGGACATGGAGTAGCACTTCTTTTTGCCCCTTGCCACCAGTAAAGGGACATGGAGTAGCACTTCTTTTTGCCCCTTGCCACCAGTAAAGGGACATGGAGTAGCACTTATTTTTGCCCCTTGCCACCAGTAAAGGGACATGGAGCGTCAAGATACCACCTTTTCAAATAACTTATTACAGTTTTCTTTTTTTCAGAAATCAGCATTCATTGCTTTGAGTGTGAACAGAGCCGAAAACAAATACCAGGTGGAGATTATTATAAGAAAATAACTATAAAAAGAAGGAACGATATGAAATTCATAACCGGTTACATTGCCCTGGATCTGGATACCATCTAATAATGTCGATAACGCAACATTATCATTTTGCGTTTACCTATTCATGCAGGAATTTTAACAACTGCAACTTATGATGGGCAGTGCGAAGCTTTCTGAAGCAGTGGGTGCGTTTACATGCACTCAATATTACGATAACTGGGAGTAATCCGAACATGGCAATAATACGATAATTGCGTTTACATGTACTTAAGTAATGCGATAATGGGAAAAATCCAGGTTTACATGATTCTGTCAATATTCCGATTTCTTTCCCTGAACGCGATGTGTAACTCAAACGTAAATTAGAAACATATATTAGCCTAACGTTATATATTATAAATTACATATTTTAACGTTTATACATAACGTGACTATACTTCCTGTTGGGTTGCTAGAAACAGCACGCGGGTAATATGCGTAACCGTAAGTTAGTAAACACGTTAACTATAGCCTAACGTTAGTTACATAAGAAAGAACAGTAGCCTATAATGTATAAGAAAGTAACGTTAAACATGGTAACGTTAGACAGGAATGCTCTTATGGGTTTCGTCGTCATATGGTAGATGTTATGGTTGCGGTTGGCAACTAACACTGTCTTTCAAGCGTTCTGTGTTATGAGCAGAAGACGACGAAGAGCTTTAGCGTTACAACAAGCGCTGATTATTGGACCCAGAATAGGCCTTCCTCCAGCACTGTTAAGGACCCGGTAGTGCTGGATGCGCGTTTAGAGCAAGGACTGGTGGGAGAGATTCAGACCGTAGACTTGTGGACACCAAACTGGTTCGCTATCAGCCTGTACTCCCCGCAGCTACCGACTTTGTACAGCGCTATTGCGACTCGCATTTGAAGAGGTACAGCTGGACGCACTGTCACTTAGTCAGGGCTCATTATGTTCTGTACGAAACCACAAAGTTTCATAAATGATCTCCGAGCCATCCTGAAGTTGCCTCTCCATTCTGAATCGGTGAATTAATTTACCATATGATGACGAAACCCATAAGAGCATTATTGAGTGCATGTAAACGTGCTCATTATTTCCGCGTTTCTAACTTTTTTCCCATCTATGAGATGAAGTATATTCCTCTTTATTATTTCGGATAACATCAGGAGGGTTTCCTCCTCGCTCCAGAAATGACTTCTCCTGTTGGTTGACATCCCTCTCTGACCTCTCAACTGTTTTGACGTTAGCGTTACGTTACTAACAATATCCGGAGTAGCTGTTGCCATGGCGGTTGCTGTCAAACACGCACAAAAAAAACGAACTAGATCGGAATAAGCGTTTACATGCAACCAATAAAACGAAAAACACGGCAGAAATCCAGGTGTAGTTATCGGATTTCTCATATTTCGATAACTGCTTTTTTCCGAAAAAGCTTTTCGGAATATTGCGTTTACATGACAATTTGAATAATCTGATAACAGCCATATTCCGAATATGATCGGAATATTGAGTGCATGTAAACACACCCATTGACACACTTGAAGCGATTGGTTGAAGTGTCGGTGTCATGAAGCCTTTCACACCTGCCTCTCTAGTGACATTTCCTGGTCACTATATGACTCTTCACAACGGTGATACATTGAAATTAGTGAAACAGTCTTGACTCTTGTAAAATTCAGATTTTGAATTTCAATTCTATTGCCATGTATTCTGAAAGCCCTCTCCAAACTAAGTCTATTCATAAAACGTGTTGTAGCCTACAAATTAAACGTATTCTCATAATGATGATGAGATGATTGGCTTTATTAAAGTGAAATTAAAATGTGTTGTGTGTTTCATGAACATAATGCAATCATATCGACCAATCATATCGACCAATGCCTTCCTCCTGCATGCCTGGTAAAGGAGATTGCAACTAGAAATTACAATGATTTGAAAAACTATTTTCACAATTTCCTGGGACATATTAAAAGCGTATTGGCTTTTCCCCAGCTCATATAGCATTGTGAAATATATATTAAATAGCACACAGATAGGTAGCAATTTTTTTATTCACGTTGTTATTCTTCTTATTAGTAGTCATTCTATGAGTCTAATTATAGTTATTTTTCTGTATGTTTTCAGTGCAAGGCTTTCTTGCATAAGTGGATTGCTACCATGACTTAACACCGTTAATAAATAGCATTATGTGCTCACGCATGTGGGGAACTTCATTAACTTCACTAACTTCATTCATTTGTTTATCTTACGTTTTTAAACATTGAGGTAGGCCTACATTTTTGGTGCTCTATTAGGCTATACAGTGGGGAAAATAAGTATTTCACCCCCTGCTGATTTTGTGAGTTTGCCCACTTACAAAGAAATCAACGGTCTATAATTTTAATGGTAGGTTCATTTTAACAGTGAGAGACAGAATATAAAAAAAATCCCAGAAAATCCCATTATATGAATTTAAAAAAATTATTTGTGTTTTATTGAGTAAAATAAGTATTTTGCAGCCAATTGTATCACAAATAGATTGATTTCTCGAAGCCTCATTCAACACAGTGTACACTAGTGACACCTGCTGGTAAAAATGATTTACCAGCTAGCAACAAGTAACCCTTTAGCTCACTGATAAAGTGTCGGACTTCTTTCAGCGGTGCGAGCTGGAATTAGAAGCTGTTTCAGACAGCAGACACTAGCTGGTAACAAAGTAGGCAAAATAAGTTCATAAACTAGCCTTGATATTTTATTCAGACCAAAATCATCTGAATAAGTAGGCAGCAAATCTATCTATCTATAGATATAGGCAGCAAATCTATCTATCTATAGATATAGGCAGCAAATCTATCTATCTATAGATATAGGCAGCAAATCTATCTATCTATAGAGATAGGCAGCAAATCTATCTATCTATAGATATAGGCAGCACATCTATCTATCTATAGAGATAGGCAGCAAATCTATCTATCTATAGATATAGGCAGTAAATCTATCTATCTATAGAGATAGGCAGTAAATCTATCTATCTATAGAGATTGGCAGCAAATCTATCTATCTATAGATATAGGCAGCAAATCTATCTATCTATAGAGATAGGCAGCAAATCTATCTATCTATAGATATAGGCAGCAAATCTATCTATCTATAGATATAGGCAGCAAATCTATCTATCTATAGAGATAGGCAGTAAATCTATCTATCTATAGATATAGGCAGCAAATCTATCTATCTATAGATATAGGCAGCAAATCTATCTATCTATAGATATAGGCAGTAAATCTATCTATCTATAGAGATAGGCAGCAAATCTATCTATCTATAGATATAGGCAGCAAATCTATCTATCTATAGAGATAGGCAGCAAATCTATCTATCTATAGATATAGGCAGCAAATCTATCTATCTATAGATATAGGCAGCAAATCTATCTATCTATAGAGATAGGCAGTAAATCTATCTATCTATAGATATAGGCAGCAAATCTATCTATCTATAGATATAGGCAGCAAATCTATCTATCTATAGATATAGGCAGTAAATCTATCTATCTATAGATATAGGCAGCAAATCTATCTATCTATAGATATAGGCAGCAAATCTATCTATCTATAGAGATAGGCTAACATAATTAACCATTACTGAGTGTCTTGGGGGAGTGTCTCCCGGCTGTAGTAGCACGATTCCCTCGAACTGGCGAGTCGACTCAGATCTAACGTTACCCAGCTTATTCGGCCGCATTACATAAACCCAGAGATAAAACTATCAATAGCTTTTCGGGAACAGGTAACAGAGAATGCCTTGGAGCAAAACGGCAAGCTCTGTGGAGCAATACATCGTTGTCCAGTTCTGTTACTATGCTATAATAACGCTGCTAATCTAGCAACATCAGCATTAGTTTTAAAAGCTTTTGAAACATGTTCGTCATCCTATAGCTAACATCAGTCAAGCGCTCCTTCAGGGGATAGCAGTTCAAGACCCAAGCCCAACCCATTCACCACCGCTGTATTGTTTATTATTTATCGCTATTATTCTGTAAGCTTCTGAGAAGCTCAAGAACTATAGTTCTTTGGTAATCTATACTCTTGTTCATTTAAGTTTATTGTATTTGTAGTGAAGCAGCAACAAAATGCATTTTTTTATAACAATTGGTCCCATCATTACATCCTCTCAGAAAACTGTGAAGGAAACAATTTATTTTAATTTTATAATTTTATTATGTTATGTCTGCTAAAAGTAATAATAAAATAACTTCATTCTTTTCACAACATTTATAAAAATAAAATAAAATTATGAAAAGTAGTATCGATAAGAGTATTGATAAGTATTGGTATCGATAAGCAGTACCGGTATCAGTATCGATAAAATCCTAACGATACCCATCCCGACACCAGGGATTGTGTATTCACTTCCAATAATTTTTATGTGAATTATGAAAATAAATTAATTTAAGCCATGATAATGAATGGCACAAGGGCCTTCTTTAATTTAAGCCATTCCTAGTGTTTGTGTAACATTGACATCTGGATTTATAAAACTTTAAACAGAACGGTACAAAACAGGTGAAAATCGGCAAAATTATGCCTCTGCACAAAGGGGTTAAACGTTAGAATATGGCTTCATTTATGTATCCATGTTATATTTAATAAATGTTCAAACATTATTTTTGCTTCTCAGTTAGCCAGTTAAACAATCATCAAAATGAACTTGCCAAATGTATCTGTATGTGCACACACTCTCTCACACACACGTGCACACACGCACATATGCATGTACAGTGGGAGCAATAATTATTTGATCCCTTACTGATTTTGGAGGTTTGCCCACTTACAAAGAATGCAACTGTGTAGAATTTTAATCATAGGTACATTTTAACATTGAGAGACAGAATATCACAAAATAATCCACAATAACAACATCATATAAATTTTATAAATTTATTATCGTATTTTCGCATGAAATAAGTATTTGATCCCCTACCAATCAGCAATAATTCTGGCTCCCACAGACCAGTTAGTTTTCCATTAAGAAGCACTCCTAATCTCAACTCATTACCCAAAACACCTGTGTCAACTCGTTACATCGTTATGTAGCTGTATAAAAGACACCTGTCCACACAATCAATCAGATTCCAACGTTTCCACCATGGGCAAGACAAAGGAGCTGTCTAAGGACATCAGGGACAAAATTGTAGACCTGCACAAGACTGGGATGGGCTACAAGAAAATAAGCAAGCAGCTTCGTGAGAAGTTAACAACTGTTGGAGCAATTATTAGAAAAAGGAAGAAACGCATAGTCACCGCCAATCTCTCTCAGTCTGGGGCTCCACGCAAGATCTCACCTCGTGGGATATCAATGATCATGAGAAAGGTCAGGGATCAGCCCAGTACTACACAGGAGGAGCTTGTTAATGACCTGAAGGCAGTTGGGACCACAGTCACGAAGAGAACCATCAGTAACACACTACACCGTGAAGGATTAAAATCCTGCTGCGCGCGCAAGGTTCCTCTGCTGAAGAAGGCACATGTACAGGCCCATCTGAAGTTTGCCAAAGAACACCTGGATGATCCAGAGGAGGCTTGGGAGAAGGTGATGTGGTCAGATGAGACCAAAATAGAGCTATTTGGCATCAACTCGACTCGCCGTGTTTGGAGGAAGAGAAATGCTGAGTACAACCCAAAGAACACCATCCCCACTGTGAAGCATGGAGGTGGAAACCTTATGCTTTGGGGGTGTTTCTCAGCTAAGGGGACAGGACGACTTCACCGTATCGAGGGGAGGATGAATGGGGCCATGTACCGGGAAAATTTTGGGCGGCAACCTCCTTCCCTCAGTGAGAGCACTGAAAATGGGTCGTGGATGGGTCTTCCAACATGACAATGACCCAAAACATACAGCCAAGGCAACAAAGCAGTGGCTCAAAAAGAAGCATATTAAGGTCCTGGAGTGGCCTAGCCAGTCTCCAGAACTAAATCCCATCGAAAATCTGTGGAGGGAGCTGAAGCTTCGAGTTGCCAAGCGACAGCCTCGGAACCTTAAGGATTTGGAGAGGATCCGCAAAGAGGAGTGGACCAAAATCTCTCCCATGATCTGTGCAAACCTGGTGAAAAACTACAACAAACTTCTGACCTCTGTGTTTGCCAACAAAGGTTTCTCCACCAAGTATTAAGTCCTATTGTTCTATGGATCAAATACTTATTTCATGCGAAAATACGATAATAAATGTATAAAATTGATATGATGTTGTTATTGTGGATTATTTTGTGATATTCTGTCTCGCAATGTTAAAATGTATTTGACTTAATTATTGACTTAATTCATTATTGACTTAATTCAGGCTTACAATGCGTGTTGTCAGAATCAATATTTAGAATCAAGCTTGTTTTATTTTTTATTTGGAAACAGTAACGACTATAGGCTTCTGACTGAAGACGATCCTTTGTGTAGAAGGTCCTTGATCTCCTTGGTTCTGTAGCAGTATATGAGGGGATTAATCAGGGGGGGGAACAGGCTATAGAAGAGGGTGAGACTGATGCGCAAATCTGGGTTGGCCTTTAGGAAGGAAAAACTGGAGGTCAGGTAGACGAAGAAGCGGGGTAGGTAATATATGCTGATGATGCACACCTGTGTTGCGCAGGTGGAGAAGGCTTTGTAGCGGCCCTGGGCGTCCGCTATCTTCAGCACTGCGATGATGATGCTGATGTAAGAGAATATGATGAAGGTGAGCGGCACCAGGAGCACGAACATGGCTAGCGACAGGGCAAGACGATGGAGTTGCCGGTTGTTGGCGCACACCAGGGGGGTGACTGACAGCGAGTCGCAGTAGCAGTGGATGATCCGGTTGGGCCCGCAGAAGGGCATCTGGGAGGCGTAGCCGATGGCAATGCCTGAGGCCACCACGGCGGACACCCATGAGAAGGCGTTCAGGGCCCCCATGGTGCGGTTGGTCATCAGCATCGGGTAGCGCAGTGGGAAGCATATGGCCAGGTAGCGGTCCAGTGACATGATCATCATGATCAACGAGTTGAGAGTCCCAAAGTAGTGGATCAGAAATCCCTGGAAGATGCAGACATGGAAGGGGATGGCACCGTCTTCCAGCCAGTACCGGGCGATGATTTTGGGCAGTGCCACAGTGCAGAAGCCGATGTCGGAGAAGGCCAGGCTCAGCATGATGATGTACATGGGCTTCCTGAGCCGCCGCTCGATGAAGAACAGCACGACCAAGAGCGAGTTTCCTGCCACGGTGGTGACATAGATCAGGAAGAAGAAGGCACCCATCAGCTCAAAGTAGTCAGGGTGGAGCCCTGGGAAGCCCACAATGAAGAACTCCTTTACTGTGGTCTGGTTCATCTGTAGCATATTGGGGAGAGGGAGAGAGAGAAATGTAAAAACATATAAGGGATTTATGTGAATTTTAGCCTTATTCTTTTAATGGATTGCCTTTTTTATTCCACTGTCAGGCACTTAAAAATAAAGTCAATAATAATGCAAATAAGGATACTAATAATAATAATAATAATGACTATTGATCATGCCATATTAATAAATATAATAAAACAATGAATCGGTGTTTCAAGGACTGCACTTGCGTGGTTCACGTCCTTCCTTTCAGATAGAAGTATAATTGTGTCTCTTGGTAAATGTGTCTTCAAAACTAGTAGGATTTTGCTTTCAATTTACATGTTACCTTTGGGACACATCATTTGTTGACATGTCATTTATGTTCATTGTTATGCCAACAATACGCAGTGAAGAGTATCGAGAGTTTCCATTTATTCAAATGATGTTAGTAGGCTAACTGTTTTTTGATTTGCTTATTCGATTGTTTGACTGCTATCAGAGAAAACAAAAAGACAGCAACAAAAAAACCAACAGGGAAAAGCACGAGGGATAACAAAAAACTCTGGAACAGAAACAGAATGACACTAACGGGCAACTCGGGAAACCAATAACGGGCAACTCGGAAACCAATAACGGGCAACTCGGAAAACAATAACGAGCAACTCGGAAAACAATAACGGGCAACTCGGAAACCAATAACGGGCAACTCGGAAACCAATAACGAGCAACTCGGGAAACCAATAACGGGCGACTCGGGAAACCAATAACGGGCGACTCGGGCAACCAATAACGGGCGACTCGGGAAACCAATAACGGGCAACTCGGGAAACCAATAACGGGCGACTCGGGCAACCGATAACGGGCGACTCGGGAAACCGATAACGGGCAACTCGGGAAACCAATAACGGGCAACTCGGGAAACCAATAACGGGCAACTCGGGAAGCCAATAACGGGCAACTCGGGAAGCCAATAACGGGCAACTCGGGAAACCAATAACGGGCAACTCGGGAAACCAATAACGGGCAACTCGGGAAACCAATAACGGGCAACTCGGGAAACCAATAACGGGCAACTCGGGAAACCAATAACGGGCAAACCCGGAAGATACTTAGAAAAGTCAGTATAACAAACGGTGAGGAACTTGCGAAGAACTACTGAGAAGACTGGGTTAAAATACACTGAGGGAGACAGACATAATAGGAATCAGGTGTGCAGAGGCGGGGAGGGGAGATAGCTCACAGGTGAGAACAATGAAGGTTAACAAGGAACAATAAAACAATAACGAGGGAAGAACGAATACATGGAAAGGACTCGGAAAACATGCATGACAGACAACGGGCTCGAGTAGGAGCGGAGTGTACACATTAATAAGGGGAGGCGTGGTCTCTAAGGATAAGAAGCTGAAACAAGTTAACAGGAATCTCAAGGACAGCTTAGTAATGCAGGTAGAAAAGATAAAGCGGGGAAGCTGGTTAAATGTTAGTATCTAACTACAAGACAGACAATTAGTTTGTTAGTACACATTTATGTTAATGAGTTTAGTAAAGCGCACGTAACTAATAAAGCACCCGAGTGATTGTTAGCGCGAGTTAGTAATATATACAATTATCCATGGGAACGAAAGCAGGAAGTAGCAGAAAATGAGAAAATACAGCATTAACCCCCGGAAAATCCCGAAGTCACCCGAATAGTGCATGCACAAGACTGGGTAAACAAACACACAGATGAGACTCGGACAACCCACAAATTAAAAATTAAAAAATATAAATAGAATTTGCATTGATTTTAAGATTTTATTGATAACATGCAAAGCCCTTTATGGTCCAGTCTCTTATTATATCTCTGAGCTATTAATCCCGCAGCAGGAACAACAGCCTTAGGTCCACGGGCAGAGCTCTATTCACTGTTCCAAATTCTAAATTCCGAAGGTGATGTGGTTTTTGCTGTCAGGCACCCTAGACTCTGGAACAGCCTTCCAGGCTCTATTAGAATGACTCTTTTATATACCTGCTTTTCACGGACTATCTTGGGTCTTTGTTCATTGTACTTGATTCAATTTTCATTGTACTTGATTCTATTTTGTCTCTATCTTGTTGTATTTTTGTCATTTTATTTTGTATAGCACTTTGTAACCCCATGTTACAGTGCTGTATAAATAAATGTATTATATTATTATTATCATCACAGTTCATATTCTTCAGCCCACAGTCTAGAGCAGGATGGGGTCAGACTCCAGTCCAGGGGCATTGCATGTGGTGTCTTTTGGTTTTTGGCTGGTTTCAGCACTTGGCTGGTATCAGCACTTACCCGTTTCATTTTTAAATCACTGAAGAGGTTCTGGGATTGGAATCCCAGGCCCTGCCCGGGGAATTCAGAACCATGGACAGCACTGGCCAGGAGAAACTTCAGCAGCCCTGCTCCACGCTCTGAGGGCCAATTATTGAATCAGGCAGCCAATTATCTGAAAGTCAGAAGAACACCTGAAGCCTGTTCCAATAACTGACTGCCTCTCTCTTAAAGGACCTCTGTCTCCCAGAGAAGCAATATTTCAATCAAAACTTTCTAACCCGTGTGTAGGCAAGGGTGTCTGGGACTTGTTTTCATTTAAGTTTTTTAATTCATTTGTTTTTAGATTAGGCTTGTAGCAGTTATAACAGGGACATATTATGTAAGCATTTGTGAAATGCATGGAATGAAAAAAAAAAACATTAACAATTACCTAAATTCTCATGTGAAGTTTTTGCTGACAAACTAAACATTGTTGATTTAGTTTCGGTTTTCGTCCTTGCAAAAATGCCTTTCATTTTTGGTTTTTGGTTTTGTTTTCAAGCCCTAGTTCGAGGTAGGGCTGGGCGATACATAGAATATTACTTGAATATTCAATATAATTTTGTAGGGGATACAAAATGAACCTACATCGTGAATATTACGTTGTGCTTTTACTGTTCTTTTTATGTGGCCAAATTGGGTTCTTGAAGACCCGGCTATTTGGCTGCGCAACCACGCAGCACATTGTAAACGTAACCGTTTGGGATGCTATTGGGAGCAATCAACTAGCCATAGAGGGATACAGACAGAGGAGCCCCCCTTAAAAATATATCACACTTGGGAATGCGGATATGAAGATGGTTTGGCTTCAATAGATCAGACGCTGAACAAAGCATCCTTTTTTGTAAACTGGGCTTGAAGAAAATATTTACCAAAGCTAGCAGCACAACTAATGTGTTTTATCGCCTCAAACAGCAACCCGTATGAGGAATGCGTGAAATTGCGCGGGTCAGTCACCTCTTCTGTCCCCGTCTCCACTGTTACCGTCGGCGTACCCTACAAGCTAACAGATTCCTTTCTAAAAATAGTGAGATGTGGAAAGAAATAACCGCTGCCAAAGGAATTGTTCTTATCAGTACTATTGTGAAAGCTTGGTTTAAGGGCGTAAGACGATCGATCACATGTATTATTTTCACAGGTCGTATTCGTAAATTATTTTCTGAGGAAGCGCTTCCCAAGCTTTACCTTCAGGTTGGAGAATAGCTTTCAGCACGATTATCCAAAGTCACACACAGGTATAAAAAAACAAAAAAACAAAATATTATTTAGTGCAAGTTTGTTTGAGCACTGTTACTGGGCCAGCTTCTAAAATAAGTTATGCACATATGATTGCACTAAATATACATAATGTTTTACTTTAAGTAGCCTATATGATTCTGATTGTCAATCATTCTGCCTTGTGTATCCCGAGTGTACCTGACTCAATATTTTGAATTTATTGAAAAAATAATTTTTACACCATATTGAGAGAGCGCAACAACTTATTTTCATTCAACTGTTAGCAAGTTGTATTCGTATTTTATCGTATTTGATTACTTTTCTGCACACACATGTTAAACAATGTAGCCATTTGAAACATTGTTCAGTGAAAGCATGAGTTTATCCAGGCAGTTATTCTGTGTTATTGAGGCAGCTCCTATAAGAAGTTGTGCGCAAGCTTTTCACATATAATTGCACTAAATAAAGGCTGCTTACATTAAGTATGTGAATCTGATTGAAAATCACTCTTGTTAAGCTATTTCATAGGAAAGCGTTAATATCGACATATATATATCGTATATCGCCAAAAGGCTTAAAACTATCGAGATATTCGTTTTTAGCCAGATCGCCCAGCCCTAGTTCGAGGTACTCAAGAATTGCACCATTCAGACTCAAACTCTTAAAAGCATGCTCAGATGGAACATAAACCAGAAACATCACTGGCAATCCAGAACCAGGGTTGCCTCCTACCCCTGCTCTATCCTCTACCATTCTCTCCCGCTTACAGACAGCGAAGCCAGCTAACAGGGCTTCGGCATGGTTTCCAACACTCACTTGTCTGCCCCCCCCCCCCCCCTAAAATAACCACTTAAACTACATCTTGACTCTTCTTTGTCATGCCTCCGTAAACCCGTGCTACACTGGTTGGGTAAAACTCATAAGCTGAAAACCTGCCATCTTCTCTGCGTGGAAACATTACACTGTGATATCAATTCTGACAAAATACATTTAATGAAGTTTCACCTAGCTCCCAGGTGGCACTCAACTTGACATACCGATTGTAGCCCATTTTGTTATTCCCTTTCATAAATGACAAAAACCTCAATGAAATCCCCCCTAATTCTCTTTTCACTGAGTCTGAAGAGATTAAGTGTCTTAAGTCTTTCCTCACAGCATTACATTTCACTCCCAGAACCAGTTTGGTCATTTTTTTCTAATTTCCCCTTTATCCCTCTCCAATAAGAAACGTACATACTGTACATAATTTGTACACTAAGAACTTATTTGTAGCGGAAATACAAAAATAAAATTTTTATGCTCTTGATAAAAACGATGTGCTTTTATGTGTCATGAGTGCGGTATGCGGTTTTTGTTTTCCTCTGCGGCTACTTCAGTTAAACACCTGTGCACCTGCGAGCCGGTCGGTGACTCTCCTCCTTACCCACATTCCATGAGGCGTCTAGACCCTGTTGCTCACACTGAGTACTTAATTACCAACGTTCAAACACAGCAAAAGCTCCAGAGGAAATCATTTTAACTCTAATAGAGTGCATATTGTCCCCGTTGGACCCCATTGAACACTTGGAATTTTGCTTTTCGCTGCATTTCCCCCCCCTGTCATTGTATCTTTCAGGCGACACATTAACTGTTTGCCGCTGGAAGCCTAAAAGCGGAAATCTTAAGTTATTGTGGCTGTGGTGGTTATCTCCACAGAGCTTTATGTAGCCTACCCCGTTTTGTTAAATTAATTCAGTTCCACCCAAGTCTCATTTTAAGAGCAGTAAGGAACACATTATGTGAATATGAGTAGTAAAATAAGACTACTTGCCAAAATAATGATAGGTTAAAAGATTTTTATATTATATCATATTAAACACACAAAATAATTCAGTTACCACTGTTATCAGTTGCAAAGTCAAGGTAAAATAAAGTAGTTGAATAAACCCATAATATTGAAAGACTATTACATTCAATAATACTTGAAAAGCTATAAAACAGAATGGCCCTTACCTCACATTCAATGATCAGTCTAGTCTGTTATTTCTTATAATGTTTTGGGAAGCCTTATATAGGCTCAGAACTGGGTTCTTTACTGTGATGTATCTGTGATGTAGCTCAATCCCACAGAGACCATAACCTTGAGGGGCCCAATACTCTGTTTGCTTTTTGTCGTTGTTTTCTTCAGTGTACTTTTGGGAAAAAGCATGATCATGGTTTTGTATGAGCTCAGGTGACATGTGTTGTTGTGACGATGCCATCATGCAGTTTCTCTAGTAACTGGACTCCCTAATTTCTCCCGTTGAAATGCTCAATTGCTCTAGTATGGCCATGCTGATCGCTGTCTCCCAGTCCAATATTGTGGATAATATTTAATTTGGGGCTGCAGAGACCAAACATGGAGTAGCACTTCTTTTTGCCCCTTGCCACCAGTAAAGGGACATGGAGTAGCACTTATTTTTGCCCCTTGCCACCAGTAAAGGGACATGGAGCGTCAAGATACCACCTTTTCAAATAACTTATTACAGTTTTCTTTTTTTCAGAAATCAGCATTCATTGCTTTGAGTGTGAACAGAGCCGAAAACAAATACCAGGTGGAGATTATTATAAGAAAATAACTATAAAAAGAAGGAACGACATGAAATTCATAACCGGTTACATTGCCCTGGATCTGGATACCATCTAATAATGTCGATAACGCAACATTATCATTTTGCGTTTACCTATTCATGCAGGAATTTTAACAACTGCAACTTGTGATGGGCAGTGCGAAGCTTTCTGAAGCAATGACACACTTGAAGCGATTGGTTGAAGTGTCGGTGTCATGAAGCCTTTGACACTTGCCTCTCTAGTGACATCACCTGGTCACTATATGACTCTTCACAACGGTGATACATTGAAATTAGTGAAACAGTCTTGACTCTTGTAAAATTCAGATTTTGAATTTCAATTCTATTGCCATGTATTCTGAAAGCCCTCTCCAAACTAAGTCTATTCATAAAACGTGTTGTAGCCTACAAATTAAACGTATTATCATAATGATGATGAGATGATTGGCTTTATTAAAGTGAAATTAAAATGTGTTGTGTGTTTCATGAACATAATGCAATCATATCGACCAATCATATCGACCAATGCCTTCCTCCTGCATGCCTGGTAAAGGAGATTGCAACTAGAAATTACAATGATTTGAAAAACTATTTTCGCAATTTCCTGGGACATATTAAAAGCGTATTGGCTTTTCCCCAGCTCATATAGCATTGTGAAATGTATATTAAATGGCACACAGATAGGTAGCAATTTTTTTATTCACATTGTTATTCTTCTTATTAGTAGTCATTTTATGAGTATAATTATAGAGTTATTTTTCTGTATGTTTTCAGTGCAAGGCTTTCTTGCATAAGTGGATTGCTACCATGACTTATCATTCATTTGTTTATCTTACGTTTTTAAACATTGAGGTAGGCCTACATTTTTGGTGCTCTATTAGGCTATACAGTGGGGAAAATAAGTATTTCACCCCCTGCTGAGTTTGCCCACTTACAAAGAAACCAACGGTCTATAATTTTAATGGTAGGTTCATTTTAACAGTGAGAGACAGAATATTAAAAAAAATCCTAGAAAATCACATATGTTATTTGTGTTTTATTGAGTAAAATAAGTATTTTGCAGCCAATTGTATCATTCAACACAGTGTACACTAGTGACACCTGCTGGTAAAAATTATTTACCAGCTAGCAACAAGTAACCCTTTAGCTCACTGATAAAGTGTCGGACTTCTTTCAGCAGTGCGAGCTGGAATTAGAAGCTGTTTCAGACAGCAGACACTAGCTGGTAACAAAGTAGGCAAAATAAGTTCGTAAACTAGCCTTGATATTTTATTCAGACCAAAATCATCTGAATAAGTAGGCAGCAAATCTATCTATCTATAGAGATAGGCTCACATAATTAACCATTACTGAGTGTCTTGGAGGAGTGTCTCCCGGCTGTAGTAGCACGATTCCCTCGAACTGGCGAGTCGACTCAGATCTAACGTTACCCAGCTTATTCGGCCGCATTACATAAACCCAGAGCTAAAACTATCAATAGCTTTTCGGGAACAGGTAACAGAGAATGCCTTGGAGCAAAACGACAAGCTCTGTGGAGCAATACATCGTTGTCCAGCGCTGTTACTATGCTATAATAACGCTGCTAATCTAGCAACATCAGCATTAGTTTTAAAAGCTTTTGAAACATGTTCGTCATCCTATAGCTAACATCAGTCAAGCGCTCCTTCAGGGGATAGCAGTTCAAGACAAACACCCAAGCCCAACCCATTCACCACCGCTGTATTGTTTATTATTTATCGCTATTATTCTGTAAGCTTCTGAGAAGCTCAAGAACTATAGTTCTTTGGTAATCTATACTCTTGTTCATTTAAGTTTATTGTATTTGTAGTGAAGCAGCAACAAAATGCACTACAAGACATTTTTTTATAGCAATTGGTCCCATCATTACATCCTCTCAGAAAACTATAAGGAAACTATTTATTTTAATTTTATAATTTTATTATGTTATGTCTGCTAAAAGTAATAATAAAATAACTTCATTCTTTTCACAACATTTATTAAAAAAATAAAATTATGAAAAGTAGTATCGATAAGAGTATTGATAAGTATTGGTATCGATAAGCAGTACCGGTATCAGTATCGATAAAATCCTAACGATACCCATCCCGACACCAGGGATTGTGTATTCACTTCCAATAATTTTAATGTGAATTATGAAAATAAATAAATTTAAGCCATGATAATAAATGGCACAAGGGCCTTCTTTAATTTAAGCCACTCCTAGTGTTTGTGTAACATTGAAATCTGGATTTATAAAACTTTAAACAGAACGGTACAAAACAGGTGAAAATAGGCAAAATTATGCCTCTGCACAAAGGGGTTAAACGTTAGAATATGGCTTCATTTATGTATCCATGTTATATTTAATAAATGTTCAAACATTATTTTTGCTTCTCAGTTAGCCAGTTAAACAATCATCAAAATGAACTTGCCAAATGTATCTGTATGTGCACACACTCTCTCATACACACGTGCACACACGCACATATGCATGTATGTAAGACATTAAAGACTAAGTTATTGACTTAATTCAGGCTTACAATGCGTGTTGTCAGAATCAATATTTAGAATCAAGCTTGTTTTATTTGGAAACAGTAACGATTATAGGCTTCTGACTGAAGACGATCCTTTGTGTAGAAGGTCCTTGATCTCCTTGGTTCTGTAGCAGTATATGAGGGGATTAATCAGGGGGGGGAACAGGCTATAGAAGAGGGTGAGACTGATACGCAAATCTGGGTTGGCCTTTAGGAAGGAGAATGTGGAGGTCAGGTAGACGAAGAAGCGAGGTAGGTAATATATGCTGATGATGCACACCTGTGTTGCGCAGGTGGAGAAGGCTTTGTAGCGGCCCTGGGCGTCCGCTATCTTCAGCACTGCGATGATGATGCTGATGTAAGAGAATATGATGAAGGTGAGCGGCACCAGGAGCACGAACATGGCTAGCGACAGGGCAAGGCGATGGAGCTGCCGGTTGTTGGCGCACACCAGGGGCCTGATTGACCATGCGTCACAGTAGCAGTGGATGATCCGGTTGGGCCCGCAGAAGGGCATCTTGGAGGCGTAGCCGATGGCAATGCCTGAGGCCACCACGGCGGACACCCATGAGAAGGCGTTCAGGGCCCCCATGGTGCGGTTGGTCATCAGCATCGGGTAGCGCAGTGGGAAGCATATGGCCAGGTAGCGGTCCAGTGACATGATCATCATGATCAACGAGTTGAGAGTCCCAAAGTAGTGGATCAGAAATCCCTGGAAGATGCAGACATGGAAGGGAATGGCGCCGTCGTCCAGCCAGTACCGGGCGATGATTTTGGGCAGTGCCACAGTGCAGAAGCCGATGTCGGAGAAGGCCAGGCTCAGCATGATGATGTACATGGGCTTCCTGAGCCGCCGCTCGATGAAGAACAGCACGACCAAGAGCGAGTTTCCCGCCACGGTGGTCACATAGATCAGGAAGAAGAAGGCACCCATCAGCTCAAAGTAGTCAGGGTGGAGCCCTGGGAAGCCCACAATGAAGAACTCCTTTACTGTGGTCTGGTTCATCTGTAGCATACTGGGGAGAGGGAGAGAGAGAAATGTAAAACATATAAAGGATTTATGTGAATTTTAGCCTTATAACGGGCAACTCGGAAAACAATAACGGGCAACTCGGGAAACCAATAACAAGCAACTCGGAAAACAATAACGGGCAACTCGGGAAACCAATAACGGGCAAACCCGGATTTGATTTACTTATTCGATTGTTTGACTGCTATCAGAGAAAAGAAAAAGACAGCAACAAAAAAACCAACAGGGAAAAGCACGAGGGATAACAAAAAACTCAGGAACAGAAACAGAATGACAATAACGGGCAACTCGGAAAACAATAACGGGCAACTCGGAAAACAATAACGGGCAACTCGGAAAACAATAACGGGCAACTCGGGAAACAATAACGGGCAACTCGGGAAAACAATAACGGGCAACTCGGAAAACAATAACGGGTTGTTAGTATAACGAACTTGCGAAGAACTACTGAGAAGACTGGGTTAAAATACACTGAGGGAGACAGACATAATAGGAATCAGGTGTGCAGAGGCGGGGAGGGGAGATAGCTCACAGGTGAGAACAATGAGGGTTAACAAGGAACAATAAAACAATAACGAGGGAAGAACGAATACATGGAAAGGACTCGGAAAACATGCATGACAGACAACGGGCTCGAGTAGGAGCGGAGTGTACACATTAACTAGGGGAGGCGTGGTCTCTAAGGATAAGAAGCTGAAACAAGTTAACAGGAATCTCAAGGACAGCTTAGTAATGCAGGTAGAAAAGATAAAGCGGGGAAGCTGGTTAAATGTTAGTATCTAACTACAAGACAGACAATTAGTTTGTTAGTACACATTTATGTTAATGAGTTTAGTAAAGTGCACGTAACTAATAAAGCACCCGAGTGATTGTTAGCGCGAGTTAGTAATATATACAATTATCCATGGGAACGAAAGCAGGGAGTAGCAGAAAATGAGAAAATACAGCATTAACCCACGGAAAATCCCGAAGTCACCCGAATAGTGCATGCACGAGACTGGGTAAACAAACATACAGATGAGACTCGGACAACCCACGAATTAAAAATTAAAAAATATAAATAGAATTTGCATTGATTTTAAGATTTTATTGATAACATGCAAAGCCATTTATGGTCCAGTCTCTTATTATATCTCTGAGCTTTTAATCCCCAACCAGGAGGAACAACAGCCTGAGGTCCACGGGCAGAGCTCTATTCACTGTTCCAAATTATAAATTTCAAAGGTGATGTGGTTTTTGCTGTCAGGCACCTTAGATTCTGGAACAGCCTTCCAGGCTCTATTAGAATGACTCTTTTATATACCTGCTTTTAACAGATTATCTTGGGTCTTTGTTCATTGTACTTGATTCAATTTTATTGTATTTTTTTTAATTTTTTATTATCTTCTATTTTGTCTCTATTTTGTTGTATTTTTGTCATTTTATTTTGTATAGCACTTTGTAACCCCATGTTTTCGAAAAGTGCTGTATAAATAAATGTATTATATTATTATTATTATTATTATTATGACTGTTCTTATTCTTCAGCCCACAGTCTAGAGCAGGGTGGGGTCAGACTCCAGTCCAGGGGCATTGCTTGTGGTGTCTTTTGGTTTTTGGCTGGTTTCAGCACTTGGCTGGTATCAGCACTTACCCGTTTCATTTTTAAATCACTGAAGTGGTTCTGGGATTTGAATCCCAGGCCCTGCCCGGGGAATTCAGAACCATGGACAGCACTGGCCAGGAGAAACTTCAGCAGCCCTGCTCCACGCTCTGAGGGCCAATTATTGAATCAGGCAGCCAATTATCTGAAAGTCAGAAGAACACCTGAAGCCTGTTCCAATAACTGACTGCCTCTCTCTTAAAGGCCCTCTGTCTCCCAGAGAAGCAATATTTTAATCAAAACTTTCTAACCCGTGTGTAGGCAAGGGTGTCTGGGACTTGTTTTAATTTAAGTTTTTTAATTAATTTGTTTTTAGATTAGGCTTGTAGCAGTTATAGCAGGGACACATTATGTAAGCATTTGTGAAATGCATGGAATGAAAAAAAAAACATTAACAATTACCTAAATTCTCACGTGAAGTTTTTGCTGACAAACAGTAGGCTACTGTTGATTTAGTTTCGGTTTTCGTCCTTGCAAAAATGCCTTTCGTTTCTGGTTTTTGGTTTTGGTTTTGGTTTTGGTTTCAAGCCCTAGTTCGAGGTAGGGCTGGGCGATACATAAAATATTACTTGAATATTCAATATAATTTTGTAGGGGATACAAAATGAACCTACATCGTGAATATTACATTGTGCTTTTACTGTTCTTTTTATGTGGCCAAATTAGGTTCTTGAAGACCCGGCTAGTTGGCTGCGCAACCACGCAGCACATTGTAGACGTAACCGTTTGGGATGCTATTGGAGCAATCAACTAGCCATAGAGGGATACAGACAGAGGAGCCCCCCTTAAAAAAATATATCACACTTGGGAATGAGGATATGAAGATGGTTTGGCTTCAATAGATCAGACGCAGAACAAAGCATCCTTTTTTGTAAACTGGGCTTGAAGAAGATATTTACCAAAGCTAGCAGCACAACTAATGTGTTTTATCACCTCAAACAGCAACCCGTATGGGGAATGCGTGAAATTGCGCGGGTCAGTCACCTCTTCTGTCCCCGTCTCCACTGTTACCGTCGGCGTACCCTACAAGCTAACAGATTCCTTTCTAAAAATAGTGGGATGTGGAAAGAAATAACCGCTGCCAAAGGAATTGTTCTTATCAGTACTCTTGTGAAAGCTTGGTTTAAGGGCTTAAGACGATCGATCACAGGTATTATTTTCACAGGTCGTATTCGGAAATTATTGAATGCCACCAATAGGAAGCGCTTCCCAAGCTTTACCTTCAGGTTGGAGAATAGCTTTCAGCACGATTATCCAAAGACACACACAGGTATAAAAAAAAAAAAGGAACAATATATTATTTAGTGCAAGTTTGTTTGAGCGCTGTTACTGGGCCAGCTTCTAAAATAAGTTATGCACATATGATTGCATTAAATATACATAATGTTTTACTTTACGTAGCCTATATGATTCTGATTGTGATCATTTAGTAAGCACTAGTTTTGTGTATCCCGAGTCTACCTGACTCAATATTTTGAATTTATTGAAAAAATAATTTTTACACCATATTCAGAGAGCGCAACAACTTATTTTCATTCAACTGTTAGCAAGTTGTATTCGTATTTTATCGTATTTGATTACTTTTCTGCACACACATGTTAAACAATGTAGCCATTTGAAACATTGTTCAGTGCAAGCATGAGTTTATCCAGGCAGTTATTCTGTGTTATTGAGGCAGCTCCTATAAGAAGTTGTGCGCAAGTTTTGCACATATAATTGCACTAAATAAAGGCTGCTTACATTAAGTATGTGGATCTGATTGAAAATCACTCTGTTAAGCTATTTCATAGGACAGCGTTAATATCGACATATATATACATATATCGTATATCGCCAAAAGGCTTAAAACTATCGAGATATTCGTTTTTAGCCAGATCGCCCAGCCCTAGTTCGAGGTACTCAAGAATTGCACCATTCAGACTCAAACTCTTAAAAGCATGCTCAGATGGAACATAAACCAGAAACATCACTGGCAATCCAGAACCAGGGTTGCCTCCTACCCCTGCTCTATCCTCTACCATTCTCTCCCGCTTACAGGCAGCGAAGCCAGCTAACAGGGCTTCGGCATGGTTTCCAACACTCACTTGTCTGCCCCCCCACCTCCCCTTCACTTTGGTGTAAAAAAAATCAGAAAATAGCCACTAAAACTACATCTTGACTCTTCTGTGTCATGCCTCCGTAAACCCGTGCTACACTGGTTGGGTAAAACTCATAAGCTGAAAACCTGCCATCTTCTCTGTGTGGAAACATTACACTGTGATATCAATTCTGACAAAATACATTTAATGAAGTTTCACCTAGCTCCCAGGTGGCACTCAACTTGACATACCGATTGTAGCCCATTTTGTTATTCCCTTTCATAAATGACAAAAACCTCAATGAAATCCCCCCTGGTTCTCCTTTCACTGAGCCTGAAGAGATTAAGTCTTTCCTCACAGCATTACATTTCACTCCCAGAACCAGTTTGGTCATTTTTTTCCAATTTCCCCTTTATCCCTCTCCAATAAGAAACGCACATACTGTACATAATTTGTACTCTAAGAACTTCTTTGTAGCGGAAACAAAATGAAAATACAAAAATGGAATTTTTATGCTCTTGATAAAAACAATGTGCTTTTATGTGTCATGAGTGCGGTATGCGGTTTTTGTTTTCCTCTGCGGCTCCTCCAGTTAAACACCTGTGCACCTGCGAGCCGGTCGGTGACTCTCCTCCTTACACACATTCCATGAGGCGCGCCGACCCTGTTGCTCACACTGTTGAGGACTTCATTGCCAGAATTCAAACACAGCAAAAGCTCCAGAGGAAATCATTTTAACTCTAAAAGAGTGCATATTGTCCCCATTGGACCCCATTGAACACTTGGAATTTTGCTTTTCGCTGCAATCCCCCCCCCCCTGTCATTGTATCTTTCAGGCGACACTGTTTGCTGCTGGGAGCCTAAAAGCTGAAATCTTAAGTTATTGTGGCTGTGGTGGCTATCTCCACAGAGCTTTATATAGCCTACCCCGTGAGTTTTGTTAAATTAATTCAGTTCCCCCCAAGTCTCATTTTAAGAGCAGTAAGGAACACATTAAGTGAATATGAGTCGTAAAATAAGTCTACTTCTCACATGCCAAAATAATGATAGGTTAAAAGATTTTTATATTATATCATATTAAACACACAAAATAATTCAGTTACCACTGTTATCAGTTGCAAAGTCAAGGTAAAATAAAGTAGTTGAATAAACCCATAATATTGAAAGACTATTACATTCAATAATACTTGAAAAGCTATAATACAGAATGGCCCTTACCTCACATTCAATGATCAGTTTAGTCTGTTATTTCTTGTAGTGTTTTGGGAAGCCTTATATAGGTTCTTTACTGTGTTGAATCAGCTCAATCCCACAGAGACCATAACCTTGAGGGGCCCAATACTCTGTTTGCTTTTTGTCTTTGTTTTCTTCAGTGTACTTTTGGGAAAAAGCATGATGATGGTTTTGTATGAGCTCAGGTGACATGTGTTGTTGTGACGACGCCATCATGTAGTTTCTCTAGTAACTGGACTCCCTAATTGAAATGCTCAATTGCTCTAGTATGGCCATGCTGATTGCTGTCTCCCAGTCCAATATTGTGGATAATATTTTATTTGGGGCTGAAGAGACCAAACATGGAGTTGCATGTATTTTTGCCCCTTGCCACCAGTAAAGGGACATGGAGCAGCACTTTTTTTTGCCCCTTGCCACCAGTAAAGGGACATGGAGTAGCACTTCTTTTTGCCCCTTGCCTCCAGTAAAGGGACATGGAGTAGCACTTCTTTTTGCCCCTTGCCTCCAGTAAAGGGACATGGAGTAGCACTTCTTTTTGCCCCTTGCCTCCAGTAAAGGGACATGGAGCAGCACTTCTTTTTGCCCCTTGCCTCCAGTAAAGGGACATGGAGTGGCACTTCTTTTTGCCCCTTGCCTCCAGTAAAGGGACATGGAGTAGCACTTCTTTTTGCCCCTTGCCACCAGTAAAGGGACATGGAGTAGCACTTCTTTTTGCCCCTTGCCTCCAGTAAAGGGACATGGAGAAGCACTTCTTTTTGCCCCTTGCCTCCAGTAAAGGGACATGGAGTGGCACTTTTTTTTGCCCCTTGCCTCCAGTAAAGGGACATGGAGTAGCATTTATTTTTGCCCCTTGCCTCCAGTAAAGGGACATGGAGTATCACTTCTTTTTGCCCCTTGCCTCCAGTAAAGGGACATGGAGTAGCACTTCTTTTTGCCCCTTGCCTCCACAAAGGGACATGGAGCAGCATTTATTTTTGCCCCTTGCCTCCAGTAAAGGGACATGGAGCAGCACTTCTTTTTGCCCCTTGCCTCCAGTAAAGGGACATGGAGTATCACTTCTTTTTGCCCCTTGCCTCCAGTAAAGGGACATGGAGTAGCACTTCTTTTTGCCCCTTGCCTCCAGTAAAGGGACATGGAGCAGCACTTCTTTTTGCCCCTTGCCTCCAGTAAAGGGACATGGAGTAGCACTTCTTTTTGCCCCTTGCCACCAGTAAAGGGACATGGAGTAGCACTTCTTTTTGCCCCTTGCCTCCAGTAAAGGGACATGGAGTATCACTTCTTTTTGCCCCTTGCCTCCAGTAAAGGGACATGGAGTGGCACTTTTTTTTGCCCCTTGCCTCCAGTAAAGGGACATGGAGTAGCATTTATTTTTGCCCCTTGCCTCCAGTAAAGGGACATGGAGTATCACTTCTTTTTGCCCCTTGCCTCCAGTAAAGGGACATGGAGTAGCATTTATTTTTGCCCCTTGCCTCCAGTAAAGGGACATGGAGTATCACTTCTTTTTGCCCCTTGCCTCCAGTAAAGGGACATGGAGCAGCACTTCTTTTTGCCCCTTGCCTCCAGTAAAGGGACATGGAGTAGCACTTCTTTTTGCCCCTTGCCTCCAGTAAAGGGACATGGAGTGGCACTTCTTTTTGCCCCTTGCCACCAGTAAAGGGACATGGAGCGTCAAGATACCACCTTTTCAAATAACTTATTACAGTTTTCTTTTTTTCAGAAATCAGCATTCATTGCTTTGAGTGTGAACAGAGCCGAAATCAAATACCAGGTGGAGATTATTATAAGAAAATAACTATAAAAAGAAGGAACGATATGAAATTCATAACCGGTTACATTGCCCTGGATCTGGATACCATCTAATAATGTCGATAACGCAACATTATCATTTTGCGTTTACCTATTCATGCAGGAATTTTAACAACTGCAACTTATGATGGGCAGTGCGAAGCTTTCTGAAGCAGTGGGTGCGTTTACATGCACTCAATATTACGATAACTGGGAGTAATCCGAACATGGCAATAATACGATAATTGCGTTTACATGTACTTAAGTAATGCGATAATGGGTAAAATCCAGGTTTACATGATTCTGTCAATATTCCGATTTCTTTCCCTGAACGTGATGTGTAACTCAAACGTAAATTAGAAACATATATTAGCCTAACGTTATATATTATAAATTACATATTTTAACATTTATACATAACGTGACTATACTTCCTGTTGGGTTGCTAGAAACAGCACGCGGGTAATATGCGTAACCGTAAGTTAGTAAACACGTTAACTATAGCCTAACGTTAGTTACATAAGAAAGAACAGTAGCCTATAACGTATAAGAAAGTAACGTTAAACATGGTAACGTTAGACAGGAATGCTCTTATGGGTTTCGTCGTCATATGGCAGATGTTATGGTTGCGGTTGGCAACTAACACTGTCTTTCAAGCGTTCTGTGTTATGAGCAGAAGACGACGAAGAGCTTTACCGTTACAACAAGCGCTGATTATTGGACCCAGAATAGGCCTTCCTCCAGCACTGTTAAGGACCCGGTAGTGCTGGATGCGCGTTAAGAGCAAGGACTGGTGGGAGAGATTCAGACCGTAGACTTGTGGACACCAAACTGGTTCGCTATCAGCCTGTACTCCCCGCAGCTACCGACTTTGTACAGCGCTATTGCGACTCGCATTTGAAGAGGTACAGCTGGACGCACTGTCACTTAGTCAGGGCTCATTATGTTCTGTACCAAACCACAAAGTTTCATAAATGATCTCCGAGCCATCCTGAAGTTGCCTCTCCATTCTGAATCGGTGAATTAATTTACCATATGATGACGAAACCCATAAGAGCATGATTGAGTGCATGTAAACGTGCTCATTATTTCCGCGTTTCTAACTTTTTTCCCATCTATGAGATGAAGTATATTCCTCTTTATTATTTCGGATAACATCAGGAGGGTTTCCTCCTCGCTCCAGAAATGACTTCTCCTGTTGGTTGACATCTCTCTCTGACCTCTCAACTGTTTTGACGTTAGCGTTACGTTACTAACAATATCCGGAGTAGCTGTTGCCATGGCGGTTGCTGTCAAACACGCACAAAAAAAACGAACTAGATCGGAATAAGCGTTTACATGCAACCAATAAAACGAAAAACACGGCAGAAATCCAGGTGTAGTTATCGGATTTCTCATATTTCGATAACTGCTTTTTTCTGAAAAAGCTTTTCGGAATATTGCGTTTACATGACAATTTGAATAATCCGATAACAGCCATATTCCGAATATGATCGGAATATTGAGTGCATGTAAACACACCCATTGACACACTTGAAGCGATTGGTTGAAGTGTCGGTGTCATGAAGCCTTTCACACCTGCCTCTCTAGTGACATTTCCTGGTCACTATATGACTCTTCACAACGGTGATACATTGAAATTAGTGAAACAGTCTTGACTCTTGTAAAATTCAGATTTTGAATTTCAATTCTATTGCCATGTATTCTGAAAGCCCTCTCCAAACTAAGTCTATTCATAAAACGTGTTGTAGCCTACAAATTAAACGTATTCTCATAATGATGATGAGATGATTGGCTTTATTAAAGTGAAATTAAAATGTGTTGTGTGTTTCATGAACATAATGCAATCATATCGACCAATCATATCGACCAATGCCTTCCTCCTGCATGCCTGGTAAAGGAGATTGCAACTAGAAATTACAATGATTTGAAAAACTATTTTCACAATTTCCTGGGACATATTAAAAGCGTATTGGCTTTTCCCCAGCTCATATAGCATTGTGAAATATATATTAAATAGCACACAGATAGGTAGCAATTTTTTTATTCACGTTGTTATTCTTCTTATTAGTAGTCATTCTATGAGTCTAATTATAGTTATTTTTCTGTATGTTTTCAGTGCAAGGCTTTCTTGCATAAGTGGATTGCTACCATGACTTAACACCGTTAATAAATAGCATTATGTGCTCACGCATGTGGGGAACTTCATTAACTTCACTAACTTCATTCATTTGTTTATCTTACGTTTTTAAACATTGAGGTAGGCCTACATTTTTGGTGCTCTATTAGGCTATACAGTGGGGAAAATAAGTATTTCACCCCCTGCTGATTTTGTGAGTTTGTCCACTTACAAAGAAATCAACGGTCTATAATTTTAATGGTAGGTTCATTTTAACAGTGAGAGACAGAATATTAAAAAAAATCCCAGAAAATCCCATTATATGAATTTAAAAAAATTATTTGTGTTTTATTGAGTAAAATAAGTATTTTGCAGCCAATAGACCTATCGCTAAGCCCCTCCCCAAACTGCTATGGTCCAATCACAGCTAGCATAACAGAGGGGGAGACACAATGCTCAACTCTACCATAGACCTCCACGTTATGTAGCGTTATTTCAGATGACGATTAGCAATATTAATATCAAGAACATTCATATTATAATAACGCCATGGTGAAACATTGCTGCTGGGGGACCTGCAACAGTGATTCTAGGTACCCAGAACGTTTGGAGGGAGCTTTTTTCATTCCTTTTCCGAAGCCTAAATCTGCACTTGGAAAGTGCAGGCTGTGGATTAAGCTATGCTGCCGACCACACAAACAGCTAAACGTCGAGAAAGTTATAAAGAAAACCTATATTTGCTCCAAGATAAGTTATTTATTGTTTATTAGACGATTGATTTAACCATTGTTTAGTAAACGTTGACGTTAATATTATACTTTAGGTGAGTCTGGCTTGGTTAACATTAGCCATAGCCTTGGATCAAGACGGTCAGGCTTGTACCAACAAGGCTAGTTAGCCATATATATAACGTTATAATTAATAATTAGAACAGTGGTGTTAACATCACTAGCCTTGCCTTATCCATATGAATAACAAAATGAAATACCCCGGGCTCCATTACATATTGTTTGACGAGGCTGTGGCTATAGCACGGTAAATGGAGACAAGGCTCAGCTAAGTGGCTAATGTTAGCACATTTAAAGTTTTTACAGATTACGAATAAGCATAATGTAGATCAATGTTGAGATATTCATTACTCAAACGTCAGCTGAAGTAGGTCAGTAGTAGTAATAAGCACAGACTGGAAAGTAACATAGCGTTAAGGAGACGCTCCTTCTAACGCTATGGACCAGAGCTAAGTTGTAATCATAAAACTCCGTTTTTAAAAAAATAGTCATGCACACATTTTTACAGTGCATACGGCAGGCCTTGTTGACGGATTTGGAAGAGATTTCGTAGCTCTGGTTCCAAAAATGAACGAGTATTTAATGTGTTAAATCCGTGAAAATTACATTACAGTGGGTGAGCTGGCTCTCAAACTGTCTCCCCCTGCGAAGAGGGGCGGGGCTTAGCGATAGGTCCATTGTATCACAAATAGATTGATTTCTCGAAGCCTCATTCAACACAGTGTACACTAGTGACACCTGCTGGTAAAAATTATTTACCAGCTAGCAACAAGTAACCCTTTAGCTCACTGATAAAGTGTCGGACTTCTTTCAGCGGTGCGAGCTGGAATTAGAAGCTGTTTCAGACAGCAGACACTAGCTGGTAACAAAGTAGGCAAAATAAGTTCGTAAACTAGCCTTGATATTTTATTCAGACCAAAATCATCTGAATAAGTAGGCAGCAAATCTATCTATCTATAGATAGAGGCAGCAAATCTATCTATCTATAGATATAGGCAGCAAATCTATCTATCTATAGATATAGGCAGCAAATCTATCTATCTATAGAGATAGGCAGCAAATCTATCTATCTATAGATATAGGCAGCAAATCTATCTATCTATAGAGATAGGCAGCAAATCTATCTATAGATATAGGCAGTAAATCTATCTATCTATAGAGATAGGCAGTAAATCTATCTATCTATAGATATAGGCAGCAAATCTATCTATCTATAGATATAGGCAGCAAATCTATCTATCTATAGAGATAGGCAGCAAATCTATCTATCTATAGATATAGGCAGCAAATCTATCTATAGAGATAGGCAGCAAATCTATCTATAGATATAGGCAGTAAATCTATCTATAGATATAGGCAGCAAATCTATCTATCTATAGATATAGGCAGTAAATCTATCTATCTATAGATATAGGCAGCAAATCTATCTATCTATAGATATAGGCAGCAAATCTATCTATCTATAGAGATAGGCAGTACATCTATCTATCTATAGATATAGGCAGCAAATCTATCTATCTATAGATATAGGCAGCAAATCTATCTATCTATAGATATAGGCAGTAAATCTATCTATCTATAGATATAGGGAGCAAATCTATCTATCTATAGATATAGGCAGCAAATCTATCTATCTATAGAGATAGGCTAACATAATTAACCATTACTGAGTGTCTTGGGGGAGTGTCTCCCGGCTGTAGTAGCACGATTCCCTCGAACTGGCGAGTCGACTCAGATCTAACGTTACCCAGCTTATTCGGCCGCATTACATAAACCCAGAGCTAAAACTATCAATAGCTTTTTGGGAACAGGTAACAGAGAATGCCTTGGAGCAAAACGGCAAGCTCTGTGGAGCAATACATCGTTGTCCAGTTCTGTTACTATGCTATAATAACGCTGCTAATCTAGCAACATCAGCATTAGTTTTAAAAGCTTTTGAAACATGTTCGTCATCCTATAGGTAACATCAGTCAAGCGCTCCTTCAGGGGATAGCAGTTCAAGACCCAAGCCCAACCCATTCACCACCGCTGTATTGTTTATTATTTATCGCTATTATTCTGTAAGCTTCTGAGAAGCTCAAGAACTATAGTTCTTTGGTAATCTATACTCTTATTCATTTAAGTTTATTGTATTTGTAGTGAAGCAGCAACAAAATGCATTTTTTTATAACAATTGGTCCCATCATTACATCCTCTCAGAAAACTATAAGGAAACAATTTATTTTAATTTTATAATTTTATTATGTTATGTCTGCTAAAAGTAATAATAAAATAACTTCATTCTTTTCACAACATTTATAAAAATAAAATAAAATTATGAAAAGTAGTATCGATAAGAGTATTGATAAGTATTGGTATCGATAAGCAGTACCGGTATCAGTATCGATAAAATCCTAACGATACCCATCCCGACACCAGGGATTGTGTATTCACTTCCAATAATTTTTATGTGAATTATGAAAATAAATTAATTTAAGCCATGATAATGAATGGCACAAGGGCCTTCTTTAATTTAAGCCATTCCTAGTGTTTGTGTAACATTGACATCTGGATTTATAAAACTTTAAACAGAACGGTACAAAACAGGTGAAAATAGGCAAAATTATGCCTCTGCACAAAGGGGTTAAACGTTAGAATATGGCTTCATTTATGTATCCATGTTATATTTAATAAATGTTCAAACATTATTTTTGCTTCTCAGTTAGCCAGTTAAACAATCATCAAAATGAACTTGCCAAATGTATCTGTATGTGCACACACTCTCTCACACACACGTGCACACACGCACATATGCATGTACAGTGGGAGCAATAATTATTTGATCCCTTACTGATTTTGGAGGTTTGCCCACTTACAAAGAATGCAACTGTGTAGAATTTTAATCATAGGTACATTTTAACATTGAGAGACAGAATATCACAAAATAATCCACAATAACATCATATAAATTTTATAAATTTATTATCGTATTTTCGCATGAAATAAGTATTTGATCCCCTACCAATCAGCAATAATTCTGGCTCCCACAGACCAGTTAGTTTTCCATTAAGAAGCACTCCTAATCTCAACTCATTACCCAAAACACCTGTGTCAACTCGTTACATCGTTATGTAGCTGTATAAAAGACACCTGTCCACACAATCAATCAGATTCCAACGTTTCCACCATGGGCAAGACAAAGGAGCTGTCTAAGGACATCAGGGACAAAATTGTAGACCTGCACAAGACTGGGATGGGCTACAAGAAAATAAGCAAGCAGCTTCGTGAGAAGTTAACAACTGTTGGAGCAATTATTAGAAAAAGGAAGAAACGCATAGTCACCGCCAATCTCTCTCAGTCTGGGGCTCCACGCAAGATCTCGCCTCGTGGGATATCAATGATCATGAGAAAGGTCAGGGATCAGCCCAGTACTACACAGGAGGAGCTTGTTAATGACCTGAAGGCAGTTGGGACCACAGTCACGAAGAGAACCATCAGTAACACACTACACCGTGAAGGATTAAAATCCTGCTGCGCGCGCAAGGTTCCTCTGTTGAAGAAGGCACATGTACAGGCCCGTCTGAAGTTTGCCAAAGAACACCTGGATGATCCAGAGGAGGCTTGGGAGAAGGTGATGTGGTCAGATGAGACCAAAATAGAGATATTTGGCATCAACTCGACTCGCCGTGTTTGGAGGAAGAGAAATGCTGAGTACAACCCAAAGAACACCATCCCCACTGTGAAGCATGGAGGTGGAAACCTTATGCTTTGGGGGTGTTTCTCAGCTAAGGGGACAGGACGACTTCACCGTATCGAGGGGAGGATGAATGGGGCCATGTACCGGGAAAATTTTGGGACGGCAACCTCCTTCCCTCAGTGAGAGCACTGAAAATGGGTCGTGGATGGGTCTTCCAACATGACAATGACCCAAAACATACAGCCAAGGCAACAAAGCAGTGGCTCAAAAAGAAGCATATTAAGGTCCTGGAGTGGCCTAGCCAGTCTCCAGACCTAAATCCCATCGAAAATCTGTGGAGGGAGCTGAAGCTTCGAGTTGCCAAGCGACAGCCTCGGAACCTTAAGGATTTGGAGAGGATCTGCAAAGAGGAGTGGACCAAAATCTCTCCCATGATCTGTGCAAACCTGGTGAAAAACTACAAAAAACTTCTGACCTCTGTGCTTGCCAACAAAGGTTTCTCCACCAAGTATTAAGTCCTATTGTTCTATGGATCAAATACTTATTTCATGCGAAAATACGATAATAAATTTATAAAATTTATATGATGTTGTTATTGTGGATTATTTTGTGATATTCTGTCTCGCAATGTTAAAATGTATTTGACTTAATTATTGACTTAATTCATTATTGACTTAATTCAGGCTTACAATGCGTGTTGTCAGAATCAATATTTAGAATCAAGCTTGTTTTATTTTTTATTTGGAAACAGTAACGACTATAGGCTTCTGACTGAAGACGATCCTTTGTGTAGAAGGTCCTTGATCTCCTTGGTTCTGTAGCAGTATATGAGGGGATTAATCAGGGGGGGGAACAGGCTATAGAAGAGGGTGAGACTGATGCGCAAATCTGGGTTGGCCTTTAGGAAGGAAAAACTGGAGGTCAGGTAGACGAAGAAGCGGGGTAGGTAATATATGCTGATGATGCACACCTGTGTTGCGCAGGTGGAGAAGGCTTTGTAGCGGCCCTGGGCGTCCGCTATCTTCAGCACTGCGATGATGATGCTGATGTAAGAGAATATGATGAAGGTGAGCGGCACCAGGAGCACGAACATGGCTAGCGACAAGGCAAGACGATGGAGTTGCCGGTTGTTGGCGCACACCAGGGGGGTGACTGACAGCGAGTCGCAGTAGCAGTGGATGATCCGGTTGGGCCCGCAGAAGGGCATCTGGGAGGCGTAGCCGATGGCAATGCCTGAGGCCACCACGGCGGACACCCATGAGAAGGCGTTCAGGGCCCCCATGGTGCGGTTGGTCATCAGCATCGGGTAGCGCAGTGGGAAGCATATGGCCAGGTAGCGGTCCAGTGACATGATCATCATGATCAACGAGTTGAGCGTCCCAAAGTAGTGGATCAGAAATCCCTGGAAGATGCAGACATGGAAGGGGATGGCACCGTCGTCCAGCCAGTACCGGGCGATGATTTTGGGCAGTGCCACAGAGCAGAAGCCGATGTCGGAGAAGGCCAGGCTCAGCATGATGATGTACATGGGCTTCCTGAGCCGCCGCTCGATGAAGAACAGCACGACCAAGAGCGAGTTTCCTGCCACGGTGGTGACATAGATCAGGAAGAAGAAGGCACCCATCAGCTCAAAGTAGTCAGGGTGGAGCCCTGGGAAGCCCACAATGAAGAACTCCTTTACTGTGGTCTGGTTCATCTGTAGCATATTGGGGAGAGGGAGAGAGAGAAATGTAAAAACATATAAGGGATTTATGTGAATTTTAGCCTTATTCTTTTAATGGATTGCCTTTTTTATTCCACTGTCAGGCACTTAAAAATAAAGTCAATAATAATGCAAATAAGGATACTAATAATAATAATAATAATGACTATTGATCATGCCATATTAATAAATATAATAAAACAATGAATAGGTGTTTCAAGGACTGCACTTGCATGGTTCACGTCCTTCCTTTCAGATAGAAGTATAATTGTGTCTCTTGGTAAATGTGTCTTCAAAACTAGTAGGATTTTGCTTTCAATTTACATGTTACCTTTGGGACACATCATTTGTTGACATGTCATTTATGTTAATTGTTATGCCAACAATACGCAGTGAAGAGTATCGAGAGTTTCCATTTATTCAAATGATGTTAGTAGGCTAACTGTTTTTTGATTTGCTTATTCGATTGTTTGACTGTTATCAGAGAAAACAAAAAGACAGCAACAAAAAAACCAACAGGGAAAAGCACGAGGGATAACAAAAAACTCTGGAACAGAAACAGAATGACACTAACTTGGGCAACTTGGAAAACAATAACGGGCAACTCGGGAAACCAATAACGGGCAACTCGGAAACCAATAACGGGCAACTCGGAAAACAATAACGAGCAACTCGGAAAACAATAACGGGCAACTCGGAAACCAATAACGGGCAACTCGGAAACCAATAACGGGCAACTCGGGAAACCAATAACGAGCAACTCGGGAAACCAATAACGGGCAACTCGGAAACCAATAACGGGCAACTCGGAAAACAATAACGGGCAACTCGGAAAACAATAACGGGCGACTCGGGCAACCAATAACGGGCGACTCGGGAAACCAATAACGGGCAACTCGGGAAACCAATAACGGGCGACTCGGGCAACCAATAACGGGCGCCTCGGGAAACCAATAACGGGCAACTCGGGAAACCAATAACGGGCAACTCTGGAAACCAATAACGGGCAACTCAGGAAACCAATAACGGGCAACTCGGGAAGCCAATAACGGGCAACTCGGGAAGCCAATAACGGGCAACTCGGGAAACCAATAACGGGCAACTCGGGAAACCAATAACGGGCAACTCGGGAAACCAATAACGGGCAACTCGGGAAACCAATAACGGGCAAACCCGGAAGATACTTAGAAAAGTCAGTATAACAAACGGTGAGGAACTTGCGAAGAACTACTGAGAAGACTGGGTTAAAATACACTGAGGGAGACAGACATAATAGGAATCAGGTGTGCAGAGGCGGGGAGGGGAGATAGCTCACAGGTGAGAACAATGAAGGTTAACAAGGAACAATAAAACAATAACGAGGGAAGAACGAATACATGGAAAGGACTCGGAAAACATGCATGACAGACAACGGGCTCGAGTAGGAGCGGAGTGTACACATTAATAAGGGGAGGCGTGGTCTCTAAGGATAAGAAGCTGAAACAAGTTAACAGGAATCTCAAGGACAGCTTAGTAATGCAGGTAGAAAAGATAAAGCGGGGAAGCTGGTTAAATGTTAGTATCTAACTACAAGACAGACAATTAGTTTGTTAGTACACATTTATGTTAATGAGTTTAGTAAAGCGCACGTAACTAATAAAGCACCCGAGTGATTGTTAGCGCGAGTTAGTAATATATACAATTATCCATGGGAACGAAAGCAGGAAGTAGCAGAAAATGAGAAAATACAGCATTAACCCCCGGAAAATCCCGAAGTCACCCGAATAGTGCATGCACAAGACTGGGTAAACAAACACACAGATGAGACTCGGACAACCCACAAATTAAAAATTAAAAAATATAAATAGAATTTGCATTGATTTTAAGATTTTATTGATAACATGCAAAGCCCTTTATGGTCCAGTCTCTTATTATATCTCTGAGCTATTAATCCCGCAGCAGGAACAACAGCCTTAGGTCCACGGGCAGAGCTCTATTCACTGTTCCAAATTCTAAATTCCGAAGGTGATGTGGTTTTTGCTGTCAGGCACCCTAGACTCTGGAACAGCCTTCCAGGCTCTATTAGAATGACTCTTTTATATACCTGCTTTTCACGGACTATCTTGGGTCTTTGTTCATTGTACTTGATTCAATTTTCATTGTACTTGATTCTATTTTGTCTCTATCTTGTTGTATTTTTGTCATTTTATTTTGTATAGCACTTTGTAACCCCATGTTACAGTGCTGTATAAATAAATGTATTATATTATTATTATCATCACAGTTCTTATTCTTCAGCCCACAGTCTAGAGCAGGATGGGGTCAGACTCCAGTCCAGGGGCATTGCATGTGGTGTCTTTTGGTTTTTGGCTGGTTTCAGCACTTGGCTGGTATCAGCACTTACCCGTTTCATTTTTAAATCACTGAAGTGGTTCTGGGATTGGAATCCCAGGCCCTGCCCGGGGAATTCAGAACCATGGACAGCACTGGCCAGGAGAAACTTCAGCAGCCCTGCTCCACGCTCTGAGGGCCAATTATTGAATCAGGCAGCCAATTATCTGAAAGTCAGAAGAACACCTGAAGCCTGTTCCAATAACTGACTGCCTCTCTCTTAAAGGACCTCTGTCTCCCAGAGAAGCAATATTTCAATTAAAACTTTCTAACCCGTGTGTAGGCAAGGGTGTCTGGGACTTGTTTTAATTTAAGTTTTTTAATTCATTTGTTTTTAGATTAGGCTTGTAGCAGTTATAACAGGGACACATTATGTAAGCATTTGTGAAATGCATGGAATGAAAAAAAAAAACATTAACAATTACCTAAATTCTCATGTGAAGTTTTTGCTGACAAACTAAACATTGTTGATTTAGTTTCGGTTTTCGTCCCTGCAAAAATGCCTTTCATTTTTGGTTTTTGGTTTTGTTTTCAAGCCCTAGTTCGAGGTAGGGCTGGGCGATACATAGAATATTACTTGAATATTCAATATAATTTTGTAGGGGATACAAAATGAACCTACATCATGAATATTACGTTGTGCTTTTACTGTTCTTTTTATGTGGCCAAATTGGGTTCTTGAAGACCCGGCTAGTTGGCTGCGCAACCACGCAGCACATTGTAAACGTAACCGTTTGGGATGCTATTGGGAGCAATCAACTAGCCATAGAGGGATACAGACAGAGGAGCCCCCCTTAAAAATATATCACACTTGGGAATGCGGATATGAAGATGGTTTGGCTTCAATAGATCAGACGCAGAGCAAAGCATCCTTTTTTGTAAACTGGGCTTGAAGAAAATATTTACCAAAGCTAGCAGCACAACTAATGTGTTTTATCGCCTCAAACAGCAACCCGTATGAGGAATGCGTGAAATTGTGCGGGTCAGTCACCTCTTCTGTCCCCGTCTCCACTGTTACCGTCGGCGTACCCTACAAGCTAACAGATTCCTTTCTAAAAATAGTGAGATGTGGAAAGAAATAACCGCTGCCAAAGGAATTGTTCTTTTCGGTACTCTTGTGAAAGCTTGGTTTAAGGGCGTAAGACGATCGATCACAGGTATTATTTTCACAGGTCGTATTCGTAAATTATTTTCTGAGGAAGCGCTTCCCAAGCTTTACCTTCAGGTTCGAGAATAGCTTTCAGCACGATTATCCAAAGTCACACACAGGTATAAAAAAAAAAAAAAACAATATATTATTTAGTGCAAGTTTGTTTGAGCACTGTTACTGGGCCAGCTTCTAAAATAAGTTATGCACATATGATTGCACTAAATATACATAATGTTTTACTTTAAGTAGCCTATATGATTCTGATTGTCAATCATTCTGCCTTGTGTATCCCGAGTGTACCTGACTCAATATTTTGAATTTATTGAAAAAATAATTTTTACACCATATTGAGAGAGCGCAACAACTTATTTTCATTCAACTGTTAGCAAGTTGTATTCGTATTTTATCGTATTTGATTACTTTTCTGCACACACATGTTAAACAATGTAGCCATTTGAAACATTGTTCAGTGAAAGCATGAGTTTATCCAGGCAGTTATTCTGTGTTATTGAGGCAGCTCCTATAAGAAGTTGTGCGCAAGCTTTGCACATATAATTGCACTAAATAAAGGCTGCTTACATTAAGTATGTGAATCTGATTGAAAATCACTCTTGTTAAGCTATTTCATAGGAAAGCGTTAATATCGACATATATATATATATCGTATATCGCCAAAAGGCTTAAAACTATCGAGATATTCGTTTTTAGCCAGATCGCCCAGCCCTAGTTCGAGGTACTCAAGAATTGCACCATTCAGACTCAAACTCTTAAAAGCATGCTCAGATGGAACATAAACCAGAAACATCACTGGCAATCCAGAACCAGGGTTGCCTCCTACCCCTGCTCTATCCTCTACCATTCTCTCCCGCTTACAGACAGCGAAGCCAGCTAACAGGGCTTCGGCATGGTTTCCAACACTCACTTGTCTGCCCCCCCCCGCCCCCCCCCACCCCCTAAAATAACCACTTAAACTACATCTTGACTCTTCTTTGTCATGCCTCCGTAAACCCGTGCTACACTGGTTTGGTAAAACGCATAAGCTGAAAACCTGCCATCTTCTCTGCGTGGAAACATTACACTGTGATATCAATTCTGACAAAATACATTTAATGAAGTTTCACCTAGCTCCCAGGTGGCACTCAACTTGACATACCGATTGTAGCCCATTTTGTTATTCCCTTTCATAAATGACAAAAACCTCAATGAAATCCCCCCTAATTCTCTTTTCACTGAGTCTGAAGAGATTAAGTGTCTTAAGTCTTTCCTCACAGCATTACATTTCACTCCCAGAACCAGTTTGGTCATTTTTTTCTAATTTCCCCTTTATCCCTCTCCAATAAGAAACGTACATACTGTACATAATTTGTACACTAAGAACTTATTTGTAGCGGAAATACAAAAATAAAATTTTTATGCTCTTGATAAAACCGATGTGCTTTTATGTGTCATGAGTGCGGTATGCGGTTTTTGTTTTCCTCTGCGGCTACTTCAGTTAAACACCTGTGCACCTGCGAGCCGGTCGGTGACTCTCCTCCTTACCCACATTCCATGAGGCGTCTAGACCCTGTTGCTCACACTGAGTACTTAATTACCAACGTTCAAACACAGCAAAAGCTCCAGAGGAAATCATTTTAACTCTAATAGAGTGCATATTGTCCCCGTTGGACCCCATTGAACACTTGGAATTTTGCTTTTCGCTGCATTTCCCCCCCCCCTGTCATTGTATCTTTCAGGCGACACATTAACTGTTTGCCGCTGGAAGCCTAAAAGCGGAAATCTTAAGTTATTGTGGCTGTGGTGGTTATCTCCACAGAGCTTTATGTAGCCTACCCCGTTTTGTTAAATTAATTCAGTTCCACCCAAGTCTCATTTTAAGAGCAGTAAGGAACACATTAAGTGAATATGAGTAGTAAAATAAGACTACTTGCCAAAATAATGATAGGTTAAAAGATTTTTATATTATATCATATTAAACACACAAAATAATTCAGTTACCACTGTTATCAGTTGCAAAGTCAAGGTAAAATAAAGTAGTTGAATAAACCCATAATATTGAAAGACTATTACATTCAATAATACTTGAAAAGCTATAATACAGAATGGCCCTTACCTCACATTCAATGATCAGTCTAGTCTGTTATTTCTTATAGTGTTTTGGGAAGCCTTATATAGGCTCAGAACTGGGTTCTTTACTGTGATGTATCTGTGATGTAGCTCAATCCCACAGAGACCATAACCTTGAGGGGCCCAATACTCTGTTTGCTTTTTGTCGTTGTTTTCTTCAGTGTACTTTTGGGAAAAAGCATGATCATGGTTTTGTATGAGCTCAGGTGACATGTGTTGTTGTGATGACGTCATCATGCAGTTTCTCCAGTAACTGGACTCCCTAATTTCTCCCGTTGAAATGCTCAATTGCTCTAGTATGGCCATGCTGATCGCTGTCTCCCAGTCCAATATTGTGGATAATATTTTATTTGGGACTGCAGAGACCAAACATGGAGTAGCACTTCTTTTTGCCCCTTGCCACCAGGAAAGGGACATGGAGTGTTGGTGTATTGATGAAGACAGGGTTTCTTATTCGTCCTGGGGACCCATTGTGTATGCTGGTTCAAACCAGAGGAACAAGCTCTGTATTGTAATGAGCTGCTAATTGTTATTAATTAGACACAATTCTTTATTTATTAGATGTTTTAACATATATTGAAGGGCAATTTACCCTCTTCAAGCCACATTCTGGCAGGAATAGCTATGTATGCCTAAAAGATAAATGTCCCATATTCACATCCCAGGAATTTCAGCAGGTCTGCACTTCAGCACTTTCTGTGTCACCAAATTGACTCGCCTTTTATCCCTAAATATTAAAAATCTGATCAGTGATTTGATATAATTTTAGTGCCTGAGGTAAGTGAAAGTTTGTGAGGTTTAAAACCTGTAAAAGACAGTACAGGACTTTTGAAAATATAGCATTAAGTTTATTGTGTGTTTACTTTTTAATCCCAACAAATTAGAAAAAATCACATAATGTCAAGATTAGGGTTGTTCGATGTCAACAAATTTCACATCGGCCAATAAAACATCACCGATGTCCGATGTCATCGGCTGCTTGCGTGGGGGTGCATTTTTTTATGAGGCTATTGCAATATAATTATTTCTGCAAAGCATCACCAATTATTTGTAGCCTGTTTAATTTAATAATTTAGCATTGGCTATTAAAATATTTTTAAACACAACTGAATTAAAACACAACTATTGTGATTTTATGATTTGAATGGTTGATTAAGCTACACCACCTGTCTTTAATCTGTAAAAAGAATCTCTGCATATCTCCACGATGCGATTGGACCGGTAAAGATGAGCAATAACGTCAATGCTTAATTTGATTACTGAGACTATAGACTATAGTCAGACTATAGTGCTACATTTCTCAATTTATCCGACAGTGTGCCAATACAGTGGTCGAGCGCATTCCAAAATAGATGGCCCTTCGCCTGTTGCACGCCTAATTTGGAGATGGCACCTCGTTTCGCTTTCCCACGCAAACACAGCGATGCAAACATTTTGAGAAGGCAATATGTAGCTCAGAAAAAATGACCCGAGACCATTTGCCTACTTTTTAGGCATGAAATATGTATGGTAAACGATGCAAAATAGTAATAGCCTAAATTACCTAAGAAAATTTCTCGTAGCTATAAATATGTTAATGAAACAAAATATCTTACCTGTAGGCTAAATGCAGCTACTGCCGTGTTATGATTAACCCTGAAGAGTTTATCTTAAGTCCCGTACAGTCGACATTTCCACAGTGACCTATCGCATTTAGGGCTTAAATAGTCTACGTTGCTGTTGTTAGCCTATGTAAAAACACACACGGTGCTTTTGTACATTTAAAAAAAGATTCTAAAAACTTGTAGCTACACATTTTTTATTTATGTTTTAGAGTGTTGTTTATTTTTTTATTTATATTTATCAAAATAGCCTAAATGGTGTAATATTCAAAAAGCTTCAAGGACCTTTGATTTCTAAAACCTAACTACTAAACACAACCCTACTGGTACTTTACAACCAAAGCCTACGTGGGATTTGTACTCCAAAAACTGTATTTACAGTAAAAATTTGCTGCTTGCGCTGTGATGTTTTGAGAAGGACCCAAACACAGACATCAGGTAGCAGGCAAAAACGCAGTCCAAGATCAGTAGCCAGGTGATCAGAGATGAGACGGTACAAAATCTAAATCCAAAAGAGTAGTAAAAATAAACGTAGCAAGAGTAAAAAAAAACAGAAAGACACGGCAAACAAAACAGAAGGAGAAGGCAGGCTCGAAGTTGTATAGAAGGGTTGTCTCAAGAATCTCAAATAACACAGGCTTACAAAAAATCAGCACAGTGAATTGATCAACGTTCTGACAGAGATTACAAGTGGAAGGCAGACTATTTACACCAGGGAAGTAATGACACGAAAAGGAATCAAGTGTGGGTGGGCGGAGTAAGGAGCTAGACACAGGTGAACACAATAGGAAACAATAATACAATAACGAGGGGGAGCAGAAGACACGGCCTGGGGTTAGCAGGTAAACGAGTGCACAGCATGAGGGGTGGATTCTGAAAGTGGATACAGCTGAAGAGAGTTTAAGGAATAACAACGAAAAGAGCAGAGATAGAAAAGCTAAGGGAGAATGACAGCTGCAGTGCGGAGCAAGAGAGTGATTAGTAATTAAATAACGTTTGTACCGAATTCTAAATCTCCTACGTTAGTAAATGTGATTCTTTAGTTATTTGTACACATGAATCTATTAGTTATCGTTAGTATATAAATATAAACACGCAGTTAGTATTGTTAGTTGGATTAGTATATGTACAATAATAATTAGTTAAGAAGGAAGGAAAACGAGACTTGAAATACAGGGGGAAACCCGCATGTACCGAAATGTGCAAACATGAATACAGGAAGTGGATTCTAGGATAACATGGAAACGTAGACAGACAAGGGAACTGAAGTGGAGTGTCAAATGAGAATGTAACCAGTAATACTAATGAACACAAACAAACACATGTAAGGAAAATAATAAAGTAACAGAAAATAAACAGAACACAATACACAAACAAACAGAACCATAACACGCACACCGCATGCGCTTGCATAGGTACCGCCAAAACACATTTCTCTGCCAAGAAAAACCCTGATCACACACACACTGTTACATTCTCATTAGGGGCTGAGCCCCCCTAAAGGTCTGATCCTAGAATCACCCCTGCTGCATGGGGTGTCTGTTCTGCTGGTTTTTGGCTGGTTTCAGCACTTACCCGTTTCATTTTTAAATCACTGATATGCTGCGGGGATTTCGTGATCCAGGATCAGACAACTCAAATTTTGTCCCGGTATTTCAAAGCAGTTCAGGATAGGATTATCCTGATCCAGATTCAGACTTTTTAACATTACCAGATTCTGAATATCAGTGCTTTAATCCTACCTATCACCACATATTGTACACGAAGAACAACATCAGGAAGACAGACAGCATATCAATTTAGAGCCATTTAGGATATAATGATTAATTATATTTTCCAAGTACATAACAATTGCTTAAAATCATAATGGAATTGTAATAAAAAATAAGGAATCTACAAACCCCAATTTAAAAAAAGTTGGGACAGTATGTAAAATGCACATAAAAGCATAAAGCAGTGATTTGTACATTTTCTTTTACATATATTTAATTGAAAATGGTACAAAGAAAAGGTATTTAATATTTTATCTTATGAACTTTAGTGATTTTTGTACAGATACGCTAATTCCGAATTTGATGCCTGCAACACGTTTCAAAAAAGTTGAATACACTGTTCTGACAGGTAGGCAAGAGGCCACTGAAAATGTTGCAAAACATAAATTAATATCAACCATAAAGGCTACAAATTATGTATTATTTCAATTTACAAACTTTCACATCTTATTTATATTGAAACATATTTTAAAATAAATTGTATAGTACATTTTGCTCTGGTAATCCACTCTAAATCCACCCCTCCAGTTGGATCAAGGTAATCCAGATTTTTGGATCAAACTGATCCCAATTTAATGTTTTTGATTTACCCATTTTGAAGATTTGATTTTGATTTGATCGGATATCTAAGTGACCCCAATACTGTTTTTGGGTGTTGAACTACCCACAATCCAAATCTGATGCAATAGGATAGGGATTAAAAGTTTTGAATTTCTGTGCCCTGAGGGCCAATTATTGAATCAGGCAGCCAATTATCTGAAACCAGAACAACTGAAGCCCGTTGGCTGCCTGGATGCCTCCCGACAAAAGGCCCTCAGTGTCCCAGAGGGGCAGTCATTTCCCCCAGAACTCTGTAACCGCTTCCATTCGCTCCTGCTTACAGAAAGTTAAGGCAGCAAACTCCGCGGCCAAGACAGGACCCCGACAGTTTCCAACACTCACCTTCCTGCCTCAGCCTTTTCCCCCTGTTCCTTTGTTGTAAAAAAGAAAGGAAAAAGGTTGTTTTTCCCACTACTACCTCTTGCCTTGTCTGTGTCACACCTCTGTAGACCACAATTTTAGAATATAATTGGGTAACACTTTATTTGGATTGTCCCATGTTGACACAGATATCAACCAGATATCAACTGATCAATTGAATATCAGTTCAGTGTTAATTTAAAGTCAATTGCATGGCAGGTGATTGTCCACAAACTCCACAAAGAAGTGTGTCAAGAAACACTGTATTGACACTCAACACTCTTTATTGACACTCGGCAAAGTATAAACTGACTGTTTGCTGTATCTCAACATTCAGTTGATATCAAGTTGAGATCAACATGGGACACTCAAAATAAAGTGTCACCTAGAAGGGTAGTAGAGCTGATTTACCCAGTTTACTGTGAACTGCATTCAATGTTCATTACTAGGGACAGCTGCTACTTTATGGGAAGGATGTGCTTTATCTTATCTGTTCTGTAGTTACTTCGATGACCTTTCTATATGCACTTACTGTATGTCGCTTTGGATAAAAGCGTATGCTAAATGACTGTAATGTAATGTAAGGATCTGTGCTACACTGGTGAAAACTTGTCAATGGCTCTGTCTGTAAAAATTGCGATATAAATTTGGACAAATCTAGTGAAGTTTCACTTATGCTCCCTGGTTCGTCAGCTAGCACTTAAGTAGACACAGCGAACATAGCCAACTTTGTTATTCCCTTTCATAAATGACAAAAACCTAGATGAAATCCCGCCCTTATTCGTCTTTCACTGAGTCTAAAAAGATTGAGGGGTCGATTTACTAAGATCCCAAATAAAGGGTTTTATTTTGCGCAGCCAAAATTTTGCACGTGTTATCATTTCATACTTTGCGGACGATCAACAAAGAGTCGTGTAAAATTACTCTAGCCGCTAACAGCCATATTTAAATCTAAAAAATGTGCGTGTTTGGAATGGTTACACTATAAGAAAATGGTGAAAAAAGTGACAATTAATGGGATAAAAAATGAATGGGATACAAAAACAATTTATGTGAAATAAATTATTAATCATGTTATTTTAGAGTACTGTTACAATGAACAAGCTGGCGGTTTACAACAAACTGTTTCACTGGATTTCTTTTACTTTCTACCGGGAGTTACAGATGTTTTTCAGACTGAAACAATTGTAACTATACTTACTAGCACTACTCACACCGTTAGTGTCACGTAAAATCACATTTCCGTCTGATGATGGGTTTTATTTTCAACGTTTTTATTTGCTTTGTTATTCACTGTTTGTTAAAATAGACGTTGTATTGCTTGTTAAAAGTGTATTTATTCTTATTGTTCTTTCTATATGTGTCCACACATTCTCTTTTTGTGTGTTTTGAGCGTTAGCTAAATACTCACGTATGTGTCTTGCTACAATCACAAGTGTGAAACGATTGTGTGTCTTTTAATACCTGCTTTCCATTTGTACTAAAATGAACCCGCAAATAGTAAATCACTTTATACGTGCTAAGGCAATCTATTTGCATGACCTCCTCCCACTATCTCGCAAACTAACGTATGGGCGCCCAATTTTGCACGTTCATACAGGCTAATCCGCCAAAACAGAAAATGCATGTATCTTTCAGGTTTCGCACACACAGTCCTCTTTGCTCGTCCTTAGTTCATCACATCTGACAATCGTTTGTGAGTGGTAACAGTTTTACACGTGATTGTATGCGCAAAAATTCAATTGACAACTAAGAGGTCAAATAAAAAATACTTTGGCTGCGCCTGCAAAATAACACCCCTTATTTGGGATTTTACACATTTTTATTTATATTTCTGTATGGGAGAGATAATATATCCCTCTCCAGGACGAAATTTACATTGTGTACATGTTTTGTAATCTTAATGAAATGTAATTTCTTTTGTAGAGAAAAAATTACAATGCAAATATGTCAGTTTTTATGCTATTGTTATTTTATCAAAAGCACGTCATGAGTGCGGTATGTGGTTTCTGTTGGCCACCGCTGCGGCTTCTTCAGTTAACCACCTGTGCACCTGCAGCCGGTCGGTGAATCTCCTCCTTACCCTACTTTCATGAGGCGTGTCAAACCTGTTACTCACACTGTTGAGTACTTAATTACCAATGTTCCAACACAGCAAAAGCTCCATAGAAATATTAAGCCTGATAAAGATTTGAACTCTAAAAGAGTGCATATTGTCCCCATTGGACCCTGTTGAACACTATACATTTTGTTGAAATGCATTTTTTTCTCCTAAAAATGGATAAGTTCAGTTATATCCGAAAAAAAACACATGAAGTGAACATGAATAGTAGAACCTGCCGAAAAAAAAATGCAAACATTTTTTAAATATATTAAACACAAAATAATTCACTCTTGTTAGTTGCAAGGCCAATGTCAAATAGAATAGTTGACTAAACCCATTAATATTGAAAGACTATTATTTTTAATGATACCTGAAATGTTGAAAAGTAAAGAATGGCCCTTACCTCACATTCAGTGATCTGTTTGGTCTGCTATTTCTTATAGTATCCACACAATTCTACAGAGTATAACCTTGAGAGGCCCAAAACCTTTTTTGTTTGCTTTTTGTTGTTGCTTTCTTCAGCGCACTTTTGAAAAAAAAAAAAGCATGATTGTGAGTTCAGGTTACATTTGTTGTTGTGGAGGAGGACAATATGTCATCATGCAGTCTCTTTAGTATCTGGACTTTTAGCAAGCTCATGTTAATCGTTAGTCTCCCAGTCCCATATTGTTGAATAATATCTTATTGGTGGCTGCAGAGACCAAATGTGTAGCGGCGTTTATCTTTGCCCCTTGCCACCAATGGTCAGCCTTAGCAAACACATGTTTTCATACTCAATCAATCACATAGACACATAACAATGGAGAACCCATTTTTAAAAGTGAGAGTGAGACTCTCGTCTGCTCTTTATTACTCACACAGCTTCCACCTGTTGCTTGAATCTGCTGTAAGTGCTGGCGGGTTTTGGTATATCTCCTGTTTAATAGCGGAGGTGTGCCATGCTCCCTGTTTAATAAGGGAGGTGTGCCATGCTCCCTGTTTAATAGGTAGCGTACGCTGGTGCGTGCACTGGAAGTACATAGATCAGATCCATTCAGTGCCAAACCAAAATAATTATATATTCATTATACTTCAATTCATATATTCAATACGTGAGTGTTCCTGACAGAGATGTAAAAGTAAACAATCAACATAATCACTGGTCATTTGTATAGATATGTAAAATATATTGTATTGTGTAGATATTTCCTGTCTGTGTCAGTTAATTTGTATAACAGAAACGGTTATTCTTTCCTTGGGAAAAAAGTAACGTAAAATCTGTGGTGTAAGGGACTAATTAAAAAAGGAACCAACAAAATGATAGCCACGAGACGGGAGGGGAAATAACTGTACAAAAGTGGAAATCAGAGAATTATTAAATATAAGGTGGGAAAGGGAAATTATAAGAGTCATTGATGGTATGGTCCGTGACTCAAACGTTTACCAGATAATGTCATGGATCATGCCTTTCTTTCCTTATCTCCGCGTTTTGCATTCCTTTTCTCATCTACCTGTAAATCTATCAGATTTTTCTGTGTTCCGCTACGGGTTTTGCGTTCGCCTTGGTGATTAGTGAGTTCACCTGTCCTGCATTTCCTCTCGCTATTTATACCCCGCTTCCTCCTGTTCTCGTTGAATCCATGTTATTTCACGTAACATTCGAGCCGGAAAAAAGGTATTGGAAGTTGTACTGCTATCGACCGCTTTGCTTCTCAACGCGGGACTTGTTAGCAGTACAATTTAGAAAGAAAACAAAGTTATCTTTTCGCTCTTATTTCAGAGCAGAGGTTTTTCGTTTCTTTGTTTTTCCACTCATACCTACGAGTGCTCTTACCCTAAGAGTTTCTTTTCTTTCTGTTGTTCGCTCCACAAACAGGAGTTAGATAAGCGTTACTGCTTATTTCTTTGTTTTTCTCGGATATTGAGTTCCTCGTTAGATAAGCGTTACTGCTTATTTCTTTGTTTTGCTCGGATATAAAGTTCCTCGTTAGATAAGCGTTACTGCTTATTTCTTTGTTTTGCTCGGATATCGAGTTCCTCGTTAGATAAGTGTTACTGCTTATTTCTTTGTTTTGCTCGGATATCGAGTTCCTCGTTAGATAAGCGTTACTGCTTATTTCTTTGTTTTGCTCGGATATCGAGTTCCTCGTTAGATAAGCGTTACTGCTTATTTCTTTGTTTTGCTCGGATATCGAGTTCCTCGTTAGATAAGCGTTACTGCTTATTTCTTTGTTTTGCTCGGATACCGAGTTCCTTGTTAGATGAGCGTTACTGCTTATTTCTTTGTTTTGCTCGGATATCGAGTTCCTCGTTAGATAAGCGTTACTGCTTATTTCTTTGTTTTGCTCGGATATCGAGTTCCTCGTTAGATAAGCGTTACTGCTTATTTCTTTGTTTTGCTCGGATACCGAGTTCCTTGTTAGATAAGCGTTACTGCTTATTTCTTTGTTTTGCTCGGATATCGAGTTTCTCGTTAGATAAGCGTTACTGCTTATTTCTTTGTTTTGCTCAGATATCGAGTTCCTCGTTTCTTTCGCAAGGTTATTTGTGTTCCCCTTATTTTCCCCTTTTCCACTACAGATTATTGTCCATTTCAGTGGTGTTCATGGGAACACTTTAAGATTCCCTATCTGTCGCACCTGGACCTCCAATATTTCCTCCGTGTCTCTGGCAACAGATAATCGTAGAACTACTGAAAGCAAGGGAAGGATGGCGTTCCATCCCTCCAGTAGAGTTCCAGAGACTAGAATATATGCTTGACTAGAAGTAGAATCTATGCCAAGATGCATTGAAGCTGTTCTGGCAGCTCGTGGTGGCCCAACACCTTACTAAGACACTTCATGTTGGTTTTTACTTAAATTTGTCACCCGTCTGTATATCGCTCCTACTTCCACTCCTGCAGGACACCAAGCGAGACCGAAAAGGGGTCGATCTTGTTCATCATGCACCACTACCAAAAAGAGACCAAGCGTGGCAGAGCCTGTGAAGCGATGACATGACATCAGATATTTGCAGCCACATCAGTTCTGCTTCTCTCCAGATAGGAAGCCTGGAGCACAGTACTGCCCCCCAGAACTGTTTCAGCTGTTCAGCGAAGGGGCTGTTCGTATTCTCTGCCAGAGCACAAGCATTTATGCACAGATGTGAATGTAATTCATATGACGCTGTAAATTGTGTGCATGTTCTCATAAATTGTGAGCAGGCATGTGACGTCAAACCGTTTAAATGTGAACCAAAATGCTTAACGTTTAGAAAAATCTATAGACGTTTAATAAATAAAAAATAAATTGATAACATTAAAAATTATTTCTAACCATTTCCTTTTAAGGTTTTTGAAAAATTGTTTTACTGTGATTGTCATAGGCTTGTGTTTAAAAGTAGACTATTATTGCTGTTTTGGGGTCAGTGAGGAAACATTAGACTAACAGGGGAAATAGGCTAGTATTTAGTCTAAACGTGCATTGCAGTAGCCTATCAATAACATAATGTTAATGTTCTATAGAAGAAAACGTACTCTGTTACGCAAGGTAATGTTTTAGCTTTGAATTAAAGCAACATCGTGATTTTTTCGCACGAGATTGCTATAACCTGGGGTTATTTTCACAGGGTATTTTACAGTAGGTTACTTTTTACGCCCAGTCCGTAAAAGTTACAAACATCGCTCATTCGGACTGGGATAAAATAACGGAGATCCTCAGGTAATAATTACATTAGCCTATCCCACATCCCCCTTTTGACGTTTAAACGTTTAAATGCTTTTGTGGTAGGGGGGCGTGGTTTTAGGCGCGGCTGGCAAGAGAGAGCGTGAACTCGGGTGGTTTATGGAACCGGCACAGCTGTCGGCAATCAGGCAATTGGTGATGATTGATTGTCTTATTGTTTGTATCAATTAACCAATTGCCTTGATTGTTCAACAGTGAGCCTGAGAACCTTTAAAAGGAGCATTCTGGGAGTGGAGAGGAGATGACTGAAATCTTACTGTGTGTTGTGTTTGTCGTAAAAGACAGAAAATAAAAACCCTGTTCTCCATACCCAAGCTTGGGCTGGACTCTGCTTATTCACACGAGCGCTACGGCTCACTTCGCCACAGCTTTTTTTTGCACAGTGTAAACGTTTAGTGTTTTTATGAGTTTTGCCCATCCATAATTGTGAGTCTGACTGGTTGGTAATAAATTAACTTTTATGACCAGAACAGGGCTGTGGTGGATATTTTTGGAACTGGAAACTAAACGAGACTAGAAATAGATTATCTAAGGGTCAAGCTTCTATAATTGCCCCCTCATAGGACATCGTAATGCACTTTAAATGGACAATAAAGCTGTGTCAGTTTTCAGATAGGTTTGGATAAGTTTTCGTAGGTTTCCATAGGTTTTCATAGTTGAAATTCCTCTAATGATATTGTTGGAAATATGGTTCTAATGAGTGAAAAGAGTTATTTTAAGCTAGTATTGGTGTTTATTTAATGTTCAGTATTTATAAAGCTTTATGTATGAACAGATTGTAACGTACTTAAAAAATGAGACTTTCCCCGACTTTCTCCATTGCGTATAAAAGCCTGTGGGTTGATTTTTATGTAAAAAATTCGGGTTGGGTTTGCCAGAAAAATCATTTTGTGAACGAAGGATGTGACGTCTCAGCACACTTCTGAGTGCCTTCACTCTCTCTGCTGCTGCAGTTCACTTAACGGCCACCGGTGTCAGTAATGAGAATACATTTCTGAAAGTTACATATAGCCCCTTTAAGTCTCTGCACAAAGGGGTTAAAGGTCAAAATATGGTTAACATATATTTGATAAATGTTAATGAAGAATGAAATTTTTTTTATTATCAGTTTTGCCAGTTCAACAATCATCAAAATTAACTTGACCAACTGTGTTTGGGAACTTACATTTTCTTTTATTTAAAAAAAATGCATGTGTATGTGTAAATACACAAACACACGCACATATGCATGTACATGTATGTAAGACAGAGTTTAGGACTAAGCGTTGATTTAATTTAGTCCTACAGTACGTGTTGTCAGAATCAATATTTAGGATGAAACAGCTGCGACTCAGCCTTAGAGATAAGGTGAGGAGCTCGGACATCCGGAGGGAGCTCGGAGTAGAGCCGCTGCTCCTTCGCATCGAAAGGAGCGAGCTGAGGTGGTTTGGGCATCTGATTAGGATGCCCCCCGGGCGCCTCCCTTTGGAGGTGTTCCGGGCACGTCCAACTGGGCGGAGACCCCGAGGTAGACCCAGAACCCGATTATATATCTCTCCTGGCCTGGGAACGCCTCGGGATCCCCCAGGAGGAGCTGGAAAGCGTCGCTGGGGAGAAGGACGTCTGGAACCCCCTTCTTGGCCTACTGCCTCCGCGACCCGACTTCGGATAAGTGGCTGATGATGATGATGATGATGATGACAGCTGCGACTATAGGTTTGTGACTGATGACATTCTTTTGACAAGTTTGTATAAAATGTCCTTGATCTCCTTGGTCCTGTAGCAGTATATGAGGGGATTAATAAGGGGGGGGAACAGGCTATAGAAGAGGGTGAGACTGATGAGCAAATCTTGGTTGGCCTTTACAAAGGAGAAACTGGAGCTCAGGAAGACACAGAAGCGGGGCAGGTAATATATGCTGATGATGCACACCTGTGTGGCGCAGGTGGAGAAGGCTTTATAGCGGCCCTGGGCGTCCGCTATCTTCAGCACTGCGATGATGATGCTGATGTAAGAGAGTATGATGAAGGTGAGTGGCGCCAGTAGCACAAGCATGGCCATGGAGAAGGACAGGCGGTACAGCTGCCGGGTGTCGCCGCACACCACGGGGGTAACAGACACCAAGTCGCAGTAGCAGTGGATGATCCGGTTGGGCCCGCAGAAGGTCATCTGGGAGGTATGGGCGACGGCGACGCCTGAGGCTACCACGGCGGTCACCCATGAGAAGGCAGTCAGGGCCCCCATGGTGCGGTTGGTCATCAGCATCGGGTAGCGCAGTGGGAAGCATATGGCCAGTTAGCGGTCCATCCTGGAGGTCTGCATGGGGTGTCTGTTCTGCTGGTTTTTGGCTGGTTTCAGCACTTACCCATTTCATTTTTAAATCACTGATGCCCTGCCCTGGGAATTCAGCACCATGGACAGCACTGGTGGGAGCAGGAGAAGCTACAACACCGCTGGGGGCCAATTATTAAATCAGGCAGCCAATTATCTGGAACCAGAACTGAAGCCCGTTGACTGCCTGGATACCTGCCGACAAAAGGCCCTCAGTGTCCCAGAGGGGCAGTCATTTCCCCCAGAACTCTGTAACCGCTTTCATTTTCTCCTGCTTAAGACGGGGACACATTACACAATATTTTAGCCTGCCTCCCACTTCCTGCGCACAGCGAGTCAAATGGGCTCAGGAGCGTGAAAATACATGCCGAAAATGTCACTTGACCAATGGGCTGGCTCGCCACCCGCCATGCGCCAGCCGGATAATAGAGCCCTAAGCGTCTTCCCCATAGCATTTAAATTTCACACCGGGAACTAGTTTAAAAAAAAAATTCCATGTACTTTTTTCTTAAATATCCCCATTATTCTATATAAATTACATGAAAGAGGCATGTAAATGTGACCAGTTTCTATATGCAGACGACTCAGCTCTGGTGGTTGTTGACAAAAACGTGGCTCATCTCCAGGCAAGGCTTAGCAAACAGCTGACTAACATCAGTGTATGACACTCCGATAATAAACGCTCCGTACACCTTGGGGAAACAGAATCAATTCTATTCAGCTCCAAACCCAGATTAAACAAAGCTAAAGATTTAAAATACATTTTAAGGGGAATGACGTCTCCGTTAAAACATCTGTCAATTACTTAGGCAGTACACTTGACGGTAATGCAGGGGGTGTAGGTATGGCCCTCAAAGTGGTATGAAAAATGAACGCCAGAACTAAGTTCTTTGCCAGAAAGTCAGTATTCCTGGACAGGGAAAGTGGGAAACTTGTGGCATCCAGCTTAATCCAATGGCACTTTGATTACACTAGCACATCCTGGTACTGTAGTCTGCCTAAGCTGTGGGAGACAAAACTTCAGGTCTCCCGAAATAAATTTATCTTAGGTTTTAGGTTTCGGCCCACGCGAGCACATAGGGAGGCATACAGCTAAACTGGCTCCCTGTAGAGTCCAGAGCGACACAGTGAAAACTCTGCCAGGTTCACTAAAGTGTAAATGGTGTAGCCCCAAATTACTTATTAAACTTCTTCCCGCAGGTCAGAGAGGCTCATAGGCACAACACCAGGTCTAGTGTAACAAATCTGTCGCTGGTAAGGATTAGTAGCCAGATGGGTAAAAGTTATTTCAGATACTCGGGTGCCCAGGATTGGAATGAAGTTCCTAATAGCATAAAACAGACTACAAACCCAGTCACGTTTAAGGCAAAACTTAAACAATGGCGGCTTTTAGACAATGTACCCCTATAAAGACAATGTACCCCGCACGCACACCTCTACGACATCTAACTACAACAAGCACCACAATGGAAATAAGTTCTGTGACTTATTTGGGTTATCCTTGATGCTCTTTTAATTGTACATGTACATTGGTGTTGCAACACCATGTAATTGTTCTTTTAAAATCAATTGTCAAATAAATAAACTAAACTAAAAATAAATAATGTTTTGTAATCAAAAAAAATTTTTTTTAGAGAAAGAATGACAATGCAAACATTTAATTTCTTTGCTTTTGCTAAAAATTATATGCTTTTATGAAAAGCACGTCATTGGTGCGGAAAGCGGTTTCTGTTGGCCACCTCAGTTTACATTAATCCAGAGCGATTTACACAACTTCTTATTACATCCTATTACATTTATCCATTCATACAGCTGGATATATACTGAAGCAAGTCAGGTTAAGTACCTTACTCAAGGGTACAATGGCAGTGTCTTACCTGGGAATCGAACCCAGTTCCAGTTCCTTAACCATTATACTACACTGCCGTCCCTGTACACTGCTTACCCCCTGTGCACCTGCGGTGACCCTCCTCCTTACCCACATCTTATGAGCCGCGTCAAGCCTGTTGCTCATGCTGTTGAGTATTTAATTACCAATCTTCAGTCCCTCCAGGATTTCGCAACTATTAGCACAAAAATCAATAAAACTCTGCAACAGTTGCTAGAGCTTGTATTTTTTAACAATCACCGCAACTTTCCTGTGAAAAATTGTCAAATCTAAAGGCGAGTTATCGTTTTGAGGTGGTTATAATTTTGTGTGTGTTTTTTTCAATCTGAAAATGTGGTGGGAGACTTTTATACTGCAGTGGATCACTTGTAAAATAATTTGGTGCTCAACAACTTTTAGGTTTAATGCACAGATATACACTGCTCAAAGAAATTAAGGGAACACTTAATCAACACAGTATAACACCAAGCCAATTCAACCTCTGGGATATCGATCTGTCCAGTTTGGAAGCGTAAACGATTGTGAATCAATTTCACCTGCTTTGGTACAAATGAATGTGACAACAGATGGACAGGAGAGGCAACAGCAAGACAACCCCCAAAAAGTAAATGGTTTTGCAGGTGGTGGCCACAGACCATTTCTCTCTCCTTATCCTTCCTGACTGATTTTTCTCTAGTTTTGCATTTTGCTAGTGCCCTTGTCACTACTGGTAGCATGAGGCGGTACCTGCAGCCCATTCAGGTTGCACAGGTAGTCCAGCTCCTCCAGGATGGCACATCCATACGTGCCATCGCAAGAAGGTTTGCTGTGTCTCCCAGCACAGTCTCAAGAGCGTGGAGGAGATACCGGGAGACGAGCCATTACACGAGGAGAGCTGGGCAGGGCCATATAAGGGCAACAACCCAGCGGCAGGACTGGTATCTGCTCCTTTGTGCGAGGAGGAACAGGAGGAGCACTGCCAGAGCCCTACAAAATGACCTCCAGTGGGCTACTCATGGGCATGTTTCTGACCAAACTGTCAGATATGAATGACATATACACTGTATATTTTTTAATTGCAACTTTCACTAATTTTCACTAATTAACTTAGCAAACACACAAAACATTGCCCTTTGCATCGCAAGTTTTAACAAGAGTTGCAGCATTCACAATCACAAAAAAAATCGAGATCCTGATGAGACTGAAATGTTCCAACACGGCAAAACGTTCAGAGAAAAAATTTACTCTGAGAGAGCTATTTTAACTGTAAAAGAGTTTAATTGTTCCCATTGAACCCTGTTGAACACAAGGAAGTTAGCTTTGCGTTGCATTTTATCCCCGTATTCACAAAAACGAATGAATTCAGTTCCACCCAAGTCTCGTTTTAAGAGCACTAAAGAACACATGAAGTGAACTTGAGTGGTACAATAAGACTACCTCTTCCCTGCCAAAATAGGTTAAAAAAAATAATTTCATCATTATAAAAACTATATATTAAACACACAAAATAATTCAGTTCTCACTGTTATCAGTTGCAAGGTCAAGGTAAAATAAAGTAGTTGAATAAACCCATAATATTTAAAAACTATTATATTAAATAATACTTGAAAAGCTATAATACAGAATGGCCCTTACCTCACATTCAATGATCAGTTTAGTCTGTTATTTCTTATAGTGTTTTGGGAAGCCTTATATAGGCTTATAACTGGTTTCTTTATTGTTGTTTTCTTCAGTGTACTTTGGGAAAAAGCATGATCATGATTTTGTATGAGCTCAGGTGACATGTGGTTGTGTAGAAAGACAATGTCATCATGCAGTCTCTCCAGAAACAGGACACCCTAATTTCTCCCATTGAAATGCACAGGACACAAAACACAGTAGATTGGGCTCTAATTCGGACACAGCCTGTGTATGGTTTACTGTTTCCTGTTCAGTATATGACTTGCAATATACGAAATATATCGTCCATACTATTTTCCAACCATACTGTGAAAGTGTCGTAAATAACACCTCTGTGTTATTTTTGTTGTTGTTGAAGGAAAACGTGCCTCATTTTTTAAGCAAAGCTGTGCGTTATATTTATGCAACCAAAATGTTCGCGTAATTCTTGAAATTTATCCTCACGAATATACTCAGTGAAACCCTGGAAGTGAGTATACTACACAACTTTTTCATCCAGTGTACTCCGCAAGCATACTCAACAGTATGGAAGGGCGCTGATTTCGACACAGCCTGACCCCAGATTTACACCAAGAGTGGCATTCCTGCGTCATTCTGGCCGGAAGTCATTCAATTCCAATGGAGATAGGGCAACAAGACGCAATTCTGCCGGCGACGCCAGCAGCAGTATGAATCGCGAGTACTGCACTGTTCACTCAGTTAAAATGTTTTAACTTCTGTGCAAGTCACCATGACAAGCCAGTGCACAAACCAATCATATGAAAAAGGAGGGTAATCTAAGGAGGGATTCATTAAAAAATGTATCTTTACCGTGTAAGAATTTTACATTGCTTTAGAATAGAGCTAGTTTAATTAGTGTGAGCTACGATAGGCAATATTGTTAGTTGTCACTTGGCCACATTTTGATATCAATATAGGTCTAGTTTTTGCAAGTTGGAATTAAGGATTTACAGACAGTGCTTTGTAGGCTATGCATGAGTAACTTTTTTGGTGAGATATCATTTCCTTTTGTGTACTAATGTAATGTGTTTGGTAGCTAACTAATGATGATAATGCATGAAGATAATAACATCAAGAGAGACATGCATACACACGCATGCATTGTAGCTCAAAGAAAGACAAAGGCGTAAGTTCTGTGCTTTAGCCTACCATGAACTACAACTAAATTAACTGCATGACGGTACGTAGCCTATTTGAACTGTATAAACTTTGCCCCTAGTGGTTGAGACGTATCCGTCTCAATTACAGTTTTCATTAGTCTAAAATTAAGAACTGCAGCTTTAAGAAAATCCCATATGATCCCCTTACGACCGATCCTCTTGCCACAGCCACAGTACCTGATGCACTTTTGCGTCTTATTTTGTTTGCTAAGTTTCCCATTCTGCTCATTACTTGAGCTCGGGAGATTTAGTTTGGAATTCACTAGTTTTCTAGTTCACCCGTTTTTATGGATTGATTTTCGTTTGTGGCTGTTTTAGCCTTCAGGAATTATGTTCCTGTCTTTTCTTTCTTCCTTTATTATTTTTTCTCCCAATTATTGGTCCTTGCGATTGTGAGCTACTTGTTCTGATCCCCCGACCTTCGCGTTTGAATCTCCGAACCATTAAGAAACCCATTTCAGGGCTATGTCAGAGTGTCATTTGTGAAGTCTATCCTGCACATTCTGAAGTCACGCATCTTGGTGGACACAGACCTCACCAGGTCTATCAAGACAAAAATCCTGACCTACCTGGAGGAGAAATATGCAGACCCCAGCACAGATGAGTTGCTGGACATGCTTTCTGGACCCCAGATTTCAGCTGAACTACACTGCGGCACACAATGTTTCTAAAATCAATGGCAGGGTAAAAGAAGAGATGGAGTCTTTGACACCCTAGGAGGATGTCCACACAGAGGTCCAATGTGAGTAGTATATGTTGATTTTGTTTGACCATTCACGAGACAAGATCATGTTGGGTTTCTTTCATATAGCTCATCAACTTGTAGTTGTTCTTTATTTTACATTATATACTTTATTATATTATATTACAGGAGGACCCCAAGAAGACACAAGTGGACCAGACGGGAAAAGACTCAGAAGGTCTCTGGGGAGCTTCTTCAAGGGACTACACAGGTCCATCTGCTCCCACTATGCCACTGGAGGCACGGGAAGCAGAAATGAACAGCTCCATGGTGTCCCCCCTTCTAGACAGCGAGAACGAAAACTTCCACACACTGAGCAAACTCGCTAAGAAATATCTGTGTGTTCCAGCCACTAGTTCAGCGAGCGAGAGAGCGTTTAGCACCGGTGGCAATATTGTAACGTGTTGTCGATCAGTTCTAAAACCAGAGAAGGTGAATATGCTAGTTTTTCTGGCCAAGAACCTTGACTAAAGTGGGCCTGTGTTATGGGGTAGTTTTATCAGTTGAGTTCAGGTCACTGAACTATAATAGGCAGTGAGCTATACACAGGAATTCAAAGATGTGGGAAAACTATGCAAAGTATGAACATTGTACTTGAATGCACAACTGCACATGCCTTGCATTGAATGTTTGTTTGTTTGTTTGTTGAATAGTTGTGTTTGAATAACTACATGCTTGTCTATTCATGGTCATTTCTTCTGAAAACCCCAACAAAAAATAACGTAAATTTTTTTCCTGCTAAAGAAAAGTTATCGTTGCAATATCGTTATTGAGGTATTTGTGATAAATTATCATGGTAATAATTTTTGCCCATATTGCCCAGCTCTACTTGCTAGCTAGCCACTTTAACTCATAACTTAACTAACATGAGGGGATAGACAATTTACGGAATGAGCGAGAGCTTCAGCTCCGGATCAGTGTTGCCGGATGCAATACTCCCATACAAAAGTCTAAGTTTAAAATCTGTCATTGACTCCTATACATTATTGTTTAAAATCCTTTATGTTTAGAGTTAATGTTTTTAAATCTCATCAAATACAATTCACCAGGGTCAACCGCTCGTGGCAGATTGTCAAACTGACATTAACAGCTTCTGTGTCATGTCCTGTGCCTCTGTGTATTTTCTGGTTTTTTGTTTATATGTATTTTCTATCGTGTAGTCTGTTCTGTGTTTTCCCTTTCTCCCTCCATTTTGTTTCTCTGCTTCCCCGCACCTGTATTGTGTTTTCTCATTCGTTTAGTCTCACATCTTCCTCATTGTCTCGTCGTTAATCTGACATATAAGCACCCCTGTTTCTTTGTTCTATTCCAGATCGTCTTGTGTCCTGCCTTGTGCTTGTCTCATTACTGTCTAGCGTCTTGATTCCTGCTGTTCTCTGCCTGCTACTCGTTCCTGTTCCTCGTTTCTGTTCTCAGTCCTGTGTACCCATCCAGCTCTTCTTCTACTGCCTGCCCTACCTGTCCTCGTCCAGTCCTGCCCCAGTCCTCCTGCCCGCCTGCACGTCTCACGTCTACCTGTCCAGCCTGCTCCTGTCCTGCCTGTTCCTGTCCAGCCCTGCTCTAGCCCTTCTGCCCACCTGCCTCTTCCCAGTTCTGTCCCACCTCCAGTCCTGTTTTATTTTGCCCAGCCCTGTTTCCTGCCTGCCCGTTCCTGATCTCCTGCCTGCTGCCCTGTGAGGGCATTTATATATAATTATATAATGTGTCTCCTGTGTGGAGTTCAACCAGCCTTCTGTTTCTGAGTCCTGCATTTGGGTCCTATCCTGAGTATCACTGACATACATAACATTCTGTTATGCAACTGTTTCATGTTCAGGCTAAGGATAGTCTATAATGGCAATATCTGTTCTGCTGATGGCTGTAATAATAATAATAACCACTCCTGCATGCGCCGATTATTGACTATTCAAAATAATCGACGCACGCAAATTTGGCTTAAACACATTCAGACGGCGGGTGACAAATTAAAGGAAAACCCCCTATTGCGATTGTTGATGGGGGGGTTTACTTTCGCTTTACTGAGTTAACGTAACCGAAACGAATCCTTTCTACTGTGCGTGGCTGTGAAGTACCGCCAATCGAAATACTAATTACCGCCAATTGCACGGTAGGGGAAACGCTGCCTTTATCCTATGATGAAACATTTCTATCCTGATGGGAGTTGTCTCTTCCAGGATGGAAACGCCCCCATCCATAGGGCACGGGGGTCACTGTATGGTTTGATGAGTATGTAAATGATGTGAATCATATGCTATGGCCTTCTCAGTCACCAGATCTCAACCCAATTGAACACCTATGGGAGATTTTGGACCGACGTGTTAGACAGCGCTCTCCACCACCATCATCAAAACACCAAATGAGGGAATATCTTTTGGAAGAATGGTGGTCCATCTCTCCAGTAGAGTTCCAGAGACTAGAATCTATGCTAGACTAGGGGTGACATCTATGCCAAGGCGCAATGAAGCTGTTCTGGTGGTTCATGGTGGCCCAACACCTTACTTACGATGCTATGTTTTTTTTCCTTTAATTTGTCACCCGTCTGTATGAATCCATGTTATATACTTAATAAAAAATTATATTTTATAATAATACAATAACTTAATAAAAAATGTTCATACATGTCATTAGGATATAGCACTAATTAAAACAATATTAATACAAAAGTATTAATTAATCTCTGTGTGCATTCTCATAAAAGGGGCGGTGTCTGCTACAATGACTCTATTGCCAGAGATGGGCAGTATTTCAATTTTATGCATTTGAAATGTGTATTTTACTACTTTGGGATATTTTGTGATTTGTATTTGATAAATACAAGATGTAATTTGTATCACGAGGCTTTTTGGAGTGGTATTTTAGTATTTTGAAATACTCAAATTACTTTTCTATGATAAAACAGACTAAGGGTCGATTTACTAAGATCCCAAATAAGGGGTGTTATTTTGTGGGCGCAGCCAAATTATTTACACAAGCTATCATTTCACACTTTGCGGGTGATCAACTAAGAGTCTTTATGTAAATTACGCCAACCGCAAACAGCCATATTTAAATGAGAGATTTTGCAACTGTTACACTGAACGAGCTGGTGGTTTATGACCAACTGTTACACTGAACGAGCTGGTGGTTTATGACCAACTGTTACACTGAACGAGCTGGTGGTTTATGACCAACTGTTACACTGAACGAGCTGGCGGTTTATGACCAACTGTTACACTGAACGAGCTGGCAGTTTATGACCAACTGTTACACTGAACGAGCTGGCAGTTTATGACCAACTGTTACACTGAACGAGCTGGCAGTTTATGACCAACTGTTACACTGAACGAGCTGGCAGTTTATGACCAACTGTTACACTGGATGAGCTGGCGGTTTATGACCAACTGTTTCACTGGATGTCTCTTAGTTTCTGCCAGCAGTTACAGATACGATGCTTACGAGCACGAAGGACTCCACTGAGTCATATAAACACCACATGGTGTTAAATGTACACCACCATTTTTGCTCTGTGCATTCTCCGGTGTCCTGCTATTCTGTCCCTTCCAGGGGTGTCACTTGGCGTGTGTCATACATGATTATACACTTAAACATGTTCCTCATTTATGTGTGGAATGGTTTTTATTGTTACCGTATAATATAATTTTTTTAACACAAATAAAATATTAGTTAGTTACTATGATTTTAGAATTATTATGCTTCATTTATTTAAAAAAAGTAAATTACATTTCATTAGTTTTTAAAATGTAGATATGCTTTTATAATGCAAACGATCAATGTGTATAAAATACAGGGGCTGGTTCTCCTTGTGCCAGAACACTACAGGAAATGTATAGCAAAGGGAATCCATTGTAGGATTTCACTTCCTCTGCCCAGCTGGCACAAAACCTTATTGCAACTTTTACAATGAAGCAGAAAAGGTTTGTAAGGGTGTGGAAAACAACACTGCTGTAGCAAAGCTTTTCCAATAATAATTGTTTTTACCAACTTCCAAACAGTTTTATAACTGTGTTTGAAAAAAGGTTAATCTCATACTTTCTTTCTGTAGAAAATGGTTTAGATATGCAGTTGTGATGAGAACATGTAAAAAGACTGTAAAAAATACATTTTAAAAACGTAATTTTGATAACTGGGTGGTACTCACTGGCTTCCCTATTTCAGCAAGACAGTGGATTTGAAAAACTTCACAATGTTTGTGCGAATATCTTTCATGGCAATGCCGTAGATGACTGGGTTGACCGTGGGGGGCACGATGATATACAAAATCGCACAAAACTTCCTGGTGTTTGGGCTCATCCCTTGGATCTTGTAAGACGCGACAATAATGAACGTGGAGAGCTCAAAGATGATACAAACGGTGAGATGGGAGGCGCACGTCTGTATGGCCTTGCTCCTACTGTTTTTCTCCTGTTTGACCACACACGCAATGAGGATCTTCACATAGGTAAAGGCGATAACTAAGAAGGAGCCTGTAGTTAATAACCAAGATGTGCACAAAACGTACATGCTGTTGACGGGGTTGGGGATGCATGCCAGCTTCATAATGGATCCATTGGTACAGTAGATATGCTTGATGAAAGTCCCACACAGCGGCGTTCTCACATTCATAATGAAGAGGGGCGTGACCTGGCAGACTGCGATGAACCAGGCCACAAAACAGAGTGAGACCAGTCTCCCAGTGGTCATGATGGTGTGGTAGTGCAGTGGCTTGCAGATGGCCACGTATCGGTCATACGCCATGGCTGATATAATGGTACAAACGGTCGCGCCATAAAAGTGTATGCAGATGGCCTGGACGATGGCCGCCATGTAGCCGATGGTCTTGTTCCCTGTCAGGAAGTGGGACATCAGCTGGGTCATGACAACCGTGCCCCCGATCAAGTCACACACTGCCAGGTTGCAGATCATAACATACATGGGCTTGTGGAGCTTGGTGTCCGTGGTGATCACACTAACCACGGTGACGTTTCCCAGCAACATCACGGTGTACACGATGAGTGTGACCGCAAACAGGGGGTATCCCTGCTGCCTGCTTATGATGAAACCTTCCAATGTGAACACGATGGGCTGCTTCAAAGGTACAAATGAAACATTTTCCATCTTTGCCATCAGACCCTGAAAACAGTAAGAAATTCACATGTGATCAGAGAAATCCCAGTATAGTCTAGTAGATCTATACACATTAGTGTCTAGTAGATGCTCCTGACTCCAAACAAAATAACTGCAACATATTATTTAGCTGTACTCTGAATGGTGTAAAGGCGAGGTCATACCTGTCTCCGGTTTAAAGTTGGGAGTCCTCTCATCCTGCTGGGCTTTCAGGCTTTATCCTGCCCTCCCCTCTCTGTCCTGTCACTCATTCTGGAGGCAGGAGAGGACCGCCCCCGGACCTAGTGATGATGTAATGCGCTGAAAGACAGGTGGAAGATGTTGCTACTTTTGACATGTTATTGCAGTGTTACATGCAGCCTAGGGAAACAGGCCCACAGGTGCAGCCTCCCTCTGAGATATATTATGAATGTAATATTGTCGCAATTTTGTTATTTTATATACATATTGTTTTTATATAAAGCACATACTGGTCCACTCAACATTTGCCATGAATGTTCACTTCAACAACAAAAAAATTTATAAAACCAAAACTGGTAACAATTTACATTCTCTGTCTTCATAAAACATTCATTATGCATTCGTGAGCATTACAACAGCATTACATGACAATTACATAGGGCCAGATTTACTAAAGGTTTGTGACTGCTTTTCCATCGCAAACATAGTCGCTTAAAAATCTCAACATCTACATCAAATTTACTAAACGTTCGCAATGGTTAAAAATCGCTATTAGGATGTAATTTGTGGGGGTAACATTCTGCGACTTTTCTTTTGATGCATAGTTAAATGTGTTCATGCAAATGTATACCTGGGGCCACATGTATAAACAGTGCTGAGCAGAGAAATGCCCTCAGAATGCCACGTAAGCGAGTTTCCATGCAGAAATTCAAATGTATAAAATAAGAGAATCTGCGTACCTCTGCACACGCTGGACACCATGCATACGCAATGTTTGGAGTCAGTGTGATATGGCCACATAGTGACTGAAAGGCTGACGGAGAAAATGTAAAACTTTGGAGTTGTTTTGGCGCAATGCAAAATGTCATGTTTGGTGAAGATGCAACACAGCCTTTGAGCAGAAGCACCTCACCTCACAGTGATACATGGTGGAGGGGGCGTTATGGTGAATCATGGTGGAGGGGGCGTTATGGTGAAACATGGTGGAGGGGGCGTTATGGTGAATCATGGTGGAGGGGGCGTTATGGTGAAACATGGTGGAGGGGGCGTTATGGTGGAGGGGGCGTTAGGGTGAATCATGGTGGAGGGGGCGTTATGGTGAATTATGGTGGAGGGGGCGTTATGGTGAATCATGGTGAAGGGGGCGTTATGGTGAAACATGGTGGAGGGGGCGTTATGGTGAATCATGGTGAAGGGGGCGTTATGGTTCCATGCACAAGAGTCCAGAGTAGCCTTCATTTTCTCTCTCTTAACCGGTAATGCTCTCGCATGGGCCGACCCACTTATCAGGGCTAATTCACCCATCGTTAGTAATACAGAGCGGCTTATGGCGGAGATGGTGTCAGTGTTCGATCAAGACGTTTCTGGCAAGGAGGCTGCCATGCGTTTAACCCGTATTCGTCAGGGCACTGACACCGTGGCTGCATTTGCTATTACTTTCCGTGCTCTTGCGGGGGTGACAGGGTGGTCCGATGAGCCTCTATGTGCTCTGTTCCTAAACGCCTTATCAGAGACCATAAAGGACGCCATTGCGGGTATCGAACCACCCGCTACATTCGGGGCTCTGGTATCTACGGCCATTCGGTTGGATAACCGGTTTAGAGGGAGAGAGAAGGAGAGGGCTTATAAGGGTTTTAAACATCACCCACCTCGTTACTCTTCCTCCCACACGCCAGCACCGGCTCACAGTCCTTTTGTAGCTCCCATTAAACAGGATGAGTCCATGCAGGTCGATAGTTCCTCCATGCGCAAAACAGGGGATGCTAAGTCTCGTGAATGGCGGTGTAGGTATTGTAAAAGGAGGGGCCATTTAAGGGACGACTGTCCCAAACTTCTGGGAAAAGAGTAGTCCCGCTAGTGGAACTGAGTTGCCTAGCGGGACTAGATTTAAATTACCCTCGGACCTTCCTGTCGGTTTATTTGCGCTGGAACGACCGCCAGATTTCCTGCAATGCGTTCATTGATTCCGGGGCAGTCGAGTGCCTCATTGATTCCAATTGGGTTAAATCCCACAAGATCCCCACCCACCCTCTTTCTCTACCTCACCTGGTTACGGCTTTAGATGGCTGGCCCTTAGGCACTGTGCGTTCCGTTTCGTAAGCATACGGAGGAGATTCTGTTTTTTTTAGTGGAGTCCCCAGCTTATCCGCTGGTTTTGGGTCATTCCTGGCTCACTCGCCATAACCCACACATTAATTGGGGGGGGGGGGGGGGCGGGCGGGTTCCGTTATTCAGAAATGGGGCCCCAAATGCAAACGCCACTGTTATGTCGCCAGTCATTTTTTGTTGAGAGAAGGGGGTGAGGATTATGCTCAGTCTGACTCAGAGAGTGAGGAGAATTACGCTATTAAACAGCAGTCCTCTCATATTCCCTCTGAGAATGGAGAGGAGAGTTTAGACTGGGATTACTCTGTTGAACAACCTCCTGTGTGGCAGGAGTTGACGTCCGAGTCAGATATTGATTGGGAGATTCACTCTGTCTCGGACACTGAGGGTGTTGGAGTGGGAGGGGCACTCAAATTCCAGCTGCCCGCTAATGTCCCTAAACAGTACGCCGATCTGGCGGAGACATTTAGCAAACAACGTTCCACTTCACTACCACCTCACAGACTATATGACTGCGCTATAGAGCTATACCCAGGCACTACCCCCTCTAGAGGGTCTTTTTATTCGTTATCCATCCCTGAAAGCGCAGCCATGCGTAAGTATATTGAGGAGGCTTTGGTTAATGGGTTTATTAGACCTTCCACCTCGCCTGCAGGGGCGGGTTTTTTTTTTTGTTAAAAAGAAAGACGGAGGTCTCAGACCCTGTATTGATTACAGGTCCTTAAATGACATAACGGTGAAGAACAGGTACCCTCTTCCTCTTATGAACTCCGCTTTCGAGCGCCTTCAGGGGGCGTCTGTTTTCACTAAACTGGACCTACGTAACGCCTATAACCTCGTTCGCATTCGCTAAGGCGACGAATGGAAGACCGCTTTTAACACGCACAACGGCCACTACGAATATCGTGTCATGCCGTTCGGGCTCACTAGCGCCCCCTCTGTGTTTCAGGCGTTAATTAACGATGTGCTGAGGGAAATGCTGGAGAGATTCGTCTTCGTGTATCTTGACGATATTTTAATATTTTCGCCCGATTTTACCACACGTTCGTCAGGTTCTTGCTGCACTTCTCAAAGCCCAATTATTTGTAAAGGCAGAGAAGTGCGTTTTTCACACTGGCTCTGTTTCATTTTTGGGTTTCATTATTAAAGAGGGTAAGGTACAGATGGATCCGGAAAAGGTTTCCGCTGTAAAGAACTGGCCCACACCGTCTTCCGTAAAACAGGTACAACGTTTTTTAGGTTTCGCGAATTTTTATCGGCGATTTATTCGCAATTTTAGTGCGGTAGCAGCACCCATTACTGCGCTCACTAAGAAAAACCTCGGCAGCCAGTTCCAATGGAATTCTAAGGCAGGGGCAGCATTCTCAGAATTAAAGAGAAGGTTCACTTCCGAACCCATCCTGGTTACACCCAACCCCTCCCTTCCCTTTGTGGTAGAGGTGGACGCCTCCGAGCTAGGCGCCGGAGCCATTCTTTCCCAATGTTCGCCACTTGACCACAAGATGCACCCCTACGCTTATTTCTCTCGCGCCCTAACATCGGCAGAGAGGAATTATGACATAGGGGATCGAGAATTGCTTGCGGTCAAGTTAGCTTTGGAGGAGTGGCGCCATTGGCACGAAGGAGCGGAACATCCATTTACGGTCTGGACAGACCATAAGAATCTGGAGTATGTTCAGCTGGCTAAGAGGCGTAACTCACGGCAAGCTAGGTGGGCGCTGTTCTTTTTAAGATTTAATTTTATTATCACGTATCGCCCCGGGTCTAAAAACGTCAAACCTGACGCTCTCTCGCAAATTTACGACCGTTCTGAGACAGACTCGGTTCCCGAGCCTATTATCGCCACTGACCTCATTGTTGCCCCAGTTATATGGGAGGTTGAGGCAGCGGTGCAGAGAGCCTTGTGCTCGGACCCAGGTCCAGGTGGGGCACCGGCTAACTGTCTTTTCGTGCCTCCTCATCTTAGGTCGCGGGTCCTCCAATGGGGCCACGCCTCCCAACTCACCCGTCACCCCGGGGTTCATCGAACTAGGGACTTTTTATCCTGGCGTTTCTGGTGGCCTAGTCTGGAGAGAGACGTATGCTCATTTGTCGCGGCTTGTCCGGTTTGCGCTCGCAGCAAGGCTTCTCACCTTCCTCCCTCGGGTTTTCTTTGCCCCCTTCCTATTCCCACCCGTCCCTGGAGTCATATTTCCCTGGACTTCATCACAGGGTTGCCGTTATCTTCAGGCAATACTAACATTTTAGTGGTGGTCGACCGTTTTTCCAAAGCGGCCCATTTTATTGCGCTGTCCAAGCTGCCCTCGGCACCTGAGACAGCGCAACTTATGATTACATTACAGGCATTTAGCAGACGCTCTTATCCAGAGCGACTTACACAACTTCTTATTACATTTATCCATTCATACAGCTGGATATATACTGAAGCAATTCAGGTTAAGTACCTCGCTCAAGGGTACAACGGCAGTGCCCTACCTGGGAATCGAACCTGCAACCTTTCAGTTACAAGTCCAGCTCCTTAACCATTATACTACACTGCCGCCCATGATTGACCATGTGTTTCGCCCACATGGCCTTCCGTCGGATGTGGTGTCCGATCGCGGTCCTCAGTTCGCCGCCAAGTTTTGGCGGGCGTTTTGCTCTCTGCTGGGGGCTTCGGTTAGTTTCATCCGGAGACTAACGGCCAGGCAGAGCGTACTAATCAGACTCTAGAGAATACTCTTCGCTGCCTTGCCACGTCCAAGCCTACCTCCTGGAGCCGTCACCTCGCCTGGGCGGAGTACGCTCATAACACGCTGCGTAACGCCTCCACTGGTCTCTCCCCCTTCGAAGCTCAGCTGGGTTACCAACCACCTCTTTTTCCTGAGCTTGAGAGGGAGGTGGAGGTACCCTCCGCAGGATCTTTCGTTCGGCGGTGTCGGTCGGTTTGGAGACAAGTGCGGTCGTCTCTTATACGGGCTTCAGCTAAACAAAAAGCCGCGGCTGATAGGCATCGTCGAGCTGCACCGTCCTATAGAGTTGGACAGCGGCTTTGGCTTACTACTCGTGACCTTCCGCTGCGGGTCGAGTCCCGCAAACTCGCCCCTCGTTTTGTGGGTCTGTTCAAAATGATAAAAAAGATCAACCCAGTCACATTTCGACTGCAACTGCCACGCTCGATGCGCATCCACCCCACGTTTCACGTCTCCCATCTGAAACCGGTACTCGTCAGCACGCTCGCCCCGGTTGAGAGACCACCTCCGCCTCTCCAACTCATAGAAGGGGGTCCGGCTTATACCGTTCGCCGCATTGTGGCAGAGAGACGTGTGGGCAGAGGGTGGCAGTTCCTTGTTGACTGGGAGGGTTATGGTCCGGAGGAACGTTGCTGGACCCTCAGTTAATCACCGACTTCCGCAGAGATAAGGTTGTGGAAGCGTCCGGTGCCGTTCCTTAGAGGGGGGGTCCTGTCATGGATCTCACCTTTTCTCCCTTATCTCCGCGTCGCTTTATTCGTTTTTATCGTTTACCGGTAATCTATCGGATTTTCCTGTGTTCCGCCACGGGTTTTGCTTTCATGGCGGAACACCGCTGGCAATTATTTCCGCTCACTATTTATACCCCGCTTCCGGCCTCTCTCGTTGCTTCCATGTTATTTCACATGACATTCGAGCCGGTAAAAAAGGGTATAGGAAGTTGTATTGCTATCGACCGCTTTGATTAGCAACGCGGGACTTGTTAGCAGTACAACCTTAGAAAGAAAGCAGTTCTTGTTTACACGCTCTTATTTCAGAGCAGAGGTTTTCGTTTTCTTTTGTTTTCTCTATTCTAACCTACGAGTGTCTCACCCAAAGTTTTTGGGGTCTTTTCAGTTCTCTGTTTTTGTTGTTTCACTCCACAAACGGGAGTTAGATAAGCGTTATTGCTTATTTCTTTGTTTTGCTCGATTATCGAGCTCCTCGTTTTTATTGCGAGGTTTGTGTTCTTTTATTTTTATTTGTTTCCTCACTACGGATCATTGTCCGTTTCTAGTGGTGTTCTTAGGAACACTTTAAGATTGCCCAGCTATTGCATTTGGATCTCCAACATTCCCATCTCTGTCTCTGACAGAGATCCCTTACACTGTTATCAGCCGACCAAAACTCTGTGTCTGTTCTTGTACTTCTTGACCCAGATTTAACCTTTGGCGCGCACATAAAAAACATATCTAGAGTTGCTTTCTTTCAGTTAAGGAACATAGCTAAAATTAGGCATTTCCTATCAGAAGGGAATGCAGAGAAATTGATTCATGCTTTTGTTACGTCTAGGCTAGATTACTGTAATGCTCTGCTATCTGGCTGTCCTAAATTTTTGCTAAATAATCTCCAGCTTGTGCAGAATGCAGCCGCTCGCATTTTAACTAGAACAAAGAAATATGAGCATATTACCCCAGTACTAGCATCACTTCATTGGCTACCAATTAAGCATAGGATAGACTTTAAGGTCTTGCTTCTGACCTTTAAAGCTTTAAATGGACTTGCACCAGTGTATATATGTAATCTGCTTTTACCATATAAGCCAAAAAGATCCCTTCGTTCCCAAGACGCAGGCTACTTAGTAGTCCCTAGAATATCTAAAAACTTGACGGGTGGTAGAGCTTTCTCCTACAGAGCACTACTACTGTGGAACACCCTTCCAAAATGTATAAGGGAATCAGACACAGTCTCAATATTTAAATCTAGATTAAAAACGTACCTTTATGATCAGGCTTATAACGAGTTGTAGTCCGGAGACAGGACCAGAGAAGCCTTTTTGTCGTAGAGTAATGCGGAGTGACATCCTTTCCTTACTGTCACCTGTCAACAGCTGTGACCCCATCTTCCTGGGCTGGGTCTTGAGAGGTGGATAGGATTGTTTACTCTCTCGTGACTGGATGGGTTCTCAAACCCTGTCTTCATAGCTATGCAGCCATAAGTTACTCCTGGCAGGGGTACTTGTCCAACCAACCCCCCCCCCCCCTAACTGTTCTCTCTCTCTATTCTTCTACATTGCCACCACATCTGGACAGTCAGCTAGCTCCTGCAATTTCTACTATCATGGATATTGGCAGTCAGTTTTGACCATGCTGGTCATTAAGATCTAGACCCTGAGCCGACCAGAGGAGAATGGGTTCCCCCCTTGAGTCTGGTTCCTCCCAAGGTTTCTTCCTAGCTACCTTAGGGAGTTTTTCCTTGCCACTGTTGCCTCTGGCTTGCTCTTGTGGGGGTTTAGGCTGGGTTTTTTTCTGTGAAGCGCATTGTGACAACTAGTTGTGAAATGCGCTATATAAATAAATATTGATTTGATTTGATTTGATTTGGAATAAGGATCAAATATCTATGTGTCCAAATATGCCTAAAAAGACACAACTTATCTGGGGGTGTACTTTCTTTTTCAAATGACTGTACCTAAGAATTCTACAAACACTGCACATCCATAAGCGCCCCCAAAAAGCATATATAATAGTTACATTATGTATGCAGTTACAAGTGTTTATGAATATTAATTGTATTAATAGTTCTAAAATGATATGTTATGCGGTTGTAGAATACAGTATATACTATATTCATGAATGAATCATAATCAATACAAAAGACCCATATATACCCATAGAAATGATTAGCTTATTATTGTGTCATAGTGTTTGTAAATGCATTATGAAAGGAAAAATGGGTACCATCAATAGAGACTTCAGTGGTGTGTTTTCTCTTATGTTGTGAGACAAGGTAGAAGTCATCAAATGCAGATGGGGCTGCAATATTGATGGCAGAACATTTGTGTGGTCTACAGTATTTTCAGAAAAAGTTAGGCTTGGGTATGTCTGGGTCTTCCGAACTGATTATGATTTATTTCTAAATACAGTATATACTGTAGTCTAAAAAGCCTCATAACATACCATTTTAGAACTATTAAAAAACATTCATAAGTCTATAATTTCAGAGAAATATGAATACTTTTATGACGTCATTGTCACAACTACCACTAGGGGGTCACCGTGGATAGGATTAAAGGCTGCCTCTTATGCTCCATGATCAGGGCGTGTAGAAGGAGCAAAATCATTTTGCAAATTATAACTTCTCTGCATTTGAATGGATCTCTATGGGAATTGGGGGGTGGGACTAGATTTAGCTGTAAATGCTGGAACAGTATGGAATACACGGTTGGTAAAATGGTCATCAAGGGTCTGAGGTATCAAACGAGCCTCAAACCATAACCTTGCTAATCAAACCATAACCCAACTAACCAAACCATAACCCAACTAACCACCTTTTAGAGTTTCCTTCATCTCAGTAGAGACTTCACAGCATTAATACTCAGACAACCAGGTTTAGGATCAGCACAAATCCAGAAGCTGCTCGTTCAGGATCAGCACACATCCAGAAGCTGCTCGCATCCCTATCAAAATTTCCCAAATCTGGAACATGGATTGAAATAAAAAGAGCTGAGTTTTACTCAGTGCAGTTACCCTTATTATAACTCACTTATTCTGCTTTGTAAAATACCCCCCTGGTTTTCATTAACTAATCAGCCCGGGGTTTAACAGTGTGCTTCTGTCCTTTGGGCATCTGAAATGGGGGAGTCCCTGCAGGAGAGGGAGGAGAAAGGGAGAGAGGGAGGAGAAGGGGAGAGAGAGAGAAAGCCTGACAGAGGGCGGCAAAAGCTCTGAAAACTTTGCAGAAAAGTGTTTTTGTGTTTTGGTTTATTATTATTTTTTTGTTTAATATTTTTCCCAGGATCTCATGAGTGTGATAGGTGAAGATTTGTTTGTTTGAAGAACTCGCTCTCTTCAATAAACCCCAGTGAAACCCGGAATCTCTGCATTCTCCGGTGTCCTGCTATAGTACATGATTACCTCTCCAAGGATTAAAAAAATGCATGCTTAAATTTATTCCACAGTTATGTATTGATTCTTAAGCCTGTTGATGGGGAATTTTCTGATCTACAGGATGAGAAACCCGGCTTTTTTGATCAACAGTGTAACCACCATTGGCTCTTTTATGAGAGATTAAATGGTGTTTATTTGTATACATTTTTTGTACAGTTTTGAGATTGCTTTACAGAAAGAAAACTGAAATTCCATAATAGGAAAACACACAAGTCGATAAATAAATACAATACAAGTAAGAAGGGGCAATTAGAGCAGGTATATGGATGCAATGTTACATAATGTGTAGTGTTAAATGGTTTTTATTGTTACTGTATAATATTCTTTTTTTAACTCACACAAATAAAATATGACAAAGGACAACATAAGTATACACATGATTGCAATTATTATGCTTCATTTATTTAAAAAGTACATTACATTTTATTAGCTTTAAAATGTAAATATGCTTTTTATAATGCAAACGATCAATGGGTATAAAATACAGGGGCTGGTTCTCATTGTGCCAGAACAATACAGGAAATGTACAGCAAAGGAAATACATTGTAGGATTTCACTTCAAATGTCCTCTGCCCAGCTGGCACAAATCTTTGTGCAACTTTTACAATGAAGCAGAAAAGGTTTGTAAGGGTGTGGAAAACAACACTGCTGTAGCAAAGCTATTCCAATGATAAATGTTTTTACCAGCCTCCAAACAGTTTTATAACTGTGTTTGAAAAAAGGTTAATCTCACACTTTCTTTCTGTAGAAAATGGTTTAGATATGCAGTTGTGATGAGAACATAGCATTTTTAAAAAGACTGTAAAAAATACATTTTAAAAACGTAATTTTGATAACTGGGTGGTACTCACTGGCTTCCCTATTTCAGTAAGACAGTGGATTTGAAAAACTTCACAATGTTTGTGCGAATATCTTTCATGGCAATGCCGTAGATGATTGGATTGACCGTGGGGGGCACGATGATATACAGAATCGCACAGAACTTCCTGGTGTTTGGGCTCATCCCTTGGATCTTGTAGGATACGACAATAATGAATGCGGAGAGCTCAAAAAGAATACAAACAGTGAGATGGGAGGCGCACGTCTGTATGGCCTTGCTCCTACTGCTTTTCTCCTGTTTGACCACACACGCAATGAGGATCTTCACATAGGTAAAGGCGATGACTAAGAAGGAGCCCGTAGTTAAGAACCAAGATGTGCACAAAAAGTACATGTTGTTGATGGGGGTGGGGATGCACGCCAGCTTCATAATGGCTCCATTGGTACAGTACACATGCTTAATGAAAGTCGCACACAGCGGCGTTCTCACGTTCATAATGAAAAGAGGTGTGACCTGGCAGACCGCGATGAACCAGGATAGAAAACACAGTGAGACCAGTCTCCCAGTGGTCATAATGGCGTGGTAGTGCAGCGGCTTGCAGATGGCCACATAGCGGTCATACGCCATGGCTGATATAATGGTACAAACGGTCGCGCCATAAAAGTGTATGCAGAAGCCCTCGATGATGGCCGCCACGTAGCCGATGGTCTTGTTCCCTGTCAGGAAGTCGGACATCAGCTGGGTCATGACAACTGTGCCCCCGATCAAGTCACATGCTGCCAGGTTGCAGATCATCACGTACATGGGCTTGTGGAGCTTGGTGTCCGTGGCGATCACACTAACCACGGTGACGTTTCCCAGCAACATCACGGTGTACACGATGAGCGTGACCGCAAACAGGGGGTATCCCTGCTGCCTGGTTATGATGAAACCTTCCAATGTGAACACGATGGGCTGCTTCAAAGGTACATATGAAACATTTTCCATCTCTGCAATCAGACCCTGAAAACAGTAACAAATTCACTTGTGATCAGAGAAATCCCATTATAGTCTAGTAGATCTATACACATTATTGTCTCGTAAATTCTCCTGACTCCAAACAAAGTAACTGCAACATATTCTTTAGCTGTACTCTGAATGGTGTAAAGAAGAGGTCATACCTGTCTCAGGTTTAAGGTTGGCAGTCCTCTCATCCTGGTGGGCTTTCAGGCTTTATCCTGCCGTCCCCACTCTGTCCTGTCACTCATTTTGGAGGCAGGAGAGGACCGCCCCCAGACCTAGTGATGATGTAATGCACTGAAAGACAGGTGCAAGGTGTTGCTACTTTTGACATGTTATTGCAGAGTTACATGCAGCCTAGGGAAACAGGCCCACAGTTGCAGCCTCCCTCTGAGATATATTATTACTGTAATATTGTAGCAATTTTGTTCTTTTGTATACATATTGTTTTTATATAAAGCACATACTGGTCCACTCAACATTTGCCATGAATGTTCACTTCAACAACAAAAAAATGTATAAAACCAAAACTGGTAACAATTTACATTCTCTGTCTTCATAAAACATTCATTATGCATTCGTTAGCATTACAACAGCATTACATGACAATTACATAGGGCCAGATTTACTAAAGGTTTGCGACTGCTTTTCCATCGCAAAAGCAGTCGCTTAAAAGTCTCAACATCTACATCGGATTTACGAAACGTTCGCAATGGGTAAAAATCGCTATTAGGATGTAATTTGCGGGGGTAACATTCTGCGACTTTTCTTTTGATGCATAGTTAAATGTGTTCATGCAAATGTATACCTGGGGCCACATGTATAAACAGTGCTGAGCAGAGAAATGCCCTCAGAATGCCACGTAAGCGAGTTTCCACGCAGAAATTCTGATGTATAAAATTAGAGAATCTGCATACCTCTGCACACGCTGGACACCTTGCATACGCAATGTTTGGAGTCAGTGTGATATGGCCACATAGTGACCGAAAGGCTGACGGAGAAAATGTAAAGTAGTGTTGTTTGGGCGCAATGCAAAACGTACGGGTTACGGATGTAACCCCGGTTCTATGAATACGGTCAACATGCCACGGTATGGGTCATCCTTGCCGAGAGGGAGAGCTACTAGGAGATTGTTTATCAAATTAACCACCACTACGGGCAGAACCACGTCACGCCATAAATATGGCGCTGGTACACCGCTCGACCTCTTTTGCCGACTTGAGGGCACTTGCCGTCCTGCGGGCGCAAGGTTCCCCGCCTGACAACACCGCGTGGCGTGTTGACCGTATTCATAGAACCGGGGTTACATCCGTAACCCGTACGTTCTATTTCATACCGGTCAACATGCCACGGTATGGGTTATTGTATATCAAATAAGTCAGGCGGGGATGTAGTGGGGTAACCAGGACCATATATCATAGCATGAGTGCGGGACCAATCAATAAAATGACCCCATTGGCTGCTGTTCTTAACAGAAGAGCAAGCTCAAGTGGGAACGTGGAACATAATCAATGGGTGATAAAAACCCTGAATCATCACCATCTTACTCTTCAGGGGTCTCATGAGCAGGAGGATGAAACGCCTCCAACCCAATAGGCCGCGAGACGTATGACCGAAAGGACCTTAGGCCGAAACGCGGGTTGGGACGCAAAGAGACTGATGAGCTACTGTCCCCCAGCCGTATACAGGCAGGGTGTATCGACAGTGCATGCAGCTCGCTCACGCGCCTCGCAGAGGCGATAGCGAGCAGGAAGGCCATCTTCCAAGAGAGGAGCTTTAGGCTGAGCCCAGTCAGGGGCTCAAACAGCGGTTCAGTGAGAGCATTTAAGACCCGCTGCAGGTCCCAAGAAGGGACTGCGTTCAATCTAGGCGGCCGAATCCGCCTGGCTCCTCGGAGGAATTGTCCAGCACTGCTGATTCTAGGCCCTGCCGGCAACTCTGCCCACGGGCCAAACATGCAGGTTGAAAAATTCTGGGTTTGGATGCCACAGCAGGCCCTGGGCCTGCGACAGCATATCCGGCCTGGTTGGGAGGCGCCAGGGGGTGCCCCGTAGGGATTCCCTTAGGTCCGCCATCCATCTCTGCTGGGGCCAGTTAGGGGCAATCAGCAGAACCTGTGCCCCTGAGTTCCTGATCCTCGCCAGAACTGTGGGCAGGAGAGGCATGGGGGGAAAAACATAGAGCAGGGCCGGAGGCCACTGGTGTGCCAGTGCGTCCACGCCCAATGTCCCCATCGTGTCCATCATAGAGTACCACAGGGGGCAGTGAGCATTCTCCCTGGATGCGAAGAAGTCCACCTGTGCTTCCCCAAAGCGGGACCAAATGGACTGCACAATCTCTGGGTGCAGGCGCCATTCCCCTGGTCTCGGGCTACCCCTGGACAGCATATCGACTGCCACATTGGTTATACCCAGCACGTGCACTGCCTTCAGGGACATGCATTGGGCATGTGCCCAGAGCAGGATTTGACGTGCTTTCGCATGCAGGATTGGGGACCGAACCCCACCCTGGCGGTTGATGTAGGACACTACCGTGGAGTTGTCTGTCCGGACAAGAACATGTCTGTGCCAGACCACTGGGAGGAAGTGGTACAATGCCCGAAGCACTGCTTCCATTTCTAGAAGGTTTATGTGTTTCCCTGCCCATGAGGGGCTCCACGATCCCTGCACGGACTGGCCACCTCTGACCGCTCCCCAGCCAGTCATGGAGGGCGTCCGTGGTGACTGTCACCCTCACCCCTGCCGGCCCCAAGGGAACACCCTCCTTGAGGCCAGGGGTGGTGAGCCACCAATCCACCATCTTTAGGCATTTCTGGGAAATGGGGAGGAATCGCCGCCCGTCTTCGTGTGGGCTCACTCCCTGTGCCATCGCCTAATGCTGTAACGGGCGCATATGCAGCAGCCTAAGTGGCACCACCTGGGCGGCTGAGGCCATGAGGCCGAGCAGCCTCCGGCAAAGTTTTACTGACCCCTGCTGCGCTGCAGCAAAATGGGACAGACTCTCCATCAAAGTATGTCACCTCTCGGGGGTTAGAGAGGCACGCATGGACCCAGAGTCCAAAACCAGACCCAGGAAAACCCTTTCTCTGGAAGGGGTGAGGTGGCTCTTCTCCCTGTTCAGGGTCAGGCCCAAGCTGGCTAAATGGTCCAGTACCGACCTTGTGTCCCTTCTCGCTTGCTCCTCTGATGGAGCACAGATCAGCCAGTCGTCCAGGTAATTCGCAATGCGGATACCCTGACGACTGAGTGGGATCAGTGCGGCATCTATGCACTTTGTGAAAGTGCGTGGGGCCAGAGCTAGGCCAAAGGGAAGGACCGAGTACTCGTACCCTGTGCCCTTGAAGGAAAAGCGGAGGTACTTCCGGTGATCCCGGTGTATGGGAATATGGAAGTATGCATCCTTTAGATCCACAGAGGTGAACCAGTCGCCATCTCTCACCTGAAGGAGGAGATTGGCGAGGCGGAGCATCCGGAAGGGCAGGTGCTTCAAAAAGCGGTTGAGCCTTCTTAGATCTAGGATGGGGCGGAAGCCCCCGTCCTTCTTGGGGGCTAGAAAATAGACTGAATAAAACCCTTGTCCCGCTGCCACCAGGGGCAGGGGTGTTATTACTCCCTTCTTTAGCAACACCAGAATCTCGTTGGAGAGAGCTCGCGCAGCGGCCCCGTCTTTCACCCGAGTAGGAGTAACCCTGTAAAAATGGGGGGCCTTGGTGTTGAATTGGAGCCTGTACCCCGACTCCAATGTGCTGAGCACCCAAGGACATCGGGTACATAGGCGCCACTTTGCGAGATGGAGAGGGGAAAAACGCGGTGCCGGAGGCTGGTAACCGTCACCGACGGAACCGGCCTCGGGAAGCTGACTTAAAGGTTTCCGGAACCGCGCCCGGTCCCGCGAGAAACGCGAGGCCCTTGGCTCCAGAGAGCCAGATAAAGGCCCCTGAAAGGTCGTGTGCTCCCCAGTGGGGGTGGGACCTGAAGCTGGGGGTGCACTGTGGAAAAAACGGGTCCCTCCTGCTGGGGCCCGTGGGGCTGGAGCCCGTCCTACCGCCCCCAACATCTCTCTCGCCCTGCATGACTGCTCTAAGGCAGCTTCCGCAGGCGACCCGAACACCTGCCCCGGAACCACTGGGGCAGTAAGGGCTGCTACCTGTCCTTGGTCTGTTAGACTGGACTGAGACAGCCACACCTGGTGGTGTGCCAGAACGAGTGAGGACATCATAGCCCCGCGCATCATAATGTCCACCACATGCAGCATCTCTATTGCTGAGTTACTGGGGGCAGCGGAGGACATGTCCTGCAGCATACCCTCCAGGTACACCAGCAGTAGTGCGTTAGTGTTAGCCAGTCGGGCCGCAAGAGCGCCGGACTGATAAGCCTTACACACCCGCTTGTCAGTAGCCCTGCATCGCCTATTGGGATGCTGGGAATCACTATCAGCTCTAAAGGTAGCGCCTGCGAGCATTGAAAACATAGGCCCAATCTGTGGAGGGGCCGCCAACCCGTAGGACGCGGCACCCGCCATATTGGCTAACTGGGTCTTGGGGAGTCTATATGCCCCAGGAGACTGCCAGAATGCCTGCAGCTCTGTCAAAAAATCAGGCAGGGGTGGTAACCCCCCTGTCATGGGCCGATGAAGGCCACGGCTGAAAAGTGAGGGAGCAGGAACCGCCAAGGGGGGTAAACGAGCGCGACCACCATCAGTGTCAGACTGTTGGGGGTCTGTCCGACAGTACAGGCTATCCGACGCCGTCGTAGACAGCTCGTCTGGGTGACGGCAGGACAGTCCAGGCACTGGGCCCTGAGGGTCCCGAGGCCTGGGTGACTGCTGCTGTGATGCTACCAGCCCCAGAAGGGTCTGCTGCATCGCCTGCACCTGTAGCTGAAGCTGATGGAACTCTGGTTCCTGATGCTTACGCTTCCTAGTGCGGTTGCCAAACCCAGCCCCTTGAGCATACGGCTCCATATTATGCTCCACAAAAGTTTATTGCCCAGGTGGGACGTCCTCCCCCGACGGCCCACCATCTCCCGGATTCTGTACGCCTTCCGACATGCTTAGCCCAGAAGTGTGTCCAACACCAAGCCAAGGGCCCAAATCAGTGGTACTGAGGGACCGCAAGGGGATGTGGAAGCTTCCAGCAGCTTCTACTCTCACGAGCAGAGAGGCCCCTTCCGGCTTTTTTTTATTTTAATTTTTTTTTCTCCTTCTGTTGGAATGGCAGCGTGCTGCCCAAACCTACAGGAATAGAGTATGTCCGACACCAAGCCGAGGGCCCAAATCAGTGGTACTGAAGGACCGAGGTGGGTGTGGAAGCTTCAGGTAGCGTCTGCCCTAACGGACACAGGGGCTCCTTCCAGCCTTTTTGTTGTTCTTATTGTTGTTGTTGCTACTGCGCAACTAACAACACCAAGCCCAGCGGCTAATATAAGACAGAAGAATATTAGTTAAGAATAATATAAACTTCTGTAAAGAACGGCAGCAATCTGCCTACAACAACGTTTTTCAAGCGAGTCCAGCGCCAGTCAAGGGTCCGCAACAGTAGCACTGGAGGACTGCGAGAGGACGCGGAGGCTTACTTTATTGTATCATGCGTTTAATTGTTGCTATGCAAATAACAAGTGAAAACAACGCAATGCAATCAGAAAGATATCGGGTAAATCCGATCTAATTCTGTAATTAAAAAACCGGCCGTGAACCGGCTACAACAAGGTAATATCTTACCGTGTAAAGCAGCAAACAACAGCAAGCAAACCGCAGTTCCGCGTTGCTGGGGGAGGGAAAGCCCCGGAAACTTACGTTGTCCGGGCGATCGGGAGAGGCAGAAACAAAAAGTTTTTGCGAAAATCGCAGATTCCAAAGGAACCAACAAACACAATCTCAGCTCGCCTCGAGGAGGCAAAAAGAGGTCGAGCGGTGTACCAGCGCCATATTTATGGCGTGACGTGGTTCCGCCCGTAGTGGTGGTTAATTTTATAAACAATCTCCTAGTAGCTCCCCCTCTCGGCGAGGATGACCCATACCGTGGCGTGTTGACCGGTATGAAATAGAACAGCATGTTTGGCGAAGATGCAACACTGCCTTTGAGCAGAACACCTCATTCCAATGGTGAATCATGGTGGAGAGGGCGTTATGGTGAATCATGGTGGAGGGGGCGTTATGGTCAATCATGGTGGAGGGGGCGTTATGGTGAAACATGATGGAGGGGGCGTTATGGTGAAACATGGTGGACGGGGCGTTCTGGTGAAACATGATGGAGGGGGCATTATGGTGAAACATGGTGGAGGGGGCGTTATGGTGAAACATGGTGGAGGGGACGTTATGGTGAAACATGGTGGAGGGGGCATTATGGTGAAACATGGTGGAGGGGGCATTATGGTGAAACATGGTGGAGGGGGCGTTATGGTTTGGGGCTGCTTTGCTGCCTTAGGGCCTAGTAAACTTATCATAATAAATTCAACCATGAATTCAGCTTTCTACCAGACCATTCTTGAAGAGAATTTGAGGCGATCAGTTCAGATGCTAATTCTAAAAAGGTCCTGGATCCTCCAACTGGACAATGATCCTAAACATACAAGCACATCTACTACAGAATTACTCAGAAAGAAACAATGGAGGGTTATGGAATGACCAAGTCAAAGTGCAGGCCTCAATCCTATCTAAATGCTTCGGGGGGACTTGAAGCGGGCTGTGCATTCAAGGTTAGTCCTCTAACATCACACAATTAAAGCAGTACTGCAAAGAAGAATGGCTGAAAATTCCTCCCAGTCGATGTAAGAGACTTATAGTCAATTACAAGAAATGATTAGAACAGGTTATTGCTGCCAAAGGGGGCAGCACCAGTTATTGAAGTCAAGGGTGTACTTACTTTTCCCTCAGAGGATAATTGCACCTCTGTTGATTTCTGATAAATTATTTAAAAGCGTAATTTTTTTGAGTGTTAAATTAGACAACCTTTAACAGTAAAAAGCATTGGAATAAGGATCAAATATCCATGTGTCCAAATATGCCTAAAAATAGACAACTTATCTGGGGGTGTACTTACTTTTTCACATCAAATCAAATCAAATCAATATTTATTTATATATCGCATTTCACAACTAGTTGTCACAATGCGCTTCACAGAAAAAACCCAGCCTAAACCCCCACAAGAGCAAGCCAGAGGCAACAGTGGCAAGGAAAAACTCCCTGGTGTAACTAGGAAGAAACTTTGGGAGGAACCAGACTCAAGGGGGGAACCCATCCTCCTCTGGTCGGCTCAGGGTCTAGATCTTCATGACCAGCATGGTCAAAACTGACTGCCAATATGTCATGGATCTTACCTTTCTTCCCTTATCTTCGCGTCGCTTTATTCGTTTTTATCGTTTACCGGTAATCTATCGGATTTTCCTGTGTTCCGCTACGGGTTTTGCTTTCGCCTCGTCATTAGTGAGTTCACCTGTCATTTATCTCCGCTCACTATTTATACCCCACTTCCGGCCTCTCTCGTTGCTTCCATGTTATTTCACATAACATTCGAGCTGGTAAAAAAGGGTATAGGAAGTTGTATTGCTATTGACCGCTTTGATTAGCAATGCGGGACTTGTTAGCAGTACAACCTTAGAAAGAAAGCAGTTCTCTTTAATACGCTCTTATTTCAGAGCAGAGGTTTTTGTTTTCTTTTGTTTTCTACTCTAACCTACGAGTGTCTCACCCAAAGTTTTTTGGGTCTTTTCAGTTCTCTGTTTCTGTTGTTTCACTCCACAAACGGGAGTTAGATAAGCGTTATTGTTTATTTCTTTGTTTTGCTCGATTATCGAGCTCCTCATTTTTATTGCGAGGTTTGTGTTCTTTTATTTTATTTGTTTCTCCACTACGGATCATTGTCCGTTCCAGTGGTGTTCTTAGGAACACTTTAAGATTGCCCAGCTATTGCATCTGGATCTCCAATATTCCCATCTCTGTCTCTGACAGAGATCCCTTACACAATATCCATGATAGTATAAATTGCAGCAGCTAGATGACAGTCCAGATGTGGCGGCAATGATGGTGGGGAACCGGGTGCCGATGGCGGCAGGATCAGCTGGCAGCGGTGGTGGGGAGGGAGGGGCAAGCGGCGACGGACAGGTACATGACTGTCCCTAAGAATTCTACAAACACTGCACATCCATAAGCGCCCCAAAAAAGCATATATTGTGGTGTCACTTTAAGGAATTCTCTCACACCAGAGTTGAGGGGTCAGGGGGGAGGAGATATAAGGGGAAGTAGGAAGTGTTGTGTGTTGGCGTAGGTGAAGTAAATAAAGTGGGAAGCACTCTGAAGGAAGACTGGCACTCCGTTTGTTCGTCTCCCGTTCCTTCAACTTCCACATTGGTGACCTCGACGTTTGAACGTATTTTTGAAATGGAAGGTAACGACGCTGTTCACCCCGCCGTTGCTGCGGTAACCGTCAAGTTACCTGAGTTTTGGCAGCACGATCCGGAACCGTGGTTTCAGCATATCGAGGCTCAATTCCAGCTCCGTGGTGTCACGATGGATGCCACAAAATATTACCATGTCGTCGCGGCATTGGACTCCTCCACCACCCGCCGTGTAATGGGACAGCTGAGAGACCCGCCGGCGGAAGAGAAATACGCGGCTCTCAAACAACAGCTGTTGCGGTTGTTTCAGCTGTCAGACACGGAGCGGGCGGAACGCCTGTTGTCGCTGAACGGCTTGGGAGACAGTAAGCCTACGGAGCTGATGGAGAATATGTTGGCGCTGCTCGGCTCAGGTGACGCTTCATTTTTATTCATTCAGCTTTTCCTGCGTCAGCTCCCACCTCCGGTGCGCACTGCCTTGGCCAGCTCGCCGCTCGTGCGAACCAAGGATTATCGGGGGTTGGCAGAGGAAGCAGACAGGATACTGCTAGCAACCCGTCACTACAGTGTACATGCCATGCAGCTGACGGGGGAGACGACAGCAGCCGCTGTAGCTGCGGTGGCAGATCGCCGGAAGGAGGACACAGGACTGTGTTTTTTTCATCGCCGGTATGGCACCAAGGCCAGACGCTGTGAGCAGCCGTGCTCTTTTTCCAGCCAGGGAAACGCCAGGGCCAGCGCTCATTAGCGGCTGTGAGTGCGGGTGAGACAGATAGGCTGCTGTTCATTGAAGACACTGTGTCCGGTCGGCGCCTGCTGGTAGATTCGGGCGCCTAGCGGAGTATCCTGCCAGCTTCAGTCGCGGACGGTTTTGGTGGCAGCCACGGCCCCCAGCTGGACGCGGCTAACGGGACTCCTATTCGCACCTTTTGCACCAGGTCAGTAGCTATGTGTTTCAATGGACGTCAGTTTAATTGGGACTTTGTTATGGCTTCGGTCTCGGTGCCCATACTGGGCGTGGATTTTTTGTGTGCCCACAGACTTTTGGTGGATGTAGCGAACCGTCGATTGATCGACGCGGTTTCGTTTGCCACATACCCCTGCACTCTAGGGGGGCCGGGGCGGCTCGCCCTCGCCAACATCCTCGCCACGGGGGATGTGTACCAGCGGCTGCTCGCCGAGTTCCCCGCTCTGACTGTGCCCACTTTCTCTGCCGAGGTCGTGAAGCATGGGGTGGAACATTATATACCCACGGCCGGCCCGCCGGTTTTCGCACGTGCGCGTCGCCTCGACTCCGCTAAGCTGGCGATCGCTAAGGAGGAGTTCGCCACGATGGAGCAGGTCGGCATTGTGCGCCGTTCAGACAGCCCATGGGCCTCGCCATTACACATGGTACCGAAGGCTGATGGGAAGTGGCGCCCCTGTGGCGATTTCCGGCGCCTCAATAGTGTGACGTCTCATGACCGGTACCCGGTCCCGCACATCCAGGATTTCTCTGTTCACCTGGCAGGGACCACCATCTTCTCTAAGGTGGATTTGGTGCGGGGCTACCACCAGGTACCTGTTCATCCAAGAGACGTGCCCAAGACCGCCGTAATCACCCCGTTTAGACTTTTTGAATTCCTGAGAATGCCGTTTGGACTAAAGGGGGCAGCGCAGACTTTCCAGCGGTTGATGGACTCTGTGCTGAGAGGTCTGTCATTCCTATTTGTATATTTGGATGACATCCTGGTGGCCAGCACATCTGCTGAGGAGCATCGGTTGCACCTCCGACAGCTATTTGAGCGGCTGGACGAGCACGGGCTTATTGTGAACCCGGCCAAGTGTCAGTTCGGCCGGCAGGACATGGATTTCCTGGGCCATCACATTTCCTCGCAGGGAGCTGTGCCCCTGCCCACCAAGGTGGAGACAATTACTGCTTTTCCACGCCCCCGCACCATTAAGCCCCTACAAGAGTTCCTCGGCATGGTGAACTTTTATAACCGGTTTATAGCAGGAGCGGCTCTCCTGATGCACCCTCTGTACGAGGCGCTGAGGGGTAAGAAGGACAAGCAGGAGGTGGACTGGTCCGCGGAGAGGGTCCAGGCGTTTCAGGACGCTAAGGCGGCGCTCGCTAATGCTGCCATGCTGGCACACCCATACCCGGCTGCTCCGATAGCCCTCACGACCGATGCCTCGGATTATGCTGTGGGGGCGGTGTGTGAACAGTGGGTGGCCGGCGCCTGGCAGCCTCTGGCCTTTTTCAGCAGAACGCTGCGTGACAACGAGAGGAAATACAGCACGTTCGACAGAGAGCTCCTGGCCCTTTTTCTCGCCACGCGGCATTTCAGGTTCCTCTTGGAGGGCCGGCAGTTCACCGCTTTCGTGGAACACAAGCCCCTGACCTTTGCCATGGCCAAAACCACAGAACCGTGGTCAGCGCGGCAGCAGCGCCAGCTATCTGCCATTTCTGAGTTCACCACAGACCTGCAGCACGTGGCAGGCAAAGACAACCTGGTGGCTGACTGTCTCTCTCGGGTACGGGTCAACGCTGTGCACCTAGGTGTTGACTACGCAGCCATGGCAGCTGACCAGTGCACGGACTTAGGCATCCAAGCGTTCAGGACGGCCGAGACGGGACTGAGACTGGAGGATGTGGCGTTCCAGGACGGGAAGGCCACACTCCTCTGTGATGTCTCCACGGGCCCACCTCGCCCAATGGTCCCCACTGGCTGGCGCCGCCGCATTTATGATGCTATTCATGCCCTTTCGCACCCGGGGGTGAAGGCGTCAGTTAAGCTGGTGGGGGCTAAGTTTGTCTGGCCGGGCCTCAGGAAGGACGTGAAGGGGTGGGCGGCCTCTTGTGTGGCATGCCAGCGTGCCAAGGTGCACCAGCACACAAAGGCCCCGCTGGAGCCGTTTCTCATCCCGGAGAGGCGTTTTGACCACGTTAATGTGGACCTGGTGGGTCCGCTACCCCCCTCTCATGGGTTCACTCATCTCCTTACGATGGTGGACAGAACCACCAGGTGGCCGGAGGCCGTGCCCCTGTCATCTACTACGTCAGCTGAGGTGGCGCGGGCATTTATCTCCACCTGGGTGGCCCGTTTCGGTACGCCATCGGACCTGACTTCCGACAGGGGCCCCCAGTTTACATCTGAGCTATGGAACGCTGTGGCTGAGAGTTTGGGAGTAAGAGTCCATCGCACCACGGCCTACAATCCACAGGCCAATGGGCTCTGTGAGCGGTTCCATCGCTCCATGAAGGCTGCTCTCCGGGCCGCTCTCACAAGCAGTAATTGGGTCGACCGTTTGCCGTGGGTCATGCTAGGACTGCGCTCGGCCCCGAAGGAGGATCTGCAGTCCTCTTCGGCCGAGCTTGTATTGGGCCAGCCACTGAGAGTCCCTGGGGAGTTCCTCCCAGGTGCCACAGCTCCTTGGTCTGCTGCAACTCATCGGTTGGCCGTCCGCGACGCCGCCAGCACTTTCGCCCCTGTGCCTGCACATCACTGCATTCCCCAGTCCTACATTCCGAAGGATTTGATGTCAGCCAGCTATGTGTTCATCCGCCACGATGCTCACCGTTCTCCGCTCCAGTCTCCGTATGATGGGCCCTTCCGTGTCCTGGAAGCGGGACCCAAGAACTTTGTTGTAGACAAAGGGGGGATTCGGGAGCGGATTTCAGTAGACCGGTTGAAACCTGCCCACGTAGCCCCGGGCGGGCCAGTGGAGTTAGCTCAGCCCCGACGACGTGGCCGCCCGCCCAACTCCGCTCCTGCCGCATGCCCGCGCCCCGGTTCTACCTTTGCCCCGGCAGCGACTCCTGCTGCTCCCCCAGTCCAGCCTCGCCGCCAGCGGGGATGGCCACCTGCTGGTGCCCCTCCCCTTTCCCCTGTGACTGTTAAACGCAGTCGTTATGGTCGTGTGGTCAGGCCTCCCACACGAGACTGAGGACGGTGGGGGTTTTGTAATAGTGGGGGTTTGTATCAGATCACATGTCAGGTTGTCAGGATATGTCAACTCTGGGTGTTCTGGGGGGGCCTGTGTGGTGTCACTTTAAGGAATTCTCTCACACCAGAGTTGAGGGGTCAGGGGGGAGGAGATATAAGGGGAAGTAGGAAGTGTTGTGTGTTGGCGTAGGTGAAGTAAATAAAGTGGGAAGCACTCTGAAGGAAGACTGGCACTCCGTTTGTTCGTCTCCCGTTCCTTCAACTTCCACAATATAATAGTTACATTATGTATGCAGTTACAATAGTTACAAGTGTTTATGAATATTAATTACATTAATAGTTCTAAAATTATATGTTATGCGGTTGTAGAATACAGTATATACTATATTTATGAATGAATCATAATCAATACAAAAGACCCATATATACCCAAAGAAATGATTAGCTTATTATTGTGTCATAGTGTTTGTAAATGCATTATGAAAGGAAAAATGGGTACCATCAATAGAGACTTCAGTAGTATGTTTTCTCTTATGTTGTGAGACAAGGTAGAAGTCATCAAATGCAGATGGGGCTGCAATATTGATGGCAGAACATTTGTGTGGTCTACAGTATTTTCAGAAAAAGTTAGGCTTGGGTATGTCTGGCTCTTCCGAACTGATTATGATTTATTTCTGAATACAGTATATACTGTAGTCTAAAAAAAGCCTGATAACATACCATTTTAGAACTATTAAAAAACATTCATAAGTCTATAATTTCAGAGAAATATGAATACTTTTATGACGTCATTGTCACAACTACCACTAGGGGGTCACCGTGGATAGGATTAAAGGCTGCCTCTTATGCTCCATGATCAGGGCGTGTAGAAGGAGCAAAATCATTTTGCAAATTATAACTTCTCTGCATTTGAATGGATCTCTATGGGAATTGGGGGGTGGGACTAGATTTAGCTGTAAATGCTGGAACAGTATGGAATACATGGTTGGTAAAATGGTCATCAAGGGTCTGAGGTATCAAACGAGCCTCAAACCATCACCAATGCTAACCACCTTTTTGAGTTTCTTCAGACAACCAGGTTCAGGAACAACACATATCCAGAAGCAAAATTTCCCAAATCTGGAACATGGACTGAAATAAAAAGAGCTGTTCCGGTTTTTACTCAGTGCAGTTATCCTTATTATAACTCACTTATTCTGCTTTGTGAAATACCCCCCTGGTTTTCATTAACTAATCAGCCCAGTGCTTAAAAGTGTGCTTCTGTCCTTTGGGTGCCTGAGACGGGGGTGTCCCTGCAGCAGAGAGAGAGAGAGCGAGAGAGAGAGAAAAAGAGAAAGAGAGAGAGAGAGAGAGAGAGAGAGAGAGCCAGACAGAGGGCGGCAAAAGCCCTGAATACGTTGCAGAAAAGTGTTTTTGTGTTTTGGTTTATTTTTCTTATTTTTGTTTATTATTTTTGTCAGGATCTCATGAGTGTGAAAGGTGGAGATTTGTCTTAAGTTGTTTGTTTGAAGCTCTCTTCAATAAACCCTGGTGAAACCCGGATTCTCTGCATTCTCCTGTGTCCTGCTATTCTGTCATTCCCAGTGGTGTCACTCAGCATGTGATATACATGATTACCTCGCCAAGGATAAAAAAAAATGCATGCTTAAATTTTTTCCACAGTTATGTAATGATTCTTAAGCCTGTTGATCGGGCATTTTCTGATCTACAGGATGAGAAATCCGTTTTACAGTGTAACCGCCATTAGCTCTTTTCTGAGAGATGGTAAATGGTGTTTATTTGTATACATTTTTTGTACAGTTTTGAGATTGCTTTACAGAAAGAAAACTGAAATTCCATAATAGGAAAACACACAAGTCGATAAATAAATACAGTACAAGTAAGAAGGGGCAATTAGAGCAGGTATATGGATGCAATGTTACATAATGTGTAGTGTTAAATGGTTTTTATTGTTACTGTATAATATTCTTTTTTTAACTCACACAAATAAAATATGACAAAGGACAACATAACTATACACATGATTGCAATTATTATGCTTCATTTATTTAAAAAGTACATTACATTTTATTAGCTTTTAAAATGTAGATATGCTTTTATAATGCAAACGATCAATGTGTATAAAATACAGGGGCTGGTTCTCATTGTGCCAGAACACGACAGGAAATGTCCAGCAAAGGAAATACATTGTAGGATTTCACTTCAAATGTCCTCTGCCCAGCTGGCACAAATCTTTGTGCAACTTTTACAATGAAGCAGAAAAGGTTTGTAAGGGTGTGGAAAACAACACTGCTGTAGCAAAGCTATTCCAATGATAAATGTTTTTACCAGCCTCCAAACAGTTTTATAACTGTGTTTGAAAAAAGGTTCATCTCACACTTTCTTTCTGTAGAAAATGGTTTAGATATGCAGTTGTGATGAGAACATAGCATTTTTAAAAAGACTGTAAAAAATACATTTTAAAAACGTAATTTTGATAACTGGGTGGTACTCACTGGCTTCCCTATTTCAGCAAGACAGTGGATTTGAAAAACTTCACAATGTTTGTGCGAATATCTTTCATGGCAATGCCGTAGATCATTGGGTTGACCGTGGGCGGCACGATGATATACAGAATCGCACAGAACTTTCTGGTGTTGGGGCTGATCCCTTGGACAATGGAGGATGCAACAAGAAAGAACGCGGAGAGCTCAAAGAGGATACAAACGGTGAGATGGGAGGCGCACGTCTGAATGGCCTTGCTCCTGCTGTTTTTCTCCTGTTTGACCACACACGCAATGAGGATCTTCACATAGGTAAAGGCGATGATTAAGAAGGAGCCTGTAGTTAAGAACCAAGATGTGCACAAAACGTACATGCTGTTGACGGGGTTGGGGATGCACGCCAGCTTCATAATGGATCCATGGGTACAGAAGATATGCTTGATGAAAGTCCCACACAGTGGCGTTCTCACGTTCAGAATGAAGAGGACTGTGACCTGGCAGACTGCGATGAACCAGGCCACAAAACAGAGTGAGACCAGTCTCCCAGTGGTCATGATGGTGTGGTAGTGCAGTGGCTTGCAGATGGCCACGTAGCGGTCATACGCCATGGCTGATATAATGGTACAAACGGTTGCGCCATAAAAGTGTATGCAGATGGCCTGGACGATAGCCGCCACGTAGTCGATGGTCTTGTTCCCTGTCAGGAAGTCAGACATCAGCTGGGTCATGACAACCATGCCCCCGATCAAGTCACATGCTGCCAGGTTGCAGATCATAACATACATGGGCTTGTGGAGCTTGGTGTCCGTGGCGATCACACTAACCACGGTGACGTTTCCCAGCAACATCACGGTGTACACGATGAGCGTGACCGCAAACAGGGGGTACCTCTGCTGCCTGGTTATGATGAAACCTTCCAATGTGAACACAATGGGCTGCTTCAAAGGTACATATGAAACATTTTCCATCTCTGCAATCAGACCCTGAAAACAGTAAGAAATTCACGTGTGATCAAAGAAATTCCATTGTAGTCTAGTAGATCTATACACAGTATTGTCTCGTAGATGCTCCTGACTCCAAACAAAGTAACTGCAACATATTCTTTAGCTGTACTCTGAATGGTGTAAAGGCGAGGTCATACCTGTCTCAGGTTTAATGTTGGGTGTCCTCTCATCCTGCTGGGCTTTCAGGCTTTATCCTGCCCTCCCCTCTCCTGTCCTGTCACTCATTTTGGTAGGAGGAGAGGACCGCCCCCGGACCTAGTGATGATGTAATGCGCTGAAAGTCAGGTGGAAGGTGTTGCTACTTTTGACATGTTATTGCAGTGTTGCATGCAGCCTAGGGAAACAGGCCCACAGGTGCAGCCTTCCTCAGAGATATATTATGAATGTAATATTGTAGCAATTTTGTTCTTTTGTATACATATTGTTTTTATATAAAGCACACACTGGTCCACTCAACATTTGCCATGAATGTTCACTTCAACAACAAAAAAATTTATACAACCAAAACTGGTAACAATTTACATGATTTCTGTCTTCATAAAACAGTAATTATGCATTCGTGAGCATTACATGACAATTACATAGGGCCAGATTTACTAAAGGTTTGTGACTGCTTTTCCATCGCAAACGTAGTCGCTTAAAAGTCTCAACATCTACATCGAATTTACTAAACGTTCGCAATGGTTAAAAATCGCTATTAGGATGTAATTTGTGGGGGTAACATTCTGCGACTTTTCTTTTGATGCATAGTTAAATGTGTTCATGCAAATGTATACCTGGGGCCACATGTATAAACAGTGCTGAGCAGAAAAATGCCCTCAGAATGCCACGTAAGCGAGTTTCCACACAGAAATTCAGATGTATAAAATAAGAGAATCTGCGTACCTCTGCACACTTTGGACACCATGCATACGCAATGTTTGGAGTCAGTGTGATATGGCCACATAGTGACTGAAAGGCTGACGGAGAAAATGTAAAACTTTGGAGTTGTTTTGGCGCAATGCAAAATGTCATGTTTGGTGAAGATGCAACACTGCCTTTGAGCAGAAGCACCTCATTCCAACAGTGAATCATGGTGGAGGGGGCGTTATGGTGAATCATGGTGGAGGGGGCGTTATGGTGAAACATGGTGGAGGGGGCGTTATGGTGAATCATGGTGGAGGGTGCGTTACGGTGAAACATGGTGGAGGGGGCATTATGGTGAAACATAGTGGAGGGGGCGTTATGGTGAATCATGGTGGAGGGGGCGTTATGGTGAATTATGGTGGAGGGGGCGTTATGGTGAATCATGGTGAAGGGGGCGTTATGGTGAAACATGGTGGAGGGGGCGTTATGGTGAAGGGGGCGTTATGGTTCCATGCACAAGAGTCCAGAGTAGCCTTCATTTTCTCTCTCTTAACCGGTAATGCTCTCGCATGGGCCGACCCACTTATCAGGGCTAATTCACCCATCGTTAGTAATACAGAGCGGCTTATGGCGGAGATGGTGTCAGTGTTCGATCAAGACGTTTCTGGCAAGGAGGCTGCCATGCGTTTAACCCGTATTCGTCAGGGCACTGACACCGTGGCTGCATTTGCTATTACTTTCCGTGCTCTTGCGGGGGTGACAGGGTGGTCCGATGAGCCTCTATGTGCTCTGTTCCTAAACGCCTTATCAGAGACTATAAAGGACGCCATTGCGGGTATCGAACCACCCGCTACATTCGGGGCTCTGGTATCTACGGCCATTCGGTTGGATAACCGGTTTAGAGGGAGAGAGAAGAAGAGGGCTTATAAGGGTTTTAAACATCACCCACCTCGTTACTCTTCCTCCTACACGCCAGCACCGGCTCACAGTCCTTTTGTAGCTCCCATTAAACAGGATGAGTCCATGCAGGTCGATAGCATCCCCTGTTTTGCGCATGGAGGAACTAAGTCTCGTGAATGGCGTTGTAGGTATTGTAAAAGGAGGGGCCATTTAAGGGACCACTGTCCCAAACTTCTGGGAAAAGAGTAGTCCCGCTAGTGGAACCGAGTCGCCTAGCGGGACTAGATTTAAATTACCCTCGGACCTTCCTGTCGGTTTATTTGCGCTGGAACGACCGCCAGATTTCCTGCAATGCGTTCATTGATTCCGGGGCAGTCGAGTGCCTCGTTGATTCCAATTGGGTTAAATCCCACAAGATCCCCACCCACCCTCTTTCTCTACCTCGCCTGGTTACGGCTTTAGATGGCTGGCCCTTAGGCACTGGCACTATCTCCAGGATTACCGCCGCTATACGCATGCGTGCTCCGTTTCGTAAGCATACGGAGGAGATTCAGTTTTTTTTAGTGGAGTCCCCAGCTTATCCGCTGGTTTTAGGTCATTCCTGGCTCACTCGCCATAACCCACACATTAATTGGGGGGGGCGGGTTCCGTTATTCAGAAATGGGGCCCCAAATGCAAACGCCACTGTTATGTCGCCAGTCATTTTTTGTTGAGAGAAGGGGGTGAAGATTATGCTCAGTCTGACTCAGAGAGTGAGGAGAATTACGCTATTAAACAGCAGTCCTCTCATTATCCCTCCGAGAATGGAGAAGAGAGTTTAGCCTGGGATTACTCTGTTGAACAACCTCCTGTGTGGCAGGAGTTGACGTCCGAGTCAGATATTGATTGGGAGATTCACTCTGTCTCGGACACTGAGGGTGTTGGAGTGGGAGGGGCACTCGAATTCCAGCTGCCCGCTAATGTCCCTAAACAGTACGCCGATCTGGCGGAGACATTTAGCAAACAACGTTCCACTTCACTACCACCTCACAGACCATATGACTGTGCTATAGAGCTATACCCAGGCACTACCCCCTCTAGAGGGTCTCTTTATTCGTTATCCATCCCTGAGAGCGCAGCCATGCGTAAGTATATTGAGGAGGCTTTGGTTAATGGGTTTATTAGACCTTCCACCTCGCCTGCAGGGGCGGGTTTTTTTTTTTGTTCAAAAGAAAGACTGAGGTCTCAGACCCTGTATTGATTACAGGCCCTTAAATGACATAACGGTGAAGAACAGGTACCCCCTTCCTCTTATGAACTCCGCTTTCGAGCGCCTTCAGGGGGCGTCTGTTTTTCCTTAACTGGACCTACGTAATGCCTATAACCTCATTCGCATTCGCTAAGGCGACGAATGGAAGACCGCTTTTAACACGCACAGCGGCCACTACGAATATCGTGTCATGCCGTTCGGGCTCACTAGCGCCCCCTCTGTGTTTCAGGCGTTAATTAACGATGTGCTGAGGGAAATGCTGGAGAGATTCGTCTTCGTGTATCTTGACTATATTTTAATATTTTCGCCCGATTTTACCACACGTTCGTCAGGTTCTTGCTGCACTTCTCAAAGCCCAATTATTTGTAAAGGCAGAGAAGTGCATTTTTCACACTTGCTCTGTTTCATTTTTGGGTTTCATTATTAAAGAGGGTAAGGTACAGATGGATCCGGAAAAGGTTTGCGCTGTAAAGAACTGGCCCACGCCGTCTTCCGTAAAACAGGTACAACGTTTTTTAGGTTTTGCAAATTTTTATCGGCGATTTATTCGCAATTTTAGTGCGGTAGCAGCACCCATTACTGTGCTCACTAAGAAAAACCTCGGCAGCCAGTTCCAATGGAATTCTAAGGCAGGGGCAGCATTCTCAGAATTAAAGAGAAGGTTCACTTCCGAACCCATCCTGGTTACACCCAACCCCTCCCTTCCCTTTGTGGTAGAGGTGGACGCCTCCAAGCTAGGCGCCGGAGCCATTCTTTCCCAATGTTCACCACTTGACCACAAGATGCACCCCTGCGTTTATTTCTCTCGCGCCCTAACATCGACAGAGAGGAATTATGACATAGGGGATCGAGAATGGCTTGCGGTCAAGTTAGCTTTGGAGGAGTGGCGCCATTGGCACGAAGGAGCGGAACATCCATTTACGGTCTGGACAGACCATAAGAATCTGGAGTATGTTCAGCTGGCTAAGAGGCGTAACTCACGGCAAGCTAGGTGGGAGCTGTTCTTTTTAAGATTTAATTTTATTATCAAGTATCGCCCCGGGTCTAAAAACGTCAAACCTGACGCTCTCTCGCGAATTTACGACCGTTCTGAGACAGACTCGGTTCCCGAGCCTATTATCGCCACTGACCTCATTGTTGCCCCAGTTATATGGGAGGTTGAGGCAGCGGTGCAGAGAGCCTTGTGCTCGGACCCAGGTCCAGGTGGGGCACCGGCTAACTGTCTTTTCGTGCCTCCTCATCTTAGGTCGCGGGTCCTCCAATGGGGCCACGCCTCCCAACTCACCCGTCACCCCGGGGTTCATCGAACTAGGGACTTTTTATTCTGGCGTTTCTTGTGGCCTAGTCTGGAGAGAGACGTACGCTCATTTGTCGCGGCTTGTCCGGTTTGCGCTCGCAGCAAGGCTTCTCACCTTCCTCCCTCGGGTTTTCTTCACCCCCTACCTATTCCCACCCATCCCTGGAGTCATATTTCCCTGGACTTCATCACAGGGTTGCCGTTATCTTCAGGCAATACTAACATTTTAGTGGTGGTCGACCGTTTTTCCAAAGCGGCCCATTTTATTGCGCTGTCCAAGCTGCCCTCGGCACCTGAGACAGCGCAACTTATGATTGACCATGTGTTTCGCCCACATGGCCTTCCGTCGGATGTGGTGTCCGATCGCGGTCCTCAGTTCGCCGCCAAGTTTTGGCGGGCGTTTTGCTCTCTGCTGGGGGCTTCGGTTAGTTTCATCTAGTTTCATCCGGAGACTAACGGCCAGACAGAGCGTACTAATCAGACTCTAGAGAATACTCTTCGCTGCCTTGCCGCGTCCAAGCCTACCTCCTGGAGCCGTCACCTCGCCTGGGCGGAGTACGCTCATAACACGCTGCATAACGCCTCCACTGGTCTCTCCCCCTTCGAAGCTCAGCTGGGTTACCAGCCACCTCTTTTTCCTGAGCTTGAGAGGGAGGTGGAGGTACCCTCCGCAGGATCTTTCGTTCGGCGGTGTCGGTCGGTTTGGAGACAAGTGCGGTCGTCTCTTATACGGGCTTCAGCTAAACAAAAAGCCGCGGCTGATAGGCATCGTCGAGCTGCACCGTCCTATAGAGTTGGACAGCGGGTTTGGCTTACTACTCGTGACCTTCCGCTGTGGGTCGAGTCCCGCAAACTCGCCCCTCGTTTTGTGGGTCTGTTCAAAATGATAAAAAAGATCAACCCAGTCACATTTCGACTGCAACTGCCACGCTCGATGTGCATCCACCCCACGTTGCTGGGTCCCATCGAGAAACATCCTGGACCCTCAGTTAATCACCGACTTCCGCAGAGATAAGGTTGTGGAAGCGTCCGGTGCCGTTCCTTAGAGGGGGGGTCCTGTCATGGATCTCACCTTTTCTCCCTTATCTCCGCGTCGCTTTATTCGTTTTTATCGTTTACCGGTAATCTATCGGATTTTCCTGTGTTCCGCCATGGGTTTTGTTTTCGCCTCGTCATTAGTGAGTTCACCTGGCAATTATTTCCGCTCACTATTTATACCCCGCTTCCGGCCTCTCTCGTTGCTTCCATGTTATTTCACATAACATTCAAGCTGGTAAAAAAGGGTATAGGAAGTTGTATTGCTATTGACCGCTTTGATTAGCAACGCGGGACTTGTTAGCAGTACAACCTTAGAAAGAAAGCAGTTCTCTTTAATACGCTCTTATTTCAGAGCAGAGGTTTTCGTTTTCTTTTGTTTTCTACTCTAACCTACGAGTGTCTCACCCAAAGTTTTTGGGGTCTTTTCAGTTCTCTGTTTCTGTTGTTTCACTCCACAAACGGGAGTTAGATAAGCGTTATTGCTTATTTCTTTGTTTTGCTCGATTATCGAGCTCCTCGTTTTTATTGCGAGGTTTGTGTTCTTTTATTTTATTTGTTTCTCCACTACGGATCATTGTCCGTTCCAGTGGTGTTCTTAGGAACACTTTAAGATTGCCCAGCTATTGCATCTGGATCTCCAATATTCCCATCTCTGTCTCTGACAGAGATCCCTTACACAATATCCATGATAGTAGAAATTGCAGCAGCTAGATGACAGTCCAGATGTGACGGCAATGATGGTGGGGAACCGGGTGCCGATGGCGGCAGGATCAGCTGGCAGCGGTGGTGGGGAGGGAGGGGCAAGCGGCGACGGACAGGTACATGACTGTCCCTAAGAATTCTACAAACACTGCGCATCCATAAGCGCCCCAAACAAGCATATATAATAGTTACATTATGTATGCAGTTACAATAGTTACAAGTGTTTATGAATATTAATTGCATTAATAGTTCTAAAATTATATGTTATGCGGTTGTAGAATACAGTATATACTATATTTATGAATGAATCATAATCAATACAAAAGACCCATATATACCCAAAGAAATGATTAGCTTATTATTGTGTCATAGTGTTTGTAAATGCATTATGAAAGGAAAAATGGGTACCATCAATAGAGACTTCAGTAGTATGTTTTCTCTTATGTTGTGAGACAAGGTAGAAGTCATCAAATGCAGATGGGGCTGCAATATTGATGGCAGAACATTTGTGTGGTCTACAGTATTTTCAGAAAAAGTTAGGCTTGCGTATGTCTGGCTCTTCCGAATTGATTATGATTTATTTCTGAATACAGTATATACTGTAGTCTAAAAAAAGCCTCATAACATACCATTTTAGAACTATTAAAAGCCATTCAAAAGTCTATAATTTCAGAGAAATATTAATACTTTTATGACGTCATTGTCACAACTACCACTAGGGGGTTACCGTGGATAGGATTAAAGGCTGCCTCTTATGCTCCATGATCAGGGCCTGTCGAAGGAGCAAAATCCTTTTGCAAATTATAACTTCTCTGTATCTGAATGGATCTCTATGGGAATTGGGGGGTGGGACTAGATTTAGCTGTAAATGCTGGAACAGTATGGAATACACGGTTGGTAAAACGGTCATCAAGGGTCTGAGGTATCAAACGAGCCTCAAACCATCACCCTGCTAATCAAACCATCACCCTGCTAACCTCCTTTTTGAGTTTCTTCCATCTCAGTAGAGACTTCACAGCATTAATACTAGGACAACCAGGTTCAGGAACAGCACATATCCAGAAGCAGCCCGCATCCCTATCAAAATTTCCCAAATCTGGAACATGGACTGAAATAAAAAGAGCTGTTCCGGTTTTTACTCAGTGCAGTTATCCTTATTATAACTCACTTATTCTGCTTTGTGAAATACCCCCCTGGTTTTCATTAACTAATCAGCCCAGTGCTTAAAAGTGTGCTTCTGTCCTTTGGGTGCCTGAGACGGGGGAGTCCCTGCAGCAGTGAGAGAGAGAGCGAGAGAGAGAGAAAAAGAGAAATAGAGAGAGAGAGAGAGAGAGCCAGACAGAGGGCGACAAAAGCCCTGAATACGTTGCAGAAAAGTGTTTTTGTGTTTTGGTTTATTTTTATTTTTGTTTATTATTTTTGCCAGGATCTCATGAGTGTAAAAGGTGGAGATTTGGCTTAAGTTGTTTGTTTGAAGCTCTCTTCAATAAACCCCGGTGAAACCCGGAATCTCTGCATTCTCCTGTGTCCTGCTATTCTGTCATTCCCAGTGGTGTCACTCAGCATGTGATATAGTACATGATTACCTCGCCAAGGATTAAAAAAAATGCATGCTTAAATTTTTTCCACAGTTATGTAATGATTCTTAAGCCTGTTGATCGGGCATTTTCTGATCTACAGGATGAGAAATCCGTTTTACAGTGTAACCACCATTGGCTCTTTTCTGAGAGATGGTAAATGGTGTTTATTTGTATACATTTTTTGTACAGTTTTGAGATTGCTTTACAGAAAGAAAACTGAAATTCCATAATAGGAAAACACACAAGTCGATAAATAAATACAGTACAAGTAAGAAGGGGCAATTAGAGCAGGTATATGGATGCAATCTTACATAATGTGTAGTGTTAAATGGTTTTTATTGTTACTGTATAATATTCTTTTTTTAACTCACACAAATAAAATATGACAAAGGACAACATAACTATACACATAATTGCAATTATTATGCTTCATTTATTTAAAAAGTACATTACATTTTATTAGCTTTTAAAATGTAGATATGCTTTTTATAATGCAAACGATCAATGGGTATAAAATACAGGGGCTGGTTCTCATTGTGCCAGAACACTACAGGAAATGTACAGCAAAGGGAAACCATTGTAGGATTTCACTTCCTCTGCCCAGCTGGCACAAAACCTTATTGCAATTTTTACAATGACGCAGAAAAAGTTTGTAGGATTGCGGTTGTAAAGGTGTGGTTATTCCAGTGATAATTGTTTTAACCAGCCTACAAACAACAACTTTATATATAAAAAGGTCCATCTCGTACTTTTTTTTATCTTGCACAAAATTGTTTAGATATGCAGTTGTGATGAGAACATTAAAAAAAACTGTCCTCAACCTAAAAAAATACATTTAAAAAATGTAATTTTGATAACTGGGTGGTACTCACTGGCTTCCCTATTTCAGTAAGACAGTGGATTTGAAAAATTTCACAATGTTTGTGCGAATATCTTTCATGGCAATGCCGTAGATCATTGGGTTGACCGTGGGGGGCACGATGATGTACAGAATCGCACAGAACTTCTTGGCGTCAGGGCTGATCCCTTGGATCTTGTAGGACACGACAATAATGAACGTGGAGAGCTCAAAGAGGATACAAACGCTGAGATGGGAGGCGCACGTCTGTATGGCCTTGCTCCTACTGTTTTTCTCCTGTTTGACCACACACGCAATGAGGATCTTCACATAGGTAAAGGCGATGACTAAAAAGGAGCCCGTAGTTAAGAACCAAGATGTACATAAAAAGTACATGTTGTTGACGGGGGTGGGGATGCACGACAGCTTCATAATGACTCCATTTGTACAGTAGACATACTTGATGAACGTCCCACACAGTGGCGTTCTCATGATCATAATGAAAAGAGGTGTGACCTGGCAGGCCGCGATGAACCAGGCCACAAAACACAGTGTGACCAGTCTCCCAGTGGTCATGATGGTGTGGTAGTGCAGTGGCTTGCAGATGGCCACATAGCGGTCATACGCCATGGCTGATATAATGGTACAAACGGCTGCGCCATAAAAGTGTATGCAGAAGCCCTGGATGATGGCCGCCACGTAACCGATGGTCTTGTTCCCTGTTAGGAAGTCAGACATCAGCTGGGTCATAACTACCGTGCTCCCGATCAGGTCGCACGCTGCCAGGTTGCAGATCATCACGTACATGGGCTTGTGGAACTTGGCGTCCGTGGCGATCACCGTAAACACGGTGACGTTTCCCAGCAGCATCACGGTGTACACGATGAGCGTGACCGCAAACAGGGGATACCTCTGCTGCCTGGTTATGATGAAACCTTCCAATGTGAACACGATGGGCTGCTTCAAAGGTACATATGAAACATTTTCCATCTCTGCCATCAGACCTTTAAAACAGTAAGAAATTCACTTGTGATCAGAGAAATCCCATTATAGTCTAGTAGATCTATACACAGTATTGTCTAGATGCTCCTGATTCCAACCAAAGTAACTGCAACATATTCTTTAGCTGTACTCTGAGTGGTGTAAAGGCGAGGTCTTACCTGTCTCAGGTTTAATGTTGGGAGTCCTCTCATCCTGCTGGGCTTTCAGGCTTTATCCTGCCCTCCCCTCTCCTGTCCTGTCACTCATTTTGGAGGCAGGAGAGGACCGCCCCCGGAGCTCGTGATGATGTAATGCACTGAAAAACGGGTGGCAGATGCTGTTGCTGCTTTTAACATGTTATTGCAGTGTTACATGCAGCCTAGGGAAACACAGCCCCACAGGTGAAGCCTCCGTATGGGATATATTATTACTGTAATATTGTAGCAATTTTGTTCTTTTGCATGGATATTATTTTTATATAATGCACATGCTGGTCTGGTTCCACTCAACATTTTCCATGAATGTTCACTTCAACAACAATAAAAAAAGTATAAACAATTGACATGGACTCTATCTTCATGTTGTGGACTACAGAGCATATTCATGATTGCACATTGAGCTCTTAAACATACATTCATTACAACCACACAAAACAATGTGTGTATGCATTATGGCTCCACCTGGGGTAGTTCTGACCTGTTCACAGATCTAGGAATACTGCACACATAATGCATTCATAAGCGCTCCAGAAAGCTTGCATATTAGTTACATTAAGTGTTTGTTAATGTTTGTTATAAAATGTTGCAGTATGTTGTGAGGCTGTTATATAGATTACAGTATATTCATGAAGGCATCATGAACTACATAATTAATTAATTAGAACTATCTACAAAAAAAGTGTATCAGCACTTAGGATAGATGTGACTTGAGGAATTCTGCACACAAAATGCATCCATAAGAGCTAAAAAAAAAACTTAATAGTTATATACGTAATAGTTACATTAAGTGTTTATGAATGTTTTTAATAGCTCTAAAATTATAAGTTATGCGGTTATAGAATACAGTATACTGTATTCATGAATTAATCATAACCAATTCAGAAGACCCATATATTCCCAAGCCTAACCTTGATGTGCATACAGTACATTGGAAATTTGTATGCAAAGTAAGAAGGTTAATTTGTAATTTTGAAAATGTTCTTTGTTTATTCTTTAGATTTTTGGTAAACATTTTTTTTATTGTTTCTTAAAAATAATGAAATGATTAGCTTATTATTGTCTCATATAGTTTGTAAATGCATAATAAAAGGAAAAATGGTCATGCCTTTACTGCATAAAAATCATTCCTCTTTCGTAAAGCTTTAGTGTATAGCAGTGTGTTACACACCTTACAGCACATTAATATGTTGAGTTCACATTATTCCGTGTGAACTCTATGGTTCTACCTCATTTTCAAATCAGACAGACGGTGGAAGGCACGCTCTGCTGGCTCGCTGCCACACCAAGCTCGTTTTAAGATTTGTTTTATTTCATTTAATTTCGTTTTAAGATTAGTTTTAATTTAATTTAATTTAATTTAATTTCACGGATTTTACGGATTTTATTTCGTTACTTTTACTGGTTTTTACTGGCTCACAGCCACACCAAGTTCGTTTTAAGATTAGTTTAAATTTCATTTTATTTCACTGTTTTTATCTCATTTATTTTACTAGTTTTTATTTTTCTTTTACGAATGGATGCACAGATGCACTGCCCACGCTGTGATGTACTCAAGAAGAAGATTTTAGACCTGGAGGAAGTCATTTCCACATTGAGGCAGATAAAAAAGGACGAGGAATTAATGGACTCGCTGTTTGTGGCGTCGCAACTGGAGCCCCGGTCTGCTCTACACCTATTGACCGGGGTGCGTGGCACAAAGTCCCGGCTCGTGGGCGGGGGAAACACCGTGGGCGCGGGAGACTTCCCCGTGAGGCCCTTAGGCTCGGAAATAAATTCCAGCCGCTGTGCGTTCTCTCCCCGCTTGCGAGTGCCACCGCAACACCACTGGTTTCCGCAGGCGATGAGTCGCACAGCGAAGATCCCCCAGCCCAGCCGGTGAATGAGACCTCGCCGAAGACGACCACACAGCCTGCCGTGACTCCCGTGGAGAAAAATCTGCCTCGAGGTGGTCTGACTTCCAAAACAGCTATACCCCAGGTACAGCCTCCTTGCTCCCCACTACTCCCATCAACACCAAGGATTATTGCACGAGAGAGACCGCGGCAGCATACCAACGATCCCCACCAAGACCCGCCGGAGGCTGTTATCCTGGGGTCGTCCATGGTTAGACACCTCGCCCTTAAGAACATGGAGAACTTCTGTTACCCCGGGGCGTGTGTGTCTGACATCGCTGCTGTAATGCCAAGCATTCTTCAGAAACTCCCAGCTTCGGATATGGTAGTAGTGCACTGTGGATCAAATGACATTGTCAGAGAACAGTCGGAGCAACTAGAAGTGGATTTTAAAAATTTAATTAATGTTCTTTTAGAAACTGGAAAACAAACTGTGATCTCGGGTCCTCTCCCAAGCCCCTCGTTCGGAGATATCGCAGTTAGTAGGATTCGACAGCTGCACACTTTTCTCAAGGGATATTGCAACATGCTATCTATCCCCTTTGTGGACAATTTTATGCTATTTTGGAAACGAAAATACTGGTTTGCCAGAGATGGTCGGCATTTAAACCGTGAAGGCGCAAGACTTCTTTCCTGCAACATAGAAATGACCCTAGACTCTCTACAAGCCTTCGGACACTGACAATGGGTGAGTTCGTCACTGGAATTACTCGACGCATTTAATGAAATGAACACAGCTGTAGATCATATTGTCCCGGTACGAACAATCACTGTCTCAGATGTAGTACATGTGTTTAATTCTGTGCCCCATATGAATTCAATCATACCTGTACCACTCTGCACTAATGCCCTTCCTCCATCTCTCATTCCAGCTATTATTACTATACAGAGAAAACATAGGCAGAGGCTAAATGTCAGCTGTAATCACAATAATTTAGTTAATGTCTTGATAAGACCCTTGATCCATATGAAGTTTGACATTAATGTCAATATGGCACTTTTAAATGTAAGATCACTCACAAATAAGAGTTTTTTAATCAATGATTTTATTTCTGAAAGGAAATTACATTTTCTGTTTCTTGTTGAAACATGGCTTAAAAATGATGGCACTGCAACGCTTGTTGAGACTTGCCCTCCGAACTATAAGTTCTATCAGTCAGTAAGACTGGACAAAAAAGGAGGCGGTATTGCCGCTATTTTCTCCAATGAGTTTAGTTGTATGGAGACTGATCTAGGTAAATTCTCATCTTTTGAATACCTCGCCATTATGTTGAAATCTACACCAGATGTACTTATTTTAACACTATATAGACCACCCAAGCAATCCTCAGTATTTCTTCCTGAATTCTCTGAGCTTATGTCCATTATTCTCACGAGCTATAACCGAATAATCATCATTGGAGATATGAATATCCATATTAATAATAATACAGACTCAAAGGCTATGGAATTCATGAATCTCTTAGACAATTTAGGATTAACACAACATGTTACCGACGCTACCCATCGACTGGGTAATATACTTGACCTGGTAATTTCACAAGGGATAAGCATTAACAACGTTGCAGTGTCTGACATTAGTGTATCTGACCATTACTGTGTCTTCTTTGATGCTCTATTAAATGCATCTAGCAACAAAAAAGAATGTACCACTCAGAAACGGTATCTAAATGCTACAGCAGAAAGGAAATTCTCTGATCTTGCTAACTCCTTTGTTCCATGTAATGTACACTTGTAGCGGACGGGACCTACGTCCGCTTAGTAGGGGTAAATCACTCTTCCCTGAATGGCTGGAAGTCAGAAGATCTAGGTCCCTAACCCCCAGGCCTATTAGTCTCGTGTCTACTCTGCCTGCTCAGTTGAAGTACAATAGCTTAGGCTTTAGGATTTGGACCGGTCACGGTGAAGACCTAAAGAACAGGATATCAGTAAGTATCGGTGTGTGTGACTTACCCTGTATTCCCCCTAACTACTATACTTTAAAGACAGAGGATGAGACGCCCCTACTTCAGAGAAGATGGAAAAACACCACAATAAAAGCAATAGTGTAAAAGTTGAAAAATGAGTGGTTATTTATTATACTAAATACTAGTCTTCTTATACTAGGTAAAATAGAAAAGTAAATGAAAAATAAAAATAGAAATATATATATATATATCAAATGTAAACCATATAGGAATAGTTTCCCTATCAAGCTGTAACCACCATATAATGTTCAAAACCTTATATTAACATCCACTTCACCAGAGTGGCTCAGTAACACTTTCACAGTTTGGCTTAAACAACACTATCAGCATGTATCTCTAATACAATACACTGCAGATCAACCTCATATGCACATAGCAACAGCATATGCTCGTTAATGCAATTCACACAACAGTAACATTAGTATGTAAATTGTAACCTCAGAAACGGTTTTGCACAATACACATAATCACACTCAATGTCCACTCTCAGTTCAATGTTCCTTTTGGTTCGGATTGTCCACGTTACGTATGTGCCGACCGTTCACCAATTGAACATGTCCATCACGAGCACGTTGCTGTCCGTTGAGAATGATAGAGTCACGTGTGGCAGGGTAGCCTATTTACTCACCAACCGCACCGTGTATCAATGGCGTGAGAGAGGGAGGGAGAGGGAGAGCGCAGGTGAGATGAGCCACAGACACGTCCCGGTCTGTAGCAGTGAACTGGCTGGCTCTTCGTCCTCTGGCGTGACAAGCTTCCAACGTTGGCGACGGGCTAGTAATATAGCTGAATAATCAACACTTTTCACTACCTAGCGAGGTCATTCGCCTCGCACTATGCGAACTATACTTGTTAATGATAAGACACCGGATGAATCTTCAATGCTGATGGCGTGGAGTCTTCCGCTCTTCCACACGCCACTCAAGCCGTAACTGTTCCGTAGCTCAGATTAAAACATGTAGCACACGCAATAACTAAGAGCTAAACTGTTATTTAACGGATATATCATACCGAAATCTCCGTCAGCATGGGACCTCTCAGAGCGCCGCCATCTTCTCTGCTGCTCTCCGCCAACTCACTCTAGTCCCGCCCTCTCCTCTCCTCCCATTCGCCAGTGCACCTGCATGCAAGTCATTGATTGGCCGAGCCTAAGGCCGAGTTCATGGGTGCGATTGGGTGAGGCTATTTTGAGGGAAGGTTATCGTAGATATCATACATATCATACATATACATATCAAGAAATATATGCACACTAGGTGTACACCTACATTCCCCCCTTCCAAACCCTGCCACATCATAGACTTCTCCAATGTTTGGGTCCCTTGCTAAACCACAGTGAATGTTCTTTTTTTTCATACAATGTAACATCAATAGACCAAGAACAGAAGTACACATGCATTCATTTCTTTTAGATTTTCGTTAGTGTCAAACAAAATCACATAACAAAACAAAAGATAACAAAGGAAAAGGAGCTCACTTCAGAACATACCCCTCCCGATACCTCACAGGTAACTGACCCCTAGTGTTCCTCTGTGGGCGTCTCAGTATTACAGACTCATTATCTGACTCTGAATTATCTGCATCTTCAGATAAACCCCCTATAACAGACCCCTCCCCAAAGCTAGCATTAGAGGCACTTTCATGATCAGATACCTCCCCCAGGCTACCACCCAAGACTGCCTCTGGCTCAACATCCCGCAACTACCCTTGACCAGCCCCCCTACCCTCGCCTGGTGTTGGTGTGTTGTGAAGGGTGTGAGGAATGCAAACTAACCCTACAGAGTCAGTGTCTGAACCAGATGCAGCTCTCTTGCGCCTGGGAGCAACTGCTTCTCTAATAGGTGTCTGAAAGGTGCAATGTTTCATCTGATTTCGATGCACTACTTTTGACGGCCCCCCAGTTTCGGGCCTGACTGTGAAGACAGGTAAGTCGGGGTGGTTCTGCTTGACAACTAAATATGGCTCTGGCTCCCACTTGTCCTGGATCTTGTTCCTTCCCCTTGGTCGATGATTCCTTAGCAGTACTCGATCACCCGATCTGACAAGTGCAGCGCGTGACTTCCGGTCATAGAGACGTTTGCGCCGCCGTGACGCATCCTGAGCGGCGTCCCCAGCTGCCTCCGCTGCCACTTTCAGCCTCTCGTGGTGGTTGAGGACCCAATCATCGAGGTTGTCAATGTCACTGGGCTCCAAGTCTCTTCCCCCCAGAATGTCCTGAGGCAGTCGTGCATCTCGACCGAAGAGGAGATAAAACGGGGAGTATCCCGTCGAGGAGTGAACCTGACTATTATAAACCATCACAAGCTCAGGAAGATACTCCTACCAATTGCGCTTCCTCTCTGGCGTCAAAGTTCTAAGCATATCATGCATCGTTCTATTGAATCGCTCGCATTGAGCGTTGCCCTGGGGGTGATATGGGCTTGTACGACTCTTGGAGATGCCATAGATACGACAGAGTTCTTTGATAACACTAGCTTCAAAGCTGCGCCCCTGGTCTGAGTGAAGCCTAGAGGGGCAGCCATAATACACAAACCAGTGCTTGACAATGGCCCTGGCTGTAGTTTTAGCAGACTGGTCTTTCGTGGGTACAGCCATTGTAAACCGCGTGAACATGTCAGTCATGACTAAAACATTCTCATAGCCACCCACAGACATCTCTAATCGGGTGTAATCCATGGCCAGCACCTCCAGAGGTGTGGTCACATTAGTGCATGTCAATGGGGCTCGGATAGTTGGAAATACATCTTTGGCAAGTGCACAACGCTTACACTGCTTCACCCACTCCTGTACATCTCGGCTCATTGAGGGCCAGTAAAAACTGCGCGTCATCCGTGCAAGTGTACCCTTCTGACTAAAATGACCCCCGTGCTCATGCTCCATACTGAACACATGTCTCCACATGGACTCCGGTAATACCAACTGGTGCACCTCTTCGCCGTCTCTGGGATCACAAATGCTACGAAATAGGACACCATGACGGATGCTCAGTCGATCCCATTGCGAGGCCAGTTTTTTTAGTTCCGGGGCCATTTCCTGTAACTGATTCTTATTGGGCCGAGCGTTACATTTCGTTGCCCTTGCAATAGGGCCCACGACAGGATCGTCTGCCTGAAGTTGCTGAAGCTCCTCCCAGCTATACCCAGAAACCTTCGCTGTAACAGCAGCTTGAGAAGCCACCTGCACACTAGGCTTTCTTGCGTTTGCCTTCGTTCCAGGCCATAGACAGGCACGCACTTCCTCAGCCTGAATGACCAGAAAGTCTTTATCAGTGTCGCTGACCTCAGGCTCCTGTGCTTGAGGGAGCCGAGACAGCACGTCCGCGTTGGTGTTCTCCCGCCCCGGCTTATAATGCACTTCAAAATCATACTCGGCTAACTGGGCGACCCACCTCTGCTCCACTGCCCCGAGGTTAGCTGTCTCGAGATAGCGCAGAGGATTATGATCAGTCACTACAACAAATCTAGAGTACATTAAGAAGTCCCGGAATTTTTCTGTTATTCCCCATTTAAGGGCTAGTAACTCGAGCTTAAATGCACTATAGTTATTGTCATTTCGCTCGGAACCCCGGAGGCCTCGACTAGCAAAGGCGACAACGCGATCCACCCCCTCTTGCCTCTGGCTGAGCACTGCCCCCAACCCAAGAAGGCTCCCATCAGTGGTAAGGGTGAAAGGGAGTGAAAAGTCAGGGTACGCAAGTACCGGAGATGACATAAGGTGCTCCCTTAGCTTATCAAAAGCCTCTTGACACTCTCTACTCCACACAAAGGGAACAGACTGGCCTCCACTCTCTTTCTTACCCTTTCCCATTAGGGAATATAACGGCTTTGCTAGAGGGGCGAAGTTCGGAACGAAACGCCTGTAGTATGACATAAACCCAACCACTTGCCGCACATCTTTTGTACTCCTGGGCACCGGCCACTCACGGAGTGCCTTGACCTTTTCCATGTCCACTTGAACACCCTCCGCAGAAACAATATGGCCCAAGAATTTGACCTCTGACTTTAACAGGAAGCACTTGCTCGGTTTAAGCTTAAGCCCATGTTCCTTCAGACGACTGAATACTAGATCCAGTTTCTCACAGTGGCTATCGAAATCGCTGGAAAAGACCAGGACATCGTCCAGGTATATCAGTAACACGTCAAATGCCAGATCGCCTAGAACTACCTCCATTAGCCTCTGAAATGTGGCAGGGGCGTTGCACAGACCAAATGGCATTCTAGTCCACTGGAATAAGCCAAATGGGGTGGTAACAGCCGTTTTCTCCTGATCGTCTTCATGAACAGCCACCTGAAAATAGCCTGCTGTCAAATCTAGCGACGAGAAGAGCTTCGCCTTTCCAAGGGCATCCAATGACTCCTCAACCCTTGGGAGCGGGTAGGCGTCCTTCCACGTGACGACGTTTAGCTTACGGTAATTACAACAGAACCGTACGGATTGGTCTGGCTTAATGACAATTACAGCAGGGGAGGCCCACGGGCTGCAGCTTTCTTTGAGTACCCCCTGTGCAACCAAGTCCTGCACGTGTTTCTTAAACTCTTGAAATATGTGTGGAGGTATACGCCGGTGCCTTTGCTTAATTGGCCTTGCATCTCCAGTCTGAATATGGTGGGTCACCATGGTGGTGTACCCAAAATCACTTTTATGCTCGGAGAACACATCCCGGTGTTTCTTGAGAAGGTTGTCCAGCTTCTGCACCTGAGGTGGTGTCAGACCCTCGAGATTGGCGTGTACCGGAACAGACAGTGGTCCATCCCCCTCTACTGACTTGACCTCTCCACGGCTGACCTTCCTCACGTACACTCCTCCATTCACCTCCTCCACGGACACTACCTCCCTTGGTATGATCGCATCGGGCTTACTCAACTCTGCCACCCTGCATCTTGGGAACAATGTGATGGTCTTCTCACTTGAGTTGAGTATGCGCACTGGGACCTTCCCCTCAGTAGCCTGGGCCAGAACATTGGCCACCAGTAGACCGCGAGGGAGACTGGCACTGGCAGATGCCTCAACCAGCACTTTGCATGTTGCTCTGGGTGGTATCCTACAGCGACCTTCAATCACCTTCTCACTGAACGGGGGGATGGTGACAGCCTGCTTCCCTGCAACTTTTACGAACCCTATCCGTCCGTTTGGACCCACACACCGTTTCTCTTCTTCCATGGTGGCCAGTATACGGCGTAGGCTGGCATGGCCTGGCTGTGGAGTACCTCGGTCCAGCTTCTTAATACCCTTGAAATCAGTCAGAAAGCCCTTGAGCTCTCCGATTATGTTCATCCCTAAAATACCAGGTGCTTTTCCCTTTTCCTTCTTGTCACTGCAACTGTCCTTCAGCACAAAAACACACCGACCCTTCAACAGTCTGCCCATACACTCAATATCGGCCTCCAAACACCTGACCACTGGAATTTCAAGGCCATTAGCCGCTGTTAGACGAACCCATTTAGCTGTTGACAGACAGCACTCAGTCCCCTGGAAATGTTCCCGGAAATAGCTCTCTGGAATGGTAGTGACCTCGGAACCAGTGTCTAAAAGGCAGCTGGTCTTTACACCATCTATCAAAACATCAATTGTGAAGCACTCCCCAAATGCACCACTAGAAGTTGCCGAGTCCCTCTCGTTAGCCTGGATAACAGCTCTAATGCCAGCTGAAGCCAAACCACTAGCCAAACCGCTATGGCCTTGTGTGTCGCCTTCGGCTTGGCCCTCTGTTGTGGCAACGGCTGCCATCTTCGCCCTATGCTCTGCTGGTTTACCCTGCCGACACATGCGGCTCGTGTGACCAGGTTGATTGCAGGAATATCAAATGAGTCGCCCTTCGTCGTCTCTTAGAGGTGGTCTAGTAGGTCTAGTAGGCATTGCAGCCCGCTGCCTGCCATGAACTGCTTTGAAGAGCTCCTCCTGGCGGGCGGCAAGACTTTGGATAGCTTCGTGGAGTGATGTCAAGGTCAGTGGAGAAGATGCTTCTTCAGCAGCTGTTGCATGAACCGCTCCTCGCACTGGGCCTCTGTCTGCAGCTGCGGGGGCTTCTTCTTCTTCAGACCATGTGATGGCCGCATTCATCAGGTCAAGGAAGGCCAGAGCTGGTTGTGCTTTCTCCTGTCTCTTTGTTTCTCGCCGTAAGAAGTCATCTCTTAGCCCAAGCACAAATTGTTCTTTCAGCATTTTGTCGGGATCTTGAATTCGCTCCGGGTCTCGCCGTTTCAGCTTCCGCAGTTTTTCCTGAAGATCATAAGCATATGCACGTATCTTTTCACCTGGCCCTTGCTTCCTGTCATAAAACTCTCTAAGGCGAGCACCAACGGGGACCTTGTCGCCATATGTTTTCTCCAGAACATCAAAGACTTTTGTAACATCAGTATTTCCTTCACTTAACAGAAACCTAACCATCAGTTTTGCTTCTCCCTTGAGGTGCTGTCTGAGCAACTCAATTTTATCTTCTTCTGGAACTCTGGCTATCTTGAAACTAGACTTCATGGATGCTATCCACTCCTCAACGCATGGTTCACCTTGGGCTGGGCTACCGGTGAAATCGGAACATTTTCTCTCTCTTGGAATATACAAAGATGCCGGGGTCTTGGCCTGCTGTTCGATAACAGTTTTAGCCATCATCAGAGCCTCCCTCTGATCTTGTCTGGCCTGATCAAGGAGTGCCGCTTGTTCCCCCAGCTTAGCTGTCTGAGCTGTAACTGTTTTCTGGAGATCCTCAACTTGCTTCTTTATCTCTTCCATCTCAGACATGATGAAGCATAAACTATAAAGCTACAAGAAATTATCCTGTTCATGACGCCATTATGCAGCGGACGGGACCTACGTCCGCTTAGTAGGGGTAAATCACTCTTCCCTGAATGGCTGGAAGTCAGAAGATCTAGGTCCCTAACCCCCAGGCCTATTAGTCTCGTGTCTACTCTGCCTGCTCAGTTGAAGTACAATAGCTTAGGCTTTAGGATTTGGACCGGTCACGGTGAAGACCTAAAGAACAGGATATCAGTAAGTATCGGTGTGTGTGACTTACCCTGTATTCCCCCTAACTACTATACTTTAAAGACAGAGGATGAGACGCCCCTACTTCAGAGAAGATGGAAAAACACCACAATAAAAGCAATAGTGTAAAAGTTGAAAAATGAGTGGTTATTTATTATACTAAATACTAGTCTTCTTATACTAGGTAAAATAGAAAAGTAAATGAAAAATAAAAATAGAAATATATATATATATATATCAAATGTAAACCATATAGGAATAGTTTCCCTATCAAGCTGTAACCACCATATAATGTTCAAAACCTTATATTAACATCCACTTCACCAGAGTGGCTCAGTAACACTTTCACAGTTTGGCTTAAACAACACTATCAGCATGTATCTCTAATACAATACACTGCAGATCAACCTCATATGCACATAGCAACAGCATATGCTCGTTAATGCAATTCACACAACAGTAACATTAGTATGTAAATTGTAACCTCAGAAACGGTTTTGCACAATACACATAATCACACTCAATGTCCACTCTCAGTTCAATGTTCCTTTTGGTTCGGATTGTCCACGTTACGTATGTGCCGACCGTTCACCAATTGAACATGTCCATCACGAGCACGTTGCTGTCCGTTGAGAATGATAGAGTCACGTGTGGCAGGGTAGCCTATTTACTCACCAACCGCACCGTGTATCAATGGCGTGAGAGAGGGAGGGAGAGGGAGAGCGCAGGTGAGATGAGCCACAGACACGTCCCGGTCTGTAGCAGTGAACTGGCTGGCTCTTCGTCCTCTGGCGTGACAAGCTTCCAACGTTGGCGACGGGCTAGTAATATAGCTGAATAATCAACACTTTTCACTACCTAGCGAGGTCATTCGCCTCGCACTATGCGAACTATACTTGTTAATGATAAGACACCGGATGAATCTTCAATGCTGATGGCGTGGAGTCTTCCGCTCTTCCACACGCCACTCAAGCCGTAACTGTTCCGTAGCTCAGATTAAAACATGTAGCACACGCAATAACTAAGAGCTAAACTGTTATTTAACGGATATATCATACCGAAATCTCCGTCAGCATGGGACCTCTCAGAGCGCCGCCATCTTCTCTGCTGCTCTCCGCCAACTCACTCTAGTCCCGCCCTCTCCTCTCCTCCCATTCGCCAGTGCACCTGCATGCAAGTCATTGATTGGCCGAGCCTAAGGCCGAGTTCATGGGTGCGATTGGGTGAGGCTATTTTGAGGGAAGGTTATCGTAGATATCAAACATATCATACATATACATATCAAGAAATATATGCACACTCTAGGTGTACACCTACACACTGTTCGATTAACGAAATGGTTGATGTCTTTAATAACAACTTAACCTCTTTGTGCAGATGCAAAATTGGGCCAATTTTCGCCTGTTTTGCACTGTTCTGTTTAAGCCTTTATAACTACAGTTGTGCTCACCACACACACTTGTTTAATGGCTTAAATTGGAGAAGACCCCTATACCTTTGTGGGTCTTAGATTAAAATAATAAAATTTCATAATCTTCATATAGATTATGGGCTGTAAATGCACAAACTCTTTGCAAAAAAAACTAAAACGAAGTTGTCATTCTTAGTTTACAGTACACTTCTGAAAGGAAAAGATGTAAAACAGGTCATATTTTACTGTCCTGGTGCACACACCACTTGTCAACATGTGTACAGAATTTTAGGGGGATATGTCAATCTACTCAGGTTCCATAAGCTAATTTGTAAACAGTGTATCCTGGTGTCCCTTAGGGTGTCCAAATCTATCCAAATGGATAAAATGTGCATCACAGTAAATCAAGAGATAATCAGCTTTTTTCAACAGATAAAGTATTCTGACTCATAAAACACATGTTTGTATCAACTAAATGAGGAAATTTTCATTTTTTTCCAAATAATTTGGGTTTTGATATATAGGGGTCCAAAAACCTCTCCGAAAATGAATACAATGCTTTTTTTGTCCATATGAAGCATTTTATTATGTTCTTTGAGGTAGTAGGATCATTACAATCACTTCACATTCAGAGGGTGATACATTTATTAGCTCCAGTTCAGTTTATGGTTCCAGAAATGTATTTCTTTCCCCTGGTACACACTGAAGTCACTGATGTGTAGCCCGTCTTGCTGTCAGTCAGGACAAATAACTTGAAGCCCCACTTTGTTGGCTTGTCCTTCAAGTATTGTTTCATCCCATGCCAAGCTTTTGAGGCTACCATGCGTTCATCAATGGCCAGGTTCCGATGAGGGTGGTAGTAAGCCCTGCATGCAATCAGGATCTGGTCATGCAAAGGCTTCAGGCGAAACAGGCCATCATAACCTGCTTGGCCTTTCAGCTGGTCATTGATGGCATCTGCTGTTGTGTCGCTCATGTGGAGGAATGCACCAATGGCCTCATACCTGTAGCCCGGCATCACACTGCAGGGAAAGGGGTGCTTGTGAAGCCGGTCCTTCCTCCATAGGTCACGGGCAGCAGATGTCTTGACAAGACCCAGGTACAGGACGATGGACAGATATTTTTGCATGTCCTCAGCATCCACATCAGACCATGGTGTATGCAGTCCCTGAGCATGTTTACGGGCTGCGTTGCCATTTGTGTTGTCACAGAGGAGCTTGAGGACATGTGTGCTGAAGAACAGCCGAAAGAGATCCAGGGGGCTGTAGGCTAGGGATCTGCGTGTTTAGTCGACTAGTCGATTAAACGTTGCTACCCTCGCTAGTCGGCACCAGAAATACTAGTCGGTTAAACTTATTATTTTATTAATGTACACATTTAAATTACATAGACAAAATTTGCACTGAAATTTCATGTTTTCCTGGTCAAATGTTGCTTTATAAAAAAACGAGCATCCGATATTAATGTTAACAACGCCGGATTAAATTATTATTATTTTTTAACTAAGGAAACAAACTGAACGCATTAGCCTGTTTGCCCTGCAAGTTAAACCAGCGAGGTGGAAAGAGTAAGTAGGCCTACCGCGTTGTTGAATAGCCCAATAAAACTAATCTAATGTCACGTCGATCAGAATGTGATTAACGGTTTCAAATGGCTCTTATAATATACGCAATATTTTTCCGGACAATGTTTAACCTTATAGATTAAATTGTGCTCAATTTTGACTGTTTTCTGAGTGTTTTCTTACTTTTAGATTAGTCGACTAGTCTAAATTTAAACTTCCGTTTCAACGTCAGGGAAATTAGTCGTTAGGAACATCCCTACTGTAGGCCTGCTGAAGGTCTAGCTGCACTCCTGGGGTCCTCTGGGGGCAGAAGGGGAACTGATGAGGCTCTTCATCCTCATCCGCCATGTCGTGCCATCCGTCCTCAGACTCGGGCTCCTCGCGGTGAGCAGGGCCTCCTTGACCTCGTGACCAGAGTCCTGCGGGGATCAGGAGCAGATTTCTGCCCTGAATTATTTAAAAGAAAGCAAAATAAAAAAAGTACACAATAAGAGCCACATAGTGTACTATGTTGTGAAATCAAAAATAAAAATGCTAGGCTTTTCCAAAAAAATAAAATAAATGCTACATTTGACATGGACTGCGATTCAGATTTACCCTAAATTAAGTTAGTTTACTTTATTTCGGTCACAAATTTATTTTCTTTACAAAGAGGTGTGTAGAAAGATATAATTCAATAATAATAAGTCATTTGACTGAAAATGTGTACCTACCCTTCTTACAATAACAACAAGTCTGTTCAGTAGAATCTCATGATCTATTGTATCAAAAGCTGCACTTAGGTCAAGAAGTACAAGAACAGACACAGAGTTTTGGTCGGCTGATAACAGTAAATCGTTAATAACTTTAACCAGTGCCGTTTCAGTGCTATGGTAGGGTCTAAATCCTGACTGGAATAATTCATGGATATGACTTATGCTACCATTTAGCCACAAGAAATTAGATAATAAATGCTATGTTTTACATGACTACTGTGACTAAAATTCAACCGATGCACAAATAAAGTTATTTTTAAGTTAATACAGTTAATACTTACATGTCAACAGCCACATACATCTTCGCCCTGGCAAAAGCATCTTCGACAACAGTCTATGCTTTCAGCCTCAGATCCACTTTCACTCTATCCCTCCGACGAACTAAAAACTCAAAAACGAACTAAAAATCTCCTCCACTACATCCGACAGGGACATATATTTTTTCGCCATCATATATATATATATATATACATCCTAAGCTTTCTGAAATGGTACGGCATTGCCAAAGGTAGATTTAACTAGCTGATAGCTATCCATGCGTAACACACTTCGAATTGTGATCTAAAATGGCTTCCGGGTGTTTTCAACAAAGGGCTGTGTGTTACGCGTCGATAGCGATCGGCTAGTTAAATACGTGTATGGGAATGCGATACCGTTTTAGAAAGCTTAGAATGTACTCTATTGGACGAAATAAGTGTCAATCGAAATAAAGCTTGTGTGAAGGATTTACCAGGCATCTTTGAAATGTGATCTTTTGCGCACGGCCATTTTAGAGCATGGACACATGTTGAGAAAAGGCTTAAATGTTAAAAACGGGCCAACCAAGGCAAAAAATAACCTCAGATTCTTGCAGGGGACATCTTAATCTTTATAACCAGAGGTAAGGTTACGAGTTTATTTATTTTACCGGAGCTTTTTATCGCAAAAGAAAGTTATGTGGTGACGAGCAAACATCACTCGTTTTTTTTCCTGTGGAGTGAGTAAGCATGTTGACAGTTTTACTTGTATGTATTCAGAATCTTGGAAGGTGTTTCTTGCTGCTGTGATAGTAAACGATTTTTTGGTGATGAAATAAAAACTTTAATTAACTTGCAAATGTGTTTAAATGTCTGCTATCTTACATGTGGTCGGGTCCATTGTAGATGTAGTAGTAGCTAGAGTCCCTAGATAGAGAGAGTACCGACAACTCAGGATTTGACGCCATTTTGATTCCATTCATTGCGGAGCCGCCGTATGGCGCTAGTGCATTTAACCGTGTATTCCATTATGTTCTCTATGTATGAGAGATGGGAATGGTCTTTTCCATGTTGATAATTAACAAATTATGTGAAGATGACAAAATAGAAGATTTATGACAATTAATAGCCATATGATAAAGAAGAAAATCACAGAGCTGGTTGTGATTTAACAGTCACAGACATTTAGAACCATGACAAAGAAGGAATTAACTAGACAGGTAGGCTACTCGAAATTAACCTGCGAATTACAAATAGGAACACGTTGGATAGTGGTGCAATGTGATATTTTTTTCATGCTAAACTAGATGCCGTGCATGCCAAAGGGGGAAAATAAATCTACTCTTAAAAGCTAGGGTTTATTTATTTATTTATTTATTGCATTTCTTTACATTACAATCATTTTACATTACAATCATTTAGCAGACGCTTTTATCCAAAGCGACGTACAGTAAGTGCATATAGAAAGGTCATTGAAGTAACTACAGAACAGATAAGAAAGCACATTATTCCCATACACGCAGGGGTGGCCAATTCCAGGCCTCGCGGGCCGGTGTGTATGCAGGTTTTTGCTGCCGCCAGTTAACAATTATTTAATTATAGAATAGAATCACTTTATTGTCATTGCACAAGTACAATGAAATTGAGGTAGCAGCTCTCAGACTCAGTGCAATTTATAAATAAAACTATACAAATAAATATAAATAAAACTATACAGTTCTACACTAATAAATATATACTCTATGCTAAGATAAAAACAAACAAACAACCACAATAAAACCCAAGACATATTGCACAACAGAAAAACATTCACAGGGATATTGCACGAACAGCCGTATATTGCACATACATGTATTTAAAAGTTCAGAGGTATTCAGGTCTGTGCAGTGTTAAGTCTGTGCAATCGTTTACACGATCTGATATTTTAATCTACATATCCGCGATATGAAAAGCAGCTGATGAATGTTCTTGTGCCGGTATGCGTCAATGCGTGTATTGTAGCATTTTATCGTTCTGTAATTTACAAGTGAATCGGTGATTGTGTGTATGACTAATTAGCTGATTGAACCGTGTTAACTGGCGGCAGCAAAAACCTGCATACACACCGGCCCGTGAGGCCTGGAATTGGCCACCCCTGTCTTAAACCATACTCTATAATAATGACATCACAAAAGTATCAAATATGTGCAAGTTAATTCAATACGCATATGGGACCATTACCACTGACCTGGCAGAGAACTGAGGATGAAGTGGCTTTCCATCCAACACGACTGACTCTGTTCTCCCATATTTGACGTCTTTTTTCCTCCGATGGAAATCTATATAGTTTATATCCCTTTTCCGTTCTGTTTGTGCAGCCACAAGCGCTACAACCTGTCATTTTTCTTTAAAATCGATATCCGTCCGATCCCGATCCTGTCTGCGATGGACTCAAAATGGCTCCACGCAATCACGTGACCAGATTTTTCCGAACCCTCTATGTCGGTACTCTCTCTATCTAGGGACTCTAGTAGTAGCTACAGTGTAGCAGCATAGCATGCTACGTTCATGAATTACAAGCTAATGGTGGCAGATAGAAACGTGATATTTCGCACGCTGATAGGATATTAAGTACTGATTATGATCATATGCGGTAGGGATGCACCGATACCGATACCAGTATCGGTATCGGGGCCGATACCATGCTCATGTACTCGTACTCGTACTCGTAAAAATGTACCGATACTCCAAAACCGATACCAACTGTCAGGGCTAGCGTGGGAACGAAGGACCAGACGCGACAGTAGGGGTTTCAGAGGATGCTCACTGAACACCTCAAAGCGGGAGCGAAACCCCGCAAACAGGGACTAATAATAAACAAACAAAATATAACTCTCCACCCCAGGAGAGATACCGCTAACAACTGAAAACAACCCTAAAGGCGAAAAAACTCTTAACACTTTATGCAATGCAATAACAACGAAAAAACCCCTATAGCTAACAACGAAAGAACCGAAACCAAAAACTCTCTTGCAAAAAGAGATAGCCCTGAATACACGGGCAGTAACAATAATGGTAAAAGGAAAGACAACGCGAAAACAATTGCACCCTCGGTACGTGGCTATAACGCCCGATAAATGGTGAAAGAAATGAAAACAAAATAACGCTTACAGTTTCCAAACACGAAGAGAGCAGGGCTGGAAAAGGACGAAGGTCCAAGGATACCGGCTATCTTCGTAAAAAGATTGGCAATATGGAAGCGTCAAATAATGCTGACGTGTGGTTTAAATACTGCCAGGAAACCCTGACCGGTGAACACACTGAACTGAAAACCAAAACCTGAAACGGACTAGGAAAACAAAGAAGGGACGCAACATGAGCGCTCCCCAGGGAAGTGGACAATATACACAGAGCAGGCAGAGAAACCATGACACCAACGTCCAAACGTCCGCACGCTAATGCTATCACCTTAGCAACACCTAATCCTGACCTGCGTGCTCACGCTCACGCTCACGCCACGCCCTCCTTCACGAGAAATCAAGACAAAATGGCGAAAGTTTGGAAGTACTTTGAGGTAGACGAATCTGACCAAACTGTAGCAAAATGCAAGCTCTGCTCAGTGAAAATATCAAGAGGTGGCACGAAGGCTAGTTCATTCAATACTAGTAACTTGATAAAACATCTCAAAACTCGACACGAGTAGTATAAATAGAATGATGCACAAAAGACTACAGTTTTATTTTGGTTATTATTTATGTTTATTTATTTATTTTTATTGGACCTCATTTGATTTAAATAATCAGTAAATTGATAGACTGTGCTCCATCAACAGGAGAAAATAAACACAGTATCTTCAAAATCAGCCGTCTCATTATTGTGGTATTATTATACAGTATTATTATAAAGTACTCATACTTAAAAAAACACACAAAAAATGGTATCGGTATCGGTATCGGCGAGTACTCAAAAGTGAGTACTCGTACTCGTACTCGGTCTGAAAAAAATGGTATCGGTGCATCCCTAATATGCGGGTTATGGTGATAAATATGGTAATATCCATATTTTCGTAACTTGAATATCACGAGCAACGTATTTATGACGTGTCATAAAAGTAGAAGACGCGTGCGTCTCTGCCACTAGGGGCAGGCACAAACAGGTTAAGTAACGCATTGAACAGCGTTGCACCAATTAAAATTAAAATTAAAAAAAGGTCACATGATAAAATATCGCCATGGATAAACAGCTCTATCCGTGACCTAAAGAGATTATGTAGAACAGCTGAACGGACATGGAGGAAAACTAAACTAGTGATCCACCATAGCATTTTGATGGAGCGTATAGCTTCTTACAACACTGCTATTCGTAACGAGAGAAGAACCCACTTTTCAAAGATCATTGCAGAGAGTGGCAGCAACTCAAGGGTACTGTTCTCAACTATTGATCGATTAATAAACCCCAAGCCAGCCTCTGACATTCTTAGCCTGGCTTCTGCCTCAAAATGTGAGGAATTTGCACAATTTTTTAACAGCAAAATAACAACCATTAGAGCGGGTATTGTAAGACACATCAATAACTCGTATGATCTGCCCTGCAACAGACCAGCAGTTATGAGGAACTTTAGTAGCATCTCTGATGCAGAACTCCACAAAATTGTAATACAGAGTAAAACTTCAACTTGCTGTCTTGACCCTGTCCCTACAACATTTTTTAAAAATGTTTTTAATAGTGTCTCCACTTCGGTCCTAAAAATAATGAACACATCTCTCGAGACCGGAACGTTCCCCAATGCATTTAAAACTGCTGTCGTGAAGCCACTATTGAAGAAACCAAATTTAGACTATAGTGTCCTAAGTAATTACAGGCCTATATCCAACTTACCTTTCATGAGCAAGATACTTGAAAAAGTAGTTTTTAATCAACTAAACAACTTTTTACATGATAATGGTACTCTAGAGAAGTTCCAGTCTGGTTTTAGATCCAGTCACAGTACAGAGACTACTCTAACCAAAATAGTTAATGACCTTAGACTTAATGCTGATGCAAACAAGGTCTCAGTTCTTATTCTTTTAGATTTAAGTGCCGCATTTGACACAATTGACCACAGCATTCTAATCAATCGTCTTGAAAACTGGGTTGGTCTCTCTGAATGTACTCTTAATTGGTTCAGAACATATATTACTGGAAGACAATTTTATGTTAGTCTCGGAGATTATATGTCACAGAAATATGACGCATCTTTTGGTATTGCACAAGGAAGCTGTCTTGGTCCCCTTCTTTTTTCATTGTACATGCTACCACTAGGTAATATCATCAGAGAACACAATGTTAATTTTCATAGCTATGCTGACGATACGCAATTATATATTTCTGTTGAGCCAAATGACATAGATGCCTTATGCTCCCTGACTACCTGTCTGTCTGCAGTAGAACAATGGATGAGTAATAATTTTTTAAAACTAAATGAGGATAAGACAGAAATACTCTTAGTTGGCCCCAAAGCTAAAAGGGATGCACTTTTGAATATGTTAGGAAATTTGGCTCATCAGAATAGATCGGAAGTAACAAGCTTAGGTGTAATATTAGACTCCGACTTAAGTTTTAAAACACACATAAATAAAGTGACCAAGACAGCATTCTTCCATTTAAGAAATATTGCCAAAGTCCGGCCGTTTTTAACCCAGCAGGATGCTGAGAAGTTAGTTCATGCATTTATTTCAAGTAGACTGGACTATTGTAATGCTCTTTTAACTGGTATTCCAAAAAAGTCCATAGAGAAATTACAGCTAATTCAGAACTCTGCTGCTAGACTTTTAACAAAAACAAGGAAGAGAGAGCATATTACTCCTGTTTTAGCTGCACTGCACTGGCTCCCTGTATCTTTTAGAATTGATTTTAAAGTCCTTTTATTTGTATACAAAGCTCTCAATGGTTTAGCACCCTCGTACATTTCAGACTTCCTGTCTTTTTATTTGCCAACTCGAGTTCTCAGATCCACCACAGCCGGCCTATTAAACTTACCTGTGGTAAATCGCAAAAAAAGCGGTGAGAGTGCTTTCTGCTATTATGCCCCGAAACTCTGGAACACTCCCGCAGGACCTTAGAACAGCAGACTCAGTTGGCACTTTTAAAAAACAGCTCAAAACATACATTTTTAAACTAGCTTTTGATTGATTGATTTGTCTTATATTAGCTCTTTTAAACTAGCTTTTAATTGATTTATTTGTTTTATCTTCTTATTTTACTATTTATCATTTTGTTTCCTATTTTTTATGTTCCCTTAATATTTTATTACTACCCTTATCATTTTTATTGTCTTATTTTTCCTTTTACCTGTTCCTATTGAATTTTAACTCAACATTTTTACTGTTTTAAATTTTCTTATGCCTTACTTTTATTCTCTTTTATTTTTATTTTTATGTGTCATTTTGTGTGAAGCATTTTGAGCTGCATTCTTTGTATGAAAGGTGCTATACAAATAAAGTTATTATTATTATTATTATGTGTTTATTAGGTTTTGTGTCAAACTGTATAGCTTATTATGGCATAGCATAGCTTGTAAATGCATTATGAAAAGGAAATTAGTCATGAATTTACATTAACTACACGAATATCATTCAGGAAGCCTTAGTGTATGTGTTATGTCTGTCAATTACAAATGTTTTTACATGGAGATTGAATGGTGAAGTTATGATATTGTATATGTGTACAGTGACACCAAAAAAATGATGTACATTGCTGAGATTGTCCCTCACATATTGCCACTGCTGGATTGTCACTGGAGTGATTCAAAATGAGTACTCTACCAGGTCTAAGCATGCAACAGTACGGTCGCCACCTAAGACAGGAACCGTCCACCTTCCAAACCCAAGTTACACATCTCTCACAGCTGATATGTATTATTGTTGGCTTCTCATACCATAGTTATGCTGACGATACTCAACTCTTCCTTTCTTTCCCTCCCTCTACCCAACAGGTGAAGGAGAGGATATCTGCTTGTCTGGCCGACATCTCTGAGTGGATGACTACCTATCGCCTGAAGCTCAACCTCAACAAGACAGAGCTCCTCTTCATGCCATACAAAACCTCCCCACTACTTGACCTCTCCATCACCGTTGACGGGACCGTGGTGGCTGCCTCCCGCTCTGCAAAGAACCTGGGGGTGGTCCTAGACGACCAGCTGGACTTCAAAGACCACATCAGGGCGACGGCACGGTCCTGCAGGTTCCTTCTGTACAACATCAGGAGGATTTGACCGTACCTGACCACCTACTCCACCCAGCTTCTGGTCCAGACTATGGTCACCTCACGCCTGGACTACTGCAACTCCCTGCTCGCAAGCTTACCAGCCTGCGCCATTCTGCCTCTTCAACTGATCCAGAACGCAGCTGCCCGGCTTGTGTTTAACCTCCCGTAATTTTCACGTCACCCCCCTGTTGAGGTCACTCCACTGGCTGCCAGTTGCAGCTAGGATCAGGTTCAAAGCTCTGACCCTGGCCCACACTGCAGCTAATAGGACAGGCCCCGTCTACCTGCAGGACCTGATCCGGACCTATGTTCCTGCTCGACCACTTCGCTCATCTACAGCAGGGCGTCTCGCACTTCCCCCCCTCCGTGTCAATGGCGCTCGCTCCTCCCGACTGCGGAGCTTTTCCACCCTAGCTCCCCAGTGGTGGAACGAACTTCCCATTCCCCTACGCTCAATACCAACCCTGCCTGCTTTCCGTCGTGGCCTGAAAACACACCTTTTCAGGCTCCACCTGGACTAATACTAATCTAGGACCTCATGGTATGTCTTCTTGTTGAACTGTGTATTCAAGTTTATACTATTTAGAATAGAATTGTAGTAGAGCTGATTTAACCAGTTCACTGTGAACTGCATTGTGTTCGTTACTAGGGATAGCTGCTACTGTATGGGAAGAATGTGCTTTCTTATCTGTTCTGTAGTTACTTCGATGACCTTTCTATATGCACTTACTGTATGTCGCTTTGGATAAAAGCGTCTGCTAAATGACTGTAATGTAATGTAATGTAATTGTTCAGTATTACCATCTGCATTGAACAGCAACACACTAACCGCAGCATACCAAGAGAGAAAAGTGATTGACAGTACTGTATGTACATCATTGGGAGGAGACTTCAGTGGTGTGTCTTCTCCTATGTTGTGAGACAAGGTCACCAAAAGCAAATGCGGCTCCACTATTGATGGTGGAACATTTGTGTGGTCTTCTACAGTACTCTCAGAAAACGTATGAGAGTATGTAAAAGGCTTGGGTATGTACGGGTCTTCTGAACTGATTATGATGAATTTCTGAATACAGTATATACTGTAGTCTATAAAAACCTAATAACATACAATTTTAGAACTATTAAAAAACTTAATAAGTCTGTAATTTCAGAGAAATATTAATACTGTAATTGGGACGTCAACAACTACCACTCGGGGGTCACTGTGGATAGGGTTAAAGGCTGCCTCCCATGCTCCATGATCACAGCCTTTTACCTTTTGTGTTCAGCTCTTTTTCTACAGGTTTGATGTTCTATTTTTTTCCTTTACCTGTTTATCTGGGTTTTTCTTTTGGTTTCTCAACCTCCTGTTACGCCTAATTAATTAGTGCATGAGGTTCTTTTGTTATTTATTCTCACTGTTTATCGAGATATGCCTCCGTTTTTTGAGGCTGTTTTGATTTACCTTGTGCTAGGGAAGTTTTGCTCCCGTTCTTTTGTTTACCCCTTCCTGGTGCGGTTTCTTACGCTTTTGTGGCATATTTTTTGAGATACGTTTTTAGACTCCTTATCAGTCTTGTTTTATTCTCCGAACCTTACACCAACCCTCACAGAATCTCAAAGTCAGAATGGAAGAACCAGCGACTTTTAAGGAGACTTACAAAATGCTGCCTAACCAAGGCGCTATAGGGGTTACTCCTGAGGAGGCTATCCTAACTCTGCAAATTCAACAAGTTCAGTTGATGGAACAATTGCAGAGCCAGGGTGACTGCCTGCAAAAGCTAATGGAGAGCCTTTATAGACTTTCGATGGCAGTCAATCCTCCCCCAGTAGCACAAGCACAAACCCGTACCCATGCCACATACTATTAAGGAGCCCAAACTCCAATTACCGTCACGTTATGATGGGGAATTGGGGAAATGCCATCCATTTTTAACACAGTGTCTTATAGCTTTTCAAGCACAACCCTCCCGCTTTACTACACCAGAATCCCGCGTAGCATTTATTTTGTCCCTCCTGTGTGATCAGGCTCTCACCTGGGCTGACTCTCTGATTCGGTCCAATGCCTCTGTAATCCGTGATTCAATTCAGCTCATGAAGGAAATGCAGCTGGCTTTTGATCACGAGGTCTCAGGCGAGGAGGCAGCCAGGAGATTGACCAGCTTGCGCCAGGATACTGACACTGAAGCGGCTTTCGCTATCTCTTTTCGAGCTTTAGCCAGGGACACAGGTTGGCCTGACGGCCTGCTAAAATCTTTATTTTTACAAGCATTGTCCAACCCCATTAAAAATGCGTTTGCGATGCTCGAGCCACCCGCCATGTTCAGTGATCTGATCACCACGGCAATACACCTTGACAACCGGATCAGAGAGCGTGAACGTGAACTTAGCAGTCACTCGGTCCGTTTAAAATCCGCCTGGTCAGTAGGTATTCCACCCAGTCTCTCTACCTGTTCTCCTACTGATCAGGACAAGCAGAGAGACTGTTCGCTTCCTCATTTTTCCTACTCCCCGGTAATGTCTCCAGTTCCTCTTCCCGCCCCACCCTCCCTTAACGAGAAGTATATGCAGGTGGACGGTGCTTCTCTCCGCGAGCCGAAACTGGCTAAGCCGCGAGAGGAGTGGTGCCGTTATTGCAGGCGCAGGGGGCATTTGAAGAATTATTGCCCTAAATTGGGTAGTAATAGGGGGGCCGTGCTAGGAGAACCGGGTACCCTAGCGAGACATAATGGTACCGTCTCTCGGACGCTATTACCGGTTTGACTGCTTTGGAAAAAGCGCTCGGCAAATGTCGATGCGTTTATTGATTCCGGAGCAGCCGATTGTCTCATGGATGCCAAATGGGCCCGGGAACATAAAGTGTCCATACACCCTCTCATTCGGCCTCATCTGGTCACTGCCCTCGACGGCCGTCCATTGGGCACCGGGATTATGAAAGAGACCATGGGTTCCCTGACCATGACGCCTTCCACGAGGGTCATTTATAACTGATTCAGTTTTGTCGATTCCCAAAATTATCTTATAGTTTTGGGGCATTCATGGCTGGCCCGGCACAGCCCACAGATTAGTTGGGGTGGTGACAAGGCTGTCATTCTCCAACGAGGTTCCCAATGTGGGTCGACTGACAGTTCCCTTCACGTCTCGCGGGCATAGCCATTGCTCGGAGCTTAGTCAGGTCAGTGACATCAAAGAAGCTAATTCCCGGCCTGATCAAAGCAGTTCCGTTCCTCTCTCCGAGGAGAAGAGAGAGAGCATCGTGGGGAGAGGGGCGTCTGATTTTCCCCTGCCAGTTAAAGTATCAGTCTGCTCCCGCAAAGGGGGTTCATGACTCTCACCCTCAGGTCTTTTACGCCTTTCACCCAACCCCACTCATTCTGGGAGGCGCGTTCGTGCGGCACGGCCAAACAAGAGGTTGCAGCCGACAGGCGTCATTTTTCGCCTCCATTTCGGTGTTTGGATATTGCCCGGCTATTATTTCTCACACCTGTTTTGAGTTTCCTGCCATTTATAAATAGCTCAGGATTTCTGTATTCCTACACTTCGAGAACTGTTGACAAACAAAGCCAGTAAACGGTATAGGAATTCGGTCACTGCATTTCTGGTTTGTACAAATAAGAAATGCAGGAAGTCCGGTTATGATTAGGATTAGATTGGTTTATTAATCCAATTTTTCCTTTTGTGTTCAGCTCTTTTTCTACAAGAGTTTAGGTAACAGGTTTGATTTTCTATTTCTTTCCTTTACCCATTTATCTGGGTTTTTATTTTGGTTTCTCAACCTGTTACGCCTAATTAATTAGTGTGTGAGGTTTTTTCTTATTTATTCTTGTTGTTTTTCGAGAGACGCCTGTTTTGATTTGCCTTGTGCTATCCCAGTTTTAAATGTATGTTCAGAAAAACGTTAGCTAAATACTGAACAACGTCACCATTTTTTCAGCCAGACATTTTCACTGAGTCAGCTGAATTTTTCACGGTTTAAAACAGGAATAAGGCCTGAGATTAAGCTTGCAAAACGGTTTGATACAGTTATATAATTAACTCCTTTGTGTAGTGACCCTACTGGCGTAGACCCTGGGGTCTACATCACATAACATCCACGTCAGAAATCGAGGTACCATGGAACCCTGTATATCGTATTCATCAGCGCGAGTTGGGCTATTATTGGGCCAAATATGAAGTTCCTACGTGCCACCATTCTTCCGTATTTCATATGTATATTGACCACTTTACAGTGTGATCTAAATGAGAGCGAATCGGGTTGAAGATAGTGGACATTTAAATATATTTAGAAGTTGGTTACAGTTCTTCTTTAACCACCAAAACATGTTATCCTATCATAGCAACCATATAAAACACATAAGGTCCTGGATATACAGTGCTGCTAGAAAGTTTGTGAACCCATCTAAGTAAGTCCAAAACTTGATAAAGTGAACCCAGCTCAACAAAAAACACAAAAAACATTATTCTTTTATAATTTATTTATTGAGCAAAATTATCCAACATTAAATGCTTTGTTGGAAAAAGTTTGTGAACTCTTGGTTCATATGTATTTTTAAAGTATCATATTTAATATTTGGTCGCATATCCTTTGCATCCTGCTACTTCCTGAAGTCTGTGACCCAACATTATCAAAAAAGTCTTGATATCTTATTTTTTGGTATTCCTACAAGCGATACTATACTATACTCTGCATTTGAATCGATCTCTATGGGAACTGGGGGGTGGGACTATATTTAGCTGTAAATTACACTGGAACAGACACTCCAATGTTTTACACATTTTGTAAAATATTTAGCTAAATGTTTTGTACATTTAGTTTAATATTTACCAAAAGGATTCACACATTTAACTCTATAAACTTCACCCCTAGTGGTTGAGACGTATCCATCTCAATTACAGTATTCATCTTTGTCTGAAATGATAAACTACAGCTTTAAGAAAACCCTGTAAATTTTGACGCAGTATTGTTTAAAAGGGTAGCCTCTTGCAAAAACCTCAGCTTCTCCAGTTACACCGCAGTGTAATAAAAGAGGAGGGTGCTATTAATAACCCAAAGCCACATCCACAGACTGTTTATACACGCTAAGAAAATTATGTTCACGTATAAAAACTACAAATATTTTTAAAACATTGTACAAATGAGCATTCGCCGTTTTCCCTTGCTTACTGTACTATACAGTACCTGATGCACTTTCGGTTTAGAAGACACCTAATTCTTTTCTCCAAAATCTCTCGTATAAATATGTTTAAGAAACCAACTACTTACCGGTATATTCCGCTACAGCTGTTTTCTGATTAACCCTGAAGAGTTTATCTTGTTACATTTTTCCAAAGTCCCGTACAGTCTACATTTCCACAGCGACCACCTATCGCACTTAGGGCTGAAATACATTGCTGTTGTTGTGTAAAAACACGTGCACTTTTGTACATGTATGTACATGTGTGTAAATGTATTGAAATACATTGGTCAACTTATGTTATGGTTATTATGTATATACTGTATGTGACTATTCTGAAATAAATGTATTATGTTGCAACTTTCTGAATGATACAGTTTCTTTCAATTCAAACTTTAAACCATGGATGTGCAGGGAATATTTTTTGAGATATTGACATTTAAATAAAACTAGTAGAAACTAGGTGGAAATTGCCTCTGGAGGGCCAAAGTAAATAGAGTTAACTCTAAATGTATGAAAATTTTACAAAATGCATGAATCCATAGGTGTAGATTTAGGTGAGAGGCAGGGGGGGGGTCCTGTCCCCCCCAATGTTTGGAAAGAGTCAAATTGTCCCCCCCCCAACCATAACTTATCCCTCTCCCATGTAAAGCTTACATTCAATAGAGGCTGCAACAACGGTAAACATTACTTAAAATTATGCGAAAAGATATATAACGCCCGTGAACATAGTATGAATTATTGACGCACCCCCTTGCTACTTCAGTAGCAATGGTTTATCCCATGGCCACGACATGTTTGAGTTCACGAAAGCACAAATGGGATATGTAGTGAACAAATAGAGGTGATTGCTCAGCCTATAATACTATGGACTTCAATTCCCATAACAGTGTTTTAGCCAGTTATGGATATGTTGTAATCAGGTTGGTTGTAATGGAGAAGTCAGACCGCAAAAAAAGACAAGAAACTTCACGGTGTATGAAATCGAGATGCTCGCTACGGGGGTAGAGCAAATGGTTTGTTTGGTGCATAGACGGCCTTTGCTACGTTTCATTCGTTTCACCTGAAATGGTCCTCTCAACTGAAACCCAAATCAAAATCCCCACAGTGAATAAAACTTTTATTAAAAGAAATGCCGACCCAGTAGTTTCCCCATCCATCTAGGATATGTAGGCGCTATTCCTAACTTAAGCTATTTCAGTGATGACACTATCTTTACCGAACCTACTCCTCTACAGTCTATGCCTTATATATAGTTACGTAAAAAAGTAGCCTGCATTTTTTTTTCATAACAAGATAGCTATTACAGCCGCGAGTGCGATAACATTAGTTAGCGCTGTAAAAATGTTGATGTTGCTGGAATAGAGAATCTCTTCAGGGTTAATCATAAAATAGTTGTAGCTTCTTAAAGGTAGGCTATTTGGTTCTTTAAACTGTTTATTTTGTTTATTTTATTGCCCTGTGCAGTGCAACTTGAGAGGCCGGTGTATTCACAAGCAGTGACACTAACAATCCTGCATCGGAATTATGAGGCTTTTCTTAAAGTAGCCTAATTACAATTTCAGAGAAATGTGAAAACCATAATTGGGATGTTGACGACTACCAGTAGGGCAGTGGTTCCGAAACTCCGTCCTGAGAGCCCCTGCATATGCTGGTTTTCGTTCCAACCACAATTGCAATCCCAGAATTTTAACAAGGTGTTGATTTTGATTAATTAGGTGTTTTTTATGTTTAGAGGGATTTCAGGGGGATTTTAGAGGGATTTCCCTTCTGAAGCCACATTATGTTAGCAGTAGCTATGCTTGTCATAAAGTCTATAAACGGCCCTGACCACAGCAATTTCTCAATGATGTTATTTTTGATAGAAATCAGATTCCTTGTATTAGAGCTCCAAGTGTAATAAACAATGTTGGCGATGTAGGAGACACAATGCGCTAGGCTACAATGTGCATTGCTTTGCTCATGGGAATGGTTGAGGGTCTGGGTCCAATAGTCATGGTTTGCTACTGTTGGATGTTATATTATTAGTGTCTCCCTCCATTATCATCACAAAGAAAATGTACTGTTTGTGGTACCCCCAATGTTCAAATGAAACCTACGCCCCTGCATGAATCATTCAGCTAAATATTTAATCAAATGTATGAACCTTTAGTTTCATACATTTAGTAAATGTTTCATCCATTTAGCAAAATGTTTTATACATTTATTTTGTTGTTGAAGTGGACATTCATGGCAAATGTTTATTTTTAATTTATTTAACCTTTATTTAACCAGAAATACCCCATTGAGATCAAAATCTCTTTTGCAAGAGGGACCTGACATTAAACTCAAGTTTAACAAGTCATTTGACAATGAGGTTACAAACATCATATAGGTAGGAGACAGTAAAAAAACAGAAATTAATTAACAGTGCGTGGGTGTGAGCAAATGTTGACTGGACCCCGGCCAGTGTGTGCTTTATATTAAAATAATATTTATACAAAAGAACAAAATTGCTACAATATTACAGTAATAATATGTCTCGGAGGGATGTTGTACCCGTGGGCCTGTTTCCCTAGGCTGCATGTAACACTGTAACTGCACTCTGCAATAACATGTCAAAAGCAGCAGCATCTGCCACCCACCTTTCAGTGCATTACATCATCACTGGGTCCGGGGGCGGTCCTCTCCTGCCTCCAAAATGAGTGACAGGACAGAGAGGGGAGGGCAGGATAAAGCCTGAAAGCCCAGCAGGATGAGAGGACTCCCAACATTAAACCTGAGACAGGTATGACCTCGCCTTTACACCACTCAGAGTACAGCTAAAGAACATGTTTCAGTTACTTTGTTTGGAGTCGAGAGCATCTACTAACTAGACAATACTGTGTGAACATTGGTAACAATGCAGACCACTCTAGAAGACCTGTGAACGAGAGATGTTATGTTATTGCAGCTATAATGGGATTTCTGTGATCACGCATGTGAATTTGTTACTGTTTTCAGGGTCTGATGGCAGAGATGGAAAATGTTTCATATGTACCTTTGAAGCAGCCCATCGTGTTCATTGTGGAAGGTTTCATCATAACCAGGCAGCAGCGGTACCCCCTGTTTGCGGTCACGCTCATTGTGTACACCGTGATGCTGCTGGGAAACTTCACCGTGGTTACTGTGATCGCCACGGACGCCAAGCTCCACAAGCCCATGTACGTGATGATGTGCAACCTGGCAGCGTGCGACCTGCTCGGGGGCACGGTAGTCACGACCCAGCTGATGTCCCACTTTCTGACAGGGGACAAGACCATCGGCTACGTGGCGGCCATCGTCCAGTCCTTCTGCACGCACTCCTACGGTGGAGCCGGTTGTACCATTATATCAGCCATGGCGTACGACCAATACGTGGCCATCTGCAAGCCACTGCACTACCACGCCATTATGACCACTGGGAGACTGGTCTCACTGTGTTTTCTGACCTGGTTCATCGTTTTCTGCTAGGTCACGATTCTCCTCATTCTGACCGTAGGAACGCCGCTGTGTGGGACGTTAATCAAGCACATCTACTGCACCATTCCAGCTATTATGAGCCTGGTGTGCAACCCCACCCCCTTCAACAACTTATACTTTTTATGTACATCTTGGTTCTTTACTACGGGCTCCTTATTAGTCATCACCTTTACCTATGTGAAGATCCTCATTGCGTGTGTGGTCAAACAGGAGAGAAACAGTAGGAGCAAGGCCATACAGACGTGCGCCTCCCATCTCACCGTTTGTATCATATTTGAGGTCTCCGTATTCATGGTTGCCGGGGCCTACAAGATCCAAGGGATCAGCCCCAATGCCAAGAAATTCTGCACAATTCTGTTTACGATCGTGCCCCCCACGCTAAACCCAATCATCTACGGCATTGCCATGAAAGATATTCGCACAAACATCGTGAAGTTTCTCAAATGCAATGTCTTACTAAAATAGGGAAGCCAGTGAGTACCACCCAGTTATCTAAATTAAGTTTTTAAAATGCATTTTGTCGGTTGAGGACAGTTTTTATTTAAATGTTTTTGTGTTCTCATCACAACTACATATCTAATCCATTTCATACAGAAAAAAAGTGTCAGGTGGACCTTTTTCAAACATAACTGTAAAGTTGTGGTTTGGAAGCTGGGAAAAAAAATTATTGGAATAATTTTGCTACAGCATTGATATTCTCCACACCCTTACAAACCTTTTCTGCTTCATTGTAAAAGTTGCAATAAAGTTTTGTTCCAGCTGGGCAGAGCACATTTGACGTGAAATCCTACAATGGATTTATTTTGCTGTACGTTTTCTGTATTGTTCTGGGCACAATTAGAACCAGCCCCTGTCTTTTTTATTCATGGATCATGGATCTATTGCATTATAAAAAGCATGTCTAAGATTTTAAAAACTTGTACTGTAATTTTGTAATTGACTTGTGTATTTTTCCTTTTCAGTTTTTTTCCCTGTAAAATACTGTCAACACTCTGTACAAAACGTTCAATACAAATAAAGACCCTTTCATACCCCAGAAACGAGCTAAAAGTGGTTACCATTTCCTGTATATCAGAATGGCAGATCAACAGGCTTAAGAATTCATTACATAACTGAGGAACAAATTTAAGCATGCATTTTTTTTAAAAATCTTTGGAGGTAATCATGTATATCACAGTGACACCCCTGAGAGGGACAGAATAGCAGGACACAAGAGAATGCAGAAATTCCGGGTTTCACTGGGGTTTATTGAAGAAAGAGAGTTCTTCAAACAAACAAAATAACGTGTGTGTGTGTGTGTGTGTGTGTGTGTGTGTGTGTGTGTGTGTGTCTCAGTCTCAGTCTCAGTCTCAGTCAGAGTCAGAGTCAGAGTCAGAGTCAGAGTCAGACAAAAGACAGAAGCACTTTTAAGCCCTGGGCTGATTAGTTAATGCAACCCAGGTGTGTATGCCTTCTTATCCCGAAGGCACAGCCCCAGTTTGCTCCGATTCCCTCTGCCAGACAGAGCCCTGCCACAATATAATTTCAATAATTAAATATATATATATAATTAAATGACATGGATGAAAAATATTGTAATATTGCTCATCAGGTCTGTACACAGCAATTTATTTTTATCTACATATAAATTATATTTGATCTTTCTAGGCAAATCTGGCTGCCATTATTAACTATCGGGGGTTTTCAAACGGTTTTTATTAAGGTACCCCACGCAGGCTCAGGCATCCCGGGTTGTATAAAGATCGTAGGGTGGAGCGGGGGTGGATATTTGAGATGGGGCCCAACCGATAGGAAAATTCTGTCGACAATACCGATATGGATTACTAGGAAGTAAATATTCCGATGAATAATATTATCTGTCGATATTTTCCCCCGTTTTTTATTGTTTGCAAATATTTTCAGAATTTCAAGTGTGCATCGATGCTCACTTGTACGTGCTCTTTGTTCCCAGAGATCATTACGCTAAAACCATAGACTGTAGAAAAATAGTGCTAAACGTAACAACCGCAGCTCTTCTCACAAGAGAGACATTTCTTTGCTCATTTATAATGTAGAGCACCGCAACTAAAATTGCTGCGGCAACTATCGGCCCCATAAACTGAAATTTCTCTGAGGAAACTGGACCGTAAACTTAAGGTCAGGTTGTGGCTGTTATTATTTGTTAATCCTTATTATGAATTTAAAAACCTAAATCAAATCAAAAAGACTTCTTTTATTTAACGTAATCAGATAAATATCTTCAGTTTATTTTCATAACTTATTTCATACCAGGAACAAATTTAGTTGCCCTTCTTTTAACTTTTTCCAGAGCCTCTATATAGTGCCCAGAACTGTACACAGTACTCTAAGGGATTGATTTACTAAGACCTTTAGCTTGTGCAAAACCTTTTAGCACACGCAAAACCAATAACATAACCAATGATTGGTCATGGTATTTGTTTTGCACCAATCATTGGTTGTGTGATAAACCTAAAAGGTTTTGCACACGCTAAAGGTCTTAGTAAATCAGGCCCTCAGTCTGGTCTGACAAAGCCATTTTATAACAAAAGTATGACTTTCTTAGATTTATACTCAATACTTTTGGCTATATATCCCAGCATCCTGTTAGCAGGTTTGAGAGTGTGATCGCGGAGCCCCTATAGTGCCTTCGCGGACCCCAAAAATGACCTTAAAATCGTCAATCTGGGCTAATTAACTGGCCCATTCTAGCGAACGCTCAAAATGAACAAAAATGGAATTGGTGGATACATACATCGTGAACAGTAAGAATAAATACATTTGAGTAGAGAGCAGACCTGAGTGCTACAAACAAACCAACAAATTGTTCTGGATTATAAGATACTCATTCTCTCACATAAGACCTGGATCAATTTAATCACTTCACAAACTACATTGACGAGTGCTTTACCCGACTCACAATGGAAACAGGAACACCCAACAAAAAGTGCTTCCGCAACTCCTCAACCGAAACAAACAACCTCGACGCAGGGCAGGGGGGCGCAGGGCAGAACGCAGTGCCCTGATATGTATGGTGTGGGGGCGCATGCTAGTCAATAGCGATGTGACCGTGCGTAGCCTATGCAAAGACAAGGGTGTTACATGTAACAGGGCCGTTTCTAGACTGCTTTGATTGGGGGGGCAGAAGGGTGGGACGAAGTAGCGGGGGGTCTGGGGGTCCTCTGAAGAGGTGAAGAAAACTTTTCGACTCTCCTTGCAAAACGCTACGAGCTTTAACTACGGATGGATGGGCATCTTGCTCCACCGAAGGTCTAGATCGTACTAAGATTTAGGAAAGTACTATGCATGACACTAACCTATAAGCTATTTCATTTTTCTTGGCCCAGTTTAGTAATAGTTATACATTTTGCCATTTTCATTTTGTAAATAAAGGAAATGTATTAGGGTACCATGTCTGACACTGTTTGAAAAACAATAACTTAAATGGGGCAACTTTAGAAAATACACGGTTAGTCATGTTTATTGCTGCATTATTTGCTGCAGACAGCTGCAAAATGTATGGTATGCCTTAACAATAAACATAATGCTGTGAACCTGGCGTAAGGTTCTAATTGAATATTTAATTACTGCTGAATGTATCGGTATCAAATCACATTAGCATACTGTGGCGAAGTGAGCCGTAGTGCTCACGTGAAGAAACAGAGTCCAGCCCAAGCTTGGGTAAGGAGAACGGGGTTTTTAATTCTCCGTCTTTTAGTGTTACATTCAAACACAAATTACACACACAAGACTTCCAGACATCAGTCATTTCCCCCCTCAACTCCCAGAAGGCTCCTTTTTATAGGTTATCAGGCTCACTGTTGAACAATCAAGGCAATTGGTTAATTGATACAAACAATACCACAATCAATCGTTTGCCTGATTGCCGACAGCTGTGCCGGTTCCATAAACCACCTGAGTTCACTCTCTCTCTTGCCGGCCTCGCCTAAAACCACGCCCCCTACCACACATACCTATTACCTTTTTTGAAAGTATCAAAATTAATCGAACCGAATCTTATCGAATCGAATCGTGGTCAAATGTAAGATGTTATGATGCATCGAACCTTTGCCTAAAGAATTGTAATCGAATCGAATCGTTATGGGATTGAATCCCACCCCTACTAAGCAGTAGGCTATACAGTATGCAGTAGCCTAAGCAGTAGGCTATACGGCCTATGCCAGGACGCAGACCATTCGGACACAGCCCATGTAAAAAGTGAAGGGAGTTTTTGCTTCCAGACCCTAAGCCCCACACTGCCGGCCACTGCCACCTTTCTGTCCTTCTTTATCGAAATGAAGAAGGTGTTCGACTGGACCTCAGTCGATCACTCGGCGGCATGACAACTCCTGCACCTCCGTCAAAAACAGCATCAGTCTTGGACTTCTCCATCGAGTTCCGGATGTTGGCGGCATCTGCTGGGTGGAACAAGGAGGCATTGTACAATGCCTTTCTGCATGGTTTGTCAGAAAGTATTCAGGACAAACTGATCACGTGCGACCTACCCCAAGACCTTGATAGGCTAGTGGACATCACCATCAGAGTTGACACTCTGCAGGAGTGACGGTCGGACCGAGGGATCCAGCGTCAAGTCTCACCATCCCCTGCTTCTCGTCACTGACCCTGTCTCTGTCATCTGCTCCACCGGAACCCATGCTAGTGGATCGTGCCCAGCTAACACCTCAGGAATGTCAGCGGCACGGTACCTCCGCTCTACCCAAAAACTGAATCCTCGCCAAACCCACTAGTCACTGTTTTTCTCTCGGTTCCATTTCACCCTATGCTACCTTACCTACCTCTAAGAACATAAAGCCCCATGCCTTGTTCCGACTATACGCATTGCCCAAGGAGGAGGGAGGTCCCAAGCCGGTGCTCTCATCCAGTTGTGTGGTGGCCGCAGCCAGGTTGGACATCGTTGGGGTCATGGAGGAGGCTCTGCATACTGACTCGGGCCCTAGTGACACCCCTGAGGGTCGCCTCTATGTTCCGGAACCCGTGCGCTCACAAGTGCTCACCTGGGCTCACTCCTCCTGGTTGGCATGTCACCCCGGAACTACCCGCACCCTGGCCTTTCTATTCTGTCGGTTCTGGTGGGCCACCATGAGAAGAGACACGGCTAAATTTGTTGCAGCTTGCAACACATGTGCCCGAGCCAAGACGAGCAACTAACGCCCCAGTGGCCTTCTCCAAACCCTAGCTGTACGTCATCGCCCCGGTCCCATATTGCCTTATACTTTGTGACAGGCTACCTGATTCGGAGGGGAACACTGTGGTCCTCACTATAGTGGATCGATTTTTCAAGGCCATACACTTCGTGGCATTTTCCAAACTCACCTCCACCAATGAAACTGAAAAAGAACCCCCCCCGACTCATCGATAGTGGGCCTGCTTACACCGTCCGCTGCCTCCTGGACCTCCTGGCGGGGTCGCCAATTTCTGGTTGACTGGGAGGGGTATGATCCAGAGGAACAAAGTTGGGTCCCCGAGCACAACATCCTCGACCCCTCCCTGATACAAGAATTCCTGCATTGACGTCCAGAACAGGCTGGTAGGGCACAAGGTGTCACCCCTAGTGGGGGGGGGGGGGGATGGGGGGACTGTCACGTCCCGTGCCTCTGTGCCGTAATTCAGGTCCTGGTTTTTCTGTTTCTATGTGTTTTCTGTATTTGTATTCCGTTCCATGTTTTCCCTTTTCCCCATTTTGTGCCTCCCACACTAGATATGCATTTCTTAATGTTGGTTCATCTCATCTGTTCCTCGTTGTCTAATCGTTAGTCTGGCATTTGGGCTCCCCTGTTTTTCTGTTCTGTGCCAGATTGTCCTGTGCACTGTATTCATACTTGTCTCAATTCCTTCCAGCGTTTTTTCCAGCCTGCTTCTTGCCTGTTCCAAGTTCCTGTTCCCAGTCCTGTTTCGTCTCGTCCTGCTCCTATTTGTAAATTCTCTTTTATATATATTTAATTGAAAACCATACAAAATATATATATTTAATGTTTTACTTCATCAACTTTAATGATTTTTTAAATATACGCTAATTATGAATTGGATGCCTGCAACGCGTTCCAGAAAAGTTGTGTCAGGCAAAAAAAAGACTGGGAAGTTAAAAAAACACCCGTTTGGAACATTCCACAGTTAAACAGGTGATGCTATCATGACTGGGTATAAAAGGATAGCAAAATGGCTATAATGGCTAGTCATCAATGGTCTGAGGTATCAAACAAGCTTCAAACCATCATTTTGCTGCCAAATATGCAGTAGATATGGCTGGATAACTTTACGGCTTGTTTCTCCTGACTCATTTTCTGATTGAAGTCGATGGAAAAATAACTTCCCAGTCTTTTTTTTGCCTCTGTTCCAAATTTTTATTTTTTTTACAAAATTCAATAAAGTTGATAAGGTAAAACATTAAATATCAATTCTTTGTACCATTTTCAATTAAATATATGTAAAAGAGAATGTACAAAACACAGTTTTCTGCTTTTATGTACATTTTCCATACTATTGTGGCAGGGCTCCGCCCGGCAGAGGGAATGAGAGCAGTCTGGGGCTGCACAAGCAGGTTAATGAGGCACACACACACACACACACACCTGGGTTGCATTAATTAATCAGCCCAGGGCTGAACAGTGTGCTTCTGTCCTTTGGGTGTCTGAGACTGGGGGGATCCCTGCAGCAGAGAGAGAGAGTGAGACAGAGTGGCAAAAGCCCTGATGTTGCAGAAATGTGTTTCGGTTTATTTTTTTGACTTTTGTTTATTATTTTTGCCAGGAACCCTTGAGTGTGAAAGTTGAAGATTTGTGTTAATTTGTTTGTTTGAAGAATTTGCTCTCTTCAAATTCTTTATAGAAAGCACTATTATGCTTGATAGAACAAAACGGAAATTCCATAATCGGAAAATACACATCAGTTAAGAAATATGGTACAAGTAAGAAGGGGCAATTAGAGCAGGTATATGGATGCAATCTTACATAATGTGCAGTGTTCAATGGTTTTTATTGCCACTGTATAATATAATTTTTTTAACTCACAAATTAAATATGACAGGACAACATAACTATACACATGATTGCAATTATTATGCTTAATTTAATTAAAAATGTACATTACATTTTATTAGTTTTTAAAATGTAGATATGTAGTAGCACTTTACCTAATGTATGATAATGTAACATTAACGTGAGCAACGCTGGTTGTGAATGCGAGCAAGTTGCTTCACAAAGCACTTTAATCTGTGTATAAAAACATTTTATCCAGCGAAATGTCTTAGATATGACAAGTTACATCTAACAGTAACAAACTCTGTATCTACAGTATCTCTATTTTTTCTATTTTTGCACTGAAATGCAAGTGCCTTAGCCTAGGTTAGGCTGCTTAAAATAGGCTGCGTGACCAAACCATTTTTAAAAAACAAGACAGAGAGAGGGAGATAAATTGAGGTTTCATGCGATTTTCTTAAATAATGTAACTGATGACAAAAATAACCAAAATTGGTGCTCATTTTTATGGTATAAAGTTGAGAAGGAACAATTTTTTATTTTATTTTCCTGAATCAATTGTTTTCAGAAGTAACAACAAACGGTTTTGCATAACTGCGGACAAAATGGAACTAGTAACCAGAAATAGAATAAGCAACGACATGTTTTCTGTTCAAATAGAACTGCCAATCAGCAGTTTAGGGAAAACAGCAGGCCAGCAGGTCCTCAGAAGGATATTTCAATTTCAGCTGATTAAGTCGATAAAATCTATAAATATAAAAGTAACTAATATATAATCGCAATTGGTAACCGTGGTACAGGTGGAATAAACCACTCTGGGCTTTTCCATTATCGGCTTCGCCTCGGCAACATCACCATGCCTGTCATACATTATTTTCCAATAACAGGACAGCCCGTCGTGATTTATTTCTTAAATAATTGTTTTTAGCAGCCTACAAACCACTTTACAGCTATGCTTGAAATAAGGTACATAGTTTGTGATGAGAACATAACATAATAAAAAACTGTCCTCAACATAAAAAATACATTTAAAAAACCTTATTTTGATAACTGGGTGGTACTCACTGGCTTCCCTATTTCAGCAGTGTATTTGAAAAACTTCACAATGTTTTTGCGAATATCTTTCATGGAAATGCCGTAGATGATTGGGTTGAACGTGGGGGGTACGATGATATACAGAATCATACAGAATTTATTGCCGTTGGGGCTGATCCCTTGAATCTTGAAGGACACAATAATAATGAATGTGGTGATCTCAAAGAGGATACAAACGAGAAGATGGGAGGCGCACGTCTGTATGGCCTTGCTCCTACTGTTTTTCTCCTGTTTGACCACACACGCAATGAGGATCTTCACATAGGTAAAGGCGATGACTAACAAGGTGCTCATAGTTAAGAACCAAGATGTACATACAAAGTACATCTCATTGACAGGGGTGGGGATGCACGCCAGCTTCAGAATGGCTCCATTGGTACAGTAGACATACTTGATGAACGTCCCACAAAGTGGGATTCTCACGTTCATAATGAAGAGAGGTGTGACCTGGCAGGCCGCGATGAACCAGGACAGAATACACAGTGAGACCAGTCTCCCAGTGGTCATGATGGCGTGGTAGTGCAGTGGCTTGCAGATGGCCAGGTAGCGGTCATATGCCATGGCTGATATAATGGTACAAAACGCAGCGCCATAAAAGTGCACGCAGATGGCCTGGACAATGGCCGCCACGTAGCCGATGGTGTTGTTCCCTGTTAGGAAGTCAGACATCAGCTGGGTATAGCCGACCGTGCCCCCGAGCAGGTCGCACACTGCCAGGTTGCACATCATCACGTACATGGGCTTGTGGAGCTTGGCGTCAGCAGTAATCACAGTAACCACGGTGACGTTTGCCAGCAGCATCATGGTGTAGAAGATGAGCGTGACCGCAAACAGGGGATACCTCTGCTGCCTGGTTATGATGAAACCTTCCAACGTGAACACGATGGGCTGCTTCAAAGGTACATATGAAACATTTTCCATCTCTGCCATCAGACCCTGAAAACAGTAACAAATTCACATGTGATCAGAGAAATCCCATTATAGTCTAGTAGATCTATACACAGTATTGTCTAGTAGATGCTCCTGACTCCAAACAAAGTAACTGCAACATGTTCTTTAGCTGTACTCTGAATGGTTTGAAGGTGAGGTCATACCTGTCTCAGGTTTAACGTTGGCAGTCCTCTCATCCTGCTGGACTTTCAGGCTTTATTCTGCCCTCCCCTCTCTGTCCTGTCACTCATTTTGGAGGCAGGAGAGGACCGCCCCCGGAGCTAGTGATGATGTAATGCGCTGAAAGACAGGTGGAAGGTGTTGCTACTTTTAACATGTTATTGCAGTGTTACATGCAGCCTAGGGAAACAGGCCCACAGGTGCAGCCTCCTCTGAGATATATTATTTATGTAATATTGTAGCAATTTTGTTCTTTTGTATGAATATTTTTTAAATATAACGCACATACTGGTCCGGGTCTACTCAATATTTGCCATGAATGTTCACTTCAAGGCCAAGAAAAAAAGTATAAAACCCAAACTGGTAACAATTTACATGAACTCTATCTTCATATAGCATTCATTATGCATTCATGAGCATTACAACAGCATTACATTACAATTACATGGAACATTATGAATGCTTTATAACATGTTTTGCTTATCATCTAATGAGGCTGTTATGTTGTGGACTACAGAGCTTATTAATGATTGCACATTGAGCTCTTCTAAACACATTCATTACAACCACACAAAAACAATGTGTGTATGCATTATGGCACCACCTGGGATAGCTCTCAATTCAATTCAATACAATGCAATTTTATTTGACGCTGTACAGAAAAAATAGGGCAAAAACCAACCAGCAGAAGGCGGTAAAAACTCCCTGGTGGAAAGAAATCTTGGAAGGAACCTGGTTAGAGAGGGGGGCCCCGTCCTTTGCTTGCCAGCCTGGTTTAAACTGAAGGTGGAGGGACAGAACTGGAGCAGTCTGCGGGCGAGGGCGAGGCTGGAGCAATGTGCGGACTCAGGGCGAGGGGCAGGACTGGAGCAATGTGCGGACTCAGGGCGAGGGGCAGGACTGGAGCAGTCTGCGGACTCAGGGCGAGGGGCAGGACTGGAGCAGTCTGCGGACTCAAGGCGAGGGGCATGACTGGAGCAGTCTGCGGACTCAGTGTGAGGGGCATGACTGGAGCAATCAGCTCAGGGTGTGGGAGGAAAGAGATGGTTAGCCCCCCCTAAATACAGAATGTGTGTCTGAGTCCAGAACATACATAGGGAGATTGTTCCATAAGGCAGAAGCTTTTGGTTCTGTACTCTAGCACTTTGAGTTTGAAAGGATACAATGACAATGAGGTTGAATTGCAGACTGTCAGCTTTAATTTGAGGGTATTTTCATCCATATTGGATGAACCGTTTAGAAATTATAGAACCTTTTAGTCCCCTTTTAGTTCCCCCCATTTTCGTGAATCAAAAAATATCGGACAGTTTAACATAATGTAGAATAAAGAAATATTTTTTTAATATTTGGTCACATTTCCTTTGCGTGTCATGACTTCCTGATGTCTGTGACCCAACAACATAAAAAGACTCTTGATATCTTATTTTCTGGTACTCTTACAAGCGATAATATAACTTTTCTGCATTTGAATGGATCTCTATGGGAATGGGGGGGGGGGGGGGGGGGGGGTGGGATTAGGTTTAGCTGTAAATTATGCTGGAACAGTATGGAATACATGGTTGGAGAAATGGCTGTAAGTCATTGTTGTGGAATAAAGCCACTCTGAGGTTCGGCCTGGTGAAATTCAAGAAGTTTTATTCATACGAATGAAGAATAAACACATCATCTGTTACGTTTCTGTCATATTTATGTCACGTTTCATGTTTAGTGTTTGTCACAGTTTATTTTCTGTTCATGCCATGCATGTCATGCTTGTGTTCTGTTTATGTTACGATGCAGTTCATTGTTTGCATACACATTTCCGTGTTTTTCCGCAGCCTTGCATTCATGCTGTTTCTCAAGCTGTTGTTCATTTCCTGCTGCTCTCAAGCTAAGTGTCTGCACCTGTCTACACCTGCATATAAGATCAGTGTTCATGTCATGTCTTTGCAAAATTGTTGCCTTTAGTTTTCTACTGTCACTTTTGAGCGTTTTCCATTGTTTTGACTACCGTTATTAATCTAGCCTGTTTACTGACCATCGTTACTGTCTGCCTATTGTTTCCACTGCCTGTTTTTGACCACGAGTTTTGCCTGCTGTCTGTTTTGTACCTCTGCCCCGCAGATAGGACTTCGGTCTGACTCCTGCTACGCCCCACGACTACGAACTTTGCTTTACCCCTGTTTTGTACTTCTGCTCCGCTGACAGCTACTCTGGTTAATGAGGGCGGCAGTGTAGTGTAATGGTTAAGGAACTGGACTTGTAACCGAAAGGTTGCAGGTTCGATTCCCAGGTAGGACACTGCCGTTGTACCCTTGAGCAAGGTACTTAACCTGAATTGCTTCAGTATATATCCAGATGTATAGGAATGGATAAATGTAAGAAGTTCTGTAAGTCGCTCTGGATAAGAGCGTCTGCTAAATGCCTATAATGTAATGTAATGTAATGTAACTTGTGCACGGATACCGATTTCGAGACTGCCTTCTCCCTCGGTACTGTATCTTTGGTCTGGCTGGATTTATTGGTTTTTGGACTTTGCTTGTGTGACTACGATTTTGGATTTCCCCATAATAAATCCCTTGCGGGTATTTATTATCACGTCAGTGTTCTGAGTCGTGCATTACGGGTCCAACCCGCACACATCCGTCTCATCATCCACAGTCAGTATCCATTCTGAAGTTTCACAAAACAAGCCTTCATACTTTTTATGCTTTTGGTTACACAACACAGGATGGGGACTGTCCTCCTTTCCCACTCTTAATTGTTTTGGAAACATAAATCTCGTTATCATCCTCAGCCCCCCTGGCCCAAGGTTCTTGGCCCTGGTTCTAGACACGCATACAGACACAGGTGAGAGAAGAGTTTTATTATGGTTTCCAAGCAGTTCCCTTAATTCTCATTCTCAGCAGTATGCAAACTAGACCAAGAGCAAGGCCACAAGGCCCTCAGGTTATACAATTATACAACTTTTTACAACTAGTTTTTATAATTACTGAAACTCTCACTGCATCAAGGGTCTGAGCAGGGACGGACTGAGACTAAAAAATGGCCCTGGACCTTTTTACCCAGACCAGCCCACCCCAACCAGCCCACAGATACTCCACCACCCCCGTCCCATCGACGCACATACAAACACACCAGCCCTTAATACCACCACTTATAAGCATAATGGATGGATACTGTAGGCTACTAATAGCATATAGCAAACAGAGCTATTTTAAAGCAAGTGAAAGGTTTGTCGCCAGCAGCCAGGCCACCACTGTGATACCATGATAGATTCAGGCTACTATATTGTGCAGTCAGCACTGACACACACAACCTCTACAGTATACAGACTAGTCACCTCAATAAAACTCCTTTCTGCCCTCCCTCTCTCTACTGCCTGCACAAGTGGCAGAGCATCCATACAACAGTCAGAATTGTATAATTCGGTAATTACAAATGTAATTTGGCTTCATCAATATGAGGACTTAAAAATATCAGACATCAGAAAATAAGACACCAGAAAATAATGAAAAAGGACGTGAGAAGAGAGGATAAATGATCAGTTATCAAGATCGCAAACTTTACTTATGAGTTAGTTACGCTCCAAGGCGTGTTTAATAAACTGCACCGTAACGTTTGCATTGGTTTCTGTATTATCAGAACAGCTTCCACTGTCACCATTCTCCCCCATCTCATTTAGGCTTAGCTTATACATTTAGCTACATGGAATAAATATGAGATCTTTAACGTTACCTGACCATTTTTTGAAGGCAAGCTCCTCTTATTTTTTTTGAAGAAAAGCCTGATTACATCTTGGAGTCTGTGTGTGGTTCTCATAACAGTTATAATATTACTGTGGACATGTGCTCATTAACATGCTGATTCACTTAAAACCTCTAAAAATGTATTTCATAATAAATAAAAAATACCCAACCACAGTATACCCCCACCGGTCATATTTTGTCCCCCCCAATATTGAAAAGGCATACATGGTTACGGCCTTGGTTCTCTGTGTTACTCTGCTTTCGAATACACCAAGATGATATACACACCCCAGTTGGGAGAGTATGTAAAATGCACATAAAAGCAGAAAGCAATGATTTGCTAATTCTCTTTTACATATATTTAATTGAAAACAGTACAAAGAAAATGTATTTAATGTTTTACGTCATCAACTTTAATGATTTTTATAAATATACGCTAATTATGATTTTGATGCCTGCAACGCATTCCAAAAAAGTTGTGACAGGGGCAAAAAAAAGACTGGGAAGTTAAAAAAACACCCGTTTGGAACATTCCACAGGTAAACAGGTGATGCTATCATGACTGGGTATAAAAGGATATCAAAAAACTCTTGATATCTTATTTGCAGTTTTACTATTACAAGCTATTTACTATTACAAGCGATACTATAACCTTTCTGCATTTGAATGGATCTCTATGGGAATTGTGGGTGGGACTAGATTAAGTTGTAAATTACATGGGAATAGTATGGAACCCATGGTTGGCTAAATGGCTATAATGGCTAGTCATCAATGGTCTGAGGTATCAAACAAGCTTCAAACCATCATTTTGCTGCCAAATGCAGTAGATATGGCTGGATCACTTTAAGGGTGGTTTCTCCTGACTCATTTTCCAATTGAACTCAAATGGAAAAATAACTTCCCAATCTTTTTTTGCCCCTGTTCCAAATTATAATAATTTTTTACAAAAATCTATAAAGTTGATAAGGTAAAACATTAAATATCTATTCTTTGTACCATTTTCCATTAAATATATGTAAAAAAGAATTTACAAAACACTGCTTTCTGCTTTTATGTACATTTTCCATACTATTGGTGTTTCTATAATGTATATGTAATTCAAAATAGATTCTTAGTAATATGACGTGATAAACGATTTCTAAAAGTTAAAATACAGTATTTTATGTTTTTAATGCTTGTTTGGTTTGTCTCAGAGACATGGGTCGATGGATGAGCACAGATTTATAACTTGGAGGGAGGAAAATGCATTCAATCTAACCACTACAGAATTTTTAAAATATTTTTCATCCATGTCATTTAATAGTTATAAAATGACATTGTGGCAGGGCTCCATCCGGCAGAGGGAATCAGAGCAATCTGGGGCTGCACAAGCAGGTTAATGAGGCACACACACGGACACACACGCACACACACACAAGTTGCATTAACTAATCAGCCCAGGGCTTAACAGTCTGGTTCTGTCCTTTGGGTGTCTGAGACTGGGGATTCCCTGCAGCAGAGAGTGAGACAGAGAGGCAAAAGCCCTGATGTTGCAGAAATGTGTTTCTTTGTGTTTTGGTTTATTTTTTAAATTTTTGTTTATTATTTTTGCCAGGAACCCTTGAGTGCGAAAGTTGAAGATTTGTGTTAATTTGTTTGTTTGAAAAATTAGCTCTCTTCAAAATCTTTATAGAAAGCACTATTATGCTTTATAGAACAAAACTGAAATTCCATAATCGGAAAATATACATCAGTTAAAAAATATGGTACAAGTAAGAAGGGGCAATTAGAGCAGGTATATGGGTGCAATCTTACATAATGTGCAGTGTTGAATGGTTTTTATTGCTACTGTATAATATAATTTTTTTAACTCACAAATTAAATATGACAGGACAACATAACTATACACATGATTGCAATTATTATGCTTAATTTAATTAAAAATGTACATTACATTTTATTAGTTTTTAAAATGTAGATATGTAGTAGCACTTTACCTAATGTAGGGTAATGTAACCTTAACGTGAGCAACGCTGGTTGTAATGCGAGCAAGTTACTTCACAAAGCACTTCAATCTGTGTATAAAAACATTTTATCCAGCGAAATGTCTTAGATGACAAGTTACATCTAACAGTAACAACCTCTGTATCTATAGTATCTCTGTATTTCTATTTTTTCAGATGTTCCCATCTCATGATCTGAAATGCAATTTCCTTAGCCTAGGTTAGGCTGCTTAAAATAGGCTGCGTGACCAAACCATTTAAAAAAAACGAGAGAGGGAGGTAAATTGAGGTTTCATGCGATTTTCTTAAGTAATGTAACTGATGACAAAAATAACCAAAATTGGTGTTAATTTTTATGGTATAAAGTTGAGAAGGAACAATTTTTTATTTTATTTTCGTGAATCAATTGTTTTCAGAAGTAACAACAAGCGGTTTTGCATAACTGCGGACAAAATGGAACTAGTAACCAGAAATATAATTAGCAACGACATGTTTTCTGTTCAAATAGAACTGCCAATCAGCAGTTTAGGGAAAACAGCAGGCCAGCAGGTCCTCAGAAGGATATTTCAATTTCAGCTGATTAAGTCGATAAAATCTATAAATATAAAAGTAACTAATATATAATCGCTATTGCTAACCGTGGTACAGGCGGAATAAACCACTCTGGTCTGTCCCATTATCGCCTTCGCCTCGGCCACATCACCACGCCTGTCATACATTATTTTCCAATAACAGGACAGCCCGTCGTGATTTATTTCTTAAATAATTGTTTTTAGCAACCTCCAAACCACTTTAAAGCTATGTTTGAAATAAAGTACATAGTTTACGTGTGCAGTTGTGATGAGAACATAACATAATAAAAAACTTTCCTCAACATAAAAAATACATTTAAAAAACGTTATTTCAATAACTGGGTAGTACTCACTGGCTTCCCTATTTCAGCAGTGGATTTGAAAAACTTCACAATGTATTTGCGAATATCTTTCATAGCAATTCCGTAGATGATTGGGTTGAACGTGGGCGGCACGATGATATACAGAATCATACAGAATTTACTGCCGTTGGGGCTGATCCCTTGGATCTTGTAGGACACGATAATAATGAACGTGGAGAGCTCAAAGAGGATACAAACGAGAAGATGGGAGGCGCACGTCTGAAGGGCCTTGCTCCTACTGTTTTTCTCCTGTTTGACCACACACGCAATGAGGATCTTCACATAGGTAAAGGTGATGACTAACAAGGTGCTCATAGTAAACAACCAAGATGTACATACAAAGTACATCTCGTTGACGGGGGTGGGGATGCACGCCAGTCTCATAATGGCTCCATTGGTACAGTAGACATACTTGATGAACGTCCCACACAGCGGCGTTCTCACGTTCATAATGAAGAGAGGTGTGACCTGGCAGACCGCGATGAACCAGGTCAGAATACACAGTGAGACCAGTCTCCCAGTGGTCATGATGGCGTGGTAGTGCAGTGGCTTGCAGATGGCCAGGTAGCGGTCATACGCCATGGCTGATATAATGGTACAAAACGCAGCGCCGTAAAAGTGCACGCAGATGGCCTGGACAATGGCCGCCACGTAGCCGATGGTGTTGTTCCCCGTCAGGAAGTCAGACATCAGCTGGGTATAGCCGACCGTGCCCCCGAGCAGGTCGCACACTGCCAGGTTGCACATCATCACGTACATGGGCTTGTGGAGCTTGGCGTCAGCAGTGATCACAGTAACCACGGTGACGTTTGCCAGCAGCATCACGGTGTAGAAGATGAGCGTGACCGCAAACAGGGGATACCTCTGCTGCCTGGTTATGATGAAACCTTCCAACGTGAACACGATGGGCTGCTTCAAAGGTACATATGAAACATTTTCCATCTCTGCCATCAGACCCTGAAAACAGTAACAAATTCACATGTGATCAGAGAAATCCCATTATAGTCTAGTAGATTAATACACAGTATTGTCTAGTAGATGCTCTTGACTCCAAACAAAGTAACAATATTCTTGCAACATATTCTTTAGCTGTATGCTGAGTTGTGTAAAGGCGAGGTCATACCTGTCTCAGGTTTAATGTTGGCAGTCCTCTCATCCTGCTGGGCTTTCAGGCTTTATCCTGCCCTCCCCTCTCTCTCCTGTCACTCATTTTGGAGGCAGGAAAGGACCGCCCCCGGACCTAGTGATGATGTAATGCGCTGAAAGACAGGTGGAAGGTGTTGCTACTTTTGACATGTTACTGCAGTGTTACATGCAGCTTAGGGAAACAGGCCCACAGGTGCAGCCTCCTCTGAGATATATCATTCCTGTAGTATTGTAGTACTTTACTGTAATTTCGTTTTTTGTCAGCTTTAATTTGAGGGTATTTTCATCTATATTAGATGAACTGTTTAGAAATTATAGAACCTTTTGTACATAGTCCCCCCCATTTTCGGGCATCAAAAAATATCGGACAATTTAACATAATGTAGAATAAAGATTTTTAAAAAATATTTGGTCACATATCCTTTGCGTGTCATGACTTTCTGATGTTTGTGACCCAACAACATAAAAAGACTCTTGATATCTTATTTTCTGGTACTCTTACAAGCGATAATATAACTTCTCTGCATTTGAATGGATCTCTATGGGAATTGAGGGGTGGGACTAGATTTAGCTGTACATTATGCTGGAACAGTATGGAATACATGGTTGGAGAAATGGCTGTAAGTCATTGTTGTGGAATAAAGCCACTCTGAGGTTCGGACTGGTGAAATTCAAGAAGTTTTATTCATACGAATGAAGAATAAACACATCATCCACAGTCAGTATCCATTCTGAAGTTTCACAAAACAAACCTTCATACTTTTTATGCTTTTGGTTACACAAAACAGGATGGAGACTGTCCTCCTTTCTCACCCTTAATTGTTTTGGGAACATAAATCTCGTTATCATCCTCAGCCCGCCTGGCCCAAGGTCTCACTGCGCTGGTTCTAGACACGCATACAGACACAGGTGGGAGAAGAGTTTTATTATGGTTTCCAAGCAGTTCCCTTAATTCTCATTCTCCGCAGTATGCAAACTAGACCAAGAGCAAGACCACGAGGCCCTCAGGTTATACAATTATACAACTTTTTACAACTAGTTTTTATAATTACTGAAACTTTCACCACATCAAGGGTCTGAGGTATCAAACGAGCCTCAAACCATCACTCTGCTGCCAGATATGCAGTAGATATGGATGGATCACTTTAAGGGTTGTTTCTCCTGACAAATTTTACAATTGAACTTTATGGAAAAATAAGTCAGAAGAAGAAACCCTTCAAGTTATCCATCCATATCCACTGCATATCTGGCAGCAGAGTAATGGTGTAAGGCTTGTTTGATACATCAGATCCTTGATGACTTTCAGCCAACCATGTGTTCCATACTGTTCCAGTATAATTTACAGTTAAATCTAGTCCCACCCCCAAATTCCCAAAGAGATCCATTCAAATGCAGAGAGGTTACATAATGTTGTATAGCTACCTGGCCTCGATGTTCTGATTTTGTATATCGGCCTAATCTGTGTTGTTTGCATTCGTTTATGCGCTAAAAGTGTGCTTTTGAGACCTCTTTCACCTTGCAATGGGAGTGAATGGAGAGAAAAAAAACGTCATTCTTCATTGACCAGTTGCTGACCACAGAAGCAGGTCATGAAGGTGAACTTGAATATTACGTTCGTTATGCCTTTAATAGTTATAAAATGTTACGGTATGTTGTGAGGCTGTTATATAGATTACAGTATATTCATGAAGCCATCATGAAGTAGACATAATGAATCAATTATCACTACTGTATCTACAAACAAAAGTGTATCACCACTTGTGATGGATGTGATCTGAGGAATTCTGCACACATAATGCATGAATGCATTATGTGTTTATGAGTGTTTTTAATAGTTCTAAAAGGATGTTGCCGTTATAGAAGACAGTATAAACTGTATTCATGAATGAATCATAAGCAATTCAGAAGACCCATATATACGCTAGCCTAACTTTGATGCGCATACAGAACTTTGGAAATTTAAGTATGCAAAGTAGAAAGGTTTATTTGTCATTTTGAAAATGTTCAGTGTTTATTCTTTTCTCTTTTTTTTGGTAAAAAATGTAAATATTGTTACTTAAAAGTAAAGAAATGATTAGTCATTATTGTGTCACATTGTTTGTAAATGCATTATGAAAGGAAAAATGGTAATGACTACAATCATTCCTCTTTCATAAAGCTTTAGTGCAGTGGTGTAGTAGGAATTTTTGTAGTGGAGGAGCTCTATTTTAATGACATCATCACACATGCACAAAGCATTATTTGGGCGTGTTTATTTTCAGATAAAAACACTGATAGATCAAAAACCCAAGTCTCTCTCACACACAGACACACACAAATAGACAAACTGGGTTTAGCAATGCACAAATCCCATGGGTATACGGGTCACTTTGTTTCCAGGTGGAAATACAGGTGTAAGGGGAGTGGGTAGTTCGGACGACCAGGTGTGACAATTAGGGAATCTACAAGTTATTTCCGAAGGGGAAATTGTAATGGCTTTCTTAATGGTTCGGAAATTCAAACGCGAAGGTGGGGGAATCAGAACAAGTGAACTCACAGTCATGAGGACTAATAACTGGGAGAGAAAATAATTAAGGAAGAAAGAAAAGACAGGAACGTTGAAGGCTAAACAGCCACAAACGAAAATCAACCCACAAAAACGGGCGAACTAGAAAACTAGTGAATTCACAACTAAATCTCTCTAGCTCAAGTCATGAGCAGAATGGGAAACTTGGCAAATAAAAGAACACCTTCAGCTACCTTAGCTCAGAGCCGTAAGAGTGTAAAACCAAAAACAAAGGTACAAAGAAAAACTGTCTCCTAGAGAACAGCAATGTACAAAAAGGATAGCGCCGAACGCTACCAGGAGGAAAACAATCCTATACCTGACTAAGTACATTATAGACATTTAGCAGACGCTCTTATCCAGAGCGACGTACATAGTGCATTTTCAAACTAGGAACAAGAACGTTTAAAAACAACCCTAAAAAGGCAAATACGAATCTAAGTGCGCAGTCAGTATGATTGGGGTTTTTTTTTTTTTTTTTTTTTGGGGGGGGTAATTACACAACATTAATAACAATAGTCGTAGGGAGGGGTGGAGAGAGGTGCAGCTTGAAGAGGTGAGTCTTCAATCTGCGCTTGAAGGCGGTCAGACTTTCTGCTGTTCTGACCTCCACGGGGAGGTCATTCCACCACCGTGGGGCCAGGACAGACAGACGTCGAGACCGGGTGCTAGCATGAAGAGGGGGGGGGTACCAGTCGTCCTGAGGAGGCGGAACGCAGGGATCTGGCAGGTGTGTAGGGTCTAATTGAAATTTTGATTTCTTCTATATCAGACAAGAAATATGTATAGTAATGTTTTCTTTACCTTGACATGTTTCGACGGAAACTTCCGTCTTCCTCAGAAGTGTCACCTGATGGTAGTGTGACGTGTCATTATCAGCTGATGTTACTGAGGCGTGACCGCACTGTCAGTTTTGACAGAGCGGTCACGCCTCCTGCTGTCTGGTCGCTCCTTTAGGACGGTGCTCCAGGTATGAGACAGCATGTACGCCCCCTCGTCCCGGTTCATCGTCCTTTGGGCTCGCTTCCGGATTTCAATCGCTTCCATGATCCAGCGTTGATATCTGTTGTCCTCGGTGCGGATGACTTTGGCCTTGTCCCAGTCCATAATGTGGTTTTCCCTCTTGCAATGATCCGTGATGGCTGATTTAAGGTTCTCTTGTTGTGCCTTATCTTTTATTGATCTCGTCTGTCTTTTCTCTGTTTCTTTTTCACATTCCTTTTTGTGTTCTTTTTGCCGTGTGCTGAAGCATCTTCCTGTTTCTCCAATGTAAATTTTATTGCACGAAAGGCATGGTATTTCATATATGACATTGCATTTTTTGTTTTTGTTCAATTTTGTCCTTCGGATGTACTAAAAGCTGTCTCAGTTTAGTGTGTGGTTTGACCGGTGTATTGATGTGATATTTTTTCATGACCCTTTGTATGCGTTCGGTGACCCCTCTGATGTAAGGTAGTGTCACTGCGCCTCTGTTTTCTGTTTTGTTTTTGTGTTTCTTTTTTCCTTCCTGTGTGTTTTCTTTCTTTTTAACCTGTCTTATTCCTTTATCTATTGCCCATTTTGGATATTGGCATTTCTTTAGTGCGTCCTGTATGTGTTTTTCCTCCTGTTTTCTGTCTTCTTCCTCCGTTATAATACTGGCGCGTTCATATAACGTTCTAATCACTGATAATTTGTGTGTTGTGGGGTGTTCTGATGTCCATAATAAATACTGGTCTGTATGTGTAGGTTTCCTGTGTATTTTTATTTTTATGTCTCCGTCGTCTGTGTGGTGTATTTTTATGTCCAGAAACGCTATGGATTTTTCTGTTTCTTCCTCGTGTGTGAATTTTATTTTTCCGGTGTTGTCCATGGTGTTTAAGTGGTCTGTAAGCTCCTGTGTGTGTCCTGACTTAACCTTTTCTAAAACGTCGTCCACATACCTCTTCCATAACGTTGGTCGGTATGGTTCAGGTGCTGATGTTATGGCCGCCGTTTCCAGATCTTCCATAAAGAAACCGCACATTATGGCAGACAGTGTTTCCGTCGAAACATGTCAAGGTAAAGAAAACATTACTATACATATTTCTTGTCTGATATAGAAGAAATCAAAATTTCAATTATAAACATTAGAGACATAATGAATCTCATTGGACTATTACGCGAAAGGTGTGTAGGGTCTGATTAGTTTTTGGAGGTATGGAGGGGCAGATCCTCGGACTGCCTGGAAGGCGAGCACCAATGTTTTGAATTTGATGTGAGCCATCACCGGTAGCCAGTGGAGGTCAATGAGCAGGGGGGTGACATGGGAGTGTCGGGGGAGGTTGAAGACCAGGCGCGCTGCTGCGTTCTGGATAAGCTGAAGGGGTCTAATGGCCGATGCTGGCAGGCCAGCCAGGAGAGAGTTGCAATAGTCCAGGCGAGACAGCACCATTGCTTGGACCAGGAGCTGGGTTGAGTGGGTGGTGAGGAAGGGGCGGATTCTCCTGATGTTGTACAGGAAGAACCTGCATGCCCGGGTTACTGCTGCGATGTTCTCGGAGAAGTAGCTAATAGCAAGTCCCCCCTGAACATAAACAAGGTTTAATATCAGGAGGTCGCTAGTACCTGGCTATACCTGGCTCGAATGCAATGTCGAAGGACAAACAAGCACCGGGGAAGCAGAAGTGAGGAACTTAAATACCCCGCACATAGAAGCCCAGGTGAAAACAATAATGAGGACTGCAAACCACGAAACAGAACAAGGAAAAAAATCAGATTCATTCACAATAGTGAAAACCAGAACGAGAACCGCAAAAGAAAAGAAAACAACAGCCACGAACCACTACAGAAATAGCCAAAAGAGCGGAGTATATCCGTGAAAAGGACAGGGGGAGAATACCTCCTACTCTCACTAAGAGAGGATACCAAACAGAGGTAAAACAAACATAACATAACATAAATAATAACGACCCATACAAAATGGGCGAAAAAACTCGTAGACTCGAGTGGTAGAAAGAAAAGGAGAAAATACATGTCGTTCTCAATATGAGAGAACACTAAAGAGAAGTAAAGAAAAAAGATAAATAAAGCAACTGTCTCAGTGAGAACAGTAAAACCAAAACGAAGAACTAAAAGTGCGAACGACAAAAACAATTCCAATATAAGGAACAATAAAGCACTAAAAGCAAGTACCGTGTTAGCTTAAAAGTGAAGTGGTCGCTTGTACCTTTACCTTACCGGCTTCGAAAAGTAAATGCAAACAATCCAGAAGCGCTGAAACGCGGAAGTGCGGAGCTATTTATAACCGGCAGGAAAGGAACAGGTGAAAGGAATAATTGCCGGGCGAGATTCAAACACCGGAATGCAAGTGGAAAAAATCGGATAAGATGTCCCGAAGACGCCACTAAGCGAAAGGACGACCGCAGAACTAAAAGGAGGCAGCCAATACCAAGGCAACAGGGGTGAAAATGTAAACGAACTCAGTGTACTCACTTTTCATGCTGACTATAATGCTTCCTGCTCTCAAAACAAAGTCAAAGAAATCACTTCAATGGGTCTGGAGGATCCTTGCGGGAGTCTGTTGCAGGTCTCGTTCTCCTGTCTTCAGCTGAGCGATGTCATCTCAGCAAAGTTGTCACATATCCTGTCGGATCCCACTGCTTTAGAGGTGGCCCGTGTAGCCTGATGAACATCAAGGCTGATACCCGATCAATCAGTAACCTCGCGTGGGTCAGGGTGATTCTGAAATGCATGTGGCTGAGTCCCCTTTTGCACAGTGCTGCATGGAATGGACTGAGTGACTTGAGTGCAGTTTATTAAAGGCCTGCGCTCATCAGGTGCAGTCTGCCCAGCGTACTCGTTCGCAGCATTCGGCGTTGTTGTAGCTTCTCGCAGCAGCGGCGCCAAGCTAGCATCTGAAACATTAGTAGCGCTTCAATCTAGTCTAGACAGTCTTTGCTGAAAAACGGTGATTCCCGCATCCGCTTCCCTGATTTCTGCCTCCGCTTTGTTGCTCTATTTATATTAATTCCCCAGTGAAAGAAAAAGACAAAGACAGTTTTACTAAGAAAAATGTATATATGTGGCCAGATATTTTAAGAAGTAATTAAAGAGACATGCATCATTCACAAAATTGAAAAGTACCCTAATGTCCTTAGTGTCTCTGAATCAATCCAAAATGGCTAAATTGTGCACTGCTGTAAATTAAAAAAAATTATATATTTAACTACAAATCAACTGTGGCTCATAAAACTCACTTTTGCATCACTTTCAAGGGGGGAAAGTGTTTTTTAAAAAATCAGTATAGGGTCCAAAAACCTATCCAAAGCCTGTCATAAAATTAATTAAATATGTTTTTTGTCTATTGTAAAGCATAAATATATATTCATGCTCACTCCAAAAAAAACATAACATTAATCTAGCACCAATGCACAGTAAATTTGAATGAGTATTTTCCATGCCCTAAGTGACAAGCATTGCCCAGGTTCAGGGACATACTAATACACCCTGGTGTATTTGAAATATCACAAGCAGTAATACTTGCATATCACTTGCATATCCCCAGAAAAATGTCCCTCATGCATATCCCTCAGGCAAATTCTCAGACAAAATCAATGCTATGTTAACAGTTACGCTCTCCGTTCCCTCTCAGTCCCCATCCCTGTTTGTGCTCCGTGTTTTCCCCTTTTCCTCACGTCTCTTGTCATGTTTTACGTTTCCCTGTCTGTCTTCCGTGTTGTGCAGGTTTGGCGTGGTTTTCCTTCTTGTTTTCCCAGCCTTCCCCATTTGCACTCCTCATGCCCTCGTTACCGCTCAATCACTCTCTCATACATTCTCATGCTGCAATCACTCATGATCTCATTTACCACACTATATTTTCTCCCATTGTTCTTTGTCTTTTTGCCAGTTCATTAAGCCTGGTTCATTGTTATCGCGGTCATGTCAAGTTTGGACCTCGGTCTAAGTCAGGGGTAGGCAACCCTGGTCCTGGAGAGCCGCAGGGTCTGCTGGTTTTTGTATTCACCTTAAATACAGCAACTACTTAGACCAAAAAAAACCAGGTGAGGTGAGTTAACTGTGTAATCAACTGCTTTAATTGATCAATTAAGTGGCGAGTAACAACAAAAACCAGCAGACCCTGCGGTTGCCTACCCCTGGTCGAAGTCTTGTCTTGTCTTGCTGAATTAACACTTAAAGGGCTAGGAAACACTAAAACATATTTTTTGAGATGTTAACTAATATCTAGGCATTGCCTCAGATTGAAGAGAACAATAGTATGCATTGCATCTACAATTTTGGGCAAAATGTTTAATAACGTAGGTAAAAAAATAAAAAAGCCAAAAGCCGTTCAGTTTCACTTGACATTCATTAGCCTACGTGTTGTATTTTTTCATGTTTGTATAATCTGCATGTAACGTTACATCAGACTGAATATTTGCTGACAAACGTTAACTTACTGGGCAGAACATCGATTTGAGCAGATTGTGAATTCTCTCGTAGCGTAGCCTTCAGCTAACAGCCGTTTAGTTTCACTTGGCATTCATTTACATATTGTATTGTTATGTTCGTGTAGGATAGCTACGTTAGATGTAACATTATAGATGGCTAAAAAAGCAAGTTAGTTTGAGAATGGAGTGATGGTGTGATGTGATACTTCGTATTTACAGAGTAACTTAAGGTATTAATTACGTATTTTAGTTATTCATTCTTCATTTATTTATTTTATTCATTAAGTAGTTTGTGTACGGGTAGGTTAGACTTAATATGTGTTGAAAATACTGGGTATAACATCGATCTAAGGAGAAGGAGATAGTCGAGTTCACAAGTGGGATAAAAGATAATTAGTAGACTACCACTCAGAAACTTCTCCCAACGGCTCAAACTGATAGGGCTTCGGACCATTTCCTCCTTCATACTCCTGGTCGGTGGAAAGCCCAGAGGATTCCGGAGGGGAGAAGTCCTCCACCTAGAAAGAGCCATTGACTGATACCGCAGAATTAGTCAGTGATTGATACAGACTCCGTTTCACTCTCCAACTTTTCCCTAGTGGGCGTGTCTTCAGGTGGCGATAGCCTCTATCCTCGCTCTCGCCCGTCCCCCTCTGCTGCTGCTTTTCACGCCCATTTAATTGCATTTATGGTGTGGGTGGAGAGAGAATGTAACCGTGGGTTTCATAACCCTTTAATCTTGCCTTTCTATTTGTACCCGCAGCCTCCAGCTTCCTGCTTGTTTCAAGCCACACTTCCCTGCTTCCCACATCCTGCTCTGCCCCTGCTACGCCCTACCCAGGATTCAGTCACCATCCAGCTCCTTGCCTGCTTCCCTCTCCTGCTCTGCCCTCCGGTTCTGACCTACCCAGGATTCAGTCCCCTCCCCTCTCTCGCTTCAAGTGTTTGCTGTAGCAAATAAACGCTCTTTGTGAGCTTATTGTCAGTTCTGTCTCTGAGTCATGCATTTGAGTCCAGTTCTGATCAGGGACCTTAACAGTAACTATGGTATCTTCTTCTGATGCACTCCCTGTTTTTCAGTTCTGTCTGTTTTGTATTTTTTACTTGTTTAATTATTTTGATGATGTATTTATGTTTCTGATTATTTGTGGTTTTGTATTACTGTCCCTGTCTTCGTCACACTTTTCGGGAGTCTGTGGGGATTTCGTTTTTTTTCTTCTTGAAATATTTCACTCTATGTGTAATGAATCTATATAATATATGAGTTTTACTTTCTGAAAGGAGTGACAAAAAATATTGAACTTTTTCACAATATTCAAATTTTTTGAGCTGCACCTGTAAGTGCAACTTAATGAAAAGTGTTACCGAAAAAATATAATAAAGTATAAAATTATTTTATAATATTACTGTAGACTTGTGCTCATTAATATGCTGATTTACCTAAAACATCTAAAAATGTATTCCATAATTTCTTATAAATACCCATACACACTTTAATACTGATAAAATTACATTGTGGCAGGGCTCTGTCCGGCGGAGGAAATCAGAGCAATCTGGGGCTGTGCTACTGGTTAATTAGACACACACACACACACACACACACACACACTCACACGAACACACACACACACACACACGAACACACACACACGAACACACACTCACACGAACACACACACACACACCTAGATTGCATTAACTAAATTTCAGTTTTGTATGCGTGTTTGATCTGTCTCAACAACATGGCTCCATGGATGAGCACAGATTTTTTACTTGGATCGAGGAGAATGTATTCAATCTAATCTAAAAGATTGCTTGCAGAATTAATGTTAATTTGTGTTTATCCATATCATTTAATAGTGATAAAATTACATTGTCTGTCAGAGGGACTCAGAGCAATCTGGGGCTGCACAAGCAGATTAAGTAGGCACACACACACACACACACACACACACCTTAGTTACATTAACTAATCGGGTGGCTTTCGAAATTCCGATGTGTCTTCAGAATTCATGACACACTTCACAATATTTTTGACTATTTTCATGATGCTTTCCCAAAGTGAATATTTTGAGACACACTTCCCCGACAGGTCGATGTAAGAAAAGACGATTCACACAACAGAAAGCATCACACATTGTGAACAGTCACTTTCCAAAACGCACGGTAGAGTTATCATCATCTCACATTATTTAGTTTTTTTTGCTTTTCGTTTTAAATCTGAGCAAACTTGCCTGACACAAAAATTACAGAGACAAAGAAAAAACAGAGAAATAAAAAAAAAAATACTCTTAAGATTATCTTAACTATATGATGCTTTTGGGATCAATTTATTGCTCTCTACATGTCTTTAAATTATTTTGCCTATTGTAGATGTGCAATGCACATGTTAGCACAGGTCACAATAAGTCCTCGTAAACCCTATAATGGGATAATTGATTACACCTGCTCTAGTCTAAGTACCTACTATCTATCTATCTATCTATTTGTCTGTCTGTCTGTCTGTCTGATCAGCAGCCTCTGTCTGCAGAGGTGGGATTTCCACGTAGTATCGCATCTCAAGACACAGTTGAGATTTCAGGACTAGTCCAATGTTGTCTTGAACTCACGACACATTTCACTATGTCTTTTGAGTTACAAGCAAATTCGGGAAAGCGTTGTGAATGGCAAGTATGACATACTTTTCACTATAACATACTTTAGCAAATCCACCCCAGCCCAGTCTGGTTCTGTACTTGTCTGAGACTGCCTGCAGCAGAGAGAGCGAGCGAGACAGAGTGCCAAAACCCCTGAAAACATTGCATAAATGTGTTTCTTTGGTTGATGTGTTTTGGTTTATTTTTCTTATTTTTGTTTATTATTTTTGCCAGGAACCCATGAATGTGAAAGGTGAAGATTTGTGTTTATTTGTTTGTTTGAAGAACTCTCTCTCTTCAATAAACCCCAGTGAAACCCAGAGTTACTGCATTCTCCTGTGACCTGCTATTCTGTCCCTCCCAGTGGTGTCACTCAGCATGTGATATAGTACTCGATTATCTCCAAGGATAAAAAAAAAATGCATGCTTAAATTTGTTCCACAGTTATGTAATGATAAGCCTGTTGATCTGCTATTTTCGGATCTACTGAATGATAAACCCAGTTTTGTTGATCAACAGCATAAAAGTGTGCTGAAATTCTAACCGCATTTAGCTCGTTTCTGAGAGATTAAATGGTCTTTATTTGCATCAAGCTTGAGAGTGCTTTATCGGAAAAAAAACCGGAAATTCCACAATTGGAAAATACACATCAGTTAAGAAATACGGTACAAGTAAGGAGGGGCAATTAGAGCTGGTATATGGATACAATCTTACATAATGTGCAGTGTTGAATGGTTTTTATTGTTAGTGTATAATATTATTTTGTAACTCACACAAATTAAGCATGACATAGGACAACAGAACTATACACATGATTGCAATTATTATGCTTCATTTATTTACATTTTTTTTTTTACATTACATTTTATTAGCTTTTAACATTTAGATATTCTTTTATAATGCAAAAGATCAATGGGTAAAAAAGACAGGGGATGGTTCTCACTCACCATACAGGAAATGTACAGCAAAAGAAAACCATTGTAGGATTTCACTTAAAATGTGCTCTGCCCAGCTGGAACAAAACTTTATTGCAACTTTTACAATGAAGCAGTGAAGGTTTGTAAGGGTGAGGAGAATAACAATGCTGTAGCAAAATTATTCCAGTGATAATTGTTTTTAGCCTCCAAACTACTTTACAAACAACTTTACAGCTATGTTTGGAAAAAGGTCCATCCGAAAATAATTTACATATGCAGTTGTGATGAGAACATAACATTTAAATAAAAACTCCCCAACCTAAAAAATACATTTAAAAAAAGTAATTTCAATAAATGTGTGGTACTCACTGGCTTCCCTATTTCAGCAAGACAGGGGATTTGAAAAAATTCACAATGTTTGTGCGAATATCTTTCATGGCAATGCCGTAGATGATTGGATTTAACGTGGGGGGTACGATGATATACAGAATCGTACAGAACTTCTTGGCGTTGGGACTCATCCCTTGAATCTTGTAGGATGCTATAATAATGAATGTGCAGAGCTCAAAAAGAATACAAACAGTGAGATGGGAGGCGCACGTCTGTATGGCCTTGCTCCTACTGTTTTTCTCCTGTTTGACCACACACGCAATGAGGATCTTCACATAGGTAAACGCGATGATTAAGAAAGTGCTCAGAGTAAACAACCAAGATGAGCATAAATAGTACATGTTGTTGACGGGGGTGGGGATGCAAGCCAGGTTCATGATAACTCCATTGGTACAGTAGACATACTTGATTAACGTCCCACACAGCGGCGTTCTCACGATCATAATGAAAAGGGGTGCGACAGCACAGAACGAGAAGAACCAGGACAGAATACACAGTGTGACCAGTCTCCCAGTGGTCATGATGGTGTGGTAGTGCAGTGGCTTGCAGATGGCCACGTAGCGGTCATATGCCATAGCTGATATAATGGTACAAACGACCCCACCATAAAAGTGCACGAAGAAGCCCTGGATGATGGCCGCCACGTAGCCGATGGTGTTGTTCCCTCTCAGGAAGTTGGACATCAGCTGGGTATAGCCGATCGTGCCCCCGAGGAGGTCGCACACTGCCAGGTTGCACATCATCACGTACATGGGCTTGTGGAGCTTGGCGTCCGTGGCGATCACACTAACCACGGTGACGTTTCCCAGCAACATCACGGTGTACATGATGAGCGTGATCGCAAACAGGGGGTACCTCTGCTGCTTGGTTAGGATGAAACCTTCCAAAGTGAACACGATGGGCTGCTTCAAAGGTATATATGAAACATTTTCCATCTGTGCCACCAGACCCTGAAAACGGTAACAAAGTCACATGATCAGAGAAATCCCATTATAGCAGCAATAACACAACATCTCTAGTTCTCAAGTCTTTGAGAATGGTCTGCATTACCAGTGCTCACATAGTATTGCTCCTGACTCCAAACAAAGTAACTGCAACATATTCTTTAGCTGTACTCTGAGTGGTGTAAAGGTGAGGTCTTACCTGTCTCAGGTTTAATGTTGGCAGTCCTCTCATCCTGCTGGGCTTTCAGGCTTTATCCTGCCCTCCCCTCTCTGTCCTGTCACTCATTTTGGAGGCAGGAGAGGACCGCCCCCAGACCTAGTGATGATGTAATGCACTGAAAGACAGGTGGAAGGTGTTGCTACTTTTGACATGTTATTGCAGTGTTACATGCAGCCTAGGGAAACAGGCCCACAGGTGCAGCCTCCTCTGAGATATATCATTACTGTAGTATTGTAGTACTTTACTGTAATTTAGTTTTTTTGTATACATTTTTTAATTAATAACTTTTTTTATATAAAGCACATACTGGTCCCGGTCCAATCAAAATTTTCCATTAATGTTCACTTCAACAACAACAACAAAAAAAGTATAAAACCCAAACTGTTAACAATTTACATGAACTCTATCTTCATATACATTCATGAGCATTACAACATACATTACAATTACATGTAACATTATGAATGCTTTATAACATGTTTTCACTTTTCATCTAATGAAGCTGTTTTGTTGTGGATTACAGAGCTTTTTCATAAATGCACATTGAGCTCTTCAAGATACATCCCAGGTAACGAGGAATGTTTGGGATCTTTAAAGAATCTTCCTGATACAGCCCTCTAATGTCATTGCCGAACATTACATTGGGAACATTCTGGGGTGTATAGGGGAATGTTACAAAAAAAATCCCATAAATGTCACAGATGTTGCAATGTCTTCCCTGGATGTCATAATGTTGAGTTCCCTTCAAGTCCTCACAACATTCCTAAAACTTGATTGTGGAACATCCCCTTCACATTCCACAAACATTACAGGAACATTCAATGAAACATACGTGGAATATTCTAGGAATGTTAGTCGAAACGTTCCCTTTGGGTTTCTCTAACACTTCGACTTAACATTCCCTTACTGTGAGACCAGCGTACACTGGTAACATTCCCCATACACTCTTGCCACATCATTACAAAACGTTATTTTGGGACCATTCTGGGGTGTATATGGAAATGTTACTCCAAGATAACAAAAAAACATTCCAGAAACATCCCATAAATGTCACAAACGTTCCAATGCGTTCCCTGGATGTCATAATGTTGAGTTTTTTTCAAGTCCTAAAACTTGATTGTGGAACTTCCCTTTCACATTACAGGAACATTCTATTTCGGGGAATGTTCTCAGAATGTTAGTAGAAACGTTCCCTTTGGATTTCTTTAACGCTTGGATTTAACGTTTCCTTACTGTGAGACTGAAGTACATTAGTAACATTCCCCAAACATTCTTTCCACGTCACTACAAAACTGGAATGTTCTAGGAATGCTAGTAGAAACATTCCTTTTGGGTTTCTCTAATGTAGGATTTAATGTTCTCTTACTGTGAGACCGGAGTATACTGCAAACATTCCCCATACATCCTTGCCCCGTCATTACAAAACATCACTTTGGGAACATTCTGGGGTGTATAGGGGAATGTTACTCCAATATAACAAAATCGCATTCCACAAACATCCCAAAAAATGTAAGAAATGTTGCAACACGTTCCCTGGATGTCATAATGTTGAATTCCTTTGAAGTCCTCAGTAGATTCTTACAACATGTCCGTGGAATGCCCTCTTCACATTCCACTAACATTACAGGAACATTCTATGTTGCATTTGGGGAATGTTCTAGGAATGTTAGTAGAAATATTCCCTTTGGGTTTCTCTAAGACTTAATTTAATGCTCCCTTACTGTGTGACCAGAGTATCCAGCTAATGAAATCACGTTCTAGGAACGTTCCCTGTATGTTATTAAGGTTGCTCTAAACGTTCCCTGGTTGATGCAATGTTGTGTTTTTTTCAGGTTCTAAGAACTTTCACACAACGTTTCTGAGGAATGTCCTTTTTACATTCCAGTAACATTCTAGGAGCATTCCCCTTTTTAGGCACATTCTATGTACCATGAGGGTATCATTTTGGGAACCTTCCTCTTGCGCTCCACAAACAGTTTATATAACATCAGGGGAAGATTCTAAGAGCATTCCATGTGACATCAGAGGGGAAAATTCTCTGGACATTCCATAAAACATCAGGTCAACATTCTATGTAACATGAGGGTATCATTCTGGGAACCTTCCTCTTGCGCTCTATGAACAGCTTATATAACATCAGAGGAACATTCTAGGAGCATTCCATGTAATGTAGGGGGAATGTTCTGGGAACCTTCCTCTTGTGTTCTTCAAACATTGCAAGAACATGCCAGGAACATTTTATAAAACATTAGGGGACCGCTCATTTAAAAGGTTTAAATGCAGGGTTAACGTGCCTAACACATGGGCTCACAATCAGCATTTTGGAGAGTGTTTTATTTGTATTTTGGATTACTAGCCAGTACTTAGTTCTTGGAATGTGAAGGGGAAGTTCCACAATCAAGTTTTAAAGATGTTCTGAGGACTTGAAAGGAATTTATGGCATCCAGGGAACATTTTGCAACATTTGCGACATTTATGGGATGTTCCTGGAATGTTCTTTTGTTATCTTGGAGTAACATTCTCCTATACACCCCTGAATGTTCCCAATGTAATGTTCTGCAATGACATTACAGGGCTGTATAGGGAACATTCTTTAAAGATCCCAAACGTTCCTCGTTACCTAGGATCATCGAGGACACCATGCCTTCTGGTAGAAGATATAGCTCGCTTCAACCTAAGCTTTTTTCCCCAGGCCATCCAAATCATTAATGCACTCCTATTTTTTTAGTATCTATGTATAGGCTACTGTGAATTTTTCTTTTTTATGTTGAATGCGGTGTACTGATAGCAGCTCTTTTCCCCTGTATGTAGTGGTTCGTGGCTGTTTATTTTCTTTTCTTTTGCGGATCTCGTCCTGGTTTCACGATTGTGAATCAATCAGATTTTTTCCACGTTCCGTTTCGGGGTTTGCCGTCCTCATTATTGTTTTCACCTGTGCTTCTACCTGCAGGGTATTTAAGTTTCTCAATTCCGCTTCTCCGGTGCTTGTTTGTCTTTCGACATTGCATCGAGCCAGGTATAGCCTGGTACTTGTGACCTCCTGATATTAAACTCTGTTTATGTTCACGAGGGACTTGCTATTAACTATTTATTTCAGGTATAGGATTGTTTCCTCCTGTTAGCGTTCTCCACTATTTATTTTGTCCATTGCTGTTCTCAAGGAGACAGTTTTTCTTTGTGCATTTGTTTTGGTTTTACACTCTTCCGGCTCTGAGCTAAGGTAGCCGAAGGTATTTTTTTGTTTGCCAGATTTCCCGTTCTAGCTCATTAAGTGAGTTCGGGAGATGTAGTTGGTATTTCACTAGTTTTCTTGTTAGCCCATTTTAGTGGGTGGATTTTAGTTTTTGGCTGTTTAGGCCTGTTTTTTCTTTCTTTTCTTTTATTATTATTTTTTCCCATTTATTGGTCCTCACGGTTGAGAGCTGACTTGTTCTGATTCCCCCACCTTCACGTTTGAATCTCCGACTCATTAAAGACCCTTTACACTGTACTGCAATTGATTCCACCACCTTAGCTGTGTGGCAATAAGGCACAGAAATCCCATCATAAATATCACTTTAAAATGGTTTGGTATTTAATTTTGTGTACCCTCTTTCAATAGGGTCTTTCAATAGGGTCACTGGTGTTGAAATGTGTTTCCATTGTGTATTAACATATTTTGATATGATTGAAGACATGTGGTTTCAGGGCTAAACTTGGGAGAAATATAGTATCAGCTAATTGAACACAAAATATTCTTAAGATAATAAAATCTAATTTTGAAATGTATCGTTCTTTTAAAATAGCTGATTAACTTTCCTCATACTATTAAAATACACATAATTGAAAGGGACAGTAAGAGCATCCTTTAAAAAGTCACTTTTCAGGTATAGTACTTGCAATATTTATTTTGCACAGATAGATGTCATCATGACTTGAACATTTTTCCAGCATAAAAAATGTGTGTAGACTACAGAAAATGACTTATGGCGGATTCAGAGATGGTCAACTTAAGCCATGCGCTTAAGTGCCTCTCCTGCGCGGTTTTTACGCCAGTTGATCTACGCCGAATTCCAACTCAAGCTCCGCGATTGATTATCTCAATCAATCTTTCTGGTTTCTTGTACCTACCCCATGGGTTACTTTACAGGCATTTAGCAGACGCTCTTATCCAGAGCGACTTACACAACTTAACTTATTACATGTATTCATTCATACAGCTGGATATATGCTCAAGCAATTCAGGTTAAGTACCTTGCTCAAGGGTACAACGACAGTGTCCTACCTGGGAATCGAACCTGCAACCTTTTGGTTACAAGTCCTGCTTCTTAACCATTAACCTTAACCATTATACTACACTGCCGCCCCGGGTTGCCACCTTTCTCCTAAAAAATTTTGTGGGGGTATGGATTTTTAACGTGTGAGTGACAGTGTCTTTAATGACCGCATTTGCCTTTGTAAAATCCTGCCATTGTGCATCGTAGTTGGCCTTGCATGGTGTGGAAGGCAGTGAACATATTAATACGTTGCATTGATGAAATGATCATAACTCCTAGATATTGACGACTGTGATATAGGCTACCTATCACACAATCAAAAGAATAATTGTTGGATAGTGGTTGCACGCAATATCATAAAGTAAACAAATAAAAACCTCATAAAATTATGTACGGTGGTTGACCACAATATTATTAAATAGCCTATATATGTAACTTCTTCAACTCAACCAGTTGAAGTCATATATTCTTAATAATAGCCTATTATGTGCAACCACTGTCACACGCTGGAAGGATGTGGCCAGGAAAAAGAGATAGATTGTAACATGGAGCGCTGGTAGGCTACACTACGTGGAGTTAATTTGCGCTTCTTGATCATTTTGTAGAAGCTGAGCTGACACAAATATAAAACCGTCTCTCTGTCAAAGCGAATAGTATGATCCAGACACTGTCTATCAATGAATCCGTCTAACATTTCTCTGGTAGATATAGACGGTCAATCGCACTTTTACATATTTTATTTTTTATGACAGCACTTTGATAATTGCAAGTAGGCTAGGAAAAGGAAAATAAGACCAATATGATGTTCAAATAACATGCACTCATTCTAATATCCATTGATGCGAAAGATTCTGTATTCTGTACTCTACATCAATGGCTTTATTTTTCTCTTTTTTTCTGTCTTGTATTTTACAAATTGCACATTAAGACAAATTGCATGTCAATAAAGTGTTGAAAAAATATTACTGTGGTCATTACTCATTAACATGCTGATTCACCTAAAACCTCTAAAAATGTATTTCATAATTTAAAAAAAAATACCCATACACACTGTATCCCCACCCTGGTCATATTTTGTCCCCCACAATGTTGAATAGGCTAGGGTTAGGGCCTTGGTTCTCTGTGTGACTCTGTTTCCTAATAAACCAAGATGAAATATAATCTATATGTAATAAAAAAATAATTATATGTAATGTGACCTCATACAAGATTTCTAAAAGTTAAAATACAGTATTTTCTGTTTTTAATGCATGTTTGATCTGTCTCAGAGACGTCGCTCCATGGATGAGTTTTAACTGCATTCAATCTAACCACTAAAGAAATCTTTTGTTCCATTTTAAAATATTTTTCATCCATGTCTTTTAAAACTGACAAAATGACACTGAGGGAATAAGAGCAATCTGGGGCTGAACCCACAGGTTAAGTACGCACGCACGCACGCACGCACGCACGCACGCACGCACGCACGCACGCACGCACGCACGCACGCACGCACGCACGCACGCACGCACGCACGCACGCACGCACGCACGCACGCACGCACGCACGCACGCACGCACGCACGCACGCACGCACGCACGCACGCACGCACGCACGCACGCACGCACGCACGCACGCACGCACGCACGCACGCACGCACGCACGCACGCACGCACGCACGCACGCACGCACGCACGCACGCACGCACGCACGCACGCACGCACACACAGGTTGCATTAACTAATCAGGGGTGGCTTTCCTGATTCCGATGTGTCTTCAGAATTCATGACAAACTTCCCAATCTTTTTGAAGATTTTCATGACGCTCTCCCAAAGGATGGATCACTTTGATGGTTTGATGAGTTCAATAGAAATTTTTCTATTGAACTCTATGGAAAAATAAGTCAGGAGAAGAAACCCTTCAAGTTAACCATCCATATCTACTGGATTTCTGGCAGCAGAGCAATGGTTGAAGGCTTGTTTGATACGTCAGACCTTTGATGACTTAAAGCCATTTAGCCAATCATGTGTTCCATACTGTTCCAGTATAATTTACAGCTAAATCTAGCCCCACCCCCCAATTCCCATAGACACCAATTCAAATCCAGAGAGGTTATAGTATCACTTGTAGAAGTACCAGAAAATAAGATATCAAGAGTCTTTTGATATTGTTGGGTCACAGACATCAGGAAGTCATGGCATGCAAAGGATATGCGACCACATATTAAAAATGATGACTTCATTCTACATTATGTTAAACTGTCCAATATTTTTTGATGCCCGAAAATGGGGGGGGACTATGTATAAATCGTTCATCCAATATGGATGAAAATAACCTCAAATTAAAGCTGATAGTACAAACTCAAAGTACTGGGGTACAAAACCAAAATAACAAAAAATGTGTAAGAAAAATGTATTTTTGTTCCATTTAAAAATATTTTTCATATCGTTAAGGCAATAAATTTAACCATACACAAAGCTAAGTGAGCGGTGTTCATTTCTCTTTTCAATATTATTACGATGAACATCTGCAACTTTTTATATAAATATCACGGTGTCTATTTTTTCTTTTTTAAGGTAGGCACACACACCTGGGTCGTAACTAATCAGCCCAGGGCTTAAAGGTGTGCTTCTGTCTACAGTGGGCATCTTGAGACAGGGGAATCCCTGCAGCAGAGAGAGAGAGCGAGACAGAGTGTGGCAAAAGCCCTGAGAACGTTGCCGGAAAGTGATTTGGTTTATTTTTCTTATTTTTGATCATTATTTTTGCTAGGAACCCATGAGTGTGAAAGGTGGTGATTTGTGTTCATTTGTTTGTTTGAAGAACTCGCTCTCTTCAATAAACCCCAGTGAAACCCGGAATCTCTGCATTCTCCTGTGTCCTGTTATTCTGTCCCTCCCAGGGGTGTCACTCAGCATGTGATATAGTACATGATTACCTCCAAGGATTTAAAAAAAATGCATGTTTAAATTTATTCCACAGTTATGTAATGATTCTTCAGCCATTTTATTAGCTTTTAAAATATAGACATGCTTTTTATAATGCAAACGATCCCTGGGAAAAACACAAAATGGTTATCATTGTGCCAGAACAATACAGGAAATTTCCATTTTAGTACTTCACTTCAAATGTTACCAGCTGGCACAAAACTTGATTGCAACTTTTACAATGGAGCAGTAAAGGTTTGTAAAGGTGGAGAGAACAACACTGCTGTAGCAAAGTTATTTGAATGATGATTTGAATTGCTTTTCCCAGCTTCCAAACCACAACTTTACAGCTATGTTTGAAAAAAAGTTAATCTGACACACTTACATATGCAGTTGTGATGAGAACATTAAACATTAAAAAATATATACATTTCAAAAAAGTAATTTAGATAAATACGTGGTACTCACTTGCTTCCCTATTTCAGCAAGACAGTGGATTTGAAAAACTTCACAATGTTTGTGCGAATATCTTTCATGGCAATGCCGTAGATGATTGGGTTTAACGTGGGGGGCGCGATGATATACAGAATCGTACAGAACTTCCTGGCGTTGGGACTCATCCCTTGGATCTTGTAGGACACGACAATAATGAATGTGGTGATCTGAAAAAGGATACAAACGGTGAGATGGGAGGCGCACGTCTGTATGGCCTTGCTCCTACTGTTTTTCTCCTGTTTGACTACACACGCAATGAGGATCTTCACATAGGTAAAGGCGATGATTAAGAAAGTGCTCAGAGTAAACAACCAAGATGTACATAAAAAGTACATGTTGTTGACGGGGGAAGGGATGCACGCCAGGCTCATGATAACTCCATTGGTACAGTAGACATACTTGATGAATGTCCCACACAGCGGCGTTCTCACGTTCATAATGAAAAGGGGCGTGACCTGGCAGACCGCGATGAACCAGGTCAGAATACACAGTGAGACCAGTCTCCCTGTGGTCATGATGGCGTGGTAGTGCAGTGGCTTGCAGATGGCCAGGTAGCGGTCATACGCCATGGCTGATATAATGGTACAAAACGCAGCGCCGTAAAAGTGCATGCAGATGGCCTGGACAATGGCCGCCACGTAGCCGATGGTGTTATTCCCCGTTAGGAAGTCAGACATCAGCTGGGTATAGCCGACCGTGCCCCCGAGCAGGTCGCACGCTGCCAGGTTGCACATCATCACGTACATGGGCTTGTGGAGCCTGGCGTCAGCAGTGATCACAGTAACCACGGTGACGTTTGCCAGCAGCATCACGGTGTAGAAGATGAGCGTGACCGCAAACAGGGGGTACCTCTGCTGCCTGGTTATGATGAAACCTTCCAACGTGAACACGATGGGCTGCTTCAAAGGTACATATGAAACATTTTCCATCTCTGCAATCAGACCCTGAAAACAGTAACAAATTCACATGTGATCAGAGAAATCCCATTATAGTCTAGTAGATTAATACACAGTATTGTCTAGTAGATGCTCTTGACTCCAAACAAAGTAACAATATTCTTGCAACATATTCTTTAGCTGTACTCTGAGTGGTGTAAAGGCGAGGTCATACCTGTCTCAGGTTTAATGTTGGTAGTCCTCTCATCCTGCTGGGCTTTCAGGCTTTATCCTGCCCTCCCCTCTCCTGTCCTGTCACTCATTTTGGAGGCAGGAGAGGACCGCCCCCGGACCTTAGTGATGATGTAATGCGCTGAAAGACAGGTGGGAGGTGTTGCTACTTTTGACATGTTACTGCAGTGTTACGAGCAGCCTAGGGAAACAGGCCCACAGGTGCAGCCTTCCTCTGAGATATATTATTAAGGTAATATTGTAGCAATTTTGTGCTTTTGTATAAATATCTTTTTAATATCAAGCACATACTGGTCCGGGTCTACTCAACATTTGCCATGAATGTTCACTTCAACGCCAAGAAAAAAAGTATAAAACCCAAACTGGTAACAATTTACATGAACTCTGTCTTCATATAGCATTCATTATACATTCATGAGCATTTCAACATTACATTACAATTACATGGAACATTATGAATGCTTTATAACATATTTTGCTTATCTAATGAGGCTGTTATGTTGTGGACTACAGAGCATATTCATGATTGTACATTGAGCTCTTCAAAATAGTTTGTGTAACAAAACAATGTGTGTATGCATTATGGCACCACCTGGGATAGATCTCAATTCAATTCAATACAGGGTGAGGGGCAGGGCTGGAGTAATCAGCACAGGGTGTGGGAGGAAAAGAGATGGTTAGCCCCCCCTAGCCTACACTTAAAGACAGAATGTGTGTCCAGAACATACATAGGGAGATTGTTCCATAAGACAGAAGCTTGAAAGGATATAATGACAATGAGGTTGAAGTTCAGACTGTCAGCTTTAATTTGAGGGTATTTTCATCTATATTAGATGAACTGTTTAGAAATTATAGAACCTTTTGTACATAGTCCCCCCCATTTTCGGGCATCAAAAAATATCGGACAGTTTAACATAATGTAGAATAAAGAAATCATTTTTTATATTTGGTCACATATCCTTTGCGTGTCATGACTTTCTGATGTCTGTGACCCAACAACATAAAAAGACTCTTGATATATTATTTTCTGGTACTCTTACAAGCGATAATATAACTTCTCTGCATTTGAATGAATCTCTATGGGAATTGGGGGGTGGGACTAGATTTAGCTGTACATTATGCTGGAACAGTATGGAATACATGGTTGGAGAAATGGCTGTAAGTCATTGTTGTGGAATAAAGCCACTCTGAGGTTCGGACTGGTGAAATTCAAGAAGTTTTATTCATACGAATGAAGAATAAACACATCATCCACAGTCAGTATCCATTCTGAAGTTTCACAAAACTTCACAAACCTTCATACTTTTACGCTTTTGGTTACACAACACAGGATGGGGACTGTCCTCCTTTCCCACTCTTAATTGTTTTGGGAACATAAATCTCGTTATCATCCTCAGCCCGCCTGGCCCAAGGTCTCACGGCGTTGGTTCTAGACACGCTTACAGACACAGGTGGGAGAAGAGTTTTATTATGGTTTCCAAGCAGTTCCCTTAATTCTCATTCTCAGCAGTATGCAAACTAGACCAAGAGCAAGGCCACAAGGCCCTCAGGTTATACAATTATACAACTTTTTACAACTCATTTTTATAATTCCTGAAACTTTCACCACATCAAGGGTCTGAGCAGGGACGGACTGGGACTAAAAAATGGCCCTGGACTTTTTTACATTACATTACATTATAGACATTTAGCAGACGCTCTTATCCAGAGCGACGTACATAGTGAATTTTCAAACTAGGAACAAGAACGTTTAAAAACAACCCTAAAAAGGCAAATACGAATCTAAGTACTAGGCGCAGTCAGTATGATTGAATTTATTTTTTTTATTTTTTTTGGGGGGGGTAATTACACAACATTAATAACAATAGTCACAGGGAGGTAGGGAGGGGTGGAGAGAGGTGCAGCTTGAAGAGGTGAGTCTTCAATCTGCGCTTGAAGGCGGTCAGACTTTCTGCTGTTCTGACCTCCACGGGGAGGTCATTCCACCACCGTGGGGCCAGGACAGACAGACGTCGAGACCGGGTGCTAGCATGAAGAGGGGGGGGTACCAGTCGTCCTGAGGAGGCGGAACGCAGGGATCTGGCAGGTGTGTAGGGTCTGATTCGTTTTTGGAGGTATGGAGGGGCAGATCCTCGGACTGCCTGGAAGGCGAGCACCAATGTTTTTAATTTGATGCGAGCCATCACCGGTAGCCAGTGGAGGTCAATGAGCAGGGGGGTGACATGGGAGTGTCGGGGGAGGTTGAAGACCAGGCGCGCGGCTGCGTTCTGGATAAGCTGAAGGGGTCTAATGGCCGATGCTGGCAGGCCAGCCAGGAGAGAGTTGCAATAGTCCAGGCGAGACAGCACCATTGCTTGGACCAGGAGCTGGGTTGAGTGGGTGGTGAGGAAGGGGCGGATTCTCCTGATGTTGTACAGGAAGAACCTGCATTCCTGGGTTACTGCTGCGATATTCTCGGAGAGGGACAGCCTGTTGTCCATCACGACTCCGAGGTTCCTGGCACAGGGCGTTGGGGTCAGTGGAATGTCCCCTAGGGAAATAGAGAGATTGAGAGGAGTAGAGGTTAGAGCAGGAATGTAGATGAGCTCAGTCTTGCCAGGATTGAGCTTGAGATGGCGGTTGTCCATCCAGCTCTGGATGTCTCTCAGGCAAGCGGAGACGCGGGCTGATACCTGAGTGTCAGAGGGTGAGAAGGAGAGAAAGAGTTGAGTATCGTCAGCATAGCAGTGGTAAGAAAGACCATGAGCAGTGATAACAGGGCCAAGGGATTTGGTGTAGGTGGAGAAAAGGAGGGGACTAAGGACTGAGCCCTGGGGGACTCCTGTGGTAAGGGGACGGGGTGCCGATACTTTACCAGCCCAGGCAACCTGGGAGGAGCGTTCCGAGAGGTAGGACTCAATCCAGGCCAGGGCCGAGCCGCCGATCCCCGCTGCAGACAGGGACGACAGGAGGATGGAGTGATCTACGGTGTCAAAGGCGGCAGAGAGGTCTAGAAGTATTAGCACAGTGGAGAGGGAGGCTGCCCGAGCTGCATGAAGCATCTCGCTGACGGAGAGGAGTGCCCACAGACCAGCCCACCCCAACCAGCCCACAGATACTCCACCACCCCCGTCCCATCGACGCACATACAAACACACCAGCCCTTAATACTACCACTTATAAGCATAATGGATGGATACTCTAGGCTACTGTAACACTAATAGCCTACAGGGCTATTTTAAGAGCAAGTGAAAGGTTTGTCGCCAGCAGCCAGGCCACCACTGTGAGGATACCATGATAGATTCAGGCTACTATATTGTGCAGTCAGCACTGACACACACAACCGCTACAGTATACAGACTAGTCACCTCAATAAAACTCCTTTCTGCCCTGCCTCTCTCCACTGCCTGCACAAGTGGCAGAGCATCCATACAACAGTCAGAATTGTATAATTCTGTAAATTGAAATGGCATTACAAATGTCATTTGGCTTCATCAATACGAGTGCTTATAAATATCAGACATCAGAAAATAAGACACCAGAAAATAATGAAAAAGGACGTGAGAAGAGAGGATAAATGATCAGTTATCAATATCGCAAACTTTACTTATGAGTTAGTTACGCTCCAAGGCGTGTTTAATAACCTGCACCATAACGTTTGCGTTGGTTTCTGTATTATCAGAACAGCTTCCACTGTCACCATTCTCCTACATCTCATTTAGGCTTAGCTTATACATTTAGCTTCATGAAATAAATATGAGATCTTTAACGTTACCTGACCATTTTTTGGAGGCAAGCTCCTCTTATTTTTTTTGAAGAAAAGCCTGATTACATCTTGGAGTCTGTGTGTGGTTCCGATTGGTTCTCATAACAGTTATGATATTACTGTGGACATGTGCTCATTAACATGCTGATTCACCTAAAACCTCTAAAAATGTATTTCATAATAAATAAATAAAAACCATCCACAGTATACCCCCACTGGTCATATTTTGTCTCCCCCAATGTTGAAAAGGCATACATGGTTACGGCCTTGGTTCTCTGTGTTACTCTGCTTTCGAATACACCAAGATGATATACAAACCCCAGTTGTGAGAGTATGTAAAATGCACATAAAAGTAGAAAGCAATGATTTGTAAATTCTCTTTTACATATATTTAATTGAAAACAGTACAAAGAAAATATATTTAATGTTTTACTTCATCAACTTTAATGATTTTTATAAATATACACTAATTATGATTTGGATGCCTGCAACGCGTTCCAAAAAAGTTGTGACTCATTTTCCAATTGAACTCATATGGAAAAATAACTTCCCAGTATTTTTTTGCCCCTGTTCCAAATTATTATTATTTTTTTACAAAAATCTATAAAGTTGATGAGGTAAAACATTAAATATCTTTTCTTTGTACCATTTTCCATTAAATATATGTAAAAGAGAATTTATATTGGTGTTTCTATAATGTATATGTCATTAAAAATACATTCTTAGTAATATGACCTGATAAATTATTTCTAAAAGTTAAAATACTGTATTTTCTGTTTTTAATGCATGTTTGATCTGTCTCAGAGACATGGGTCAATGGATGAGCACAGATTTATAACTTGGAGGGAGGAGAATGCATTCAATCTAACCACTACAGAAAATTTTAAATATTTTTCATCCATGTCATTTAATGGTTATAAAATGACATTGTGGCAGGGCTCCGCCCGGCAGAGGGAATGAGAGCAGTTTGGGGCTGCACAAGCAGGTTAGTGAGGCACACACACACACACGGACACACACGCACACGCACACACACACAAGTTGCATTAACTAATCAGCCCAGGGCTTAACAGTCTGGTTCTGTCCTTTGGGTGTCTGAGACTGGGGATTCCCTGCAGCAGAGAGTGAGACAGAGTGGCAAAAGCCCTGATGTTGCAGAAACATTGTGTTAGAAATCTTTGTGTTTTCGTTTATTTTTAAAATTTTTGTTTATTATTTTTGCCAGGAACCCTTGAGTGTGAAAGTTGAAGATTTGTGTTAATTTGTTTGTTTGAAAAATTAGCTGTCTTCAAAATCTTTATAGAAAGCACTATTATGCTTTGTAGAACAAAACTAAAATTCCATAATCGGAAAATACACATGAGTTAAGAAATACGGTACAAGTAAGAAGGGGCAATTAGAGCAGGTATATGGATGCAATCTTACATAATGTGTAGTGTTGAATGGTTTTTATTGCCACTGTATAATATAATTTTTTTAACTCACAAATTAAATATGACAGGACAACATAACTATACACATGATTGCAATTATTATGCTTAATTTAATTAAAAATGTACATTACATTTTATTAGTTTTTAAAATGTAGATATGTAGTAGCACTTTACCTCATGTATGATAATGTAACATTAACGTGAGCAACGCTGGTTGTGAATGCGAGCAAGTTACTTCACAAAGCACTTTAATCTGTGTATAAAAACATTTTATCCAGCGAAATGTCTTAGATATGACAAGTTACATCTAACAGTAACAAACTCTGTATCTATAGTATCTCTATTTTTTCAGATGTTCCCACCTCATGATCTGAAATGCAATTTCCTTAGCCTAGGTTAGGCTGCTTAAAATAGGCTGCGTGACCAAACCATTTTTAAAAAACAGACAGAGAGAGGGAGGTAAATTGAGGTTTCATGCAATTTTCTTAAATAATGTAACTGATGACAAAAATAACCAAAATTGGTGTTAATTTTTATGGTATAAAGTTGAGAAGGAACCATTTTTTATTTTATTTTCCTGAATCAATTGTTTTCAGAAGTAACAACAAGCGGTTTTGCATAACTGCGGACAAAATGGAACTAGTAACCAGAAATATAATTAGCAACGAGATGTTTTCTGTTCAAATAGAACTGCCAATCAGCAGTTTAGGGAAAACAGCAGACCAGCAGGTCCTCAGAAGGATATTTAAATTTCAGCTGATTAAGTCGATAAAATCTATAAATATAAAAGTAACTAATATATAATCGCTATTGCTAACCGTGGTACAGGCGGAATAAGCCACTCTGGTCTGTCCCATTATCGGCTTCGCCTCGGCCACATCACCACGCCTGTCATACATTATTTTCCAATAACAAGACAGCCCTTCGTAATTTATTCCTTAAATAATTGTTTTTAGCAGCCTACAAACCACTTTACAGCTATGTTTGAAAAAAAGGTACATAGTTTACGTGTGCCATTGTGACCAGAACATAACGTAATAAAAAAACTGTCCTCAACCTAAAAAATCTATTTAAAAAACTTTATTTTGATAGCTGGGTGGTACTCACTGGCTTCCCTATTTCAGCAGTGGATTTAAAAAACTTCACAATGTTTGTGCGAATATCTTTCATGGAAATGCCGTAGATGATAGGGTTTAACGTCGGGGGCACGGTGATATACAGAATCATAGAGAATTTACTGCCGTTGAGGCTGATCCCTTGGATCTTGTTGGACACGATAATAATGAATGTGGAGAGCTCAAAGAGGATACAAACGACAAGATGGGAGGCGCACGTCTGTATGGCCTTGCTCCTACTGTTCTTCTCCTGTTTGACTATACACGCAATGAGGATCTTCACATAGGTAAAGGTGATGACGAATAAGGTGCTCATAGTAAGCAACCAAGATGTACATAAAAAGTACATGCTGTTGACGGGGTTGGGGATGCACGCCAGCCTCATAATGGCTCCATTGGTACAGTAGTAAAGCGTGATTAGCGTCCCACACAGTGGCGTTCTCACGTTCAGAATGAAGAGGGCTGTGACTTGGCAGACCGCGATGAACCAGGACAGAAAACACAGTGAGACCAGTCTTCCAGTGGTCATGATGGCGTGGTAGTGCAGTGGCTTGCAGATGGCCACGTAGCGGTCATACGCCATGACTGATATAATGGTACAAAAGGCTGCACCATAAAAGTGCATGCAGATGGCCTGGACAATGGCCGCCACGTAGCCGATGGTGTTGTTCCCTGTCAAGAAGTCAGACATCAGCTGGGTATAGCCGACCGTGCCACCGAGCAGGTCGCACGCTGCCAGGTTGCACATCATCACGTACATGGGCTTGTGGAGCTTGGCGTCAGCAGTGATCACAGTAACCACGGTGACGTTTGCCAGCAGCATCACGGTGTACAAGATGAGCGTGACCGCAAACAGGGGGTACCCCTGCTGCCTGGTTATGATGAAACCTTCCAATGTGAACACGATGGGCTGCTTCAAAGGTACATATGAAACATTTTCCATCTCTGCAATCAGACCCTGAAAACAGAAAGAAATTCACGTGTGATCAGAGAAATCCCATTATAGTCTAATAGATCTATACACAGTATTGTCTAGTAGATGCTCTTGACTCCAAACAAAGTAACTGCAACATGTTCTTTAGCTGTACTCTGTATGGTGTAAAGGTGAGGTCATACCTGTCTCAGGTTTAATGTTGGGAGTCCTCTCTTCCTGATGGGCTTTCAGGCTTTATCCTGCCCTCCCCTCTCCTGTCCTGTCACTCATTTTGGAGGACCGCCCCCAGACCTAGTGATGATGTAATGCACTGAAAGACAGGTGGGAGGTGTTGCTACTTTTAACATGTTACTGCAGTGTTACGAGCAGCCTAGGGAAACAGGCCCACAGGTGCAGCCTCCCTCTGAGATATATTATTACTGTAATATTATAGCTATTTTGTATAAATATTTGTAAAATATAAAGCACATACTGGTCCAGGTCGATTCAACATTTGCCATGAATGTTCACTTCAAGGCCAAGAAAAAAAGTATAAAACCCAAACTGGTAACAATTTACATGAACTCTATCTTCATATACATTCATGAGCATTACAACAACATTACATTACAATTACATGGAACATTATGAATGCTTTATAACATGTTTTACTTAACATCTAATGTGGCTGTTTTGTTGTGGACTACAGAGCTTATTAATGATTGCACATTGAGCTCTTCTAAACACATTCATTACAACCACACAAAACAATGTGTGTATGCATTATGGCACCACCTGGGATAGATCGAATTCAATTAAATTCAATGCTATTTTATTTGACGCTGTACAGAGAAACAGAAGGAAAATAGGGCAAAAACCAAACAGCAGAAGGAACCTGGTTAGAGAGGGGGGCCTGTCCTTCACTTGCCGGCCCGGTTTAAACTGAAGGTGGAATTGAAGGTAATAGAAATGTAATGAGGGATCTAACATAACAAAAAAAAAAGAAAAGTGGACTTATTAAACTATGAAAGGTCCAATAAAAGGTTTTAAAATGTTCAATTCAAAGGGGTGGTTTGGTGTATCTGGGACTCCGTCAAGGCAGGGGCATAAACCAGGGGAGGGACAGAATTGGAGCAGTCTGCGGACTCAGGGCGAGGGACAGAACTGGAGCAGTCTGCGAACTCAGGGCGAGGGGCAGAACTGGAGCAGTCTGCAGACTCAGGGCGAGGGACAGAACTGGAGCAGTCTGCGAACTCAGGGCGAGGGGCAGAACTGGAGCAGTCTGCAGACTCAGGGCGAGGGGCAGAACTGGAGCAGTCTGCAGACTCAGGGCGAGGGGCAGAACTGGAGCAGTCTGCGGACTCAGGGCGAGGGGCAGGGCTGGAGCAGTGTGCAGACTCAGGGCGATGGGCAGAACTGGAGCAGTCTGCAGACTCAGGGCGAGGGGCAGAACTGGAGCAGTGTGCAGACTCAGGGCGAGGGGCAGAACTGGAGCAGTCTGCAGACTCAGGGCGAGGGGCAGGGCTGGAGCAGTCTGCAGACAAGTGCTTATAAATATCAGACATCAGAAAATAAGACACCAGAAAATAATGAAAAAGGACGTGAGAAGAGAGTATAAATTAACAGTTTAACGTTATGTAAAAAAAGATGGCTAAAATATTGTTGTTTAACCGCTGCTATGTGATTGGGACATTTAGGCGTTTCATTATCTAACGAAGATCGCAAACTTTACTTATGAGTTAGTTACGCTCCAAGGCGTGTTTAATAACCTGCACCGTAACGTTTGCGTTGGTTTCTGTATTATCAGAACAGCTTCCACTGTTACCATTCTCCCCCATATCATTTAGGCTTAGCTTATACATTTAACTACATGGAATAAATATGATATCTTTTTTTTGGAGGCAAGCTCCTCTTATTATTTTTGAAGAAAAGCCTGATTACATCTTGGAGTCTGTGTGTGGTTCCGATTGGTTCTCGTAACAGTTATGATATTACTGTGGACATGTGCTCATTAACATGCTGATTCACCTAAAACCTCTAAAAATGTATTTCACAATAAAAAAAAAATACCCATACACAGTATACCCCCACCGGTCATATTTTGTCCCCCCCAATGTTGAAAAGGCCTACATGGTTACTCTAGTTGGGAGAGTATGTAAAATGCACATAAAAGCAGAAAGCAATGATTTGTAAATTCTCTTTTACATATATTTAATTGAAAACAGTACAAAGAAAATATATTTAATGTTTTACTTCATCAACTTTAATGATTTTTATAAATATCCGCTAATTATTAATTGTGACAGGGGCAAAAAAAAGACTGGGAAGTTAAAAAAACACCCGAACATTCCACAGTTAAACAGGTGATGCTATCATGACTGGGTATAAAAGGATATCAAAAGACTCTTGATATCTTATTTGCAGTTTTACTATTACAAGCTTGTCATGGATCTTGCCTTTCTTCCCTTATCTCCGCATCTCTTTATTCTTTTTTGTCGTTTACCGATAATCTATCGGATTTTCCTGTGTTCCGCTACGGGTTTTGCTTTCGCCTCGTCATTAGTGAGTTCACCTGTCATTTATTTCCGCTCACTATTTATACCCCGCTTCCTGCCTCTCTCGTTGCTTCCATGTTATTTCACGTAACATTCGAGCCGGTAAAAAGGGTATAGGAAGTTGTGCTGCTATCGACCGCTTTGATTATCAATGCGGGACTTGTTAGCAGTACAACCTTAGAAAGAAAGTTTTTTTGTTTCTTTTGTTTTCCACTCATACCTACGAGTGCTCTCACCCAAAGTATTTGGGGTCTTTTGAGTTCTCTGTTCTTTCTTTTGTTTCGCTCCACAAACGGGAGTTAGATAAGCGTTACTGCTTATTTCTTTGTTTTGCTCAGAGATCGAGTTCCTCGTTTTTATTGCGAGGTTTGTGTTCTTTTTATTTTATTTTCTCCACTACGGATCATTGTCCGTCTCAGTGGTGTTCTTTGGAACACTTTAAGATTTCACAGCTATCGCATCGGGACCTCCAATATTTCCTCCGTGTCCATGCACAAGAATCCAGAGTAGCCTTCATTCTTTCTCTCTTAACCGGTAATGCTCTCGCATGGGCTGATCCACTTATCAGGGATAGTTCACCCATCGTGAGTAACACAGAGCGGCTGGCAGTGTTCGATCAAGACGTTTCTGGCAAGGAAGCTGCCATGCGTTTGACCCGTCTTCGTCAGGGCACTGACACCGTGGCTGCCTTTGCGATTACTTTCCGTGCTCTTATGGGGGTGACCGTATGGGCCGATGAGCCTCTTTGTGCACTGTTCCTGAACGCCCTATTGGAACCCATAAAAGACACCATTGCGGGTATGGAACCACTTGCTACATTTGGGGCTCTGGTATCTACGGCCATTTGTTTAGATAACCGGTTTAGAGAGAGAGAGAAGGAGAGGGCTTATAAGGGTTTTAAACATCACCCAGCTCGTTACTCTTCCTCCCACACGTCAGCGCCGTCTCACATTCCTTTTGTAGCTCCCATTGAGCAGGAGGAGTCCATGCAGGTCGAGGGTTCCTCCATGCGCGAAACAGGGGATGCTAAGTCTCGTGAGTGATGGTGTAGGTATTGCAAGAAGAGGGGCCATTTAAAGGACCACTGTCCCAAACTTTCGGGAAAAGAGGGGTCTTGCTAGGGGAACCGAGTCACCTAGCGGAACTAGATTTAAATTACCCTCGGACCTTCCTGCCAGTTTATTTACGCTGGAACGACTAGCCTGGTTACGGCTTTGGACGGCCGCCCGTTAGGCACTGGCACTATCTCCCGGGTTACCGCCGCCATACGCATGCGCGTTCCGTATCAGAATCATACGGAGGAGATTCAGTTTTTTTTAGTGGAGTCCCCAGCTTATCCGCTGGTTTTGGGTCATTCCTGGCTTACTTGCCATAACCCACACATTAATTGGGGGGGGTGCGGGTTCCGTTATTCATCAATGGGGTCCCAAATGCAAACGCCACTGTTATGTCGCCAGTCCTTTTCTGTTGGGAAGAGGGGGTGAGGATTATGCCGAGTCTGACTCAAAGAGTGATGAGGAGAATGGAGAATGGTTCCGTTAAACAGGAGTCCTCTCATGTTCCCTCCGAGAATGGAGAGGAGAGTTTAGACTGGGATCACTTTGCTGAGCAACCTCCTGTGTGGCAGGAGTTGACGTCCGATTCAGAGATTGATTGGGAAATTCACTCTGTCTCGGACACTGAGGGTGTTGAAGTGGGAGGGGCACTCGAATTCCAGCTGCCCGCTAATGTCCCCAAACAGTACGCCGATCTTGTGGAGACATTTAGCAAACAACGATCCACTTCACTACCACCTCACAGACTATATGACTGCACCATAGAGCTATACCCGGGCACTACCCCCTCTAGAGGGTCTCTTTATTTTTTATCTATCCCTGAGAGCGCAGCTATGCATAAATACATTGAGGAGGCTTTGGCTAATGGTTTCATTAGACCTTCCACCTCGCCTGCAGGGGCGGGTTTTTTTTTGTTAAAAACCCTGTATTGATTACAGGTCCCTAAATGACATAACGGTGAAGAACAGGTACCCCCTTCCCCTTATGAACTCCGCCTTCGAGCGTCTTCAGGGGGCGTCTGTCTTCACGAAGCTGGACCTACGTAAGGCCTATAACCTTGTTCGCATTCACGAAGGCGACGAATAGAAGACCACTTTTAACACGCACAGTGGCCACTACAAATATCTCGTCATACCGTTCGGGCTCACTAGCGCCCCCTCTGTGTTTCAGGCGTTAATTAACGATGTGCTGAGGGAGATGCTGGAGAGATTCGTCTTCGTGTATCTTGACGATATTTTAATATTTTCGCCCGATCTTACCACACATGTCGGTCACGTTCGTCAGGTTCTTTGTGCTCTTCTCAAAGCCCAATTATTTGTAAAAGCAGAGAAGTGCGTCTTTCACACTGGCTGTTTCATTTTTGGGTTTCATTGTTAGAGAGGGTAAGGTACAGATGGATCCGGAAAAGGTTTCCGCTGTAAAAAACTGGCCCACGCCATCTTCCATAAAACAGGTACAACGTTTTTTAGGTTTTGCAAATTTTTATAGCCGATTTATTCGCAATTTTAGTGCGGTAGCAGCGCCCATTACTGCGCTTACAAATAAAAACCTCGGCGGCCAGTTCCAATGGAATTCCAAGGCGGGGGCAGCATTCTCGGAATTAAAGAGAAGATTCACTTCCGAACCCATCCTGGTTACACCCAACCCCTCCCTTCCCTTTGTGGTAGAAGTGGACGCCTCTGAGCTAGGCGCCGGAGCCATTCTGTCCCAATGCTCGCCACTTGACCACAAGATGCACCGTTGCGCTTATTTCTCTCGTGCCCTAAAGACAGGTGGAAGGTGTTGCTACTTTTGACATGTTACTGCAGTGTTACATGCAGCCTTGGGAAACAGGCCCACAGGTGCAGCCTTCCTCTGAGATATATTATTAATGTAATATTGTAGCAATTTTGTTCTTTTGTATGAATATATTTTTTAAATATAAAGCACATACTGGCCCGGGTCTACTCAACATTTGCCATGAATGTTCACTTCAACGCCAAGAAAAAAAGTATAAAACCCAAACTGGTAACAATTTACATAAACTCTATCTTCATATACATTCATTATACATTCATGAGCATTACAACAACATTCCATTAGAATTACATGGACCATTATGAATACTTTATAACAATTTTATTTGACGCTGTACAGAAAAAATAGGGCAAAAACCAACCAGCAGAAGGCAGTAAAAACTCCCTGGTGTAAAGAAATCTTGGAAGGAACCTGGTTAGAGAGGGGGGGCCTGTCCTTCGCTTGCCAGCCTAGTTTAAACTGAAGGTGGAGGGACAGAACTGGAGCAGTGTGCGGACTCAGGGTGAGGGACAGGGCTGGAGCAGTGTGCGGACTCAGGGGAGGGACAGGGCTGGAGCAGTGTGCGGACTCAGGGTGAGGGGCAAGGCTGGAGCAGTGTGCGGACTCAGGGCGAGGGGTAGGGCTGGAGCAGTGTGCGGACTCAGGGCGAGGGTTAGGGCTGGAGCAGTGTGCAGACTCAGGGCGAGGGGTAGGGCTGGAGCAGTGTGTGGACTCAGGGCGAGGGGCAGGGCTGGAGCAGTGTGCGGACTCAGGGCGAGGGGCAGGGCTGGAGCAGTGTGCGGACTCAGGGCGAGGGGTAGGGCTGGAGCAGTGTGCGGACTCAGGGCGAGGGGCAGGGCTGGAGTAATCAGCTCAGGGTGTGGGAGGAAAATATATAGTTAGCCCCCCCTAGCCTACACTTAAAGACAGAATGTGTGTCTGAGTCCAGAACATACATAGGGAGATTGTTCCATAAGACAGAATCTTTTGGTTCTGTACTCTATTACTTTGAGTTTGAAAGGATACATCAAAAAATATCGGACAGTTTAACATAATGTAGAATAAAGTAATAATTTTTTATATTTGGTCACATATCCTTTGCGTGTCATGACTTCCTGATGTCTGTGACCCAACATAAAAAGACTCTTGATATCTTATTTTCTGGTACTCTTACAAGCGATAATATAACTTCTCTGCATTTGAATGGATCTCTATGGGAATTGGGGGGTGGGACTAGATTTAACTGTAAATTATGCTGGAACAGTATGGAATACATGGTTGGAGAAATGGCTGTAAGTCATTGTTGTGGAATAAAGCCAATCTGAGGTTCGGACTGGTGAAATTCAAGAAGTTTTATTCATACGAATGAAGAATAAACACATCATCCACAGTCAGTATCCATTCTGAAGTTTCACAAAACAAGCCTTCATACTTTTTATGCTTTTGGTTACACAAAACAGCTCACAGCTCTCTCCACATCACTTGACTCTCTCTGCCCTCTTGTCTCTAGGCCCACACGTCCATCTCCTCCCTGCCCATGGATGTCCGACGCCCTGCGCACCTCAAGGGCCGGTCTCCGCGCAGCAGAGAGGATGTGGAGGAAATCCAGAGACGCATCAGACCTCTCCTCTTACCAGTCTCTCCTAGCGGCGTTCTCTACAGCAGTCACCGCTGCCAAGGTAACCTACTATCACACAAAAATTAGCAAACACAGTTCTAACCCCCGTCAATTGTTTTCTATCTTCTCCTCCCTCCTCAGCAAACCCCCTCCTGCTCCTCTTTCCTCGTTCACTGCAGACAACTTTGCAGATTCCTTCGATGAGAAGATCGCAGACATCCGCAGCTCCTTCAGCCCCACTCCCCCTCCCCTCACAGACACTGTTTCCCACTCTCTTCCTCTCTCTACCCCTTCTGTGTCCCCCCCCCCCGTTTCTCCACCTTCTCCCCTTTCTGAGACCAATGTATCCCATCTCCTACTCTCCCATCGCCCCACTACTTGTGCCCTCGACCCTATCCCTTCATCTCTCCTCCAGGCAATCTGCCCTGATATCCTCCCGTTTGTGACCTCCCTGGTGAACTCCTCCCTGACCTCTGGCTGTTTCCCCTCATCCTTCAAGAGAGCCCACATCACCCCGATCCTGAAAAAACCTACGCTGGACCCCTCCAACATCCAAAACTACAGACCGGTAGTTCTCTTCTTCCTTTTCTTTCCAAAACTATTGAACGTGCTGTTTCTAACCAACTGTCGTCTTTCCTTACCCAAAACAACCTGCTAGACCTCCACCAGTCCGGCTTCAAACCTGGCCACTCAACGGAGACCGCACTCCTCTCCGTCTGCGAGATGCTTCATGCAGCTCGGGCAGCCTCCCTCTCCTCTGTGCTACTACTTCTAGACCTTTCTGCCGCCTTCGACACCGTAGATCACTCCATCCTCCTGTCGTCCCTGTCTGCATCGGGGATCAGCGGCTCGGCCCTGGCCTGGATTGAGTCCTACCTCTCGGAACGCTCCTCCCAGGTTGCCTGGGCTGGTAAAGTATCGGCACCCCGTCCCCTTACCACAGGAGTCCCCCAGGGCTCAGTCCTTGGTCCCCTCCTTTTCTCCACCTACACCAAATCCCTTGGCCCTGTTATCACTGCTCATTGTCTTTCTTACCACTGCTATGCTGACGATACTCAACTCTTTCTCTCCTTCTCACCCTCTGACACTCAGGTGTCAGCCCGCATCTCCGCTTGCCTGAGAGACATCCAGAGCTGGATGGACAACCACCATCTCAAGCTCAATCCAGGCAAGACTGAGCTCATCTACATTCCTGCTTTAACCTCTCCCCCTCTCAATCTCTCTATTTCCCTAGGAGACACCCCACTGACCCCAACGCCCTGTACCAGGAACCTCGGAGTCGTGATGGACAACAGGCTGTCCCTCTCCGAGAACATCGCAGTGGTAACCCGGGCATGCAGGTTCTTCCTGTACAACATCAGGAGAATCCGCCCCTTCCTCACCACCCACTCAACCCAGTTCCTGGTCTAAGGGATGGTGCTGTCCCGCCTGGACTATTGCAACTCTCTCCTGGCTGGCTTGCCAGCATCGGCCATTAGACCCCTTCAGCTTATCCAGAACGCAGCAGCGCGCCTGGTCTTCAACCTCCCCCGACACTCCCAACTCTCGTTATCATCCTCAGCCCCCCTGGCCCAAGGTCTCACGGCGCTGGTTCTAGACACGCATACAGACACAGGTGAGAGAAGAGTTTTATTATGGTTTCCAAGCAGTTCCCTTAATTCTCATTCTCAGCAGTATGCAAATTAGGCCAAGAGCAAGACCACGAGGCCCTCAGGTTATACAATAATACAACTTTTTACAACTCATTTTTATAATTACTTTCACCACATCAAGGGTCTGAGGTATCAAACGAGCCTCAAACCATCAATCTGCTGCCAGATATGCAGTAGATATGGATGGATCACTTTAAGGGTTGTTTCTCCTGACAAATTTTACAATTGAACTTTATGGAAAAATCAGAAGAAGAAACCCTTCAAGTTATCCATCCATATCTACTGCATATCTGGCAGCAGAGTAATGGTTTAAGGCTTGTTTGATACATCAGACCCTTGATGACTTACAGCCAACCATGTGTTCCATACTGTTCCAGTGTAATTTACAGTTAAATCTAGTCCCACCCCCAAATTCCCAAAGAGATCCATTCAAATGCAGAGAGGTTACATAATGTTGTATAGCTACCTGGCCTCGATGTTATGATTTTGTATATCGGCATAATCCGTGTTGTTTGCATTCGTTTATGCACTAAAAGTGTGCTTTTGAGACCTCTTTCACCTTGCAATGGTAGTGAATGGAGACAGAAAAAAACGTCATTCTTCATTGACCAGTTGCTGACCACTGGAGCAGGTCATGAAGGTGAGCTTGAATATTACGTTCGTTATGCCTTTAATAGTTATAAAATGTTACGGTATGTTGTGAGGTTGTTATATAGATTACAGTATATTTATGAAGCCATCATGAAGTAGACATAATGAATCAATTACAACTACCGTATTTTCCGCACTATAGGGCGCACTGGATTATAAGGCGCACTGTCAATGAATGGTCTATTTTCAAACTTTTTTCATATATAAAGCGCACCGGACTATAAGGCGCATTAAGCGAAACAAAACAGTCTGATAAGTCAGTCAGTCAAACTTTATTAAACGCGTTCACAATAACTCTCAACATTGTTCAAACGTTAATGAGCGTATTCAAATAACTCCCAACCTTGTTCCGTTGTAACACGTAAAAAAAACACAGTCTGATACCGCTAAATCAAACGTTAGCGTATTCACAATAACTCTCAAAATTGTTCAGTTATAACACGTAAAATACAACACAATACACTCACTTTTTCAGTTCATTCCTCGTCCACAAATCCCTCAAATTCTTCATCTTCAGTGTCCGAGTTTAACAGTTGGGCGATTACGGCATCCAGCATGCCCGGATCCCTCTCGTCATTATCCGAGTCAGTGTCGTTGCTGTTACCTGGCAGTTCAGTGATGATTCCGGCCTTCGTGAAAGCTCGGACCACAGTTGAGACTGATACCTTAGCCCAGGCATCCACGATCCATTTGCAGATAGTGGCGTAAGTCGCCCGGCGCTGTCTCCCTGTCTTGGTGAATGTGTGTTCGCCTTCTGTCATCCACTGCTCCCACGCAGCTCGCAGTTGAACTTTGAACGCCCTGTTGACACCAATATCTAGCGGCTGGAGTTCTTTAGTTAATCCACCCGGAATGATGGCAAGCTCCGAATTAGTTTGCTTCACTTGGTTTTTGACAGCATCGGTGAGATGGGCGCGCATGGAGTCGCAGATCAATAGGGACGGAGATTTGTGGAAAAAGCCATCCGTTCTCTTGACGTAAATTTCTCTCAGCCACTCACTCATCTTTTCCTTGTCCATCCAGCCCTTCGGGTTAGCTTTGATGATGACGCTGGCTGGAAACTTTTCTTTTGGCAAAGTCTTCCTCTTGAAAATGACCATGGGTGGAAGTTTCTGGCCATTAGCCTGGCAACCGAGAACTACAGTGAAGGATGACTTCTCGTTCCCTGTGGTGCGTATAGACACCGTTCTGGTCCCTGTTTTCTCCACAGTGCGGTTCACGGGTGAAGTGTTCTGTGTAATGTATTTACCTGTCCACTAGATGGAGATACCGGGGCTGTACTCTGTATGTTATATAAGGCCTTCCTGTGCCACTCACCTTTGACCTCTGAGCAGCCATGACAGTATGACCGAAATGTTTGGTGTGCTTCTGAAGACCCAAGTAAATGGTTGAATGCAATCTTTGACTCTGCTCCTCATTTACTACTTGGATACCACATTTGGCGACGAGGATAAACTGGATATCGCTGGATAGCAAACTGGAGCCAGCATGGGCACGGTAGGAACTGTGGACCCATTCGACAGTCAGTCTCAAACTTGGGAGGAGTACTGTGAGGTTTTGGATTTTTTCTTTACGGCTAATGACATTACTGATGCTGATAAGCGGAGAGCTATTTTGCTCAGTGGTTGTGGTGCGGCGACATATAGTTTGTTGAGGAGTCTAGTGAGTCCTGCTAAACCTGGGGAGAAAACCTATCCTCAATTGGTTGAAATATTAAGGGCCCATTTCAACCCCAAACCTAATGAGATAATGCAGAGATTCAAGTTCAACACAAGGACCAGACGGCAGGGTGAATCAGTTGCTGAGTATGTGGCTGAACTTATGTGGAAACTAGCGCGTGACTGTAATTATGGAGACTCTCTTTTGCAAATGTTGAGGGACCGTCTGGTGTGTGGGGTGAATGATGATAGTATCCAGAGGAAGCTTCTGGCACAAGGGGAGTTAACCTTTGAGAAGGCCTGGGAAACTGCACAATCCATAGAAACAGCTAATAAGGATGTGAAGGATTTACAGGCCCAGGGGAGGGATGACACAGGAGTGACTGGGCGGAGCAGACCTGGGGAAGCTGTTTACCAGGTGTCTGAACAGAGGTCACCAGCTCCACAATCTCAAGACCTGCAGTGCTACAGGTGCAGGGGGCGCCATGCACCAGCTGATTGCAGGTTTGCTAATGAGACGTGCCATGGTTGTGCTAAGAGGGGCCATATTATGAGGGCTTGTCGGTCTAGAAACAGAAACCCACAGAGTCAATCAGGTCAGAGGGGGTCAAGATGGCAGAAGAAAGCAGTTGAGAAGACCCGCAGGGCTAATTTACTGCAGGAGGGGGAGAGTAGCGAGTCGGAGCAAGACATGTACTCGATGCACTCTCTATGTATGGTGGGACAGAAGACTAACAAAGTGCCGCCGATTCAGCAAACTGTGTTTGTCAATGGCACAGAGGTTAGCTTTGAAGTGGACACAGGCTGTAGTGTTACCGTTCTCAGCCAAGAGCAGTATATTAAGCTGTGGGAACAAGCTGTCATGCCAGAGTTAGAAACGTGCCAAATAAAGCTGAAGACATACACAGGAGAGAAGCTTAGGGTTAAAGGCATGGCCCAAGTCACTGTTGGGCACAAGAATGTCTCAAAAGTGTTGCCTGTGATCGTGGTGTCTGGCTCAGGTCCCAATCTACTAGGACGGAACTGGCTCAAGGACCTGGCCATGGAGGTGCAAACTGTCCACCGGGTGGAGATGACCACCAAGCTGGAGCAGGTTCTTATGAAGCATGAAGAGGTGTTCAAAGAGGAGCTGGGGACTCTGAAGGGCATCAAAGCGGTAATCCATGTGGATCCTAAGGCCAAGCCTAAGTTCTTCAAACCCAGGTCAGTCCCATATGCTGTCAGACCCTTGGTGGATGCCGAACTGGATAGGCTCATTGAAGCTAAGATCATTGAGCCAGTGACACATTCAGAGTGGGCTGCACCCATAGTACCAATACTTAAACCCTGTGGGGGGGTCCGCATATGTGGGGACTATAAAGTCACCGTGAATCAGGCCTCCAGTGTAGAACAATACCCCATACCAAGAGTGGAGGATTTGTTTGCTAAGATATCTGGAGGAGAGAAGTTCTCTAAACTCGACATGAGCCATGCTTATCTGCAAGTGGTTTTGGATGAGGGCTCTAAGCCATATGTTACTATAAACACACAGCGAGGGTTGTATACATACAACAGATTGCCTTTTGGTGTTTCATCCAGCCCTGCTATTTTCCAGAGGGTTATGGAGGGAATTCTCAGAGGAATTCCCTACTGTTGTGTTTTTTTGGATGATATTCTTTTGAGTGGTCCTACAGAGGAGGAACATCTGAAAACCCTGGAGGAGGTCCTGCAACGTTTGGAGGACCATGGCCTACGACTCAAGCGACAGAAGTGCACTTTCCTTAAGGACGAAGTGGTGTACCTGGGGCATATGATTGACCGTGCCGGGTTACGTCCCATATCTGAGAAGGTGGCCGCCATTGAGGGTGCACCTACACCAAGGAACGTGCCTGAGCTCAAAGCCTACCTTGGATTGTTGAACTATTATCATCGTTTCCTATCTAGCCTGTCCTCTCTTCTGGCTCCTCTCCATTTACTACTCAGGAAGGATGTCCGATGGAGATGGGGGGCCACCCAGCAAGCAGCTTTTGATAGTTCTAAAACTCTACTACAGTCTTCCCAGGTCCTGGTGCACTATGACACGAAGAAAGAGGTGATCCTGGCATGCAATGCATCTCCCTATGGCGTGGGAGCGGTGTTGTCCCACCGGATGCCCGATGGGTCGGAGAGACCTATTGGGTTTGTATCCCATACATTAACCCCGGCAGAGAAGAACTATTCACAGCTGGATAAGGAAGGGCTCGCTGTGATGTTTGGAGTGATGAAGTTCCACAATTATGTGTATGGCCGTAGATTCACCATTGTTACGGACCATAAGCCTCTAATCAGCTTGTTCAATGAAGCTAAAATGGTTCCTCAAATGGTTTCACCCAGAGTACAGAGGTGGGCTGTGACGTTGGGTGCATATGACTATGTGATAGTTTACAAAACAGGGAAAGACCATGGGAATGCTGATGCTCTAAGCCGCCTGCCTGTCCAATGCAAGGAGGAGGAGGAGAGCCCGGCTGATGAAGGCAGAGTGATGATGCTAGATCACCTGGAGGCTCCTCTCGTTACGGCCAAACAAGTTGAGAGGTGGACCAGCCGAGACCCTGTCCTGGCCCGGGTGCGTGAGTATGTCTGGAGGGGGTGGCCAAAAGATTCTACTAATCCCTGTTTTGCACCCTACTACCAGAGGCGGGACGAGCTCAGCATCCAGGAGGGGTGTGTCCTCTGGGGGGCTCGGGTGATCATACCTCCAAAGGGACGCCAAGCTGTGTTGCAACAACTCCACCAGTCGCACCCGGGGATCACCCCGATGAAGGGTCTAGCGAGGAGCTACGTTTGGTGGCCCCAGCTGGACGCCAAGGTCGAGGGGGTGGTAAATAGCTGTGGCACCTGTCAAGAGAATTGGAAGATGCCGATGGCGGCCCAGTTGCACCCCTGGGAGTGGCCAGACAAGCCATGGAGGAGGCTACACGTGGACTACGCGGGTCCGTTTATGGGACGCATGTTTCTGGTCATCATGGATGCACACTCCAAGTGGATAGAGGCCTACCCTCTTCACTCATCAACGTCTGCTACCACCATTGAGTGCTTGAGGAAAAGTTTCAGTCAGTTTGGATTACCAGAGATGCTGGTCTCTGACAATGGGACATGTTTCACTAGCAGAGAGTTCCAGGACTTCATGATCAAGAATGGTATCAATCATGTCACCACTGCTCCCTGGCATGCAGCTTCAAATGGCCTGGCCGAGCGGGGTGTTCAAACACTGAAGAACCTCTTGAAGAAGAGTCCAGGGGGGTCTGTGGAGACAAAGCTATCCCGTGCACTGTTCAGTTACAGGATTACGCCCCAGTCCACCACAGGGAAATCTCCCGCCGAGCTGCTGATGGGCAGGAAGCTGCGGTCTACTCTGGACCTTCTACATCCCGATTTCCGGTCGAGGGTGGAGACCAAGCAACTGAAGCAGAAGGAACTTCATGATCAACACGCCAGAGAAAGGAGTTTCAATGAGGGGGCTCCAGTCTACACAAAGAACTTCAGTTACGGGCCGACGTGGATACCCGGCACCGTGGAACGAGTGACGGGTCCAGTGTCATGTACGGTGCTACTGGGTAGTGGTCAGCGAGTCAGAAGACATATTGATCATGTACGCCGTCGCCTGGCTCCATCGTCCCCTACAAAGGGGGCTGTGGGCTCCCCGCCGGGTACTCCAGTGGAACTTCCCAGGGCTCCGGGTACTCAGGTTTCCTCTGACGAAGGTGACCCTGCAATGGGTTTACCAGAGCCCCTACCGAGTTCCTCTGTGACTGAGTACCGCCTACCTGAGCTGGGGGGGTCTACCAGAGAGATGACGACACCTCCCCTACCAAGTTGCTCTGTGACTGAGTCCAACCCACCTGTGCTGAGGAGGTCTAAGAGAGAGACTAGACCTCCAGATTATTACAGACCTTGAGTTGTATTGGACATGTTTCCCAGTATTCTGTGAATGATTATCTTGTGATATCTTGTGATAATTTCCAGACTGTCTTTATCAGAAGGGGGGGAGTGAAGTGTTCTGTGTAATGTATTTACCTGTCCACTAGATGGCGATACCGGGGCTGTACTCTGTATGTTATATAAGGCCTTCCTGTGCCACTCACCTTTGACCTCTGAGCAGCCATGACAGTATGACCGAAATGTTTGGTGTGCTTCTGAAGACCCAAGTAAATGGTTGAATGCAATCTTTGACTCTGCTCCTCATTTACTACTTGGATACCACAACGGGGATATCAAAGGTGAGGGGAACCTCGTCCATGTTGGTGATGTGCTCTGGCCGGATCTTCTTTTCAGTGATCTTGTTTTTGCAGTATGCGCGGAAAGTGGCCAGCTTTTCTTCGTAATCTTTTGGCAGTTGCTGCGAGACGGTAGTTTGTGTGCGGATGGAGAGATTACGTCTTTTCATAAAACGAAAGCACCAAGAAGGACCGCCTCGAAAGTCATTGATATTCATGTCCCGTGCTAACGCTGTTGCCTTCATTCGAATAGAGACTGTAGAGACGCTTCTACCTGCTGCTCTCTGTTCAATAACCCACTGTTCAATTTTGTCCTCTAACTGTGGCCATCTCGCGTTGTTCCCTCGGAAACTCTGTGTGGTCTTCTTTACTTGGCGCAGGTCATCTTCTTGCTTCCTCCACTTCCGTACCATTGCTTCATTAATGTTGAATTCTCTCGCAGCTGCTCTATTCCCATGTTCTACTGCGTGACTGATAGCCTTGAGTTTGAAGTCCGCGTCGTAAGCGTGTCTCTTGACAGTTGCCATTTTGGGGTCCTGATACACACACACTGTAATATTATGGTGAAGCACAGTATGTATTACTCCGCGACTACGGTAGCCGTAATGTTGCAAGCGGTGCGGCTTTGTAGTTTACCAAAGTCGTACTAAAACATTTTGACAGAGCGCCGTGAGCGCCGTGTACCACACAAAATCGCTTCGAGGTCAGTAAGCACAACCAGAATTAATCCATATATAAGGCGCTCCGGATTATAAGGCGCACTGTCATTTTTTGAGAAAATTAAAGGCTTTTAAGTGCGCCTTATAGTCCGGAAAATACGGTTCTACTGTATCTACAAAAGAAAGTGTATCACCACTTGTGATGGATGTGATCTGAGGAATTCTGCACACATAATGCATGAATGCATAATGCATTTTAATAGTTCTAAAAGGATGTTGCAGTTATAGAAGACAGTATATATTGTATTCATGAATGAATCATAAGCAATTCAGAAGACCCATATATACGCTAGCCTAACTTTGATGCGCATACACAACTTTGGAAATTTAAGTATGCAAAGTAGAAAGGTTTATTTGTCATTTTAAAAATGTTCAGTGTTTATTCTTTTCTCTTTTTTTGGTAAAAAATGTAAATATTGTTACTTAAAAGTAAAGAAATGATTAGTCATTATTGTGTCACATTGTTTGTAAATGCATTATGAAAGGAAAAATGGTAATGACTTTAAAACAACTAAAATCATTCCTCTTTCATAAAGCTTTAGTGCAGTGGTGTCATAGGAATTTTTGTAGTGGAGGAGCTCTATTTTAATGACATCATCACACATGCACAAAGCATTATTTGGGCATGTTTATTTTCAGATAAAAACACTGATAGATCAAAAACCCAAGTATCTCTCACACACAGACACACACAAATAGACAAACTGGGTTTAACAATGCACAAATCCCATGGGTATACGGGTCGCTTTGTTTCCAGGTGGAAATACAGGTGTAAGGGGAGTGGGTAGTTCGGACGACCAGGTGTGACAATTAGGGAATCTACAAGTTATTTCCGAAGGGGAAATTGTAATGGCTTTCTTAATGGTTCGGAGATTCAAACGCGAAGGTGGGGGAATCAGAACAAGTGAACTCACAGTCATGAGGACTAATAACTGGGAGAGAAAATAATTAAGGAAGAAAGAAAAGACAGGAACGTTGAAAGCTAAACAGCCACAAACGAAAATCAACCCACAAAAACGGGCAAACTAGAAAACTAGTGAATTCCCAACTAAATCTCTCTAGCTCAAGTAATGAGCAGAATGGGAAACTTAGCAAATAAAAGAACACCTTCGGCAAGTTATTTCCGAAGGGGAAATTGTAATGGCTTCGGCTACCTTAGCTCAGAGCCGTAAGAGTGTAAAACCAAAAACAAAGGTACAAAGAAAAACTGTCTCCTAGAGAACAGCAATGTACAAAAAGGATAGCGCCGAACGCTACCAGGAGGAAAACAATCCTATACCTGACTAAGTAGCTAATAGCAAGTCCCCCCCCCCTGAACATAAACAAGGTTTAATATCAGGAGGTCGCTAGTACCTGGCTATACCTGGCTCGAATGCAATGTCGAAGGACAAACAAGCACCGGAGAAGCAGAAGTGAGGAACTTAAATACCATAGAAGCCCAGGTGAAAACAATAATGAGGACTGCAAACCACGAAACAGAACAAGGAAAAAATCAGATTCATTCACAATAGTGAAAACCAGAACGAGAACCGCAAAAGAAAAGAAAACAACAGCCACGAACCACTACAGAAATAGCCAAAAGAGCGGAGTATATCCGTGAAAAGGACAGGGGGAGAATACCTCCTACTCTCACTAAGAGAGGATACCAAACAGAGGTAAAACAAACATAACATAACATAAATAATAACGACCCATACAAAATGGGCGAAAAAACTCGTAGACTCGAGTGGTAGAAAGAAAAGGAGAAAATACATGTCGTTCTCAATATGAGAGAACACTAAAGAGAAGTAAAGAAAAAAGATAAATAAAGCAACTGTCTCAGTGAGAACAGTAAAACCAAAACGAAGAACTAAAAGTGCGAACGAGAAAAACAATTCCAATATAAGGAACAATAAAGCACTAAAAGCAAGTACCGTGTTACCTTTCAAGTGAAGTGGTCGCTTGTACCTTTACCTTACCGGCTTCGAAATGTAAATGCAAACAATCCAGAAGCACTGAAACACGGAAGTGCGGAGCTATTTATAACCGGCAGGAAAGGAACAGGTGAAAGGAATAATTGCCGGGCGATATTCAAACACCGGAATGCAAGCGGAAAAAATCGGATAAGATGTCCCGAAGACGCCACTAAGCGAAAGGACGACCGCAGAACTAAAAGGAGGCAGCCAATACCAAGGCAACTGGTGAAAATGTAAACGAACTCAGTGTACTCACTTTTCATGCTGACTATAATGCTTCCTGCTCTCAAAACAAAGTCAAAGAAATCACCTCAATGGGTCAGGAGGATCCTTTGCGGGAGTCTGTTGCAGGTCTCGTTCTCCTGTCTTCGGCTGAGCGATGGCACCTCAGCATAGTTGTAACGTATCCTGTCGGATCCCCGCTGCTTTAGAGGTGGCCCGTGTAGCCTGATGAACATCAAGGCTGATACCCGATCAATCAGTAACCTCGTGTGGGTTCGGGGTGATTTTGAAATGCATGTGGCTGTGTCCCCTTTTGCACAGTGCTGCATGGAATGGACTGAGTGACTTGAGTGCAGTTTATTAAAGGCCTGCGCTCATCAGGTGCAGTCTGCCCAGCGTACTCATTCGCAGCAGTCGGCGTTTTTGTAGCTTCTCGCAGCAGCGGCGCCAAGCTAGCATCTGAAACATTAGTAGCGCTTCAATCTAGTCTAGACAGTCTTTGCTGAAAAACGGAGATTCCCGCATCCGGTTCCCTGATTTCTGCCTCCGCTTTGTTGCTCTATTTACATTCATTCCCCAGTGAAAGAAAAAAACAAAGACAGTTTTACTAAGAAAAATGTATATATGTGGCCAGATATTTTAAGAAGTAATTAAAGAGACATGCATCATTCACAAAATTGCGTCTTTGAAGCCAATAAAAGTACCCTAATGTCCTTAGTGTCTCTGAATCAATCCAAAATGCCTAAATTGTGCACTGCTGTAAATAAATAAAAATTATATATTTAACTACAAATCAACTGTGGCTCATAAAACTCACTTTCAAGGGGGAAGTGTTTTTTTATCAGTATAGGGTCCAAAAACCTATCCAAAGCCTGTCATAAAATTTATTAAATATGTTTTTTGTCTATTGTAAAGCATAAATATATATATATATATATATATATTCATGCTCACTCCAAAGAAAACATAACATTAATCTAGCACCAATGCACAGTAAATTTGAATGAGTATTTTCCATGCCCTAAGTGACAAGCATTGCCCGGGTTCAGGGACATACTAATACACCCTGGTGTATTTGAAATATCACAAGCAGTAATACTTGCATATCACTTGCATATCCCCAGAAAAATGTCCCTCATGCATGTCCCTCAGGCAAATTCTCAGACAAAATCAATGCTATGTTAACGGTTACGCTCTCCGTTCCCTCTCAGTCCCCATCCCTGTTTGTGCTCCGTGTTTTCCCCTTTTTCTCACGTCTCTTGTCATGTTTTACGTTTCCCTGTCTGTCTTCCGTGTTGTGCAGGTTTGGCGTGGTTTTCCTTCTTGTTTTCCCAGCCTTCCCCATTTGCACTCCTCATGCCCTCGTTACCGCTCAATCACTCTCGCATACATTCTCATGCTGCAATCACTCATTATCTCATTTACCACACTATATTTTCTCCCATTGTTCTTTGTCTTGTTGCCAGTTCATTAAGTCTTGTTCATTGTTATCGCGGTCATGTCAAGTTTGGACCTCGGTCTAAGTCAGGGGTAGGCAACCCTGGTCCTGGAGAGCCGCAGGGTCTGCTGGTTTTTGTATTCACCTTAAATACAGCAACTACTTAGACCAAAAAAACCAGGTGAGGTGCGTTAACTGTGTAATCAACTGCTTTAATTGATCAATTAAGTGGCGAGTAACAACAAAAACCAGCAGACCCTGCGGTTGCCTACCCCTGGTCGAAGTCTTGTCTTGTCTTGCTGAATTAACACTTAAATGGCTAGGAAACACTAAAACATATTTTTTGAGATGTTAACTAATATCTAGGCATTGCCTCAGATTGAAGAGAACAATAGTATGCATTGCATCTACAATTTTGGGCAAATTGTTTAATAACGTAGGTAAAAAAATAAAAAAGCCAAAAGCCGTTCAGTTTCACTTGACATTCATTAGCCTACGTGTTGTATTTTTTCATGTTTGTATAATCTGCATGTAACGTTACATCAGACTGAATATTTGCTGACAAACGTTAACTTACTGGGCAGAACATCGATTTGAGCAGATTGTGAATTCTCCCGTAGCATAGGCTATAGCCTTCAGCTAACAGCCGTTTTGTTTCACTTGGCATTCATTTACATATTGTATTGTCATGTTCGTGTAGCATAGCTATGTTAGATGTAACATTATAGATGGCTAAAAAAGCAAGTTAGTTTGAGAATGGAGTGATGGTGTGATGTGATACTTCGTATTTACAGAGTAACTTAAGGTATTAATTACGTATTTTAGTTATTCATTCTTCATTTATTTATTTTATTCATTAAGTAGTTTGTGTATGGGTAGGTTAGACTTAATATGTGCTGAAAATACTGGGTATAACATCGATCTAAGGAGAAGGAGATAGTCGAGTTCACAAGTGGGATAAAAGATAATTAGTAGACTACCACTCAGAAACTTCTCCCAACGGCTCAAACTGATAGGGCTTTGGACCATTTCCTCCTTCATACTCCTGGTCGGTGGAAAGCCCAGAGGATTCCGGAGGGGAGAAGTCCTCCACCTAGAAAGAGCCATTGACTGATACCGCAGAATTAGTCAGTGATTGATACAGACTCCGTTTCACTCTCCAACTTTTCCCTAGTGGGCGTCTTCAGGTGGCGATAGCCTCTATCCTTGGTCTCGCCCCTCCCCCTCTGCTGCTGCTTTTCACGCCCATTTAATTGCATTTATGGTGTGGGTGGAGAGAGAATGTAACTGAGGGTTTCATAACCCTTTAATCTTGCCTTTCTATTTGTACCCGCAGCCTCCAGCTTCCTGCCTGTTTCAAGCCACACTTCCCTGCTTCCCGCATCCTGCTCTGCCCCTGCTACGCCCTACCCAGGATTCAGTCACCATCCAGCTCCTTGCCTGCTTCCCTCTCCTGCTCTGCCCTCCGGTTCTGCCCTACCCAGGATTCAGTCCCCTCCCCTCTCTCGCTTCAAGTGTTTGCTGTAGCAAATAAACGCTCTTTGTGAGCCAATTGTCAGTTCTGTCTCTGAGTCATGCATTTGAGTCCAGTTCTGATCAGGGACCTTAACAGTAACTATGGTATCTTCTTCTGATGCACTCCCTGTTTTGCAGTTCTGTCTGTTTTGTATTTTTTACTTGTTTAATTATTTTGATGATGTATTTATGTTTCTGATTATTTGTGGTTTCACGGTTCTGTGTTTTGTATTACTGTCCCTGTCTTCGTCACACTTTTCGGGAGTCTGTGGGGATTTCATTTTTTTTTTCTTGAAATATTTCACTCTATGTGTAATGCATCTATATAATATATGAGTTTTACTTTCTGAAAGGAGTGACAAAAAATATTGAACTTTTTCACAATATTCAAATTTTTTGAGCTGCACCTGTAAGTGCAACTTAATGAAAAGTGTTACCGAAAAAATATAATAAAGTATAAAATTATTTTATAATATTACTGTAGACTTGTGCTCATTAATATGCTGATTTACCTAAAACATCTAAAAATGTATTTCATAATTTCTTATAAATACCCATACAAACTTTAATACTGATAAAATTACATTGTGGCAGGGCAGAGCCGGTTTTTGGCATAGGCAGTATAGGCAAATGCTAAGGGCGCCACCACCCAGAGGGGGCGCAACAAATGGGAGAAAGAAAAAAAAAGTTTTGCTTTTAAAAAAATAAATAATTGTAATAATTTTTGACTAATACTACTAGTTAACACTGTTATTTCGAAATATTAAATAACCCCACAACAACCAGCGTAGCTCCATACCCCGCCCCCCTCCAGCCAGGCAATTAGACTTTACGTGCGCTCCCTCTCTGGGCAATGGTAAAGTGTGGCTATCTGACGTGACCCTCGCATTATATGCTATCAACATGTCGAAAAGACCAAAGCTGTCCGGTGCTCAGGGAAGGAAAGAAGAGGAGGAACAACGTGAAAAGGGCAGAGGTACAGTAACGTTAATGTGATGAAATGAATTGTCTAGTGCTCTCTGACTTTAGGCGCATCCTGCCCCGGTACCGGGGGCGCTTGGGTTGAAGAGGATAGTGCCAGATAACTTAAGTTAGCTAGCTAATATTACTGTAGCCGAGCCGAGCGTTACATTAGCTAGTCACTAGTCACTCACACTAGAGTGCGGATCGGGCCGCATATTTTTGTCCGAACCCGACCGAGTCCGAGATAGTAGTAACCGAGCCAGACCCGAACCCGACAGGAATTCTGCTTGAGCCCGACGCAGTTAATGTAAGGCACTGAAGCGCTGACATAGTGTTTCCCTGTCACGCAGTTGTTGTTACCATGGTTACAGCTTCCCTGTTTAGTGGACACTGGGCACCTAAATGACCGTCAAAAAAGAAAATAATATATTTATAATAAGGTTGTTCTTGTGTTGAGTGTGCGGTTTACACTGAACCATCAATTATTGGACTAAGCTCAGTGTGCCACTTCTCTTTTTTTGGACGTACTCTTGCTGCAACCTGCACCTCTATTGGAGAGACACGTGTACGTTGAACTATTTTTCTGTTGGTAATCATACTTTTACTTGAATACAGTTTTTTGGTACTCTACCCGCCTCTGCTGGCCATTGTGAATGTTCCTTTGCACATTGTTTAATTACATTTGGAGGTTGTTTCTGGACTTGTGAAAGTAGCTTTTTGTTCTCAGTTGCCGATTAAAGCCGTGTCTTTTATTTTCGGTAATGATTTAGCTGGAGAAAATGTGTTTTCTCTGCCTGAAGTTACGAATGAGCCTAGCATGAATGACAGTACTGATAACGTGGCATGATAATTTATCTCTGTTTTCACTGCGTGTGTAGTGACACACAATATTCGGTATCATTTTTATTTATTTCACACTATATTTTCACCAAAAACAACTTGAAGCACTATGTGAAGTAGGCTAACCCATCCTAATTAGTAGTTAAAAAGTAAAACGTTCGCTAGTTGTTCAGCCGCTGTGACCGAGCCCGAACATCATTTTAATAGTTTAGTCCGAGCCCGGCCCGACCCGTCGGGCCCCGTCAGGTTCGGGTCGGGTATCCACCCTCTAACTCACACACACACATCAGCTCTCTCAGTCACTCTGCACCTTCTTGCTAGCTAGCTGGACAGCGGCAAGAGAATGGTCGCCTCATCTTGAAAAATACATAGACTATGCGTGCATAACAGTAGCCTACATAAAATAAAAGTAGGCTACATAACAACTAATAAAAATAAGAGAACTGTAGTACCAGTCATCATCAGGGAAATTAGGTCTATTCAGCAGGTGTTAGTCCTGTGTCATACTGTAGGCTACATTTTTATTGACATCTGGTTACCCTGTAATCAAAATTCTATTCCTTTTCAGCTCCTTTATAATTAATTGTTGTAGTAAGCCTTTGGTTTGTTGTGTTACAGTTCATAATCTCTAAATTTAGTTTATATAGTTAGTTACATCAGTGTTTTAAAGTGCATATCATTAATGTTAATGCCAAATAAGCTTTCCCATTATGCTATATTAGTATTACACTGCAGTTTACTGCTTTTTTTGGACTGTAAATGTAAATCTACATTTCATTGTAATGACAATAATGTTTAATTAAATTTCCATTAGTATGCATGCCCATCTTATGTACAGTATAGCAGACATGCATCTTTATTCTTGTAAAAAAAAAATTACTAATAGACTAACACCCAATGGTCATACACTCTTCTTCTATATTTTACCTTACTTTATTTATGGCAGTAGGCTACTGGTTTCTTTAATATATATATTAAAGATAATATATTGTAAATATCTATAATAATAATGTCACTTGTTCACTGTTTTGATGTTAACTGTTTGATTTTGTGGGTTATTTTCAGTAAAAGAAAAATGTGAAAACAAAAGTGTGAGTGCATGTTATTGGTAGTGAATAAACTGTGATGCAAGGGGGCGCCAGATAAAATCCTGTCTAGGGCAGCCAATTGGTCAGATCCGGCCCTGTGGCAGGGCTCTGTCCGGCAGAGGAAATCAGAGCAATCTGGGGCTGTGCTACTGGTTAATGAGACACACACACACACACACACACACACACACACACACTCACACGAACACACACACACACACACACACACACTCACACGAACACACACTCACACACACACACACACACCTAGATTGCATTAACTAAATGTCAGTTTTGTATGCGTGTTTGATCTGTCTCAACAACATGGCTCCATGGATGAGCACAGATTTTTTACTTGGATCGAGGAGAATGTATTCAATCTAATCTAAAAAATTGCTTGCAGAATTAATGTTAATTTGTGTTTATCCATATCATTTAATAGTGCTAAAATTACATTGTCTGGCAGAGGGACTCAGAGCAATCTGGGGCTGCACAAGCAGATTAAGTAGGCACAGGCGCATGCATGCACGGGTTGCATTAACTAATGGGGTGGCTTTCTAAATTCCGATGTGTCTTCAGAATTCATGACACACTTCACAATATTTTTGACTATTTTCATGATGCTTTCCCAAAGTGAATATTTTGAGACACACTTTCCCGACAGGTCGATGTAAGAAAAGCCGATTCACACAACAGAAAGCATCACACATCGTGAACAGCCACTTTTCCCAAACGCATGGTAGAGTTATCATCATCTCACATTATTTAGTTTTTTTTTGCTTTTCGTTTTAAATCTGAGCAAACTTGCCTGACACAAAAATTACAGAGACAAAGAAAAAACAGAGAAAGAAAGAAAAAAAATACTCTAAGATTATCTTAACTATATGATGCTTTTGGGATCAATTTATTGCTCTCTACATGTCTTTAAATTATTTTGCCTATTGTAGATGTGCAATGCACATGTTAGCACAGGTCACAATAAGTCCTCGTAAACCCTATAATGGGATAATTGATTACACCTGCTCTAGTCTAAGTACCTACTATCTATCTATCTATTTGTCTGTCTGTCTGTCTGATCAGCAGCCTCTGTCTGCAGAGGTGGGATTACCACGTAGTATCGCATCTCAAGACACAGTTGAGATTTCAGGACTAGTCCAATGTTGTCTTGAACTCACAACACATTTCACTATGTCTTTTGAGTTACAAGCAAATTCGGGAAAGCGTTGTGAATGGCAAGTATGACATACTTTTCACTATAACATACTTTAGCAAATCCACCCCAGCCCAGTCTGGTTCTGTACTTGTCTGAGACTGCCTGCAGCAGAGAGAGCGAGCGAGACAGAGTGCCAAAACCCCTGAAAACGTTGCATAAATGTGTTTCTTTGGTTGATGTGTTTTGGTTTATTTTTCTTATTTTTGTTTATTATCTTTGCCAGGAACCCATGAGTGTGAAAGGTGAAGATTTGTGTTTATTTGTTTGTTTGAAGAACTCTCTCTCTTCAATAAACCCCAGTGAAACCCGGAATTACTGCATTCTCCTGTGTCCTGCTATTCTGTCCCTCCCAGGGGTGTCACTCAGCATGTGATATAGTACTCGATTATCTCCAAGGATAAAAAAAAATGCATGCTTAAATTTGTTCCACAGTTATGTAATGATAAGCCTGTTGATCTGCTATTTTCGGATCTACTGAATGATAAACCCAGTTTTGTTGATCAACAGCATAAAAGTGTGCTGAAATTCTAACCGCATTTAGCTCGTTTCTGAGAGATTAAATGGTCTTTATTTGCATCAAGCTTGAGAGTGCTTTATCGGAAAAAAAACCGGAAATTCCACAATTGGAAAATACACATCAGTTAAGAAATACGGTACAAGTAAGGAGGGGCAATTAGAGCTGGTATATGGATACAATCTTACATAATGTGCAGTGTTGAATGGTTTTTATTGTTAGTGTATAATATTATTTTGTAACTCACACAAATTAAGCATGACAAAGGACAACAGAACTATACACATGATTGCAATTATTATGCTTCATTTATTTAAAAAAAGTACATTACATTTTATTAGCTTTTAACATTTAGATATTCTTTTATAATGCAAAAGATCAATGGGTAAAAAAGACAGGGGATGGTTCTCACTCACCATACAGGAAATGTACAGCAAAAGAAAACCATTGTAGGATTTCACTTAAAATGTGCTCTGCCCAGCTGGAACAAAACTTTATTGCAACTTTTACAATGAAGCAGTGAAGGTTTGTAAGGGTGAGGAGAATAACAATGCTGTAGCAAAATTATTCCAGTGATAATTGTTTTTAGCCTCCAAACTACTTTACAAACAACTTTACAGCTATGTTTGGAAAAAGGTCCATCCGAAAATAATTTACATATGCAGTTGTGATGAGAACATAACATTTAAATAAAAACTCCCCAACCTAAAAAATACATTTAAAAAAAGTAATTTCAATAAATGTGTGGTACTCACTGGCTTCCCTATTTCAGCAAGACAGGGGATTTGAAAAAATTCACAATGTTTGTGCGAATATCTTTCATGGCAATGCCGTAGATGATTGGATTTAACGTGGGGGGTACGATGATATACAGAATCGTACAGAACTTCTTGGCGTTGGGACTCATCCCTTGAATCTTGTAGGATGCTATAATAATGAATGTGCAGAGCTCAAAAAGAATACAAACAGTGAGATGGGAGGCGCACGTCTGTATGGCCTTGCTCCTACTGTTTTTCTCCTGTTTGACCACACACGCAATGAGGATCTTCACATAGGTAAACGCGATGATTAAGAAAGTGCTCAGAGTAAACAACCAAGATGAGCATAAATAGTACATGTTGTTGACGGGGGTGGGGATGCAAGCCAGGTTCATGATAACTCCATTGGTACAGTAGACATACTTGATTAACGTCCCACACAGCGGCGTTCTCACGATCATAATGAAAAGGGGTGCGACAGCACAGAACGAGAAGAACCAGGACAGAATACACAGTGTGACCAGTCTCCCAGTGGTCATGATGGTGTGGTAGTGCAGTGGCTTGCAGATGGCCACGTAGCGGTCATATGCCATAGCTGATATAATGGTACAAACGACCCCACCATAAAAGTGCACGAAGAAGCCCTGGATGATGGCCGCCACGTAGCCGATGGTGTTGTTCCCTCTCAGGAAGTTGGACATCAGCTGGGTATAGCCGATCGTGCCCCCGAGGAGGTCGCACACTGCCAGGTTGCACATCATCACGTACATGGGCTTGTGGAGCTTGGCGTCCGTGGCGATCACACTAACCACGGTGACGTTTCCCAGCAACATCACGGTGTACATGATGAGCGTGATCGCAAACAGGGGGTACCTCTGCTGCTTGGTTAGGATGAAACCTTCCAAAGTGAACACGATGGGCTGCTTCAAAGGTATATATGAAACATTTTCCATCTGTGCCACCAGACCCTGAAAACGGTAACAAAGTCACATGATCAGAGAAATCCCATTACAGCAGCAATAACACAACATCTCTAGTTCTCAAGTCTTTGAGAATGGTCTGCATTACCAGTGCTCACATAGTATTGCTCCTGACTCCAAACAAAGTAACTGCAACATATTCTTTAGCTGTACTCTGAGTGGTGTAAAGGTGAGGTCTTACCTGTCTCAGGTTTAATGTTGGCAGTCCTCTCATCCTGCTGGGCTTTCAGGCTTTATCCTGCCCTCCCCTCTCTGTCCTGTCACTCATTTTGGAGGCAGGAGAGGACCGCCCCCAGACCTAGTGATGATGTAATGCACTGAAAGACAGGTGGAAGGTGTTGCTACTTTTGACATGTTATTGCAGTGTTACATGCAGCCTAGGGAAACAGGCCCACAGGTGCAGCCTCCTCTGAGATATATCATTACTGTAGTATTGTAGTACTTTACTGTAATTTAGTTTTTTTGTATACATTTTTTAATTAATAACTTTTTTTATATAAAGCACATACTGGTCCCGGTCCAATCAAAATTTTCCATTAATGTTCACTTCAACAACAACAACAAAAAAAGTATAAAACCCAAACTGTTAACAATTTACATGAACTCTATCTTCATATACATTCATGAGCATTACAACATACATTACAATTACATGTAACATTATGAATGCTTTATAACATGTTTTCACTTTTCATCTAATGAAGCTGTTTTGTTGTGGATTACATAGCTTTTTCATAAATGCACATTGAGCTCTTCAAGATACATCCCAGGTAACGAGGAATGTTTGGGATCTTTAAAGAATCTTCCTGATACAGCCCTCTAATGTCATTGCCGAACATTACATTGGGAACATTCTGGGGTGTATAGGGGAATGTTACAAAAAAAATCCCATAAATGTCACAGATGTTGCAATGTCTTCCCTGGATGTCATAATGTTGAGTTCCCTTCAAGTCCTCAGAACATTCCTAAAACTTGATTGTGGAACATCCCCTTCACATTCCACAAACATTACAGGAACATTCAATGAAACATACGTGGAATATTCTAGGAATGTTAGTCGAAACGTTCCCTTTGGGTTTCTCTAACACTTCGACTTAACATTCCCTTACTGTGAGACCAGCGTACACTGGTAACATTCCCCATACACTCTTGCCACATCATTACAAAACGTTATTTTGGGACCATTCTGGGGTGTATATGGAAATGTTACTCAAGATAACAAAAAAACATTCCAGAAACATCCCATAAATGTCACAAACGTTCCAATGCGTTCCCTGGATGTCATAATGTTGAGTTTTTTTCAAGTCCTAAAACTTGATTGTGGAACTTCCCTTTCACATTACAGGAACATTCTATTTCGGGGAATGTTCTCAGAATGTTAGTAGAAACGTTCCCTTTGGATTTCTTTAACGCTTGGATTTAACGTTTCCTTACTGTGAGACTGAAGTACATTAGTAACATTCCCCAAACATTCTTTCCACGTCACTACAAAACTGGAATGTTCTAGGAATGCTAGTAGAAACATTCCTTTTGGGTTTCTCTAATGTAGGATTTAATGTTCTCTTACTGTGAGACCGGAGTATACTGCAAACATTCCCCATACATCCTTGCCCCGTCATTACAAAACATCACTTTGGGAACATTCTGGGGTGTATAGGGGAATGTTACTCCAATATAACAAAATCACATTCCACAAACATCCCAAAAAATGTAAGAAATGTTGCAACACGTTCCCTGGATGTCATAATGTTGAATTCCTTTGAAGTCCTCAGTAGATTCTTACAACATGTCCGTGGAATGCCTTCTTCACATTCCACTAACATTACAGGAACATTCTATGTTGCATTTGGGGAATGTTCTAGGAATGTTAGTAGAAATATTCCCTTTGGGTTTCTCTAAGACTTAATTTAATGCTCCCTTACTGTGTGACCAGAGTATCCAGCTAATGAAATCACGGTCTAGGAACGTTCCCTGTATGTTATTAAGGTTGCTCTAAACGTTCCCTGGTTGATGCAATGTTGTGTTTTTTTCAGGTTCTAAGAACTTTCACACAACGTTTCTGAGGAATGTCCTTTTTACATTCCAGTAACATTCTAGGAGCATTCCCCTTTTTAGGCACATTCTATGTACCATGAGGGTATCATTTTGGGAACCTTCCTCTTGCGCTCCACAAACAGTTTATATAACATCAGGGGAAGATTCTAAGAGCATTCCATGTGACATCAGAGGGGAAAATTCTCTGGACATTCCATAAAACATCAGGTCAACATTCTATGTAACATGAGGGTATCATTCTGGGAACCTTCCTCTTGCGCTCTATGAACAGCTTATATAACATCAGAGGAACATTCTAGGAGCATTCCATGTAATGTAGGGGGAATGTTCTGGGAACCTTCCTCTTGTGTTCTTCAAACATTGCAAGAACATGCCAGGAACATTTTATAAAACATTAGGGGACCGCTCATTTAAAAGGTTTAAATGCAGGGTTAACGTGCCTAACACATGGGCTCACAATCAGCATTTTGGAGAGTGTTTTATTTAGTGGTGGGCATAGATTATTTTTTTTAATCTAGATTAATCTCACTGTAATCTTGGAATTAATCTAGATTAATCTAGATTAAAATGGCTCATTTGAATTCTGCCGAAGGCATTCAGAATATGTGTGCTACCCAAATAATGACTAAAAGTAAGTCTTTGAGAACGGGTTTCTCAAGCCAGGTGGCGCATTAGACCAGGGGCTCATCTCCTGTTTCCAAAATGCATCACAAACTGCTTGGGAAGTTTCTTAAAAATACATTTTCCCTGAAGCAAACCCGGCGGCTTCATAGCTGCATCCATGTTAGCACGTCACGTTTGATGTGGTAATTTCACAGTAGGCATACACACAGGTTCGAAGACTCGTTCTCGCCCCCTACTGTGATGTTCTGGAATTATGTATGTCTGTTTATATTATTGTTTTCTTTCATCATTGCATTCCCCTCTGTTCGTGGGTTGTCTGAGTCGCATTCGTGTGTTTGTTTACCCTGTCTTGTGTATGCACTGTTTAGGTGACTTCGGGATTTTCCGAGGGGTTCGTGTTCTGCTACTTCCTGGTTTTCCTTACGCGTAATTGTATAGATTACTAACTCGTGCTAACAATCACTCGGGTGGTTTATTAGTTAAATGCACTTACTAAACCAATTAACATAAACGTTTACTAACGAACTAACGGTCTGTCTTATAGTTAGGTATTAACAAGATTAACCAGTTTGTCCGCGATCTCTGTTATTCGCCCCAGCTGTTTGTATGTAGTTTCACCTCTCGTGATTACTGAGCACACTCCGCTCCTCTTCGAGCCCGTTGTTTGTTATGCATGTTTCTGAGTCCCTTCCATGTCTTTGTTATGTTTCCGTGATTGTTTCATTGCTACCTCATGTGTTAACCTCACGTAGTTTGTTACCCCTCCCTTTCCTATACGTATATATAGACCCACATATCTGTTTGTTCCCTGTCAGAACGTACCCTTTATTTCCTGAGCCTGAGATTGTGAAAGCCAGAGACTTATTGATTACCTGAGACACCCTTTCCGTACGACCCGAGATAGCCTAGCGATTTTGTTTGTTTGCCATTTGGTTTCGACTTCTGATTGTTTTTTGACTTTGCCTTTGCCTGCCGTTTTTGTACCTCTGCCTTTGATTTCCGGTTTTTAGACTTTTGTTTCCTGACTACTCTTTTGCTTTCCGTTTTTGTACTGTCTGATATCCTGGCTTTTTGACCTCACCCTTTGAAATAAAACTACGTTTCTGCTTATCCCTGTCTGCTATTGGGTTTTCTGAGTCCAGACGTAACACCTACAGTGCAATTCGGCTAGGTATACATCCGCGCTAAAATATCAAGGTGAAAGTCATCATAGCTTGCGTAGTATAGACCCAGCTCCCAACCCAACTTTGAGAATAGATTAACGGCGATATTTTTTTTATCGCCCGATAAGAGTCTCACGCTAACGCAGCACGTTAACGCCGATAACGGCCCACCACTAGTTTTATTTGTATTTTGGATTACTAGCCAGTACTTAGTTCTTGGAATGTGAAGGGGAAGTTCCACAATCAAGTTTTAAAGATGTTCTGAGGACTTGAAAGGAATTTATGGCATCCAGGGAACATTTTGCAACATTTGCGACATTTATGGGATGTTCCTGGAATGTTCTTTTGTTATCTTGGAGTAACATTCTCCTATACACCCCTGAATGTTCCCAATGTAATGTTCTGCAATGACATTACAGGGCTGTATAGGGAACATTCTTTAAAGATCCCAAACGTTCCTCGTTACCTAGGATCATCGAGGACACCATGCCTTCTGGTAGAAGATATAGCTCGCTTCAACCTAAGCTTTTTTCCCCAGGCCATCCAAATCATTAATGCACTCCTATTTTTTTAGTATCTATGTATAGGCTACTGTGAATTTTTCTTTTTTATGTTGAATGCGGTGTACTGATAGCAGCTCTTTTCCCCTGTATGTAGTGGTTTGTGGCTGTTTATTTTCTTTTCTTTTGCGGATCTCGTCCTGGTTTCACGATTGTGAATCAATCAGATTTTTTCCACGTTCCGTTTCGGGGTTTGCCGTCCTCATTATTGTTTTCACCTGTGCTTCTACCTGCAGGGTATTTAAGTTTCTCAATTCCGCTTCTCCGGTGCTTGTTTGTCTTTCGACATTGCATCGAGCCAGGTATAGCCTGGTACTTGTGACCTCCTGACAGTGTTGGGCAAGTTACTTCAAAAGCGTAATGCATTATTTATTACTTGTTACTGTCATTTCAAAATAATTAGTTACATTACAATATTACTGTCTTTGAATTGTAAGGCATTACACTACTTTTACATTACTTTTGCATTACTTTCGCCAAAATAAATGGAAATATGGATTTGGTGTTCTCAATAGATCTTCTTGTGTTCAATGCAGCTCATTACACAGCAGGAGGTGATGTGGTATGGCATAATGACTGAGCTAGGCTTAAGGCCAACAAAAGTACAATATAATGGTCGCAGTTATGGGTCATGGTGCAATACATTTTATAATGGATATACTGTAACTTTAGGTATCCATATTGAAATCAATAGAGCTAGAGCCTACTACTGTATATTGTAAAAAAAAGTTACGACAAGATACACAACCCTTTTTACATTTCTATCCCTTTATTTTCTTTTACTCACAGAGAATTCACAGCATAATGACATAGCTAGACCTATGGCTATTGCTTCTGTGGGGATAGCCACATTTTTCAAAATTACAAATGATAAAGTGCTTAAAAATGAAATTAAAGTGGCTATACATGAAAAAATGGAAATAAAAAAAGTCTACACAGAGGACCTGTTACTGCCAAATAAATAAACAGAGATAGCATGCAGCCAAACAGGGCTGGTAATATTAAAAGAGGTAGCATGCAGCCAAACAGGGCTGGTAATATTAACAGAGGTAGCATGCAGCCAAACAGGGCTGGTAATATTAACAGAGGTAGCATGCAGCCAAACAGGGCTGGTAATATTAACAGAGGTAGCATGCAGCCAAACAGGGCTGGTAATATTAACAGAGGTAGCATGCAGCCAAACAGGGCTGGTAATATTAACAGAGGTAGCATGCAGCCAAACAAGGCTGGTAATATTAGCCAAACAAGGCTAGTAAAATTAACTTATATAGCCTTGTTCTATGGTGGGGAGCTATCCTATTCACTACATACTTCACTAAAATATCTGTTAAAGCGCAACAGAAGAAGGCGCTGAAATCGCTCATCTCCAAGACGGTTTCGTTTTGGAGTGAGCACAAGACTCCCGAGACTGAAAAGTCTTTCGACTGGTGCGCTGGATGGTGTTGGTGCATTGTAACGGAGAGCGATTCTTTTAATTCTTGGAAACTGATGGAGGCTTTCCATCACAGGGGCAGAATTCAAGTAAGACGTTACCTCTGTTTCGACTGACATTTAGGGGGGGGGGGGGGGCTATATTGTAAGGTCCTTTAGCTCATTTTTATTGTGTCTAACATACGTTTTGTATGTTTTATCTGGACACAGACTGACGTGATACAGATTGACGTTATGTCACTGTTCTGGAGGGCGGCTATTTTAATAATTTAATTTAATAGCCCAGTTGGACTAACCTGTTGAGGCAGTGATAGAAGCTTACCTTGTCGTTGCTAGCCCGGACAGGGATCTTGCTCACAATGTTTCTAAAAGATGGAGACTCCACTGTTGAAAGTGGCAGCATATCTTCGACAACATACTCTGCCACGAGTCTCCTCACTTCTCGAGGTTCAAGCATCGCAGGACGGGAGAATGTTAGTTTTTGCTGCTTGGTTTTTTCTCCACTCTCATCCTCAGTTTGCTTTCTTTTGGTTACTAGCTTGATGTTAGAATGGCACCTCACTAGATGTTTCGTTAAATTACTTGTGCTATTTCGTGAGGTAGAGAGATCTTTTGGTTTCGAACACAAAGTGCACTTAACTATAATGTTCTTCGAATCCTTGTCTCTGACATATTGAAAATAATGAGCGTATGACCATCTCGCGAATGTAGAGTCCGACTCTGCTGCTGCAGTCATCTTCTCCTCAATCGCTAGCAGTAAGAGGAAGTAAACATTTGCGCGGATTTTTTTCTCCTCTGCGAATCTCGCGTTGATGGCGAATTTATATAAAAACAACACACCAATTGATTTCGGGTTTCAAATGCATTGTAACGCGCGTTACTGAGATTTGTACCGAGTAAAATATTACCAATTTTTGTTGTTGTAATGCCTTACATTACCGCGTTACAGAAAAAAGTAATGCATTACTGTAATGCATTACTTTTGTAACGCGTTACTCCCAACACTGATTATTAAGGTAATATTGTAGCAATTTTGTGCTTTTGTATAAATATCTTTTTAATATCAAGCACATACTGGTCCGGGTCTACTCAACATTTGCCATGAATGTTCACTTCAACGCCAAGAAAAAAAGTATAAAACCCAAACTGGTAACAATTTACATGAACTCTGTCTTCATATAGCATTCATTATACATTCATGAGCATTTCAACATTACATTACAATTACATGGAACATTATGAATGCTTTATAACATATTTTGCTTATCTAATGAGGCTGTTATGTTGTGGACTACAGAGCATATTCATGATTGTACATTGAGCTCTTCAAAATAGTTTGTGTAACAAAACAATGTGTGTATGCATTATGGCACCACCTGGGATAGATCTCAATTCAATTCAATACAATGCAATTTTATTTGACGCTGTACAGAGAAAATAGGGCAAAAACCAACCAGCAGAAGGCGGTAAAAAGCAGTGTGCAGACTCAGGGTGAGGGGCAGGGCTGGAGTAATCAGCACAGGGTGTGGGAGGAAAAGAGATGGTTAGCCCCCCCTAGCCTACACTTAAAGACAGAATGTGTGTCCAGAACATACATAGGGAGATTGTTCCATAAGACAGAAGCTTGAAAGGATATAATGACAATGAGGTTGAAGTTCAGACTGTCAGCTTTAATTTGAGGGTATTTTCATCTATATTAGATGAACTGTTTAGAAATTATAGAACCTTTTGTACATAGTCCCCCCCATTTTCGGGCATCAAAAAATATCGGACAGTTTAACATAATGTAGAATAAATAAATCATTTTTTATATTTGGTCACATATCCTTTGCGTGTCATGACTTTCTGATGTCTGTGACCCAACAACATAAAAAGACTCTTGATATATTATTTTCTGGTACTCTTACAAGCGATAATATAACTTCTCTGCATTTGAATGAATCTCTATGGGAATTGGGGGGTGGGACTAGATTTAGCTGTACATTATGCTGGAACAGTATGGAATACATGGTTGGAGAAATGGCTGTAAGTCATTGTTGTGGAATAAAGCCACTCTGAGGTTCGGACTGGTGAAATTCAAGAAGTTTTATTCATACGAATGAAGAATAAACACATCATCCACAGTCAGTATCCATTCTGAAGTTTCACAAAACTTCACAAACCTTCATACTTTTACGCTTTTGGTTACACAACACAGGATGGGGACTGTCCTCCTTTCCCACTCTTAATTGTTTTGGGAACATAAATCTCGTTATCATCCTCAGCCCGCCTGGCCCAAGGTCTCACGGCGTTGGTTCTAGACACGCTTACAGACACAGGTGGGAGAAGAGTTTTATTATGGTTTCCAAGCAGTTCCCTTAATTCTCATTCTCAGCAGTATGCAAACTAGACCAAGAGCAAGGCCACAAGGCCCTCAGGTTATACAATTATACAACTTTTTACAACTCATTTTTATAATTCCTGAAACTTTCACCACATCAAGGGTCTGAGCAGGGACGGACTGGGACTAAAAAATGGCCCTGGACTTTTTTACATTACATTACATTATAGACATTTAGCAGACGCTCTTATCCAGAGCGACGTACATAGTGAATTTTCAAACTAGGAACAAGAACGTTTAAAAACAACCCTAAAAAGGCAAATACGAATCTAAGTACTAGGCGCAGTCAGTATGATTGAATTTATTTTTTTTATTTTTTTTGGGGGGGGTAATTACACAACATTAATAACAATAGTCACAGGGAGGTAGGGAGGGGTGGAGAGAGGTGCAGCTTGAAGAGGTGAGTCTTCAATCTGCGCTTGAAGGCGGTCAGACTTTCTGCTGTTCTGACCTCCACGGGGAGGTCATTCCACCACCGTGGGGCCAGGACAGACAGACGTCGAGACCGGGTGCTAGCATGAAGAGGGGGGGGTACCAGTCGTCCTGAGGAGGCGGAACGCAGGGATCTGGCAGGTGTGTAGGGTCTGATTCGTTTTTGGAGGTATGGAGGGGCAGATCCTCGGACTGCCTGGAAGGCGAGCACCAATGTTTTTAATTTGATGCGAGCCATCACCGGTAGCCAGTGGAGGTCAATGAGCAGGGGGGTGACATGGGAGTGTCGGGGGAGGTTGAAGACCAGGCGCGCGGCTGCGTTCTGGATAAGCTGAAGGGGTCTAATGGCCGATGCTGGCAGGCCAGCCAGGAGAGAGTTGCAATAGTCCAGGCGAGACAGCACCATTGCTTGGACCAGGAGCTGGGTTGAGTGGGTGGTGAGGAAGGGGCGGATTCTCCTGATGTTGTACAGGAAGAACCTGCATTCCCGGGTTACTGCTGCGATATTCTCGGAGAGGGACAGCCTGTTGTTCATCACGACTCCGAGGTTCCTGGCACAGGGCGTTGGGGTCAGTGGAATGTCCCCTAGGGAAATAGAGAGATTGAGAGGAGTAGAGGTTAGAGCAGGAATGTAGATGAGCTCAGTCTTGCCAGGATTGAGCTTGAGATGGCGGTTGTCCATCCAGCTCTGGATGTCTCTCAGGCAAGCGGAGACGCGGGCTGATACCTGAGTGTCAGAGGGTGAGAAGGAGAGAAAGAGTTGAGTATCGTCAGCATAGCAGTGGTAAGAAAGACCATGAGCAGTGATAACAGGGCCAAGGGATTTGGTGTAGGTGGAGAAAAGGAGGGGACTAAGGACTGAGCCCTGGGGGACTCCTGTGGTAAGGGGACGGGGTGCCGATACTTTACCAGCCCAGGCAACCTGGGAGGAGCGTTCCGAGAGGTAGGACTCAATCCAGGCCAGGGCCGAGCCGCCGATCCCCGCTGCAGACAGGGACGACAGGAGGATGGAGTGATCTACGGTGTCAAAGGCGGCAGAGAGGTCTAGAAGTATTAGCACAGTGGAGAGGGAGGCTGCCCGAGCTGCATGAAGCATCTCGCTGACGGAGAGGAGTGCCCACAGACCAGCCCACCCCAACCAGCCCACAGATACTCCACCACCCCCGTCCCATCGACGCACATACAAACACACCAGCCCTTAATACTACCACTTATAAGCATAATGGATGGATACTCTAGGCTACTGTAACACTAATAGCCTACAGGGCTATTTTAAGAGCAAGTGAAAGGTTTGTGGCCAGCAGCCAGGCCACCACTGTGAGGATACCATGATAGATTCAGGCTACTATATTGTGCAGTCAGCACTGACACACACAACCGCTACAGTATACAGACTAGTCACCTCAATAAAACTCCTTTCTGCCCTGCCTCTCTCCACTGCCTGCACAAGTGGCAGAGCATCCATACAACAGTCAGAATTGTATAATTCTGTAAATTGAAATGGCATTACAAATGTCATTTGGCTTCATCAATACGAGTGCTTATAAATATCAGACATCAGAAAATAAGACACCAGAAAATAATGAAAAAGGACGTGAGAAGAGAGGATAAATGATCAGTTATCAATATCGCAAACTTTACTTATGAGTTAGTTACGCTCCAAGGCGTGTTTAATAACCTGCACCATAACGTTTGCGTTGGTTTCTGTATTATCAGAACAGCTTCCACTGTCACCATTCTCCCACATCTCATTTAGGCTTAGCTTATACATTTAGCTTCATGAAATAAATATGAGATCTTTAACGTTACCTGACCATTTTTTGGAGGCAAGCTCCTCTTATTTTTTTTGAAGAAAAGCCTGATTACATCTTGGAGTCTGTGTGTGGTTCCGATTGGTTCTCATAACAGTTATGATATTACTGTGGACATGTGCTCATTAACATGCTGATTCACCTAAAACCTCTAAAAATGTATTTCATAATAAATAAATAAAAACCATCCACAGTATACCCCCACTGGTCATATTTTGTCTCCCCCAATGTTGAAAAGGCATACATGGTTACGGCCTTGGTTCTCTGTGTTACTCTGCTTTCGAATACACCAAGATGATATACAAACCCCAGTTGTGAGAGTATGTAAAATGCACATAAAAGTAGAAAGCAATGATTTGTAAATTCTCTTTTACATATATTTAATTGAAAACAGTACAAAGAAAATATATTTAATGTTTTACTTCATCAACTTTAATGATTTTTATAAATATACACTAATTATGATTTGGATGCCTGCAACGCGTTCCAAAAAAGTTGTGACTCATTTTCCAATTGAACTCATATGGAAAAATAACTTCCCAGTATTTTTTTGCCCCTGTTCCAAATTATTATTATTTTTTTACAAAAATCTATAAAGTTGATGAGGTAAAACATTAAATATCTTTTCTTTGTACCATTTTCCATTAAATATATGTAAAAGAGAATTTATATTGGTGTTTCTATAATGTATATGTCATTAAAAATACATTCTTAGTAATATGACCTGATAAATTATTTCTAAAAGTTAAAATACTGTATTTTCTGTTTTTAATGCATGTTTGATCTGTCTCAGAGACATGGGTCAATGGATGAGCACAGATTTATAACTTGGAGGGAGGAGAATGCATTCAATCTAACCACTACAGAAAATTTTAAATATTTTTCATCCATGTCATTTAATGGTTATAAAATGACATTGTGGCAGGGCTCCGCCCGGCAGAGGGAATGAGAGCAGTTTGGGGCTGCACAAGCAGGTTAGTGAGGCACACACACACACACGGACACACACGCACACGCACACACACACAAGTTGCATTAACTAATCAGCCCAGGGCTTAACAGTCTGGTTCTGTCCTTTGGGTGTCTGAGACTGGGGATTCCCTGCAGCAGAGAGTGAGACAGAGTGGCAAAAGCCCTGATGTTGCAGAAACATTGTGTTAGAAATCTTTGTGTTTTCGTTTATTTTTAAAATTTTTGTTTATTATTTTTGCCAGGAACCCTTGAGTGTGAAAGTTGAAGATTTGTGTTAATTTGTTTGTTTGAAAAATTAGCTGTCTTCAAAATCTTTATAGAAAGCACTATTATGCTTTGTAGAACAAAACTAAAATTCCATAATCGGAAAATACACATGAGTTAAGAAATACGGTACAAGTAAGAAGGGGCAATTAGAGCAGGTATATGGATGCAATCTTACATAATGTGTAGTGTTGAATGGTTTTTATTGCCACTGTATAATATAATTTTTTTAACTCACAAATTAAATATGACAGGACAACATAACTATACACATGATTGCAATTATTATGCTTAATTTAATTAAAAATGTACATTACATTTTATTAGTTTTTAAAATGTAGATATGTAGTAGCACTTTACCTCATGTATGATAATGTAACATTAACGTGAGCAACGCTGGTTGTGAATGCGAGCAAGTTACTTCACAAAGCACTTTAATCTGTGTATAAAAACATTTTATCCAGCGAAATGTCTTAGATATGACAAGTTACATCTAACAGTAACAAACTCTGTATCTATAGTATCTCTATTTTTTCAGATGTTCCCACCTCATGATCTGAAATGCAATTTCCTTAGCCTAGGTTAGGCTGCTTAAAATAGGCTGCGTGACCAAACCATTTTTAAAAAACAGACAGAGAGAGGGAGGTAAATTGAGGTTTCATGCAATTTTCTTAAATAATGTAACTGATGACAAAAATAACCAAAATTGGTGCTCATTTTTATGGTATAAAGTTGAGAAGGAACCATTTTTTATTTTATTTTCCTGAATCAATTGTTTTCAGAAGTAACAACAAGCGGTTTTGCATAACTGCGGACAAAATGGAACTAGTAACCAGAAATATAATTAGCAACGAGATGTTTTCTGTTCAAATAGAACTGCCAATCAGCAGTTTAGGGAAAACAGCAGACCAGCAGGTCCTCAGAAGGATATTTAAATTTCAGCTGATTAAGTCGATAAAATCTATAAATATAAAAGTAACTAATATATAATCGCTATTGCTAACCGTGGTACAGGCGGAATAAGCCACTCTGGTCTGTCCCATTATCGGCTTCGCCTCGGCCACATCACCACGCCTGTCATACATTATTTTCCAATAACAAGACAGCCCTTCGTAATTTATTCCTTAAATAATTGTTTTTAGCAGCCTACAAACCACTTTACAGCTATGTTTGAAAAAAAGGTACATAGTTTACGTGTGCCATTGTGACCAGAACATAACGTAATAAAAAAACTGTCCTCAACCTAAAAAATCTATTTAAAAAACTTTATTTTGATAGCTGGGTGGTACTCACTGGCTTCCCTATTTCAGCAGTGGATTTAAAAAACTTCACAATGTTTGTGCGAATATCTTTCATGGAAATGCCGTAGATGATAGGGTTTAACGTCGGGGGCACGGTGATATACAGAATCATAGAGAATTTACTGCCGTTGAGGCTGATCCCTTGGATCTTGTTAGACACGATAATAATGAATGTGGAGATCTCAAAGAGGATACAAACGACAAGATGGGAGGTGCACGTCTGAAGGGCCTTGCTCCTGCTGTTCTTCTCCTGTTTGACCACACACGCAATGAGGATCTTCACATAGGTAAAGGTGATGACGAATAAGGTGCTCATAGTAAGCAACCAAGATGTACATAAAAAGTACATGCTGTTGACGGGGTTGGGGATGCACGCCAGCCTCATAATGGCTCCATTGGTACAGTAGTAAAGCGTGATTAGCGTCCCACACAGTGGCGTTCTCACGTTCAGAATGAAGAGGGCTGTGACTTGGCAGACCGCGATGAACCAGGACAGAAAACACAGTGAGACCAGTCTCCCAGTGGTCATGATGGCGTGGTAGTGCAGTGGCTTGCAGATGGCCACGTAGCGGTCATACGCCATGACTGATATAATGGTACAAAAGGCTGCACCATAAAAGTGCATGCAGATGGCCTGGACAATGGCCGCCACATAGCCGATGGTGTTGTTCCCTGTTAGGAAGTCAGACATCAGCTGGGTATAGCCGACCGTGCCCCCGAGCAGGTCGCACGCTGCCAGGTTGCACATCATCATGTACATGGGTTTGTGGAGCTTGGCGTCAGCAGTAATCACAGTAACCACGGTGACGTTTGCCAGCAGCATCACGGTGTACAAGATGAGCGTGACCGCAAACAGGGGGTACCCCTGCTGCCTGGTTATGATGAAACCTTCCAATGTGAACACGATGGGCTGCTTCAAAGGTACATATGAAACATTTTCCATCTCTGCCATCAGACCCTGAAAACAGTAAGACATTCACATGTGATCAGAGAAATCCCATTACAGTCTAGTAGATGCTTTCAACTCCAAACAAAGTAACTGCAACATATTCTTTAGCTGTACTCTGAATGGTGTAAAGGCGAGGTCATACCTGTCTCAGGTTTAATGTTGGGTGTCCTCTCATCCTGTTGGGCTTTCAGGCTTTATCCTGCCCTCCTCTCTTTCTCCTGTCACTCATTTTGGAGGCAGGAGAGGACCGCCCCCAGACCTAGTGATGATGTAATGCACTGAAAGACAGGTGGAAGGCGTTGCTACTTTTAACAGGTTACTGCAGTGTTACATGTAGCCTAGGGAAACAGGCCCACAGATGCAGCCTCCCTCTGAGATATATTATTACTGTAATATTGTAGCAATTTTGTTATTTTGTATAAATATTTTTTAAATATAAAGCACATACTGGCCCGGGTCTACTCAACATTTGCCATGAATGTTCACTTCAAGGCCAAGAAAAAAAGTATAAAACCCAAACTGGTAACAATTTACATAAACTCTATCTTCATATACATTCATTATACGTTCATGAGCATTACAACAACATTACATTACAATTACATGGAACATTATGAATGCTTTATAACATGTTTTACTTATCATCTAATGAGGCTGTTATGTTGTAGACTACAGAGCTTATTAATGATTGCACATTGAGCTCTTCTAAACACATTCATTACAACCACACAAAAACAATGTGTGTATGCATTATGGCACCACCTGGGATAGATCTAATTCAATTCAATGCAATGTTATTTTATTTGACGCTGTACAGAGAAACAGAAGGAAAATAGGGCAAAAACCAAACAGCAGAAGGCGGTAAAAACTCTCCGGTGGAAAGAAATCTCAGAAGGAACCTGGTTAGAGAGGGGGGCCCTGTCCTTCGCTTGCCGGCCTGGTTTAAACTGAAGGTGGAATTGATGGTAATAGAAATGTAATGAGGGTTCTAACGTAACAAAACCAAAAGAAAAGTGGACTTATTAAACTATGAAAGGTCCAATAAAAGGATTTAAAATGTTCAATTCAAAGGGGTGGTTTGGTGTATCTGGGACTCCGTCAAGGCAGGGGCATAAACCAGGGGAGGGGCAGGGCTGGAGCAGTGTGCAGACTCAGGGTGAGGCGCAGGGCTGGAGCAGTGTGCAGACTCAGGGTGAGGGGCAGGGCTGGAGCAGTCTGCAGACTCAGGGTGAGGCGCAGGGCTGGAGCAGTGTGCAGACTCAGGGTGAGGGGCAGGGCTGGAGCAGTCTGCAGACTCAGGGTGAGGCGCAGGGCTGGAGCAGTGTGCAGACTCAGGGTGATGGGCAGGGCTGGAGCAGTCTGCACACTCAGGGGGAGGGGCAGGGCTGGAGCAGTGTGCATACTCAGGGTGAGGGGCAGGGCTGGAGCAGTGTGCAGACTCAGGGTGAGGGGCAGGGCTGGAGCATTGTGCAGACTCAGGGTGAGGCGCAGGGCTGGAGCAGTGTGCAGACTCAGGGTGAGGGGCAGGGCTTGAGCAGTGTGCAGACTCAGGGTGAGGGGCAGGGCTGGAGCAGTGTGCAGACTCAGGGTGAGGTGCAGGGCTGGAGCAGTGTGCAGACTCAGGGTGAGGCGCAGGGCTGGAGCAGTGTGCAGACTCAGGGTGAGGCGCAGGGCTGGAGCAGTGTGCAGACTCAGGGTGAGGCGCAGAGCTGGAGCAGTGTGCGGACTCAGGGCGAGGGGCAGGGCTGGAGTAATCAGCTCAGGGTGTGGGAGGAAAAGAGATGGTTAGCCACCCCTAGCCTACACTTAAATACAGAATGTGTGTCTGAGTCCAGAACATACATAGGGAGATTGTTCCATAAGACCGAAACTTTTGGTTCTGTACTCTAGCAATTTGAGTTTGAAAGGATACAATGACAATTAGGTTGAATTGCAAACTGTCAGCTTTAATTTGAGTTTAGAAATGATAGAACCTTTTGTACATAGTCCCCCCCATTTTCGGGCATCAAAAAATATCGGACAATTTAACATAATGTAGAATAAAGTAATAATTTTTGATATTTGGTCACATATCCTTTGCGGCCATGACTTCCTGATGTTTGTGACCCAACAACATAAAAAAACTCTTGATATCTTATTTTCTGGTACTCTTACAAGCGATAATATAACTTCTCTGCATTTGAATGGATCTCTATGGGAATTGGGGGGGTGGGACTAGATTTAGCTGTACATTATGCTGGAACAGTATGGAATACATGGTTGGAGAAATGGCTGTAAGTCATTGTTGTGGAATAAAGCCACTCTGAGGTTCGGACTGGTGAAATTCAAGAAGTTTTATTCATACGAATGAAGAATAAACACATCATCCACAGTCAGTGTCCATTCTGAAGTTTCACAAAACAAACCTTCATACTTTTACGCTTTTGGTTACACAAAACAGGATAGAGACTGTCCTTCTTTCTCACCCTTAATTGTTTTGGGAACATAAATCTCGTTATCATCCTCAGCCCGCCTGGCCCAAGGTCTCACGGCGCTGGTTCTAGACATGCATACAGACACAGGTGAGAGAAGAGTTTTATTATGGTTTCCAAGCAGTTCCCTTCATTCTCATTCTCAGCAGTATGCAAACTAGACCAAGAGCAAGGCCACAAGGCCCTCAGGTTATACAATTATACAACTTTTTACAACTAGTTTTTATAATTACTGAAACTTTCACTGCATCAAGGGTCTGAGCAGGGACGGACTGGGACTAAAAAATGGCCGTGGACTTTTTTACCCAGACCAGCCCACCCCAACCAGCCCGCAGATACTCCACCACCTCCATCCCATCGATGCACATACAAACACACCAGCCCTTAATACTACCACTTATAAGCATAATGGATGGATACTCTAGGCTACTGTAACACTAATAGCCTACAGGGCTATTTTAAGAGCAAGTGAAAGGTTTGTCGCCAGCAGCCAGGCCACCACTGTGATACCATGATAGATTCAGGCTACTATATTGTGCAGTTAGCACTGACACACACAACCGCTACAGTATACAGACTAGTCACCTCAATAAAACTCCTTTCTGCCCTGCCTCTCTCCACTGCCTGCACAAGTGGCAGAGCATCCATACAACAGTCAGAATTATATAAATCGGTAAATTGAAATGGCATTACAAATGTCATTTGGCTTCATCAATACGAGTGCTTATAAATATCAGACATCAGAAAATAAGACACCAGAAAATAATGAAAAAGGACGTGAGAAGAGAGGATAAATTAACAGTTATCAATATCGCAAACTTTACTTATGAGTTAGTTACGCTCCAAGGCGTGTTTAATAAACTGCACCGTAACATTTGCATTGGTTTCTGTATTATCAGAACAGCTTCCACTGTCACCATTCTCCCCCATCTCATTTAGGCTTAGCTTATACATTTAACTACATGGAATAAATATGAGATCTTTAACGTTACCTGACCATTTTTTGGAGGCAAGCTCCTCTTATTTTTTTTGAAGAAAAGCCTGATTACATCTTGGAGTCTGTGTGTGGTTCCGATTGGTTCTCATAACAGTTATAATATTACTGTGGACATGTGCTCATTAACATGCTGATTCACCTAAAACCTCAAAAAATGTATTTCATAATAATAAAAAAATACCCATACACAGTATACCCCCACCGGTCATATTTTGTCCCCCCCAATGTTGAAAAGGCATACATGGTTACGGCCAGAATCATATCAGAATCATACGGAGGAGATTCCGTTTTTTTTAGTGGAGTCCCCAGCTTATCCGCTGGTTTTGGGTCATTCCTGGCTTACTTGCCATAACCTACACATTAATTGGGGGGGGGGGTGCGGGTTCCGTTATTCATCAATGGGGTCCCAAATGCAAACGCCACTGTTATGTCGCCAGTCCTTTTCTGTTGGGAAGAGTGGGTGAGGATTATGCCGAGTCTGAGAGTGATGAGGAGAATGATTCTGTTAAACAGGAGTCCTCTCATGTTCCCTCCGAGAATGGAGAGGAGAGTTTAGACTGGGATCACTCTGCTGAGCAACCTCCTGCGTGGCAGGAGTTGACGTCTGATTCAGAGATTGATTGGGAAATTCACTCTGTCTCGGACACTGAGGGTGTTGAAGTGGGAGGGGCACTCGAATTCCAGCTGCCCGCTAATGTCCCCAAACAGTACGCCGATCTTGTGGAGACATTTAGCAAACAACGTTCCACTTCACTACCACCTCACAGACTATATGACTGCACCATAGAGCTATACCCGGGCACTACCCGCTCTAGAGAGCCTCTTTATTTTTTATCTATCCCTGAGAGCGCAGCTATGCATAAATACATTGAGGAGGCTTTGGCTAATGGTCTCAAACCCTGTATTTATTACAGGTCCCTAAATGACATAACGGTGAAGAACAGGTACCCCCTTCCCCTTATGAACTCTGCCTTCGAGCGTCTTCAGGGGGCGTCTGTCTTCATGAAGCTGGACCTACGTAACGCCTATAACCTTGTTCGCATTCACGAAGGCGACGAATAGAAGACCACTTTTAACACGCACAGTGGCCACTACAAATATCTCGTCATACCGTTCGGGCTCACTAGCGCCCCCTCTGTGTTTCAGGCGTTAATTAACGATGTGCTGAGGGAGATGCTGGAGAGATTCGTCTTCGTGTATCTTGACGATATTTTAATATTTTCGCCCGATCTTACCACACATGTCGGTCACGTTCGTCAGGTTCTTTGTGCTCTTCTCAAAGCCCAATTATTTGTAAAAGCAGAGAAGTGCGTCTTTCACACTGGCTGTTTCATTTTTGGGTTTCATTGTTAGAGAGGGTAAGGTACAGATGGATCCGGAAAAGGTTTCCGCTGTAAAAAACTGGCCCACGCCATCTTCCATAAAACAGGTACAACGTTTTTTAGGTTTTGCAAATTTTTATAGCCGATTTATTCGCAATTTTAGTGCGGTAGCAGCGCCCATTACTGCGCTTACAAATAAAAACCTCGGCGGCCAGTTCCAATGGAATTCCAAGGCGGGGGCAGCATTCTCGGAATTAAAGAGAAGATTCACTTCCGAACCCATCCTGGTTACACCCAACCCCTCCCTTCCCTTTGTGGTAGAAGTGGACGCCTCTGAGCTAGGCGCCGGAGCCATTCTGTCCCAATGCTCGCCACTTGACCACAAGATGCACCCTTGCGCTTATTTCTCTCATGCCCTAACATCGGCAGAGAGGAATTATGACGCAGGGAATCGAGAATTGCTTGCGGTCAAGTTGGCTTTGGAGGAGTGACACCATTGGCTCGAAGGAGCGGAACATCCGTTTACGGTATGGACAGACCATAAAAATCTTGAGTATGTTCAGCTGTAACTCACGGCAAGCTCGGTGGGCGCTGTTCTTTTTAAGATTAAATTTTATCATCACATATTGCCCCGGGTCCAAAAACGTAAAACCTGATGCTCTCTCGCGGATTTACGACCGCTCTGAGACAGACTCTGTTCCTGAGCCTATTATCGCCACTGACCTCATTGTTGCCCAGGTTATATGGGAGGTTGAGGCAGCGGTGCAGAGAGCCTTGCGCTCGGACCCTGGTCCAGGTGGGGCACCGGCTAACTGTCTTTTCGTGCCTCCTCATCTTAGGTCTCAGGTTCTCCAATGGGGCCACGCCTCCCAACTCACCGGTCACCCGTTCATCGAACTAGGGACTTTTTATCCCGGCGTTTCTGGTGAGAGACGTTTGCTCATTTGTTGCGGCTTGTCCGGTTTGCGCTCGCAGCAAGGCCTCTCACCTTCCTCCCTCGGGTCTTCTTTGTCCCCTACCTATTCCCACCCGCCCCTGGAGTCATATTTCCCTGGACTTCGTCACAGTGTTGCCGTTATCTTCAGGCAATACTACCATTTTAGTGGTGGTCGACCGGTTTTCCAAAGCGGCTCATTTCATTGCGCTGCCCAAGCTGCCTTTGGCACCTGAGACAGCACAACTTATGATTGACCATGTGTTTCGGCCGCACGGCCTTCCGTCGGATGTGGTGTCCGATCGCGGTCCTCAGTTCGCTGCCAAGTTTTGGCGGGCGTTTTGCTCTCTGCTGGGTTTCACCCGGAGACTAACGGTCAGACAGAGCGCACTAATCAGACTCTAGAGAGTACTCTTCGCTGCCTTGCCGCTTCCAAGCCTACCTCCTGGAGTCGTCACCTCGCCTGGGCGGAGTACGCTCATAAGACACTGCGTAACGCCTCCACCGGCGACTCCCCCTTCGAAGCTCAGCTGGGTTATCAACCACCTCTTTTTCCTGAGCTTGAGAGGGAGGTGGAGGTGCCCTCCTCAGGATCTTTCGTTCGGCGGTGTCGGTCGGTTTGGAGACAAGTGCGTTCGTCTCTTATACGGGCTTCGGCTAAACAAAAAGCCACGGCTGATAGGCATCGTCGAGCTGCACCATCCTATAGAGTTGGACAGCGGGTTTGACCTTCCGCTGCGGGTCGAGTCCCGCAAACTCGTCCCTCGTTTTGTGGGTCTGTTCAAAATGATAAAAAAGATCAACCCAGTCACATTTCGACTGCAACTGCCGCGCTCGATGCGCATCCACGCCACGTTTCACGTCTCCCGTCTGAAACCGGTACTCGTCAGCCCCCTCGCCCCAGTTGAGAGACCAACTCCGCCTCCCCGACTCATAGAAGGGGGTCCGGCTTATACCGTTCGCCGCATTGTGGCCGAGAGACGTGTGGGCAGAGGGTGGCAGTACCTTGTGGACTGGGAGGGCTACGGCCCGGAGGAACGTTGCTGGGTTCCTAGGAGAAACATCCTGGACCCTCAGTTAATCACCGATTTCCGCAGAGATAAGGTTGTGGAAGCGTCCGGTGCCGTTCCTTAGACGGGGGGTCCTGTCATGGATCTTGCCTTTCTTCCCTTATCTCCGCGTCTCTTTATTCTTTTTTGTCGTTTACCGGTAATCTATCGGATTTTCCTGTGTTCCGCTATGGGTTTTGCTTTCGCCTCGTCATTAGTGAGTTCACCTGTCATTTATTTCCGCTCACTAGAGATCCCTCACGAAACTATTTACTATAACAAGCGATACTATAACCTTTCTGCATTTGAATGGATCTCTATGGGAATTGTGGGGTGGGACTAGATTAAGCAGTAAATTACATGGGAATAGTATGGAACCCATGGTTGGCTAAATGGCTACAATGGCTAGTCATCAATGGTCTGAGGTATCAAACAAACTTCAAACCATCATTTTGCTGCCAAATATGCAGTAGATATGGTTGGATCACTTTAAGGGTAGTTTCTCCTGACTCATTTTCCGATTTAACACATATGGAAAAATAACTTCCCAGTCTTTTTTTGCCCCTGTTCCAAGGTATTATTATTTTTTACAAAGATCTATAAAGTTGATAAGGTAAAACATTAAATATCTATTCTTTGTACCATTTTCCATTAAATATATGTAAAAGAGAATTTACAAAACATTGCTTTCTGCTTTTATGTACATTTTCCATACTATCCAAACTTTTTTGGAATTGGTGTTTCTATAATGTATATATAATTAAAAATAGATTCTTAGTAATATGACGTCATAAACGATTTCTAAAAGTTAAAATACAGTATTTTCTGTTTTTAATGCTTGTTTGGTTTCTCTCAGAGACATGGTGGGTCGATGGATGAGCACAGATTTATAACTTGGAGGGAGGAAAATGCATTAAATCTAACCACTACAGAACATTTTAAATATTTTTCATCCATGTCATTTAATACTGATAAAATGACATTGTGGCAGGGCTCCGCCCGGCAGAGGGAATGAGAGCAGTTTGGGGCTGCACAAGCAGGTTAATGAGGCACACACACACACACACACACAATTGGGTTGCATTAACTAATCAGCCCAGGGCTTAACAGTGTGCTTCTGTCCTTTGGGTGTCTGAGACTGGGGAATCCCTGCAGCAGAGAGTGAGAGTGAGACAGAGAGGAAAAAGCCCTGATGTTGCAGAAATGTGTTTCTTTGTGTTTTGGTTCATTTTTCTTATTTTTGTTTATTATTTTTGCCAGGAACCCTTCAGTGTGAAAGTTGAAGATTTGTGTTAATTTGTTTGTTTGAACAATTCCCTCTCTTCAAAATCTTTATAGAAAGCACTATTATGCTTTATAGAACAAAGCTGAAATTCCATAATCGGAAAATACACATCAGTTAAGAAATACGGTACAAGTAATAAGGGGCAATTAGAGCAGGTATATGGATGCAATCTTACATAATGTGCAGTGTTCAATGGTTTTTATTGTTAGTGTATAATATAATTTTTTTAACTCACAAATTAAATATGACAGGACAACATAACTATACACATGATTGCAATTATTATGCTTAATTTAATTAAAAATGTACATTACATTTTATTAGTTTTTAAAATGTTGATATGTAGTAGCACTTTACCTAATGTATGATAATGTAACATTAACATGAGCAATGCTGGTTGTGAATGCGAGCAAGTTACTTCACAAAGCACTTTAATCTGTGTATAAAAACATTTTATCCAGCGAAATGTCTTAGATATGACAAGTTACATCTAACAGTAACAAACTCTGTATCTATAGTATCTCTATTTTTTCAGATGTTCCCACCTCATGATCTGAAATGCAAGTGCCTTAGCCTAGGTTAGGCTGCTTAAAATAGGCTGCGTGACCAAACCATTTTTAAAAAACAAGACAGAGAGAGGGAGGTAAATTGAGGTTTCATGCAATTTTCTTAAATAATGTAACTGATGACCAAAATTGGTGCTCATTTTTATGGTATAAAGTTTAGAAGGAATAATTTTTATTTTTATTTTCCTGAATCAATTGTTTTACAAGTAACAACAAGCGGTTTTGCATAACTGCGGACAAAATGGAACTAGTCACCAGAAATAGAATAAGCAACGAGATGTTTTCTGTTCAAATAGAACTGATAATCAGCAGTTTTGGGAAAACAACAGACCAGCAGGTCCTCAGAAGGATATTTAAATTTCAGCTGATTAAGTCGATAAAATCTATAAATATAAACGTAACTAATATATAATCGCTATTGCTAACCGTGGTACAGGCGGAATAAACCACTCTGGTCTGTCCCATTATCGCCTTCGCCTCGGCCACATCAACACGCCTGTCATACATTATTTTCCAATAACAGGACAGCCTGTCGTGATTTATTTCTTAAATAATTGTTTTTAGCAGCCTACAAACCACTTTACAGCTATGTTTGAAATAAGGTACATAGTTTACATGTGCAGTTGTGATGAGAACATAACATAATAAAAAACTGTCCTCAACATAAAAAATACATTTAAAAAATGTTATTTCGATAACTGGGTGGTACTCACTGGCTTCCCTATTTCAGCAGTGGATTTGAAAAACTTCACAATGTATTTGCGAATATCTTTCATAGCAATGCCGTAGATGATTGGGTTGAACGTGGGCGGCACGATGATATACAGAATCATACAGAATTTACTGCCGTTGGGGCTGATCCCTTGGATCTTGTAGGACACGATAATAATGAATGTGGAGATCTCAAAGAGGATACAAACGACAAGATGGGAGGTGCACGTCTGAAGGGCCTTGCTCCTGCTGTTCTTCTCCTGTTTGACTATACACGCAATGAGGATCTTCACATAGGTAAAGGTGATGACTAATAAGGTGCTCATAGTTAAGAACCAAGATGTACATACAAAGTACATCTCGGTGACGGGGGTGGGGATGCATGCCAGTCTCATAATGGCTCCATTGGTACAGTAGACATACTTGATGAACGTCCCACACAGCGGCGTTCTCACGTTCATAATGAAAAGGGGCGTGACCCGGCAGACCGCGATGAACCAGGACAGAAAACACAGTGAGACCAGTCTCCCAGTGGTCATGATGGCGTGGTAGTGCAGTGGCTTGCAGATGGCCAGGTAGCGGTCATACGCCATGGCTGATATAATGGTACAAAACGCAGCGCCATAAAAGTGCACGCAGATGGCCTGGACAATGGCCGCCACGTAGCCGATGGTGTTGTTCCCTGTCAGGAAGTCAGACATCAGCTGGGTATAGCCGACCGTGCCCCCGAGCAGGTCGCACGCTGCCAGGTTGCACATCATCACGTACATGGGCTTGTGGAGCTTGGCGTCAGCAGTGATCACAGTAACCACGGTGACGTTTGCCAGCAGCATCACGGTGTACAAGATGAGCGTGACCGCAAACAGGGGGTACCTCTGCTGCCTGGTTATGAAGAAACCTTCCAACGTGAACACGATGGGCTGCTTCAAAGGCACATATGAAACATTTTCCATCTGTGCCATCAGACCCTGAAAACAGTAAGAAATTCACATGTGTGATCAGAGAAATCCCATTATAGTCTAGGAGATTAATACACAGTATTGTCTAGTAGATGCTCCTAACTCCAAACAAAGTAACTGAGACATGTTCTTTAGCTGTACTCTGAATGGTGTAAAGGCGAGGTCATACCTGTCTCAGGTTTAATGTTGGCAGTCCTCTCATCCTGCTGGGCTTTCAGGCTTTATCCTTCATTCCCCTCTCTGTCCTGTCACTCATTCTGGAGGCAGGAGAGGACCGCCCCCGGACCTAGTGATGATGTAATGCACTGAAAGACAGGTGGAAGGTGTTGCTACTTTTGAAATGTTACTGCAGTGTTACATGCAGCCTAGGGAAACAGGCCCACAGGTGCAGCCTCCCTCTGAGATATATTATTAATGTAATATTGTAGCAATTTTGTTCTTTTGTATGAATATATTTTTTAAATATAAAGCACATACTGGCCCGGGTCTACTCAACATTTGCCATGAATGTTCACTTCAACGCCAAGAAAAAAAGTATAAAACCCAAACTGGTAACAATTTACATAAACTCTATCTTCATATACATTCATTATGCATTCATGAGCATTACAACAACATTACATTAGAATTACATGGAACATTATGAATACTTTATAACAATTTTATTTGACGCTGTACAGAAAAAATAGGGCAAAAACCAACCAGCAGAAGGCAGTAAAAACTCCCTGGTGTAAAGAAATCTTGGAAGGAACCTGGTTAGAGAGGGGGGGCCCGTCCTTCGCTTGCCAGCCTGGTTTAAACTGAAGGTGGAGGGACAGAACTGGAGCAGTGTGCGGACTCAGGGCGAGGGACAGGGCTGGAGCAGTGTACGGACTCAGGGGAGGGACAGGGCTGGAGCAGTGTGCGGACTCAGGGCGAGGGGCACGGCTGGAGCAGTGTGCGGACTCAGGGCGAGGGGTAGGGCTGGAGCAGTGTGCGGACTCAGGGCGAGGGGTAGGGCTGGAGCAGTGTGCGGACTCAGGGTGAGGGGCAGGGCTGGAGCAGTGTGCGGACTCAGGGCGAGGGGCAGGGCTGGAGCAGTGTGCGGACTCAGGGCGAGGGGTAGGGCTGGAGCAGTGTGCGGACACAGGGCGAGGAGCAGGGCTGTAGTAATCAGCTCAGGGTGTGGGAGGAAAAGAGATAGTTAGCCCCCCCTAGCCTACACTTAAAGACAGATTGTGTGTCTGAGTCCAGAACATACATAGGGAGATTGTTCCATAAGACAGAAACTTTTGGTTCTGTACTCTATTACTTTGAGTTTGCAAGGATACATCAAAAAATATCGGACAGTTTAACATAATGTAGAATAAAGTAATCATTTTTTATATTTGGTCACATATCCTTTGCGTGTCATGACTTCCTGATGTCTGTGACCCAACATAAAAAGACTCTTGATATCTTATTTTCTGGTACTCTTACAAGCGATAATATAACTTCTCTGATATTTGAATGGATCTCTATGGGAATTGGGGGGTGGGACTAGATTTAACTGTAAATTATGCTGGAACAGTATGGAATACATGGTTGGAGAAATGGCTGTAAGTCATTGTTGTGGAATAAAGCCACTCTGAGGTTCGGACTGGTGAAATTCAAGAAGTTTTATTCATACGAATGAAGAATAAACACATCATCCACAGTCAGTATCCATTCTTAAGTTTCACAAAACAAGCCTTCATACTTTTTATGCTTTTGGTTACACAAAACAGCTCACAGCTCTCTCCACATCACTTGACTCTCTCTGCCCTCTTGTCTCTAGGCCCACACGCCCATCTCCTCCCTGCCCATGGATGTCCGACGCCCTGCGCACCTCAAGGGCCGGTCTCCGCGCAGCAGAGAGGATGTGGAGGAAATCCAGAGACGCATCAGACCTCTCCTCTTACCAGTCTCTCCTAGCGGCGTTCTCTACAGCAGTCACCGCTGCCAAGGTAACTTACTATCACACAAAAATTTGCAAACACAGTTCTAACCCCCGTCAATTGTTTTCTATCTTCTCCTCCTTCCTCAGCAAACCCCCTCCTGCTCCTCTTTCCTCGTTCACTGCAGACAACTTTGCAGATTTCTTCGATGAGAAGATCGCAGATATCCGCAGGTCCTTCAGCCCCACTCCCCCTCCCCTCACAGACACTGTTTTCCACTCTCTTCCTCTCTCTACCCCTTATGTGTCCCCCCCCCGTTTCTCCACCTTTTCTCCCCTTTCTGAGACCGATGTATCCCATCTCCTACTCTCCCATCGCCCCACTACTTGTGCCCTCGACCCTATCCCTTCATCTCTCCTCCAGGCAATCACCCCTGATATCCTCCCATTTGTGACCTCCCTGGTGAACTCCTCCCTCACATCTGGCTGCTTCCCCTCATCCTTCAAGAGAGCCCAAATCACCCCGATCCTGAAAAAACCTACGCTGGACCCCTCCAACATCCAAAACTACAGACCGGTATCTCTTCTTCCTTTTCTTTCCAAAACTATTGAACGTGCTGTTTCTAACCAACTGTCGTCTTTCCTTACCCAGAACAACCTGCTAGACCCCCACCAGTCCGGCTTCAAACTTAGCCACTCAACGGAGACCGCACTCCTCTCCGTCTGCGAGATGCTTCATGCAGCTCGGGCAGCCTCCCTCTCCTCTGTGCTACTACTTCTAGACCTTTCTGCCGCCTTCAACACCGTAGATCACTCCATCCTCCTGTCGTCCCTGTCTGCATCGGGGATCAGCGGCTCGGCCCTGGCCTGGATTGAGTCCTACCTCTCGGAACGCTCCTCCCAGGTTGCCTGGGCTGGTAAAATATCGGCACCCCGTCCCCTTACCACAGGAGTCCCCCAGGGCTCAGTCCTTGGTCCCCTCCTTTTCTCCACCTACACCAAATCCCTTGGCCCTGTTATCACTGCTCATTGTCTTTCTTACCACTGCTATGCTGACGATACTCAACTCTTTCTCTCCTTCTCACCCTCTGACACTCAGGTGTCAGCCCGCATCTCTGCTTGCCTGAGAGCTGGATGGACAACCACCATCTCAAGCTCAATCCAGGCAAGACTGAGCTCATCTACATTCCTGCTTTAACCTCTCCCCCTCTCAATCTCTCTATTTCCCTAGGAGACACCCCACTGACCCCAACGCCCTGTACCAGGAACCTCGGAGTCGTGATGGACAACAGGCTGTGCCTCTCCGAGAACATCGCAGTGGTAACCCGGGCATGCAGGTTCTTCCTGTACAACATCAGGAGAATCCGCCCCTTCCTCACCACCCACTCAACCCAGTTCCTGGTCTAAGCGATGGTGCTGTCCCGCCTGGACTATTGCAACTCTCTCCTGGCTGGCTTGCCAGCATCGGCCATTAGACCCCTTCAGCTTATCCAGAACGCAGCAGCACGCCTGGTCTTCAACCTCCCCCGACACTCCCATGTCACCCCCCTGCTCATTGACCTCCACTGGCTACCGGTGATGGCTCGCATCAAATTCAAAACATTGGTGCTCGCCTTCCAGGCAGTCCGAGGATCTGCCCCCCCATACCTCCAAAAGCTCATCAGACCCTACACACCTGCCAGATCCCTGCGTTCCGCCTCCTCAGGACGACTGGTGCCCCCCCCTCTTCATACTAGCACCCGGTCTCGACGTCTGTCTGTCCTGGCCCCACGGTGGTGGAATGAGCTCCCGGTGGAGGTCAGAACAGCAGAAAGTCTGACCGCCTTCAAGCGCAGATTGAAGACTCACCTCTTCAAGCTGCACCTCTCTCCACCCCTCCCTACCTCCTTGTGACTATTATCAATATTGTGTAGTTCCCCCCCAAAAAAATAAAAAAATTAAATCCCCAATCATACTGACTGTGTCTAGTACGTCGTATTTACGTATTTACCTTTTTAGGATTGTTTTAACGCACTTGTTCCTTGTTCGGAAATGTGTACGTCGCTCTGGATAAGAGCATCTGCTAAATGTCTATAATGTAATGTAATGTAAAACAGGATGGAGACTGTCCTCCTTTCTCACCCTTAATTATTTTGGGAACATAAATCTCGTTATCATCCTCAACCCCCCTGGCCCAAGGTCTAATGGCCCTGGTTCTAGACACACATACAGACACAGGTGAGAGAAGAGTTTTATTATGGTTTCCAAGCAGTTCCCTTAATTCTCATTCTCAGCAGTATGCAAATTAGGCCAAGAGCAAGACCACGAGGCCCTCAGGTTATACAATTATACAACTTTTTACAACTCATTTTTATAATTACTGAAACTTTCACCACATCAAGGGTCTGAGGTATCAAACGAGCCTCAAACCATCACTCTGCTGCCAGATATGCAGTAGATATGGATGGATCACTTTAAGGGTTGTTTCTCCTGACAAATTTTACAATTGAACTTGATGGAAAAATCAGAAGAAGAAACCCTTCAAGTTATCCATCCATATCTACTGCATATCTGGCAGCAGAGTAATGGTTTAAGGCTTGTTTGATACATCAGACCCTTGATGACTTACAGCCAACCATGTGTTCCATACTGTTCCAGTGTAATTTACAGTTAAATCTAGTCCCACCCCCAAATTCCCAAAGAGATCCATTCAAATGCAGAGAGGTTACATAATGTTGTATAGCTACCTGGCCTTGATGTTCTGATTTTGTATATCGGCATAATCCGTGTTGTTTGCATTCGTTTATGCGCTAAAAGTGTGCTTTTGAGACCTCTTTCACCTTGCAATGGGAGTGAATGGAGACAAAAAAAACGTCATTCTTCATTGACCAGTTGCTGACCACTGGAGCAGGTCATGAAGGTGAGCTTGAATATTACGTTCGTTATGCCTTTAATAGTTATAAAATGTTACGGTATGTTGTGAGGCTGTTATATAGATTACAGTATATTCATGAAGCCATCATGAAGTAGACATAATGAATCAATTACAACTACTGTATCTACAAAAGAAAGTGTATCACCACTTGTGATGGATGTGATCTGAGGAATTCTGCATGAATGCATTATGTGTTTATAAGTGTTTTTAATAGTTCTAAAAGGATGTTGCAGTTATAGAAGACAGTATATGTATTCATGAATGAATCATAAGCAATTCAGAAGACCCATATATACGCTAGCCTAACTTTGATGCGCATACAGAACTTTGGAAATTTAAGTATGCAAAGTAGAAAGGTTTATTTGTCATTTTAAAAATGTTCAGTGTTTATTCTTTTCTCTTTTTTTGGTAAAAAATTTAAATATTGTTACTTAAAAGTAAAGAAATGATTAGTCATTATTGTGTCACATTGTTTGTAAATGCATTATGAAAGGAAAAATGGTAATGACTTTAAAACAACTAAAATCATTCCTCTTTCATAAAGCTTTAGTGCAGTGGTGTAATAGGAATTTTTGTAGTGGAGGAGCTCTATTTTAATGACATCATCACACATGCACAAAGCATTATTTGGGCATGTTTATTTTCAGATAAAAACACTGATAGATCAAAAACCCAAGTCTCTCTCACACACAGACACACACAAATAGACAAACTGGGTTTAACAATGCACAAATCCCATGGGTATACGGGTCGCTTTGTTTCCAGGTGGAAATACAGGTGTAAGGGGAGTGGGTAGTTCGGACGACCAGGTGTGACAATTAGGGAATCTACAAGTTATTTCCGAAGGGGAAATTGTAATGGCTTTCTTAATGGTTCGGAGATTCAAACGCGAAGGTGGGGGAATCAGAACAAGTGAACTCACAGTCATGAGGACTAATAACTGGAAGAGAAAATAATTAAGGAAGAAAGAAAAGACAGGAACGTTGAAAGCTAAACAGCCACAAACGAAAATCAACCCACAAAAACGGGCAAACTAGAAAACTAGTGAATTCCCAACTAAATCTCTCTAGCTCAAGTAATGAGCAGAATGGGAAACTTAGCAAATAAAAGAACACCTTCGGCTACCTTAGCTCAGAGCCGTAAGAGTGTAAAACCAAAAACAAAGGTACAAAGAAAAACTGTCTCCTAGAGAACAGCAATGTACAAAAAGGATAGCGCCGAACGCTACCAGGAGGAAAACAATCCTATACCTGACTAAGTAGCTAATAGCAAGTCCCCCCTGAACATAAACAAGGTTTAATATCAGGAGGTCGCTAGTACCTGGCTATACCTGGCTCGAATGCAATGTCGAAGGACAAACAAGCACCGGAGAAGCAGAAGTGAGGAACTTAAATACCCCGTACATAGAAGCCCAGGTGAAAACAATAATGAGGACTGCAAACCATGAAACAGAACAAGGAAAAAATCAGATTCATTCACAATAGTGAAAACCAGAACGAGAACCGCAAAAGAAAAGAAAACAACAGCCACGAACCACTACAGAAATAGCTAAAAGAGCGGAGTATATCCGTGAAAAGGACAGGGGGAGAATACCTCCTACTCTCACTAAGAGAGGATACCAAACAGAGGTAAAACAAACATAACATAACATAAATAATAATACCCATACAAAATGGGTGAAAAAACTCGTAGACTCGAGTGGTAGAAAGAAAAGGAGAAAATACATGTCGTTCTCAATATGAGAGAACACTAAAGAGAAGTAAAGAAAAAAGATAAATAAAGCAACTGTCTCAGTGAGAACAGTAAAACCAAAACGAAGAACTAAAAGTGCGAACGAGAAAAACAATTCCAATATAAGGAACAATAAAGCACTAAAAGCAAGTACCGTGTTACCTTTCAAGTGAAGTGGTCGCTTGTACCTTTACCTTACCGGCTTCGAAATGTAAATGCAAACAATCCAGAAGCGCTGAAACACGGAAGTGCGGAGCTATTTATAACCGGCAGGAAAGGAACAGGTGAAAGTAATAATTGCCGGGCGATATTCAAACACCGGAATGCAAGCGGAAAAAATCGGATAAGATGTCCCGAAGACGCCACTAAGCGAAAGGACGACCGCAGAACTAAAAGGAGGCAGCCAATACCAAGGCAACAGGGGTGAAAATGTAAACGAACTCAGTGTACTCACTTTTCATGCTGACTATAATGCTTCCTGCTCTCAAAACAAAGTCAAAGAAATCACTTCAATGGGTCTGGAGGATCCTTTGCGGGAGTCTGTTGCAGGTCTCGTTCTCCTGTCTTCAGCTGAGCGATGGCACCTCAGCATAGTTGTAACGTATCATGTCGGATCCCCGCTGCTTTAGAGGCGGCCCGTGTAGCCTGATGAACATCAAGGCTGATACCCGATCAATCAGTAACCTTGTGTGGGTCAGGGTGATTCTGAAATGCATGTGGCTGAGTCCCGTTTTGCACAGTGCTGCATGGAATGGACTGAGTGACTTGTCGTGGAAATTCCCGATTGACCCACAGTGCAGCGAAGTCTGTCCTTGACAGAGTCACAACAAAAGCCGTGTTAACACCCAACAATAATAAGTTTATTTGCAGATAAACAAATGAGAGAGTGCTCGTAAAAGCTCTCTCTGGCATATAGCAGAAATCGTCAAACCTTTATACATTTCTTTACAGATCAGGTCATAAGGGGCGGATTTCATAGACAGGGGAGAAATACAGATAGGTCGAAAAAAAATATAGAGATATTTCTCTTTACTCCTAAACAAAGGCCCCTCCTTTACATTCTCACAGCTCAGAGGAAAGATAGCTCTTTCTCAGACAAGAAACATAAACATCAAATTCACTACAATGTGACCTTCGACAGATATAACACAGACACAGATGGTACAGCGTGGCCCAGCTCATGGGCAGCCTGCAAGCCCCTGTTCTCCTACCATGCCCTTTACTGTTAGACTAAAGAATAGAAGCAAGGTATAAGAAAAGCTGACTGTTAACAATGTTTGAGTCTCTATATTAATATCTATATATAAATTAACATTTATATTGATAAAACAGAAAATTACTATCACAGACTTGAGTGCAGTTTATTAAAGGCCTGCGCTCATCCGGTGCAGTCTGCCCAGCGTACTCATTCGCAGCAGTCGGCGTTGTTGTAGCTTCTCGCAGCAGCGGCGCCAAGCTAGCGTCTGAAACATTAGCAGCGCTTCAATCTAGTCTAGACAGTCTTTGCTGAAAAAACGGAAATTCCCGCATCCGGTTCCGCTTCCCTGATTTCTGACAGCTCAGAGGAAAGATAGCTCTTTCTCAGACAAGAAACATAATTTCTCTTTCCCTGATTTCTTTGTTGCTCTATTTACATTCATTCCCCCAGTGAAAGAAAAAGACAAAGACAGTTTTACTAAAAAAAAATTATATATGTGGCCAGATATTTTAAGAAGTAATTAAAGAGACATGCATCATTCACAAAATTGAAAAGTACCCTAATGTCCTTAGTGTCTCTGAATCAATCCAAAATGGCTAAATTGTGCACTGCTGTAAATAAAAAAAATATATATATTTAACTACAAATCAACTGTGGCTCATAAAACTCACTTTTGCATCACTTTCAAGGGGGAAAAGTGTTTTTTTTATCAGTATAGGGTCCAAAAACCTATCCAAAGCCTGTCATAAAATTAATTAAATATCTTTTTTGTCTATTGTAAAGCATAAATATATATTCATGCTCACTCCAAAAAAACCAAAACATTAATCTAGCACCAATGCACAGTAAATTTGAATGAGTATTTTCCATGCCCTAAGTGACAAGCATTGCCAATCGTGTTTTCCCCTTTTCCTCACGTCTCTTGTCATGTTTTACGTTTCCCTATCTGTCTTCCGTGTTGTGCAGGTTTGGCGTGGTTTTCCTTCTTGTTTCCCCAGCCTTCCCCATTTGCACTCCTCATGCCCTCGTTACCGCTCAATCACTCTCGCATACATTCTCATGCTGCAATCACTCATTATCTCATTTACCACACTATATTTTCTCCCATTGTTCTTTGTCTTGTTGCCAGTTCATTAAGTCTTGTTCATTGTTATCGCGGTCATGTCAAGTTTGGACCTCGGTCTAAGTCAGGGGTAGGCAACCCTGGTCCTGGAGAGCCGCAGGGTCTGCTGGTTTTTGTATTCACCTTAAATACAGCAACTACTTAGACCAAAAAAAAACAGGTGAGGTGAGTTAACTGTGTAATCAACTGCTTTAATTGATCAATTAAGTGGCGAGTAACAACAAAAACCAGCAGACCCTGCGGTTGCCTACCCCTGGTCGAAGTCTTGTCTTGTCTTGCTGAATTAACACTTAAAGGGCTAGGAAACACTAAAACATATTTTTTGAGATGTTAACTAATATCTAGGCATTGCCTCAGATTGAAGAGAACAATAGTATGCATTGCATCTACAATTTTGGGCAAAATGTTTAATAACGTAGGTAAAAAAATTAAAAAGCCAAAAGCCGTTCAGTTTCACTTGACATTCATTAGCCTACATGTTGTATTTGTTCATGTTTGTATAGTCTGCAGGTAACTCGTTTAATTATTTTGATAATGTATTTGTTTCTGATTATTTGTGGTTTCACTGTTCTGTGTTTTGTATTACTGTCCCTGTCTTCGTCGCACTTTTCGGGAGTCTGTGGGGATTTCGGTTTTTTCTGTATTTCCTCTGTCATTCCTTCCTTCATTACTAATTACTTCATTGTAAATAATACGAATTAACTAACAACCACTAACATCTTAGAATTAGGTCTACTAATCTACTAATGACTAACTTGTATACAATATTAATATACTAACACCATAGAATCAGGGTTGTCTACTAATCTACAAACTTACTAACGTCATCTTTCCTCACTGCAGCTGTCTCTCGTTCTGCCTGTTCTATCACAATATTTTTTTTGATTTCTTTATTAACTACAGCTGACTCTCGTTTCCGCTTTCCATTTTTAAATTGTATGCACTTGCCTAACTACCCAGTTCATGTTCAAGTCTGTGTTATGTGTGAATCCGGTCCACGTATTACGTGTTCCCTTGTTATTTTATTATCTTCTCTCCTCATTGTTTTATTACGTGCACCTGTCTGTCATTTGCCCTTCCCGGTTCCTCACACCTGATCCTCATTGTTTCTTGTCTCCCTCAGTGTATTTATACCTTGTGCTTTCAGTCCTTTGTTGCGAGTTCCTCACCTTTGATAGCCACATAGTTTAAAATTTTTATTTTATTTTTTATTTTATTTTATTTTTTTGCCTCTGTGTTTTCGAGTAATTTTCTGAGTATGTTTTTTTTCCCCGAGTCTTCTGTTCCAAGGTTTTGTGTTTTTTTCCCTTGTCTGTTCTTTGTGGTTTATTTGTGTTTCCTTGATTTCCTGGTTTTGACTTCTGCCTGTGTTCTCGCGACCCTGAGTTTGGACTTTGTTTTTGTACCTCTGCTGTGGCTTCCTGGTTCTGACCTCTGCCTGTTTTTTGACCACTCTTTGGTACTCCCTGCCTGCTTCTGGGTCTCTCTTTTCCACCCGACCCTTACACTCCCAAAATCCATGTAAGCAGGCAATGCTCTTGCCACACTGACAAGTTTGTAAATGAGGCACACACACACACACACACACCTGGGTTGCATTAACTAATGGGGTGGCTTTCTAAATTCCGATGTGTCTTCAGAATTAATGACACACTTCCCCGACAGGTCGATGTAAGAAAAGCCGATTCACACAACAGAAAACATCACACATTGTGAACAGCCACTTTCCCAAACGCACGGTAGAGTTATCATCTCACATTATTTAGTTTTTTTTGCTTTTCGTTTTAAATCTGAGCAAACTTGCCTGACACAAAAATTACAGAGACAAAGAAAAAACAGAGACAGAAAAAAAAAAAATACTCTAAGATTATCTTAACTATATGATGCTTTTGGGATCCATTTATTGCTCTCTGCATGTCTTTAAATTATTTTGCCTATTGTAGATGTGCAATGCACATGTTAGCACAGGTCACAATAAGTCCTATAACCCTATAATGGGATAATTGATTACACCTGCTCTAGTCTAAGTACCTACTATCAATCTATCAATCTATCTATTTGTCTGTCTGTCTGTGTCTGATCAGCAGCCTCTGTCTGCAGAGGTTGGATTTCCACATAGTATCGCATCTCAAGACAGTTGAGATTTCAGGACTAGTCCAATGTTGTCTTGAACTCACAACACATTTCACTATGTCTTTTGAGTTACAAGCAAATTCGGGAAAGCGTTGTGAATGGCAAGTATGACATACTTTTCACGATAACATACTTTAGAAAATCCACCCCAGCCCAGTCTGGTTCTGTACTTGTCTGAGACTGCCTGCAGCAGAGAGTGTGAGTCAGACAGAGTGGCAAAACCCCTGAAAACGTTGCAGAAATGTGTTTCTTTGTGTTTTGGTTAATTTTTCTTATTTTTGTTTATTATTTTTGCCAGGAACCCATGAGTGTGAAAGGTGAAGATTTGTGTTTATTTGTTTGTTTGAAGAACTGTTCCTCCCAGGGGTCTCACTCAGTATGTGATATAGTACATGATTACCTCTCCAAAGATTTAAAAAAATGCATGCTTAAATTTGTTCCACAGTTATGTAATGATAAGCCTGTTGATCTGCTATTTTCGGATCTACTGAATGATAAACCCAGTTTTGTTGATCAACAGCATAAAAGTCTGCTGAAATTCTAACCGCATTTAGCTCGTTTCTGAGAGATGAAATGGTCTTTATTTGCATCAAGCTTTTTGTACAGTGTTGAGAGTGCTTTATCGGAAAAAAACAGAAATTCCATAATAGGAAAATACACATCAGTTAAGAAATACGGTACAAGGAGGGGCAATTACAGCAGGTACATGGATGCAATCTTACATAATGTGCAGTGTTGAATGGTTTTTATTGTTACTGTATAATATTATTTTGTAACTAACACAAATTAAATATGACAAAGGACAACAGAACTATACACATGATTGTAATTATTATGCTTCATTTATTTAAAAAAAGTACATTACATTTTATTAGCTTTTAAAATTTAGATATTCTTTTATAATGCAAAAGATCAATGGGTAAAAAAGACAGGGGATGGTTCTCACTCACCATACAGGAAATGTACAGCAAAGGAAAACCATTGTAGGATTTCACTTCAAATGTCCTCTGCCCAGCTGGAACAAAACTTTATTGTAACTTTTACAATGAAGCAGTAAAGGTTTGTAAGGGTATGGAGAATAAGAATGCACTAAAATTATTCCAATAATAATTGTTTTTAGCCTCCAAACTACTTTTCAAACTTTACAGCTATGTTCGAAAATAATTTACATATGCAGTTGTGATGAGAACATAACATTTAAAGAAAAACTCCCCAACCTAAAAAATACATTTAAAAAAAATAATTTCAATAAATGGGTGGTACTCACTGGCTTCCCTATTTCAACAAGACAGTGGATTTGAAAAACTTCACAATGTTTGTGCGAATATCTTTCATGGCAATGCCGTAGATGATTGGGTTGACCGTGGGCGGCACGATGATATACAGAACCATACAGAACTTCCTGGCGTTGGGACTCATCCCTTGAATCTTGTATCCTGTTTGACCACACACGCAATGAGGATCTTCACATAGGTAAAGGTGATGACTAATAAGGTGCTCATAGTAAACAACCAAGATGTACATAAAAAGTATATGTTGTTGATGGGGGTTGGGATGCACGCCAGCTTCATAATGGCTCCGTTGGTACAGTAGACATACTTGATAAATGTCCCACACAGTGGCGTTCTCATGTTCATAATGAAAATGGGCGTAACCTGGCAGACCGCGATGAACCAGGACAGAAAACACAGTGAGACCAGTCTCCCAGTGGTCATGATGGCGTGGTAGTGCAGTGGCTTGCAGATGGCCAGGTAGCGGTCATACGCCATGACTGATATAATGGTACAAACGGCCGCGCCATAAAACTGTATGCAGATGGCCTGGACAATGGCCGCCACGTAGCCGATGGTGTTGATCTCTGTCAGAAAGTCAGACATCAGCTGGGTAAAGCCTGCCGTGCCCCCGATCAGGTCACATGCTGCCAGGTTGCAGATCATCACGTACATGGGCTTGTGGAGCTTGGCATCCGTGGCGATCACACTAACCACGGTGACGTTTCCCAGCAGCATCATGGTGTAGAAGATGAGTTTGACTGCAAACAGAGGGTACCTCTGCTGCCTGGTTATGATGAAACCTTCCAACGTGAACACGATGGGCTGCTTCAAAGGTACATATGAAACATTTTCCATCTTTGCCATTAGACCCTGAAAACAATAAGAAATTAACATGTGATCAGAGAAATCCCATTACAGTCTCGTAGATCTATACACAGTATTGTCTAGTAAATTATCCTGACTCCAAACAAAGTAACTGAAACATGTTCTTTAGCTGTACTCTGTATGGTGTAAAGGTGAGGTCATACCTGTCTCAGGTTTAATGTTGGGAGTCCTCTCATCCTGCTGGGCTTTTATGATTTTTTTTGCTGCCCTCCCCTCTCTGTCCTGTCACTCATTCTGGAGGCAGGAGAGGACCGCCCCCAGACCTAGTGATGATGTAATGCACTGAAAGACAGGTGGAAGGCGTTGCTACTTTTGACAGGTTACTGCAGTGTTACATGTAGCCTAGGGAAACAGGCCCACAGGTGCAGCCTCCCTCTGAGATATATTATGTAATATTGTAGCAATTTAGTTTTTTTGTATAAATATTATTTTAATATAAAGCCAATACTGGTCTGGATCCACTGAACATTTACCATGAATGTTCACTTCAATAACAACAAAAAAGTATAAAACCCAAACCAAACCCAAACAATTTACATAAACTCTATCTTCATATAGCATTCATTATCCATTCATGAGCATTACAACAACATTACATTTAGATCGAACTGTAAGACTGGAATGGTGATCCCAGGACACCTGAACACACAACACCGGGGGTGGACGCCTGTGTACTCTAGGATGTAATAAACAAGAACTTCAATGCCGTAAAATCTGCTGGGACCATCTGGCGTGAAGTTTATGATGGTAAAAGAATGTCTCCAGGTGTCACGGCTTTGGAGGAAACGCTTGGACTGTCGTGGAGACAGGCACACAAACAGTGCCATAGTGCCCCCACATGGCGTTATCAGGGCAGGTTAAATCTCTGTCCTTAAACATATTTTTCACACACAACACAACATGGTATAGATTGCTTTTGTCTTCAAAAAGCTTAAAAACATACAGATGTGATTGATACTTTTGCTACATTGTACAGTATACACTGGAACTAGTCTGGGCACTGGAACATACATTATACACTCTTTCCAGAGAGATAATCATGTATTGTTCCGTTTTTGAGTGTTACAGTAGTAAATGCATCCAGTTAACGTACCTGAATTAACAGGGACAACTAGGGTGTAAAGGTAATATTCTCAACAGGAATTCTGGTACCTTTGTGGCATTAATATCAATCACATCTGAGAAAACTGTGGAGATGGGGAGTCTCATGGCAACACAAACTTAGACCTACTGATGTTTGATGTCATTTTGAGGGTCTCGGTGTGAGTGGTGCAATGGTCTACATGTCCTAAATGTGCAACATGAATGGAATGTATATTTCATAACACAGGCGTAAGCTGCCGTTGTGAAATGGTCCTTAGAAAAAAACATTCTGTGAAACCCCATAGAAGGGGGGCTAATAGTGCTGACCAGTTTATGGTTTTACGACCGTCTGCAGCCAGATCAAACACAGAGTTTGAGCATTTAAGCAAAGGAAATAAACCAATCTGGGAAGGCTGTAGCCAGTCTTTCCGCACATCCTACTTCAGGTCATTGTGTGTAGCAAATTGCCAGGTATGACTAAGTATTTTTCTCTGTACTGTATTTGAATTTGGAATGTTCAATCTGCAACTATGTATTGATAATTTAAGTAAGTAACCTACCTGGTAATAAATTAGTTAAACTTGATTTGTGTGGTTTCTCTGAACATTGACGTAATATCTCTGTGCACAGGTAATGGGTTGATTAATTTCCTCAGTCATGGTTATCCCCTCAGCTGGTCTCGGGAGGTTGACTATTTAAGCTTAATGTATCACGGAGTATTGCACCTGTAGAACTATGTCTTAAAGTAGATCACCTCCGCCTGGCGGTTATACATGTTGAGAACGGTGGTTGCCAATATTCCTTTAGTCGGTCCCTGAGTCTTAACCATAGAGTATACCGCACAAAGTGACTTCTTCCGCAACCTCTGAGATAACCGCAGATATCTAGTCAGCTGTGAGTCGTATGCATTAAGGGCCCAATGTAAAAGCGCGGTGTTAACAGACAGATCCAGCTCAGAGAACCATCTTTAAAGTATGAGAGTCCTTTAACAAATCAAGTGGAAATTGTACATACTAAATTATAATATTAAATGGAGTCAGATAAACGAGTACAGAATCAGCGTTGGTGGCTGATGATTTACTGTAATACACACAGGCTGTTCTTTGGATAAACTGGGGTCAAGGTAGACCAGACTAAAAGCGGAAGGTAACGTGGTACGAGTACCTTTGATTCGTGGTCCCTTATTAGCTAATCCCGTGAATCTAAAGAGCAGTCTAACCCGGTTGCAAGAATATTAATATTACTTTATTAACTTTCATAACTTTTCCCTTTTCCCACAGCAATAGCGGAATACATCACGCTTAAACCTTCGCTCCGAGCTATTCCCTCATTGGTCTAGCCGCGCGGAGTTTTACAATTTGGTTTGTAACATGATTTTAGTTGATGTTTCCAGATTTTACAATTTGGAGAACTCGAAATGATTTGTGTTGCTAATTCCCAGATTTACAGAACATTATGAATGCTTTATAACAGGTTTTACTTATCATTTAATGAAGCTGTCATGTTGTGGACTACAGAGCATATTCATGAATGCACATTGAGCTCTTAAAAATACATTCATTACAACCAGACAAAACAATATGTGTATGCATTATGTCACCACCTGGGATAGATCTGACCTGTTCACAGATCAAGGAATACTGCACACATAATGTATTCATAAGCGCTCCAGAAAGCATGCATAATAGTTATGTAAGACTGAAAAAGGGATTATCAGTCATAAACCCTTGGAACCCCGGGTGGTGAGAAGTTACATCTCTTCCTGCCAGACCTTACAAAGGGAACTGTGGAATGTGGAAGGCCTGCTCAGGACTGCATTTAAAGGAAGCCCAAAGGGATATTCAAGGTGAATATGCTTAACATGTCTCCTGGTGCTGTAGTGGCACTGTCAGGCCAAAATGTGTCCGGGCACGTCATCGGAATGCTTGGAATGTTGTTGCTATGCCAACAGACGCGCTACCATTGTGACGAGTTCGCACTTGCTTTTACATTACATTACATTATAGGCATTTAGCAGACGCTCTTATCCAGAGCGACTTACACAGCATTTTTGTATTTATACATTGTATCCATTTACAGCTGGATATATACTGAAGCAATTCAGGTGAAGTACCTTGCTCAGGGGTACAACGGCAGTGTCCTACGTGGGACTCGAACCTGCGACCTTTCGGTTACAAACCCAGTTCCTTAACCACTGTACTACACTGCCGCCCTGTACTATTCTACCTCAGAATCGCCGGGTGACAAGCTCGCACTTGCTTTTACCTCAGAATCAAACATATTGACATAATTTGCACTGAAATGTCATGTTTTCCTGGTCAAATGTTGCTTTATAAAAAAACGAGCATCCGTTAATAATGTTAACAACGCCGGATTTAAAAAAAAACACAAAGGAAAAAACGCATTAGCCTGTTCGCACTGCAAGTTAAACCAGCGAGGTGGAAAGAGTAAGTAGGCCTATCGCGTTGTTGAATAGCCCAATAAAACTAATCTAATGTCACGTCGATCAGTACGCCTAATTGTAATTTTTTTGTGGGCCTATTATTGGTAGTTTTTCTGATGACCAATTATTATTATTTACTGTATTTGCTATGCGATCGCGTTCACCCAATGAAAATGCCGTTGTAATAATCAGGCACGTTTCCTAAAAATGTTTTGTTACGTTGAATATTGTTTTCAATAAATGTTATTTGTTAACTTTTATTTAGTGAGTTGTTGTCATGTTTTGTTGGATAATGTGCAATGTTCATAATGCAAGGCGCAATGTGCCACACATTTCAGCGGCATTTAAAATATGATTTGGTTATTGAAGAATGTGATTAACGGTTTCAAATGGCTCTTATAATATACGCAATATTTTTTCGGACAATGTTTAACTTTATAGATTAAATTGTGCTCAATTTTGACTGTTTTCTAATCATCCAATTGTGGGATGGACTGGCGTTTATTTTAGCATGCTAACAGCGTTAGCTAGCATGCCAACAGGGTTACCCATTGTTAGCTAGCAAGCCAACAAGGTTAGCTAGCATACCAACGTTAGATTATGTTAGATTTATTTTGAAGTAGCTAAATTAGTCTTTTACTGAAACTAATTCATGTTGGTATAGCAACTACATTCCAAGCATTCCGACGACGTGCCCGGACACATTTTGGCGATGTGCCCGGACACATTTTGGCGATTCTGAGGTAAAAGCAAGTGCGAGCTCGTCACAATGCTAGCGCGTCACAATGCTAGCGCGTCACAATGCTAGCGTGTCATGTTGGCATAGCAACGACATTCCAAGCATTCCGATGACGTGCCCGGACACATTTTGGCACCCGGACACATTTTGGCCTGACAGCACCATAGTTATTTCCGTATAGGAGAAACTGCTTAACAGTTCTCCTGGTACCATAATCACACTGTACGGAATCATTTGGTTATATACTTTGTTAGTGGACCTGTTCATGTTTCTTTGTCTTAGCAGCATGTTATCTTGTGTTTAGCTATAGGTATTGAATGTGTTCATATTTGCTCTCACAGTCATAACCAGTGATTATTGTCATTAATAAATTACCATGATTCACATCATCTGCATCTTTCTTTTCAACCCTTTTCCAGCTCCAAGTGCTTACCCAGAGTATATGATCTGCACTGCAGTGTTCCTCGCACTGTGGTATGTATTTTTGAGTCTCGGAGTCAGAACCTCTGCGCCTCTGTGCAAGTTCCAGGTCTCCTGATGCTGTAGTGGTACCATAGTCACACCAGCATGGGCCTGGATAATACATTATTCTATTTCTAGACTTGATTTGCGTGGTTTCTGTGAATTGTGTCTCTATTACTGGATTTCACACTGACAAATCTTGTTTGTGATAATGTGACTGCTCTGCTAGGCCTTAGCCAGTACTAGGAGGATTCTATGTTCAAAACCTCTGAGCACCTGTGATGGTGATATGTTCAAAACCTCTGAGTTTCTGTTTCCTAGTATTTGGTAGATCCTATGGTCAAAACCCTCTGCGATACGCTCTAAACCCTCTGAGTTTCTATGGGCTAGGGTCTCTGAGCTTGTCAGTCCGATTCAGTGTGTCAGTCTGCATCCCGTATCCCGGGCTATCAGCATCCCCAGTATAGATAATTTCAACAGAACAAAATTCCACTCGCAATCAAGCATCAATTCTAAATTGGAGTCAGATTAACGAGTACAGAATCAGCGTTGGTGGCTGATGAGTTAATGTAATGCACACAGGCTGTCTTTTGGATAAACTTGGGTCAGCGTAGACCAGACTTAAAGCGGAAGGTAACGTGGTACGATTACCTTTGATACATGGTCACTTATTAGCTGATCGCGTGAATCTAAAGAGCAATCTCACTCGGTTGCAAGAATAGTAATATTTCTTTATGAACTTTAATAACTTTTCCATTTTCCCACAGCAATAGCGGAATACATCACGCTTAAACCTTCACTACGAGCTATTCCCTCATTGGTCTAGCTGTGCAGAGATTTACAGTTACATTAAGTGTTTATGAAAGTTTTGGTAACACTTAATTTGAAGGGTCCTTTATAAGAATTATATAACTTCTTCATATGCACTACATAGCACATTCATAAGCTCTACATAAACATTCATAAGTGCTTATGTCAATGGCCACAAACAGGCATATGGTGTGTTATGTCAACATTAATGCAGCAAGTGACATTACCATGACATACCAAGTGAAAGTACATACTTGGTATAATGATCTCATGTCATTGCAAGTCATGGTCAAGTCACTTGCTGCATCAATGTTGACATAACACACCATATGACTTTTTGCTGTCATTGACATAAGCACTTATGAATGTTTATGTAGTGCTTATGGATATGATATGTAGTGCATATGAAAACGGTGTATAGCTCTTATGAAGGACCCTTTAAATAAAGTGTTACCAACAAATGTATTTTAACGTTATTCCTTTGAGACATGTCCACAATATTATCTGTAATTATCTGTAATGAAGCTAAAAGTGCCACACCGTGTGAGCTGTCAACTAACGTTAGCTAGGTAGCATTACAAGCCCCACATGGAACCTAACAGTGTCAAGCAAAGTTAGGACAATTAATGTTAATGTTACGTTAGTTTGTCTTTAGAATAGCCAAATCTTTCGCTGAATAGTTTTGGCTGAATGTAACGTTAGACTAAATAAAATCCTACCAACACAACACAGTTGAAGAGTGATAGTTTAAGATGACATTTTTAGCCAGTATAATGTTAACGTTAGCTCAGTTAATAGCCTAACTTAATTAACGTATAATGGAGTGAGTTATTTTCGGTACAATGCAACAAAAATAATTATCTCTTAGCCAAGTTAAATAACATTAGCTAGCTAACATTATATCTTCCATTGCCATGTGGCGCTATAGCCAGCTTTCATTGGGTAAAAAAATAACTTAAAACTGGAAGAGCCTGACATTGACAGATTAAGAATTGTAATGTTATGTGTCAGCCCTATTCGGACGGGAGGAGGTGGGGTTTATGTAGCCTAATTATAACCGGAGGATCGCCGTTATTTTAGTGCCCGTTGTAACTTACAATTCTTCTATAATGTTTCTTGACTGTAGCCACCTAGCACTGAACTGTGTTGATATACGCTCTATTCTCGCCAGCAATCTATAAGTGGTTTGATCATTTTCAATGTATTTGTTCAATTAGCCTGTAAATAAACATTATTACCTAGTTCATACCACCAACTATTTATAATATAGTTTGGTGGTTCATACACACGCATTATTCTATGTCGGGTAGCACAAATGTTTAAAACTCATAGCCTATGTGCTTCATCAGCTAACTCAGCCAGTCTGCACAGTGCACACTCTGGGAGTAAAGTTAACATGCAGAACAGTTTTGTGGGTTAACGTTAGCTGAGCAAGCACGATATGTTTCTAAGTGCAAAATGTTTCAAACAAAACCTTCATTTTAGCTAAGTAGAATTTTGGACAGATTAGTTATCAAATTAGAAAAATGCACAAAATAAAATAAAAATCTAATTACAATATATCTGTTGTTGTGTGTCATGATTCAATCTGTTTTATTTCCAACGTGTTATGAAATTTGTAATGTAATTATGTTATGATATTTAATGTTATTTGGACTTATTGTGGTCTCTTGGGGTTGTGAAAAAGGTTAGTTTCAGACTTGAGCTCTCCCAAAATGATCCCTCACTCGGTTTAGATTGAACTGTCCAAAATTGATGTTGCCACATCACATTGACTCTCAACCAATCAGAGTGGACCGTTCATTCTTCGAAATGGGAATTTCTCAGTAGCAAATCGAGAGGAGAAGACGTGCACCATTTTGCAGCTGTAATTAGGAAACTACTGTCTAATTTCAGTTTGACTGTGGGAATTCTTTCCAATTGTTGTTTGTGCGTGCATCTAATTGTGTAATTGTTATATAAATCGTATTCTGGAGTATTTCAATCGCTATAGAGCATGGGTCGGCAACAGGCGGCCCGCGGGCCATTTTTGGCCCGCCAGCAATAATATTTGGCCCGCCAGATAATTTTGAGATTAAAAAAATATATATATATATTCTTTTAAAAAAAAAAAAAAAAACTTTTTTTTTCTTTTACAATATCGAACCGACAGTCCCACGTATCGGCTATAATGTCTGAATAGAGAATCTACCCACACCTGAAGAATGCTTATTGTACTTTTATCCATGTTGAGAGTGAATGACACGCACAGACAGTAGTGAATCAGTGGACAACGCGTGGTGCTGAAATAGCCAACATGTGGTGTGTGGTTTGAAAAACGCGGAAGCGGACGCACACCCGCGGTACATACGTTAAATAAACGAAGTTTGAAAAAAAGGCGATTGCATTATTGATTGCACCCCCCCCCCGTCAACAAAAATTTGTTATTGATTGCACCCCCCCGTCGTCAACAATTACAATCGAGGTCGGCGAAAGTTACAACCGGCCCTTTGAGTGCAACCATAACGCTAATTTGGCCCGAGGCCAAATGTACTTGCCGACCCCTGCTATAGAGGGCCTGGTTAGAGCGTGATGTCAACAGTTTGTGAGGGGTTGCCAGTCACTAACAACTTCTGTTCAAATGGTATTTATTGAGTGTATACTTGTATATACACTCAATAAATACCATTTGAACAAAAGTTGTTAGTGACTAGCAAACCCTCACAAACTGTTGACATCACGTTCTAACCGGGCCCTCTATAGCGATTGAAATACTCCAGAATCCTAAGTACTACATCGTGAGTTACAATTGACTCAATCCGCAAGATCTTTCATTGGTCCTTCGAGCCGGATATTGTGAATTACTAAATCAAACCCTAAGTGAGAAGAACCTGTTGTCCGGCTTCGGAGACAGCAAAGTTTCCCTGCTCACCTAGCAGATTATAACCTCAGTGGGCCAGGGTCCCTAAGGCGGTTGTCACCACTACTTATTCCCAACTAAGAATAAGTAGAAGATGAGCCACTGGGAGCAGCAGGCCAGTCTGGATCTACGTCACCAATCAGTCAAGCTTCCAGTACAAGTGAGTGGATCCTTAAAGATGAATGGGTAGCAATGCTAGACAATATGAGGCAAGAGCATGAAGACCTACGGCGTAACAAACTCCCTGAGATCCTGTCCGCTCTCCAAGAGATGAGAGAAGAACATCGAGAGTTTCATGACCAGTTACAGCATATGAAGTTGGACATGAGAGTCCCATCAGTGCCTTCTCCACGTGCTCGCACCCACTAAGAACTCTACCGCCCTACACCAGCCCCACGGGCTAGGTTACCGCATGTCCAGAGAGATATGCACCCGCCTCTGACAACCATGAGGAATATGTACAAGGTCCTGGCCAGTCAGTATGACCCTGTGGGTTATATTATACCCTACACCACCAGAGCCAAAGAAAAGGGAGTGGGATGATCCAGGAGAACTACTAGGAGATCTGCTTAGTTTATAGTCTGCTTGGGAGACAGAGCTTGACGACCTCAAACAGATCTCTATGTCCAGGTGTTATTCTAGCCGAGAAATGGATCAACCAAGCAGCATAAGAGACATCCACATTTTTTGTGATGCCTCAGAGCAAGCCTATAGTTCAGTGGCTTATCTGAGGACTGAGAACCTTGAAGGGAAAGTTTAAGTAGCCTTCCTGACAGCCAGGGTAGCCGAAATACAGGACCTGACACATGGAGGTATGTGCCATCCAGTGACAACCCAACGAATGACATAACTCGAGGGAAGTCTCTCCGTAACTTAACCAGCAAGAGCATATGGTATAACAGGCCCTCATTCATTGAACAAAAAATGGACAGGTGGCCGGAGCAGTTATTTCTGACCTCAGATGAGAAGGGAGAAGAGCTAAGGAAACGTGCCTTTTCCTTCTGTGATCTAACTACCTCTACTCCCCTATTGCTAGATCCCCAACAGTACCAGACCTGGAGTGTATTCCTGGAGGCTGTGACTCAGCAGCTTCACGGGGCGGCAGCTGGCACCGACAATTAGCCGCAAGCCAATATGCAGATGCTGAGCTAACTGCCATCCGACAAGCTCAGCTGAACGCCTTCCTCATTGAGGTAACACACTCGAAGGCAGGAAACCCAGTGCTAATAAATAGCCGTCTGATTTCACTGGCACCAGAACTTGATACCTCAACTCAGCTCATACGGGTAGGTGGTCGTCTTCGATACAGCAGTCATCTCGAGCAGGACACCATTCATCCTATCGTCCTTGACCCTCATCAGGGGTGTTCTCGAGGTACATTGATTTAACTTTCTAGCGGTAGCTATACATTTTCTAATGACTGTTTAATCTTCAGTTATGTTTATTCAACGTTCAGGTGGATGTGTACCAATAGTTATGATGATTACATTATGATTGATGATCATGATGATTTTTAAATAAATTGACACCTGCCAGAGAAAAAACCCTGGGAAATAATAACATAAAGTGTTAAGTTTGGCGTGGTCAAAAGCCGCCAAAGACAGGAAATTCAAATGAGCACCAGCAAGTCAAACTTCAGCTCTCTACACTATTAGGGATTTCGAGTACAACATGTACTCATCACTGGGCAGATTGGTTCAAACCTTCTCTCAAAGAGCCTAATTCATACTCTTCAAAATAGTAAGCTGCCTACGACTGTAGGTTTAGACATTAGCTATAGATCTATAATGCATTAAGGGCAGCACAATAGTATACATATTTCTGTACGTGATATTGATTATTTTACACAGAAGACTGTGTACACACTTGACAACTAAATAGGCTATCACTTGCTGCTGGAGTGCATAAATACAATGGTATTTCATTTTGACTTAAACCATTGTAGATTCTAACCTTAATGTGTTGATTAGGAATGGGATCATCCATCCAAGGAGTAGCCTATACTGGGCATGTGGCCTAGGCTTACACCACCACCCATGAAATCACTTATGTACTCCTAAGAAGTATGAAATATATGAAAACATACACTGTTGACATACAAAGTAGTAGTCGATAAGATTTCAGTCATAGCATAACATGCATGTAGGCCTAATTGGCCTGATATGTCATTGTGGAGTTCAAATGGTAGAAATAAAAACAATAGGTGAAAGTGTACATTTAATAGCCTAATGCAATCACAGCATGCACTTATATCTACTCATATAGCTTTAGAATACTTCTAAAAAGGATTTGAAATGTAAACAGACAAAGATTTTGATCCACCTTTCAAAAGCTACCTACCAATATTATCACATATTGGCTAGCAATATTGGTATGAGGCATAAGAGGAATAGAGAAATAGCCTACACAAAACTGCAGTAGGGAAATACAAAACCTTTTTGTACAGGTCACTATCATGGGTGGCAGCACATACTGTAAGAGTATGAATTAGGCTCTTTGAGAGAAGGTTTGAACCAATCTGCCCAGTGATGAGTACATGTTGTTTGAAATACAGTAGACCAACATAGTTACAGAACTGTATAGTACTGGAAATCCCTGATAGTGTAGAGAGCTGAAGTTAGGCTTGGTGGTGCTCGTTTGAATTTCCTGTCTTTTGCGGCTTTTGACCAAGCCAAACTTAACACTTAAACTCAATAAGCTCGCCCTGTGAAGAGATTCCCTCACTATCCGCACATGGAGATGCCTTTTTCCAAAGCTAAGGAGTAGATTGGTTAAAGGGCGGTGTTTTTATATATTTCAATATGATAGCCTGAACATAACTTGCCCCGGAGCTGGTTAGCCATGCAGAGTGAGTTGCCATGGCAATATACCCCGATTAAAAGTGAGTCAGCTTCCTGTTGAGGCTTAATTTAGCTCGCTATCCCCTTAATCTTGCTTCGTAGTATACACCTCAGGAATTAGACCACAGATTTCAAACTCCAGTCCTGGAGGGCCACAATGTCTGCTGGTTTTTGGAGTGTTCTCAGGACCAGTGGTTCACTTAAGTCATTGATTGGCTAAATAATCCACACACCTTGTTCTCAAGGCCTTAATTGGCAGCTGATTGAAAGGAAACCACAAAAACCTACAGACACTGCAGCACCCTGGGAATTCAGTTTGACACCACTGGCTTAGACCAGTTGTTTTTAAAAATGATTTATTTATTTATTTATGAAATGTCATTTATTTACTGTGAAAGTTATGTTATTATTCCCATGGGAATGGGGATTTAATTTCATTGTATACTAATGGTTTCTTTGTATCTGAATGGTTTTATTGTATCTTATAGGTAGTACTCTATATCAATGGCTTTATTTTTCTCTTTTTTCCTGTCTTGTATGTGAGCACATTCGGACAAATTGCATGTCAATAAAGTGTTGAAAAAATATTACTGTGGTCATTACTCATTAACATGCTGATTCACCTAAAACCTCTAAAAATGTATTTCCTATTTTTTTTAAATACCCATACACACTGTATCCCCACCCTGGTCATATTTTGTCCCCCCCAATGTTGAATAGGCCAACATGGTTAGGGCCTTGGTTCTCTGTGTGACTCTACTTTCTAATAAACCAAGATGAAATATAATCTATATGTAATAAGAAATGTATTATATGTAATGTAACCTCATACAAGATTTCTAAAAGTTAAAATACAGTATTTTCTGTTTTTAATGCATGTTTGATCTGTCTCAGAGACGTCGCTCCATGGATGAGTTTTAACTGCATTCAATCTAACTACTACAGAAATCTTTTGTTCCATTTTTAAATATTTTTCATCCATGTCATTTAATACTGACAAAATGACGCTGCGGCAGAGGGAATAAGAGCAATCTGGGGCTGAACCCACAGGTTAAGTAGGCACACACACACACACACACCTGGGTTGCATTAACTAATCAGGGGTGGCTTTCCTGATTCCGATGTGTCTTCAGAATTCATGACACACTTCCCAATCTTTTTGAAGATTTTCATGACACTCTCCCAAAGGATGGATCACTTTGATGGTTGTTTCTCCTGACAAATTTTTCTATTGAACTCTATGGGTGTAGTCGGGAGAAGAAACCCTTCAAGTTATCCATCCATATCTACTGTATTTCTGGCAGCAGAGTGATGGTTTAAGGCTTGTTTAATACATCAGACCCTTGATGACTTAGAGCTATTTAGCCAACCATGTATTCCAAACTGTTCCAGTGTAATTTACAGCTAAATCCAGTCCCACCCCCCCAATTCCCATAGAGATCCATTCAAATGGAGAGCGGTTATAGTATTGCTTGTAAGAGTACCAAAAAATAAGATATCAAGAGTATTTTGATGTTGTTGGGTCACAGACATGAGGAATTCATGGCATGCAAAGGATAAGCAACCAAATATTTAAAATGATTACTTTATTTTATATATAAATGCAGGGGTGCCAATAATTGTGGCACACGTGGTATTGTTAAAAATAATAATTTTTTGATGAGGGATTTTTTTTTCTCATAATAAATGTACTTTAATTAAAGGTTGGATTTAAAAAAAATGTTTTATGTGTGATTAAGCTAATTCACCAAATGGTGAATTGTTTATAACCCTTTTTACTCATCCAATCCAATGTTGTCTTGAACTCCCGACACATTTCCCTATGTCTTTGAGTTACGAGGAATTTCTGGAAAGTGTTGTGAATGGCAAGTATATCTTCATGACATACTTATAGCTACAACATGCTTTAGGAAAGCCACCCCAGCCCAGGGCTTAAAATTGTGCTTCTGTACTTTGGGCGTCTGAGACTGGGGAATCCCTGCAGTATCGAGAGCGAGCCTGAGAACATTGCAGAAATGTTTTTTTTTTTTAGTTTATTTTTCTTTTATCATTATTTTTGCGAGGAACCCATGAGTGTAATCGGTGAAGATTTGTTTGTTTGAAGAACTCGCTCTCTTCAATAAACCCCAGTGAAACCCGGAATTGCTGCATTCTCCTGTGTCCTGCTATTCTGTCATTCCCAGGGGTGTCACTCAGCATGTGATATAATACATGATTACCTCTCCAAGGATAAAAAAAAATGCATGCTTAAATTTGTTCCACAGTTATGTAATGATTATGTAATGATAAGCCTGTTGATCTGCTATTTTCGGATCTACTGAATGATAAACCCAGTTTTGTTGATCAACAGCATAAAAGTGTGCTGAAATTCTAACCGCATTTAGCTTGTTTCTGAGAGATGAAATGGTCTTTATTTGTATCAAGCTTTTTGTACAGTGTTGAGAGTGCTTTATCGGAAAAAAACAGAAATTCCATAATAGGAAAATACACATCAGTTAAGAAATACAGTACAAGAAGGGGCAATTATAGCAGGTATATGGATGCAATCTTACATAATGTGCAGTGTTGAATGGTTTTTATTGTTACTGTATAATATTATTTTGTACCTCACACAAATTAAGCATGACAAAGGACAACAGAACTATACACATGATTGCAATTATTATGCTTCATTTATTTTAAAAAAGTACATTACATTTTATTAGCTTTTAACATTTAGATATTCTTTTATAATGCAAAAGATCAATGGGTAAAAAAGACGGGATGGTTCTCACTCACCATACAGGAAATGTACAGAAAAGGAAAAAAGTGAAATTGTAGGATTTCACTTAAAATGTGCTCTGCCCAGCTGGAACAAAACTTTATTGTAACTTTTACAATGAAGCAGAAGGGTGAGGAGAATAACAATGCTGTAGCAAAATTATTCCAGTGATAATTGTTTTTACCAGCCTCCAAACCACTTTTCAAACAACGTTACAGCTATGTTTGGAAAAAGGTCCATCCGAAAACATAACATTTAAAGAAAAACTCCCCAACCTAAAAAATACATTTAAAAAAAGTAATTTAAATAAATGGGTGGTACTCACTGGCTTCCCTATTTCAGCAAGACAGTGGATTTGAAAAACTTCACAATGTTTGTGCGAATATCTTTCATGGCAATGCCGTAGATGATTGGGTTTAACGTGGGGGGCACGATGATATACAGAATCGTACAGAACTTCCTGGCGTTGGGGCTCATCCCTTGGATCTTGTAGGACGCGATAATAATGAATGTACAGAGCTCAAAAATAATACAAACGGTGAGATGGGAGGCGCACGTCTGTATGGCCTTGCTCCTACTGCTTTTCTCCTGTTTGACCACACACGCAATGAGGATCTTCACATAGGTAAAGGTGATAACTAAGCAGGAGCTTGTAGTTAATAACCAAGATGTACATAAAAAGTACATGTTGTTGACGGGGGTGGGGATGCACGCCAGCTTCATAATGGCTCCATTGGTACAGTAGACATACTTGATGAATGTCCCACACAGTGGCGTTCTCACGTTCATAATGAAAAGGGGCGTAACCTGGCAGACCGCGATGAACCAGGCCAGAAAACACAGTGAGAACAGTCTCCCAGTGGTCATGATGGTGTGGTAGTGCAGTGGCTTGCAGATGGCCACGTAGCGGTCATACGCCATGACTGATATAATGGTACAAACGGCCGCACCATAAAAGTGCATGCAGATGGCCTGGACAATGGCCGCCACGTAGCCGATGGTGTTGATCCCTGTCAGGAAGTCAGACATCAGCTGGGTAAAGCCTGCCGTGCCCCCGATCAGGTCACATGCTGCCAGGTTGCAGATCATCACGTACATGGGCTTGTGGAGCTTGGCATCTGTGGCGATCACACTTACCACTGTGACGTTTCCCAGCAGCATCATGGTGTAGAAGATGAGCGTGACCGCAAAAAGGGGGTACCTCTGCTGCCTGGTTATGATGAAACCTTCCAACGTGAACACGATGGGCTGCTTCACAGCTACATATGAAACATTTTCCATCTCTGCCATCAGACCCTGAAAACAGTAAAAAATCTACGTGTGATCAGAGAAATCCCATTATAGTCTCGTAGATCTATACACATTAGTGTCTAGTAGATGCTCCTGACACCAAATATAGTAACTGAAACATATTCTTTAGCTGTACTCTGAGTGGTGTAAAGGCGAGGTCATACCTGTCTCAGGTTTAATGTTGGGAGTCCTCTCATCCTGCTGGGCTTTCAGGCTTTATCCTGCCCTCCCCTCTCTGTCCTGTCACTCATTTTGGAGGCAGGAGAGTTACGCCCCCAGACCTAGTGATGATGTAATGCACTGAAAGACAGGTGGAAGGCGTTGCTACTTTTGACAGGTTACTGCAGTGTTACATGTAGCCTAGGGAAACAGGCCCACAGGTGCAGCCTCCCTCTGAGATATATTATGTAATATTGTAGCAATTTTGTTTTTTTGTATAAATATTATTTTAATATAAAGCCCATACTGGTCTGGATCCACTCAACATTTGCCATGAATGTTCACTTCAATAACAACAAAAAAGTATAAAACCAAAACCAAAACCAAACAATTTACATGAACTCTGTCTTCATATAGCATTCATTATCCATTCATGAGCATTACAACAACATTACATTACATTACATTTACATCGAACATTATGAATGCTTTATAACAGGTTTTACTTATCATTTAATGAAGCTGTCATGTTGTGGACTACAGAGCATATTCATGAATGCACATTGAGCTCTTAAACATACATTCATTACAACCAGACAAAACAATATGTGTATGCATTATGTCACCACCTGGGATAGATCTGACCTGTTCACAGATCAAGGAATACTGCACACATAATGCATTCATAAGCGCTCCAGAAAGCTTGCATAATAGTTACATTATGTGTTTATGAAAGTTTTGGTAACACTTCATTTGAAGGGTCCTTTATAAGAATTATATAACTTCTTCATATGCACTACATAGCACATTCATAAGCACTACATAAACATTCATAAGTGCTTATGTCAATGACCGCAAGCAGGCATATGGTGTGTTATGTCAACATTAATGCAGCAAGTGACATTACCATGACATACCAAGTGAAATTACATACTTGGTATAATGATCTCATGTCATTGCACTTAAGTCAAGTCATGGTCATGTCACTTTCTGCATCAATGTTGACATAACACACCATATGCCTGTTTGCTGTCATTGACATAAGCACTTATGAATGTTTATGTAGTGCTTATGAAGTTGTATAGCTCTTATGAAGGTCCCTTCAAATTAAGTGTTACCAACAAATGTATGTTAACGTTATTCCTTTGAGACATGTCCACAATATTATCTGTAATTATCTGTAATGAAGCTACAAGCGCCACACCGCAATGTAACGTTAGAACAATTAATGTTAATGTTACGTTAGTTTGTCTTTAAATATCTTTCGCTGAATAGTTTTTGCTGAATGTAACGTTAGACTAAATAAAATCCTACCAACACAACACAGTTGAAGAGTGATAGTTTAAGATGACATTTTTAGCCAGTATAACATTAACGTTAGCTCAGTTAATAGCCTAACTTAATTAACGTATAACGTTATGGAGTTATTTTCGGTACAATGCAATGAAAATAATGATCTCTTAGCCAAGTTAAATAACGTTAGCTAACGTTCCATTGCCATGTGGCGCTAGCCAGCTTTCATTGGGTAAAAAAAAAACTTAAAACTGGAAGAGCCTGACATTGACAGATTAAGAATTGTAACGTTATGTGTCAGCCCTATTCGGACAGGAGGAGGTAAGGTTAATGTAGCCTAATTATTACCGGAGGATCTCCGTTATTTTAGTGCCCGTCGTAACTTACAATTCTTATATAATTTTTTTTTTTTCTGTTTCTTGACTGTAACCACCTAGCACTGAACTGTGTCGATATACGCTCAATTCTAGCCAGCAATCTATAAGTGGTTTGATAATTTTCTGTATTTGTTAAATTAGCCTGTAAATACACATTATTACCTAGTTCAGCGGTTCTCAAACTGTGGTCCGCGGACCACTGGTGGTCCGCGAGGGTACTGCAGGTGGTCCGTAGAAAAAAAAAATGAATGAACGTGAATGTGTTTACTCACTATTTTGCAATAGAGGCCTGTCACATCGAACTAGAACTGTCGTTACCAATGGTTACAGGGACGCGCCGTCAGTTTGGAGGACCAACCCTAACAGAGACGCTTAACGTTACCACTGAACTCGTAGTGTTCGCTACTCCATGAAAAGAGTTTCATGCTAACGCTACGATGATTGCTGTCCTACAATGACTAACTTCTGCACTGCGTACTGATGTGCGAATAAAACTGGGGAAAGGCGAAAATGTCCTTTTACATGATAATCTGAGTACTCACCATAGTAGCTAAACTACCAGGCAGGGTGAACGAACTAAATTTTACGACCGAAAGAAGAGACGGTGGTTGAAAGCAGGAGTGAGCTGGATTTAGACAGCAACCGGGCTCGGATCGTTACAGCATAGGCTCGGATCATTAATGGTAAATTACGTTTTATGAACAAATTATAAAGTTAGCCAGTTAATATATACATAACTAGCTGGCCTAACATTATCTTAATGTTAGAAAGTTAAAAGTGAATTAATCGCTTGGTTTAGCTAACGTTAGTAGCTATATCATTTGTGTGATCGACTGCTACGCCTGCGAAACATTAATGTTAACCTAATGCGATACGTCAAGCATATTGTGAACATCAAAACAGTGTTCATTTGAACTATTATTACATTGCTAGGGGTGCTACGTTGTACGATGTCTCACAAATAGATTGGATAAACTGTAAACATTACCTGTGCTGGCCAGGCAGGGTGTGAGCAATATGAGAATCAAAAAAGAAAATGTAACGTTACGATATTAAGCACCAAATAACAATGTATTTGAAAGTAATAATGAAAGTAATGGTAAATGTACTTTATGTGTTGAACTGATTTGCCTTTTATGGTGTCTACAACTGAAGTTCCCTATCGGGAAAAAAAGTTATTATATTCTATCCATCGAGCTAAAATATTTTATTGCTGAAGTAGGCTACTGTAGCCTACCTAACATGTAACGTATCACTTTGCTCCCATATTAACTGCACAAGCACTTTACTTACCAAGGTGGTATACTACAAAGCAGGATTACTGAGTTAGTACTAGCTGGATAACTCAATAAAACCCAGAACAGCTCTTTCTACTTCAGCCCATGCATGTTCCAGATTTGGGAGGGTTCCGGGGTTTACTCTGTAATTAATCTTACTTCGTACGTATACCCCCCCAATACTCCTTATAATATTTGTTTATGTTGGTATTATTAGAATAGAATATAATAACTTTTATTACAACTTCAGTTGTAGCCCCAGCAACAACCAAAAAGACAGACAGTGGGACCCACAAACAAACATATCAAATAAAGACATCCAACAGAATCATTACATCAATAAAGTGAATGAAAGTGCAATACAGCCATGATTAAAAATAGCCCCCGCTGTCCCGAGTCACCAAGCAGTCCAACGCACAAACTCCACATCCACGAATTTCCTCCATACATGCAGTGCCGCGGTCTCTGTACACCGCCAAAATTGTTTTGTTATGTTGTGCACTGTATATTTTGTATATTGCTGAGCTACCTGTAAGCATTGCGCAAAGCAAATTCCGATGATGGCAATAAAGGGAAATTAAGCAACCTCCAGATTAAATGTAATCGCCTATTAGTTTGGTTTGGGGGGGGGGGGGGCGGGGAGCCTATTAGTTTGGTTTGGGGGGTGCAATCACCTTAGACTTTACAGCCGTGGGTTCGTAACAATATATGTACTTATTTTTGCGGTTTGCATATGAGGTGGTCCGCGAAAATCCTTGATAATAAAAAGTGGTCCGCATAAACAAAAAGTTTGAGAACCCCTGACCTAGTTCATACCACCAAACTATATGTAATATAGTTGGGTGGTTCATACACACGCATGTAGGGTATGTAGGGTAGGGTATGTAGCGTAGCACAAATGCTTAAAACTCTATGTGCTACCCTAAAAAAATGCTTTAAATGCCTATGTGCTTCATCAGCTAACTTAGCCAGGTCTGCACAGTGCACACTCTGGGAGTAAAGTTAACGCGCAGAACAGTTCTGTGGGTTAATGTTAGCTGAGCAAGCACGATATGTTTCTAAGTGCAAAATGTTTCAAACAAAACCTTCATTACAGTCCCGGCCAAAAGTTTTGTCGCATGAGTGGACAAACGTGACAATTGCTAATTACCCAACTCTTAATTAGCTATTAAAGTTAAGAAACAACACAAATTAATCATAAGTGTCTAAAGTTTATTAGAAGCTAGCAAAATGACATTTCAAAATTGTTACTAAATGTTACAGCCTAATAATAATCAACAGGCCAGTTTTGGCCGGACAAAAGTCTTGTCGCAATGGCCAACTCCAATTTCTAGGCCACAGTGAATAAGGAAGAAACAAACAAGGGGCTTGATTAGTCAACATGATTGATTGCTCAACATTGCTTCTGTCAACATGCCCAAGATCAAACCAGAAACCAAAGTGCTGATCATCAAGAATCTCAAGTCCAAGTCTCCTGCTGAAGTTTCAGACATCTTCAATGTGTCTAAACGGCAGGTGGAGAGGATTCGCAAGCGCTACCAAGAGACTGGCGACGTCCATGACAGACCCAGGTCGGGCAGACCGCGCAAGACAACTGCTCGAGACGACAGCTTGCTGGTCCGACGGTCAAAAGCCAGCCCCATGTCAACCGCCTCACAGCTCCAGGAGGAGTGGACGCCAGCAACGCCTGTTTCGTCAAGAACTGTACGTCGGATTCTTGCTCGCAATGGTCTCCACGGTCGTATTGCTGCCCAGAAACCAGCGCTAAACAAGAGACAGCTAATTAACCGTGTTGCGTACCCCAAGGCCCACAGCCTGATGGAAGGTTGGACAGCAGAAAAGTGGCGAAAAATTGATTTTTCAGATGAATCGTCAGTTTAGCACCCTCGTACATTTCAGACTTCCTGTCTTTTTATGTGCCAACTCGAGTTCTCAGATCCGCCACAGCCGGCCTATTAAACTTACCTGTGGTAAATCGCAAAAAAAGCGGTGAGAGTGCTTTCTGCTATTATGCCCCGAAACTCTGGAACACTCTCCCGCAGGACCTTAGAACAGCAGACTCAGTTGGCACTTTTAAAAAGCAGCTCAAAACATACCTTTTTAAACTAGCTTTTGATTGATTTATTTGTCTTATATTAGCTCTTTTAAACTAGCTTTTAATTGATTTATTTGTTTTATCTTCTTATTTTACTATTTATCATTTTGTTTCCTATTTTTTATGCTCCCTTAATATTTTATTACTACCCTTATCATTTTTATTGTCTTATTTTTCATTTTACCTGTTCCTATTGAATTTTAACTCAACATTTTTACTGTTTTAAATTTTCTTATGCCTTACTTTTATTCTCTTTTATTTTTATTTTTATGTGTCATTTTGTGTGAAGCGCTTTGAGCTGCATTCTTTGTATGAAAGGTGCTATACAAATAAAGTTATTATTATTATTATTATTATTATTGAGCTCCATCCCAAGCGCCGCCAATATTGTCGACAACCCTCTGGGGCCCGTCTGGACCCACAGTTCACCCAGAAGACAGTCAAATTTGGAGGTGGAAAGATTATGGTTTGGGCTTACATCCAATACGGAGGTGCCAGGGAGATCTGTAAGGTGGATGGTAAAATTGACAGTGCCAAATATCAACAGATTCTTGCCTCCTAGTACATTCCCAACTACAAGAGGGGTCAGATTTTTCAACAGGCTGGAGCTTGCCATACCTCAGGTTCCACTATGAAGTTTCTCAGGGGGAAGAAGATCAAGGTCCTTCAGGGATGGCCATCACAGTCTCCAGATATGAATATTATTGAGCATATCTGGGGAAGAATGAAGGAAGAAGCTTGGAGGACCAAGCCGAAGAACTCGGAGGAGCTTTGGGATGCCTGCAAGGTGGCCTTCCATGCCATCCCCGACGACTTCATCAACAAGCTCTACGACTCTCTGCCAAACCGGATGGCAACTTTTCTGCAGGCCAAAGGAACCCATTCAAGATATTAATTTCTTAACTTATAGTCCATGATGAAATACTAGACTGATTTTTCATTTGGTATTTTATTAACTTTTTGAGAAAGATAAAATTTATTGATTATAATTTGATTTGCGACAAGACTTTTGTCCAGGTAGAAACTGGCTTGTTCATCATTATCAAGCAATAAACCTTATAAGCATCTATGAAATTTTTGTTTTGCTAGTATCTAAATAAACTTTAGACACTTATGATTAATTTGTGTTGTTTCCTAACTGTATTAGCTAATTAAGAGTTGGGTAATGAGCAATTGTCACCTTTGTCCACTCATGCGACAAAACTTTTGGCCGGGACTGTATAGCTAAGTAGAATTTTGGACATATTAGTTATCAAATTTGAAAAATGCACAAAATAAAATTAATATCTGTTGTTGTGTGTCATGATTCAATCTGTTTTATTTCCAATGTGTTATGAAATTTGTAATGTTATTATGTTATGATATTTAATGTTATTTGGACTTATTGGGGTTGTGAAAAAGGTTAATTTCAGACTTGAGCTCTCCCAAAATGATCCCTCACTCAGCTTAGATTGAACTGTCCAAAATTGATGTCGTCACATCACATTGACTCTCAGCCCATTGGAGTGGACCGTTCATTCTTCGAGTCGGGACTTTCTCAGTAGCAAATCGAGAAAAGAAGACGTGCACCATTTTGCAGCTGTAATTAGGAAACTACTGTCTAATTTCAGTTTGACTGTGGGAATTATTTCCAATTGTTGTTTGTGCGTGCATCTAATTGTGAGTATACTGTATACATCATGAGATATACAAGTATGTTAGGAAATTATGTTATGCTAGGATTTGCGATTGCCAGAAATGAGCAGCTGAGTAGAACATCCCATCGACGTGTTAACATTCCGTTTTGCTTATATGCACGGAGAAGTTATCGGCAGATTGTTATATGTGACTTTATTAATGTTTGTAATTGATATCGACGTGAATATATGTCGCAAACTGCTGCCATGACTAGACTAAGTAATGACAAGCTAAGTTCTTGTTAGCCAGCATGACGCAGCTAATAATTCTGGCTGGGTGCGCATGCGCACTGTGAACTTACAATTGCATCAATCAGAATGCGACTGTGTAGACTGTGCACAGCTGTAGATATGCCTAGTAACTGTATTCTATGCATATTCTAATCACTCATTGTATCTTACATTTCTTAAATGATTCATATTACCTATTTTTGCTGATGTTAAACTGGTAATAAAGTAACTTTTTGTTAATTTGTTAATATTCCATTGAAAGTCTTAGGATTTAACATTCAAACTCACTTGTCATTGGAATTTATCTGCATTTGTTGTTATTGCAGAACCACACTCAATAAATACCATTTGAACAGAAGAAGTTGTTAGTGACTGGCAACCCCTCATAAACTGTTGACATCACATTCTATCCAGACCCTCTATAGCAATTCAAATACTCCAGAATCTACATCTTCTTGTGTATTGTGTTTAGTCTAGTCATGCCACGTTTTATGTTTTAGTCTTGTTATGTTTCATTCTTATGTCATGTCACGTTTCATGTTTGGTTATTGTTACGATTTATTTTCTAGTCTTGTCATGTCACATTTTATAGTTGATTCATGTTACGTTTCCCGTTCATTGTTTAAGCATACACATTTCCGTGTTTTTTCGCAGACTTGCGTTGTTTCTCTATCTCTTGCTGTCGCTCACGCTTCCCTAATTGTTTCATTCTCCCGTGTCTATTTACTAATCTACTAACGTTAGATCAGGATTGGGTAATACTAACTCTCTTACCATGTGTTCATGTTTACCTTACGTTTCTGGTGCATGTCATTTACTAACGCTAGGTCTGGATATGTTTATTACTAACGTACTAATTATCTTGTTACCTTGTCAGCCTTCCACACCTGATTTCCATTTGCATGCTGCTCTCAAGCTAAGTGTCTGCACCTGTCTACACCTGCATTTAAGCTCAGTGTTCATGTCTTGTCTTTGCAAATTTGTTGCCTCCTGTTTATCAGTGCACTATTGAGCGTCTTACTGAGAGCAGCAGGCCAGTCTAGATCTACGTCACTAATCAGTCAAGCTTCCAGTACAAGTGAGTGGATCCTTAAAGACGAATGGGTAGCAATGCTAGACAATATATGGCAAGAGAATGAAGACCTATGGCGTAACAAACTCCCTGAGATCCTGTCCGCTCTCCAAGAGATGAGAGAAGAACATCGAGAGCTTCATGACCAGTTACAGCATATGAAGTTGGACACGAGAGTCCCATCAGGGTTAGTTAGTTCACCAGTGCCTTCTCCACGCGCTCACACCCACCAAGAACTCTACCGCCCTACACCAGCCCCACGGGCTAGGTTACCGCATGTCCAGAGAGATATGCACCCGCCTCTGACAACCATGAGGAATATGTACAAGGTCCTGGCCAGTCAGTATGACCCTGTGGGTTATATTATACCCTACACCACCAGAGCCAAAGAAAAGGGAGTGGGATGATCCAGGAGAACTACTAGGAGATCTGCTTAGCTTATAGTCTGCTTGGGAGACAGAGCTTGACGACCTCAAACAGATCTCTATGTCCAGGTGTTATTCTAGCCGAGAAATGGATCAAACAAGCAGCATAAGAGACATCCACATTTTTTGTGATGCCTCAGAGCAAGCCTATAGTTCAGTGGCTTATCTGAGGACTGAGAACCTTGAAGGGAAAGTTGAAGTAGCCTTCCTGACAGCCAGGGTAGCCGAAATACAGGACCTGACACATGGAGGTATGTGCCATCCAGTGACAACCCAACGAATGACATAACTTGAGGGAAGTCTCTCCGTAACTTAACCAGCAAGAGCAGATGGTATAACAGGCCCTCATTCATTGAACAAAAAATGGACAGGTGACCGGAGCAGTTATTTCTGATGAGAAGGGAGAAGAGCTAAGGAAACGTGCCTTTTCCTTCTGTGATCTAACTACCTCTGCTCCCCTATTGCTAGATCCCCAACAGTACCAGACCTGGAGTGTATTCCTGGAGGCTGTGACTCAGCAGCTTCACGGGGCGGCAGCTGGCACCGACAATTAGCCGCAAGCCAATATGCAGATGCTGAGCTGACTGCCATCCGACAAGCTCAGCTGAACGCCTTCCTCATTGAGGTAACACACTCGAAGGCAGGAAACCCAGTGCTAATAAATAGCCGTCTGATTTCACTGGCACCAGAACTTGATACCTCAACTCAGCTCATACGGGTAGGTGGTCGTCTTCGATACAGCAGTCATCTCGAGCAGGACACCATTCATCCTATCGTCCTTGACCCTCATCAGGGGTGTTCTCGAGGTACATTGATTTAACTTTCTAGCGGTAGCTATACATTTTCTAATGACTGTTTAATCTTCAGTTATGTTTATTCAACGTTCAGGTGAATGTGTACCAATAGTTATGATGATTACATTATGATTGATGATCATGATGATTTTTAAATAAATTGACACCTGCCAGAGAAAAAACCCTGGGAAATAATAACAAAAAGTGTTAAGTTTGGCGTGGTCAAAAGCCACCAAAGACAGGAAATTCAAATGAGCACCAGCAAGTCAAACTTCAGCTCTCTACACTATTAGGGATTTCCAGTACAACATGTACTCATCACTGGGCAGATTGGTTCAAACCTTCTCTCAAAGAGCCTAATTCATACTCTTAAAAATAGTAAGCTGCCTACGACTGTAGGTTTAGACATTAGTTATACATCTATAATGCATTAAGGGCAGCACAATAGTATATATATTTCTGTACGTGATGCTGATTATTTTACACAGAAGACTGTGTACACACTTGACAACTAAATAGACTATCACTTGCTGCTGGAGTGCATAAATACAGTGGTATTTCATTTTGACTTAAACCATCATAGATTCTACCCTTAATGTGTTGATTAGGAATGGGATCATCCATCCAAGGAGTAGCCTATACTGGACATGTGGCCTAGGCTTACACCACCACCCATGAAATCATGTACTCCTAAGAAGTATGAAATATATGAAAACATACACTGTTGACATATAAAGTAGTAGTCGATAAGATTTCAGTCATAGCATATGCACTATGTACGTCGCTCTGGATAAGAGCGTCTGCTAAATGTCTATAATGTAATGTAATGTAATAACATGCATGTAGGCCTAATTGGCCTGATATGTCATAGTGGAGTTCAAATGGTAGAAATAAAAACAATATGTGAAAGTGTACATTTAATAGCCTAATGCAATCACAGCATGCAATTATATACTCATATAGCTTTAGAATACTTCTAAAAAGGATTTGAAATGTAAACAGACAAAGATTCAGATCCACCTTTCAAAAGCTACCTACCAGTATTATCACATATTGGCTAGCAATATTGGTATGAGGCATACGAGGAATATAGAAATAGCCTACACAAAACTACAGTAGGGAAATACAAAAGCTTTTTGTACAGGTCACTATCATGGGTGGCAGCACATACTGTAAGAGTATGAATTAGGCTCTTTGAGAGAAGGTTTGAACCAATCTGCCCAGTGATGAGTACATGTTGTTTGAAATACAGTAGACTAACATAGTTACAGAACTGTATAGTACTGGAAATCCCTGATAGTGTAGAGAGCTGAAGTTAGGCTTGGTGGTGCTCGTTTGAATTTCCTGTCTTTTGCTGCTTTTGACCAAGCCAAACTTAACACTTAAACTCAATAAGCTCGCCCTGCGAAGAGATTCCCTCACTATCCGCACATGGAGACGCCTTTTTCCAAAGCTAAGGAGTAGATTGGTTAAAGGGCGGTGTTTTTATATATTTCAATATGATAGCCTGAACATAACTTGCCCCGGAGCTGGTTAGCCATGCAGAGTGAGTTGCCATGGCAATATACCCCGATTAAAAGTGAGTCAGCTTCGTGATACAGAAAACCCAGGGTTGAGGCTTAATTTAGCTCGCTATCCCCTTAATCTCGCTTCGTAGTATACACCTCAGGAATTAGACCACAGATTTCAAACTCCAGTCCTGGAGGGCCACAATGTCTGCTGGTTTTTGGAGTGTTCTCAGGACCAGTGGTTCACTTAAGTCATTGATTGGCTAAATAATCCACACACCTTGTTCTCAAGGCTTTAATTGGCAGCTGATTGAAAGGAAACCACAAAAACCTACAGAAACTGCAGCACCCTGGGAATTCAGTTTGACACCACTGGCTTAGAACAGTTGTTTTTAAAAATGATTTATTTATTTATGAAATGTCATTTATTTACTGTGAAAGTTATGTTATTATTCCCATGGGAATGGGGATTTAATTTCATTGTATACTAATGGTTTCTTTGTATCTGAATGGTTTTATTGTATCTTATAGGTAGTACTCTATATCAATGGCTTTATTTTTCTCTTTTTTCCTGTCTTGTATGTGAGCACATTAGGACAAATAAAGTGTTGAAAAAATATGACTGTGGTCATTACTCATTAACATGCTGATTCACCTAAAACCTCTAAAAATGTATTTTCTAATTTTTTAAAAATACCCATACACACTGTATCCCCCCCCTTGTAATATTTTGTCCCCCCCCCCCCCAATGTTGAATAGGCCAACATGGTTAGGGCCTTGGTTCTCTGTGTGTCTGTAACTTTCTAATAAACCAAGATGAAATGTAATCTATATGTAATAAAAAATGTATTATATGTAATGTAACCTCATACAAGATTTCTAAAAGTTAAAAAATACAGTATTTTCTGTTTTTAATGCATGTTTGATCTGTCTCAGAGACGTCGCTCCATGGATGAGTTTTAACTGCATTCAATCTATCCACTACAGAAATCTTTTGTTCCATTTTTAAATATTTTTCATCCATGTCATTTAATACTGACAAAATGACACTGCGGCAGAGGGAATAAAAGCAATCTGGGGCTGAACCCACAAGTTAAGTAGACACACACACACACACAGATCACACACACACACAGACACACACACACACCCCTGGGTTGCATTAACTAATCAGGGGTGGCTTTCCTGATTCCGATGTGTCTTCAGAATTCATGACACACTTCCCAATCTTTTTGAAGATTTTCATGACGCTCTCCCAAAGGATGGATCACTTTGATGGTTGTTTCTCCTGACCAATTTTTCTATTGAACTCTATGGAAAAATAAGTCAGGAGAAGAAACCCTTCAAGTTATCCATCCATATCTACTGTATTTCTGGCAGCAGAGTGATGGTTTAAGGCTTGTTTAATACATCAGACCCTTGATGACTTAGAGCTATTTAGCCAACCATGTATTCCAAACTGTTCCAGTGTAATTTACAGCTAAATCCAGTCCCACCCCCCCAATTCCCATAGAGATCCATTCAAATGGAGAGCGGTTATAGTATTGCTTGTAAGAGTACCAAAAAATAAGATATCAAGAGTATTTTGATGTTGTTGGGTCACAGACATGAGGAATTCATGGCATGCAAATGTTACGGTGAAACACTTCACCATCACATAATTAAAGGGACAACAACAGAATTGAATTTTAAAGCAAAAATGTACTTTATTTAGAAAGACAAACAAGGCGTAACAAATGTCTAAGGGTATATGTTTAAATGCAAGAGAGAGGTTGTGGGTAAGTGGATGCGGTGAATGCGTCTGTATGTTAGATATGAGACTATAGCTAATAAGTTAGGATGAGGGTATAGAATCAAAGAACAAAGCAAAGTGCCCAAGTGAAAGAGTAACGTGCTAGTGCCTGCAACAACCAAAGAGAGTGCCTCCTGAGAGAGAGACATAACCTGGTTATATACCCCCCCCCCCATTAACCCAGATGTGATCAATAAGGTCATTATGATCACCTGACCTAGCTCTGCCATGTAGTGGCATCAAAAGGCCTAAAGGGGGTGCAGGGGGTCGTCACACAAAGGATAAGCAACCAAATATTTAAAATGATTACTTTATTTTATATATAAATGCAGGGGTGCCAATAATTGTGGCACACGTGGTATTGTTAAAAATAATACTTTTTGATGAGGGATTTTTTTTTCTCATAATAAATGTACTTTAATTAAAGGTTGGATTTTTCAAAAATAATTTATGTGAGATTAAGCTAATTCACCAAATGGTGAATTGTTTATAACCCTTTTTACTCATCCAATCCAATGTTGTCTTGAACTCCCGACACATTTCGCTATGTCTTTGAGTTACGAGGAATTTCAGGAAAGTGTCGTGAATGGCAAGTATATCTTCATGGCATACTTATAGCTACAACATGCTTTAGGAAAGCCACCCCAGCCCAGGGCTTAAAAGTGTGCTTCTGTACTTTGGGCGTCTGAGACTGGGGAATCCCTGCAGAATCGAGAGCGAGCGACACAGGGTGGCAAAAGCCCTGAGAACATTGCAGAAATGTTTTTTTTTGGGGGGTTTATTTATTTATTTTTTATCATTATTTTTGCGAGGAACCCATGAGTGTAATCGGTGAAGATTTGTTTGTTTGAAGAAAAACTCGCTCTCTTCAATATACCCCAGTGAAACGCGGAATTACTGCATTCTCCTGTGTCCTGCTATTCTGTCCCTCCCAGGGGTGTCACTCGGCATGTGATATACACGATTATCTCCAAGGATTAAAAAAAAAAAAAAAGCATGCTTAAATTTATTACTCAGTTATGTAATGATTCTCAAGCCTGTTGATCTGGCATCTCCAGGATGAGAAACCTGGCTTTGTTGAAAAGAAATACAGTACAAGTAAGAAGGGGCAATTAGAGCAGGTATATGGATGCAATCTTATGTAATGTGTAGTGTTGAATGGTATGTTATTTTTACTGTATAATATATATTTTTAACACAAACAAATAAAATATGACAAAGGACAACGTATCTAACACATGATTTCACTTATTGTGCTTCACTTATATAAAAAAGTATATTCCATTTTATTAGCTTTTGAAATGTAGACATGCTTTTATAATGAAAACGATCCCTGGGAAAAACACAAGATGGTTCTCATTGTGGTAGAACAATACAGGAAATTTACAGCAAAGGAAAACCATTTTAGTACTTCACTTCAAATTTTACCAGCTGGCACAAAACTTGATTGCAAGTTTTACAATGGAGCAGTAAAGGTTTGTAAAGGCGGAGAGAACAACACTGCTGTAGCAAAGTTATTTGAATGATAATTGCTTTTCCCAGCTTCCAAACCGCAACTTTACAGCAATGTTTGAAAAAAAGTCAATCTGACACTCGGGAAAATAGTTTACATATGCAGTTGTGATGAGAACATTAAACATAAAAAAAAAATACATTTAAAAAAAGTAATTTAGATAAATAGGTGGTACTCACTTGCTTCCCTATTTGAACAAGACAGTGGATTTGAAGAACTTCACAATGTTTGTGCGAATATCTTTCATAGCAATGCCGTAGATGATTGGGTTGAACGAGGGGGGCGCGATGATATACAGAACTGTACAGAACTTCCTGGCGTTGGGACTCATCCCTTGGATCTTGTAGGACACGACAATAATGAATGTGGTGATCTCAAAGAGGATACAAACGCTGAGATGGGAGGCGCACGTCTGTAGGGCCTTGCTCCTACTGTTTTTCTCCTGTTTGACCACACACGCAATGAGGATCTTCACATAGGTAAAGGTGATGATGAATAAGGTGCTCATAGTAAACAACCAAGATGTACATAAATAGTACATGTTGTTGATGGGGGTGGGGATGCACGCCAGTCTCATGATAACTCCATTGGTACAGTAGACATTCTTGATTAATGTCCCACACAGCGGCGTTCTCACGTTCATAATGAAGAGGGGCGAGACCTGGCAGACCGCGATGAACCAGGACAGAATACACAATGAGACCAGTCTCCCAGTGGTCATGATGGCGTGGTAGTGCAGGGGCTTGCAGATGGCTAGGTAACGGTCATACGCCATGGCTGATATAATGGTACAAAACACAGCGCCATAAAAGTGCACGCAGAAGCCCTGGATGATGGCCGCCACATAGCCGATGGTGTTGTTCTCTCTCAGGAAGTTGGACATCAGCTGGGTATAGCCGATCGTGCCCCCGAGCAGGTCGCACACTGCCAGGTTGCACATCATCACGTACATGGGCTTGTGGAGCTTGGTGTCCATGGCGATCACACTAACCACGGTGACGTTTCCCAGTAACATCACGGTGTACATGACGAGCGTGACCGCAAACAGGGTGTACCGCTGCTCCCTGGTTATGATGAAACCTTCCAAGGTGAACACGATGGGCTGCTTCAAAGGTACATATGAAACATTTTCCATCTGTGCCACCAGACCCTGAAAACGGTAACAAAGTCACATGATCAGAGAAATCCCATTATAGCAGCAATAACACAACATCTCTAGTTCTCAAGTCTTTGAGAATGGTCTGCATTACCAGTGCTCACATAGTATTGCTCCTGACTCCAAACAAAGTAACTGCAACATATTCTTTAGCTGTACTCTGAATGGTGTAAAGGTGAGGTCTTACCTGTCTCAGGTTTAATGTTGGTAGTCCTCTCATCCTGCTGGGCTTTCAGGCTTTATCCTGCCCTCTCCTCTCTGTCCTGTCACTCATTTTGGAGGCAGGAGAGGACCGCCCCCAGACCTTAGTGATGATGTAATGCACTGAAAGACAGGTGGAAGGTGTTGCTACTTTTGACATGTTATTGCAGTGTTACATGCAGCTTAGGGAAACAGGCCCACAGGTGCAGCCTCCTCTGAGATATATCATTACTGTATTATTGTTGTACTTTACTGTAATTTAGTTTTTTTGTATAACTTTTTTTATATAAAGCACATCTTGGTCCGGGTCCAATCAAAATTTGCCATGAATGTTCACTTCAACAACAACAACAAAAAAAGTATAAAACCCAAACTGGTAACAATTTACATGAACTCTATCTTCATATAGCATTCATGAGCATTACAACAACATTACATTACAATTACATGTAACATTATGAATGCTTTATAGCATGTTTTCACTTTTCATCTAATGAAGCTGTTTTGTTGTGGATTACATAGCTTATTCATAAATGCACATTGAGCTCTTCAAGATAAATCCCAGGTAACGAGGAACGTTTGGGATCTTTAAAGAATCTTCCTGATACAGCCCTCTAATGTCATTGCAGAACATTACATTGGGAACATTCTGGGGTGTATAGGGGAATGTTACCAAAAAAATCCCATAAATGTCACAGATGTTGCAATGTCTTCCCTGGATGTCATAATGTTGAATTCCTTTGAAGTCCTCAGTAGATTCTTACAACTTGTCCGTGGAACGCCCTCTTCACATTCCACTAACATTACAGGAACATTCTATGTCGCATTTGGGGAATGTTCTAGGAATGTTAGTAGAAATATTCCCTTTGGGTTTCTCTAAGACTTAATCAAATGCTCCCTTACTGTGTGACCAGAGTATCCAGCTAATGAAATCACGTAGTAGGAACGTTCCCTGTATGTTATTAAGGTTGCTCTAAACGTTCCCTGGTTGATGCAGTGTTGTGTTTTTTTCAGGTTCTAAGAACTTTCACACAACGTTTCTGAGGAACGTCCTTTTAACATTCCAGTAACATTCTAGGCACATTTAATGTACCATGAGGTTATCGTTTTGGGAACCTTCCTCTTGCGCTCCACAAACAGTTTATATTACATCAGGGGAACATTCTAAGAGCATTCCATGAAACATCAGAGGAACGTTCTATGTTACATGAGGGTATCAATCTGGGAACCTTCCTCTTGCGCTCTACGAACAGTTTATATAACATCAGGGGAACATTCTAGGAGCATTCCATGTAATGTAGGGGGAATGTTCTGGGAACCTTCCTCTTGTGTTCTTCAAACATTCAATATAACATTCAATATGACATTGCAAGAACATGCCAGGAACATTCTATATAACATTTGGGGAACGCTCATTTAAAAGGTTTAAATGCAGGGTTTAAGTGCCTAACACATTGGCTCACAATCAGCGTTTTGGAGAGTGTTTTATTTGTATTTTGGATTACTAGCCAGTATTTAGTTCTTGCAATGTGAAGGGGAAGTTCCACAATCAAGTTTTAAAGATGTTCTGAGGACTTGAAAGGAATTTATGGCATCCAGGGAACATTTTGCAACATTTGCGACATTTATGGGATGTTCCTGGAATGTTCTTTTGTTATCTTGGAGTAACATTCTCCTATACACCCCTGAATGTTCCCAATGTAATGCTCTGCAATGACATTACAGGGCTGTATAGGGAACATTCTTTAAAGATCCCAAACGTTCCTCGTTACCTGGGATCATCGAGGACACCATGCCTTCTGGTAGAAGATATAGATCGCTTCAACCTAAGCTTCTTTCCCCAGGCCATCCAAATCATTAATGCACTCCTAGTTTTTTAGTATCTATGTATAGGCAACTGTGAATTTTTCTTTTTTATGTTGAATGCGGTGTACTGATAGCAGCTATTTTCCCCTGTATGTAGTGGTTCGTGGCTGTTTATTTTCTTTTCTTTTGCGGATCTCGTCCTGGTTTCACGATTGTGAATCAATCAGATTTTTTCCACGTTCCATTTCGGGGTTTGTCGTCCTCATTATTGTTTTCACCTGTGCTTCTACCTGCAGGGTATTTAAGTTTCTCACTTCCGCTTCTCCGGTGCTTGTTTGTCTTTCGACATTGCATCGAGCCGTTATAGCCTGGTGCTAGTGACCTCCTGATATTAAACTCTGTTTATGTTCACGAGGGACTTGCTATTAACTATTTCTTTCAGGTATAGGATTGTTTCCTCCTGTTAGCATTCTCCGCTATTTATTTTGTCCATTGCTGTTCTCAAGGAGACAGTTTTTCTTTGTGCATTTGTTTTGGTTTTACACTCTTCCGGCTCTGAGCTAAGGTTCTTTTGTTTGCCAGATTTCCCGTTCTAGCTCATTAAGTGAGTTCGGGAGATGGTATTGGTATTTCACTAGTTTTCTAGTTAGCCCATTTTAGTGGGTGGATTTTAGTTTTTGGCTGTTTAGCCTTGGAATTAAGTTCCTGTTTTTTTTTTCTTTTCTTTTCTTTTTTTTCCCCCCCATTTATTGGTCCTCACGGTTGAGAGCTGACTTGTTCTGATTCTCCCACCTTCACATTTGAATTTCCGACTCATTAAAGACCCTTTACACTGTACTGCAATTGATTCCACCACCTTAGCTGTGTGGCAATAAGGCACAGAAATCCCATCGTAAAAATGGTTTGGTATTTAATTTTGTGTACCCTCTTTCAATAGGGTCTTTCAATAGGGTCACTGGTGTTGAAATGTGTTTCCATTGTGTATTAACATATTTTGATATGATTGAAGACATGTGGCTTCAGGGCTAAACTTGGGAGAAATATAGTATCAGCTAATTGAACACAAAATATTCTTAAGATAATAAAATCTTATTTTGAAATGTATCGTTCTTTTAAAATAGCTGATTAACTTTCCTCATACTATTAAAATACACATAATTGAAAGGGACAGCAAGAGCATCCTTTAAAAAGTCACTTTTCAGGTATAGTACTTGCAATATTTATTTTGCACAGATAGATGTCACCATGACTTGAAAATTTTTCTAGCATAAAAAATGTGTGTAGACTACAGAAAATGACTTATGGCGGATTCAGAGATGGCCAACTTAAGCCATGCGCTTAAGTGCTTCTCCTGCGCGGTTTTTACGCCAGTTGATCTACGCCGAATTCCAACTCAAGCTCCGCGATTGATTATCTCAATCAATCTTTCTGGTTTCTTGTACCTACCTCATGGGTTACTTTACAGGCATTCAGCAGACGTTCTTATCCAGAGCGACTTACACAACTTAACTTATTACATGTATTCATTCATACAGCTGGATATATGCTCAAGCAATTCAGGTTAAGTACCTTGCTCAAGGGTACAACGACAGTGTCCTACCTGGGAATCGAACCTGCAACCTTTCGGTTACAAGTCCTGCTTCTTAACCATTAACCATTAACCATTATAGTACATTGCCGCCCCGGGTTGCCACCTTTCTCCTAAAAAATGTTTGTGGGGGTATGAATTTTTAACGTGTGAGTGACAGTGTCTTTAATGACCGCATTTGTCTTTGTAAAATCCTGCCATTGTGCATCGTAGTTGGCCTTGCATGGTGTGGAAGGCAGTGACCATATTAATACGTTGCATTGATGAAATGATCATAACTCCTAGATATTGACGACTGTGAGATAGGCTACCTATCACACAATCAAAATAATAATAGTTGGATAGTGGTTGCACGCAATATCATTAAGTAAACAAATAAAAACCTCATAAAATTATGTACGGTGGTTGACCACAATATTATGAAGTAGCCTATATATGTAACTTCTTCAACTCAACCAGTTGAAGTCACATATACTTAATAATAGCCTATTATGTGCAACCACTGTCACACGCTGGAAGGATGTGGCCAGGAAAAAGAGATAGATTGTAAAATGGAGCGCTGGTAGGCTACTACATGGAGTTCATTTGCGCTTCTTGATCATTTTGGAGAAGCTGAGCTGACACAAATATAAAACCGTCTCTCTGTCAAAGCAAATACTATGATCCAGACGCTGTCTATCAATGAATCCATCTAATATTTATAGTCTAGTAAATATAGATAGTCAATCGCACTTTTACATATTTATTTGATAATTGCAAGTAGGCTAGGAAAAGGAAAATAAGACCAATATGATGTTCAAATAACATGCACTCATTCTAATATCCATTGATGCGAAAGATTCTGTATTTTTTATAATATTCTATCGGCGGCGCTAGACAAACTACTCTTTTTCCCAAACAAAGTTGTTCCTGGAACGTCATATCGAATTTTTGAAGAACATAACAGGAAGGTTCCCAGAACATTCCCCCTACGATACATGAAACGCTCCTCTGATGTTTCATGGAATGCTCCTACAATATATCCCTGATGTTATATAGAATGCTCTTAGAATGCCAGAAGAAGGTTCCCAGAACGTTACCCTCATGTTACATAGAATGTTCTCCTGATATTTAATGCAATGCTCCTAGAATGTTCCTGTGATGTTATATAAACTGTTTGTCAAGCGCAAAAGGAAAGTTTTCAGAAAGTTACCCTCACGTTACATAGAACATTGCCCTGATGTTTTATGGAATACCCAGAGAATGTTTCCCTGATGCTATATAGAATACTCTTAGAACCCCAGAGGAAGGTTCCCAGAACGTTACCTTTCATGGAATGCTTCTAGAATGTTCCTGTGATGTTATATAAACTGTTTGTAGAGCGCAAGAGGAAGGTTCTCAGAATGTTACCCTCATGTTACATAGAACGTTACCCTGATGTTTTATGGAATACCCAGAGAATGTTCCTCTGATATTATATAGAATGCTCTTACAATGCCAGTGGAAGGTTCCCAGAATGTTACACTCATGTTACATAGAATGTTCCTCTGATGTTTGATGAAATACTCATAGAATGTTTTCTGTGTTATACAGACTGTTTGTAGAGCGCAAGAGTAAGTTTCCCAGAAAGTTACCCTCATGTTACATAGAACATTCCTCTGATATTTTATGGAATTCTTCTAGAATGTTCCAGATGTTATGTAGACTGTTCGTAGCGCGCAAGAGGAAGGTTCCCACTTTGTTACCTTCATGTTACATAAAATATTTATCTGATGTTTCATGGAATGCTCCTTGAATGTTTCCCTGATGTTATTTAGAATGCTCTTAGAACGCCAGAAGAAGTATCCCAGAATGTTACCTTCATGTTACATAGAACGTTACCCTGATGTTTTATGGAATTTTTCTAGAATGTTTCCCTGATGTTATGGAAAATGGTTGTTGATCGCAAGAGGAAGGTTAACAAAATGTTACTCTAAAGTTACGTAGAACGTTACCCTGATGTTTTATGGATTACCCAGAGAATGTTCCACTGATGTTTCGTGGAATGCTCCTTAAACGGTCCCCTGATGATATATAGAATGTTTGTTAAAGGCAAGATGAATTTTCAAAGAATGTTCCCCTAATGTTACATGAGATTTTCCTACAATGTGCCTCTAATGTTGCATATAATGTGCAGAAAATATCAAATAAATGTTACGATAACGTTCTGCTAATTTTATATGAAATGGTCCTAGAACTTGAGAGCAATGTTGCTAGAACACTCAACGTGCAATGTTCCTCGAATGCAAGAGGAAAGTTCATAGAATGTTTCTACAATGTGCCCCCAACATTGCATATAGTGTGCAGAGAATGTAAAAGGAAAGTTCTGATAAGGTTCTGCTCATATCATATAGAATGCTTCTAGCACTAAAAGGACATGTTGCTATAACATTCTCCAAATGTTACACGTAATGTTCCTGAATGAATGCTAAAAAAAAGTTCCTAGAATGTTCCCTTAATGTTGCAGAGACACTTCCTAGAATGTCCATTGTTATGTTGCATAAAGCATTCCTGTAATGTTAGTGAAACATTAAGCAGACATTCTAGATTCTAAGACGTTGTCGGAACATTCTCTGAACCTAAATAATTCAACATTTTGACTTCCAGTGGACATTAGATTTCTGTGATCTCAGGAGATGCTACCTTTATGTTACGAATGTGCCTAGAACCTAAGAGGAATGCTCCCAGAATGTTACTGGAATGTTAAAGGGACGTCCTTCAGAAACGTTGTGTGAAGGTTTTTAGAACCTGAAAAAAACTCAACATTGCATCAACCAGGGAACGTTTAGAGCAACCTTAATAACATACAGGGAACCTTCCTAGAACGCGATTTCGTTAGCTGGGTTCATTACAACCAAACAAAACAATATGTGCATTCATTATGTCACTACCTGGGATAGATCTCAATTCAATTTAATTACATTTAATTTGCTTTTTACAGAGAACTGACGCAAAAATGCTGTACAGAGAAACAGAAGGAAAATTGGGCAAAAACCAGGCCTTAACCCCCAAACAGCAGAAGGCGGTTTTTGCCCAATTTTCCTTCTGTTTCTCTGTACAGCATTTTTGTGTCAGTTCTCTGTAAAAAGCAAATTTTCTTCTCCAAAGGGAAGAAATCTCAGAAGGAACCTGGCTAGAGAGGGGGGCCCATTCTTCGCTGGCCGGCCCGGTTTAAACTAAAGGTTGAATGGAAGGTAATAGAAATGTAATGTAAAGGGATCTAACACAGCAAAAAATGAATTATAATCAAGTGGGCTGAACATGTTACAGTTTGAGATATTAAACAAGCTGGTAAGTAAATTTCAACGAAGGGATGTAAAATGTTCAATTCAAAGGGGTGGGGTGGTGAATCTGGGACTCCAGGCGGGGGCATAAACCCGAGGAGAGACAGGATTGGAGTAATCTGCAGCTCAGGGGGAGGGAAATGTCCCATGGGAATCCCATTGTGAATTGGAATACTTATAAGAGGAATGAGTATGAATTAGTCTCTTTGAGAGAATGTTTGAACCAATCTGCCCAGTGATGAGTACATGTTGTTTGAAATACAGTAGACCAACATAGCAGTCAGATATAAAAAACAGAGTACTGGAAATCCCTGATAGTGTAGAGAGCTGGTTAGGCTTGGTGGTGCTCATTTGAATTTCCTGTCTTTTGCGGCTTTTGACCAAGCCAAACTTAACACTTAAAGGGTAACAAAAAACGCTGGTTTAGCTAAACCCTGCCTCCTTTTGAAATTCGAAAAATGCCGCAATCTGGGCGTGATAAGGAAATAATAGGGGCTGAGCTCCAGGTATCAAACCATGCCCAAGCGAGCCCCAAAAAACTTGCAGCTGCCGAACAAGAAGCAATGGTGGAGAATGCGGCACGCATAGCCTTGCTTGGGCTTATAATGATGCGGCCAGTAAACAACAAATCACACGCTGTACAAATAGTTACCCATGCCATTTATTTTTAATAACTAAATATAGATATATATATATATTTAAAAAATAAATAAAAACTAGCTAGCTACTAGATAAGGCAATAAGTCTAACAATACACAAAGCTAAGTGAGCTGTGTTCATTTCTCTTTTCAATATTATTACGATGAACATCTGCACCTTTTTATATAAATATCACATTGTGCATTTTTTCTTTTTTAAGGTAGGCACACACACCTGGGTCGTAACTAATCAGCCCAGGGCTTAAAGGTGTGCTTCTGTCTACAGTGGGCGTCTTGAGACAGGGGAATCCCTGCAGCAGAGAGAGAGAGCGAGACAGAGTGTGGCAAAAGCCCTGAGAACGTTGCCGGAATGTGATTTGGTTTATTTTTCTTATTTTTGATCATTATTTTTGCTAGGAACCCATGAGTGTGAAAGGTGGTGATTTGTGTTAATTTGTTTGTTTGAAGAACTCGCTCTCTTCAATAAACCCCAGTGAAACCCGGAATCTCTGCATTCTCCTGTGTCCTGCTATTCTGTCCCTCCCAGGGGTGTCACTCAGCACGTGATATACACGATTATCTCCAAGGATTTAAAAAAATGCATGCTTAAATTTATTCCACAGTTATGAAATGATTCTTCAGCCTGTTGATCTGGAATTTTCTGATGTACAGAATGAGAAACCTGGCTTTGTTGAAAAGAAATACAATACAAGTAAGAAGGGGCAATTAGAGCAGGTATATGGGTGCAATCTTGCATAATGTGCAGTGTTAAATGGTTGTTATTTTTACTGTATAATATAATTTTTTTAACGAACACAAATAAAATATGACAAAGAACAATGTATCTAAAGACATGATTTCACTTATTGTGCTTCACTTATATAAAAAAAGTATATTCCATTTTATTAGCTTTTAAAATATAGACATGCTTTTTATAATGCAAACGATCCCTGGGAAAAACACAAAATGGTTCTCATTGTGCCAGAACAATACAGGAAATTTACAGCAAAGGAAAACCATTTTAGTACTTCACTTCAAATGTTACCAGCTGGCACAAAACTTGATTGCATCTTTTACAATGGAGCAGTAAAGGTTTGTAAAGGCGGAGAGAACAACACTGCTGTAGCAAAGTTATTTGAATGATAATTGCTTTTCCCAGCTTCCAAACCACAACTTTACAGCTATGTTTGAAAAAAAGTTAATCTGACACACTTACATATGCAGTTGTGATGAGAACATTAAACATTAAAAAATATATACATTTCAAAAAAGTGATTTAGATAAATAGGTGGGAACATTATGAATGCTTTATAACATGTTTTCACTTTTCATCTAATGAAGCTGTTTTGTTGTGGATTACATAGCTTATTCATAAATGCACATTGAGCTCTTCAAGATACATCCCAGGTAACGAGGACCGTTTGGGATCTTTAAAGAATCTTCCCGATACAGCCCTCTCATGTCATTGCAGAACATTGGGAACATTCTGGGGTGTTTCGGGGAATGTTACTCCAAGATAACAAAAAAACATTCCAGGAACATCCCATAAATGTCACAGATGTTGCAATGTCTTCCCTGGATGTCATAATGTTGAGTTCCCTTGAGAATGTAAATGTTCCTGTCATGTTCTTGGAATGTGAAGGGGACGTTCACAATCAAGTTTTAGGAATATTCTGAGGACCTGGCACTCTAAATACCCCTTTCACACACAACACCAGGGAATGACATGGGATATTGAACACGGGTTCAACCCACGTTTGACCCATTCACACTGCACTATGATCCCAGCTAAATCCCGCTCTGTCCCCATTCACACCACGATCCGGGTCCGCAAGTTTACTTCCGTATACGTCACTGCTGAACAGGGTTGTCGCCTTGTGATGCTATTAAAGACAGACATTTTGAAGTTAAGTTTGTTTATACTGGATATTCAAGAAGTTATTGAAATGCTTATTATTATAAAAACTTTTAACAGAAAGGCTGTGAACCCATATGCTACAAAACTATTTTCTTGAAATAAAGAATGACCTAAACCATGGCAAGAAATGCACCCAGGACCATAACAGAGCTGCCAGAACCCTATGTATAACATATTCCTCATTTACCTTGTGTTTACTTTAATTTATCATGTGTCTGTATGTGAGTCTAATGTTGCTTTAACAAATGATATTGTCATGACCCAGAACGAGAACTGAACCCAAACGCACGACCAGGAGGCAGAGGTACAATATTAAGTGGTTATTTATTAGCTTGGGGCAGTCCCAAGCTGTACACAAACAAATACACAATAACACAATATATACAGGAGCTTTGTCCACGCCTCGACTTGCTCCAAGCCGGAGCCGGACTTGACTGGACCAACGGGCGTTGTTCCAGACTGGAACTGGACTTGGCAGGGCGGACGGGAAATGTTCCAGGCCGGAACTGGATTAGATGGAACGGACTGAGTGTTCCACACCGGAACTGGACTGGATGGAACGGACTGCCTGACGATGAGCAGGAGCAGGAGCGGTAGAGCAGGACAGAGTAGCTGCAGGGTAGTCTCACGGGGACCCAGCTGGGGTACTCGTCAGGAGGAGAGCGGGGTAGGCCGCAACACAGGTAGGGGTGCGAACACTGCAGGTGGACAGACTTGCAAACAGGGGAGAGGTTAACTGGACACAGAATGGACTAGAAACAAACAAACACTGAGCGAATGCAAACTAGATATGAAGATAGCGCAGACCAGAGAGACTGACAAACTACATTAACAAACTACGTTAACGAACTGGCAACGAACAAGAGACAGGGAGCGGTTTAAATACAGGGAGTGATTGGTAACAATGGGAAAAGTGTGCGAATGTCTAAGTGAGTGATTGGTAACAATTAGAAAAGCGTGTGAATGTCTAAGTGGGTGATTGACCAGAGTGAAGTGTGAGGAATGTGAGTAGAGGGGAGAGAAGAGGATAGGTCGAGACAGGAGTGGTGAAACGAGTGGAACAAACGGACAGGACACGCCCAACCTGCAGCACGGGGAAAGACACGGATAAGGGAGTCAAACATGACACGGAGGGAGAGGGAAAAACACGGAGAAGGAACAGGATGGGAACGGAACGTTACAGTACCCCCCCCTCAACGGACGCCTCCTGGCGTTCCCGGAGGCTTGATTTTCAGGGGATGCAGTTTATGAAAATCGGTAATGATGGAGTGGTCCAAAATGAGGCTTTTGTGAAGCCATGACCGCTCTTCGGGACCGTACCCCTCCCAGTCGACCAGGTATTGAAAGCCCCGACCCCTACGGCGTATGTCCAGAATGTGACTCACCGTATAGGCCGGGGCATTGTCGATAATCCGGGGCGGAGGTGGAACAACTGCGGGAGCACTGAGAGGGCTGGAGGTGACAGGCTTGACCTGACTGACATGAAAAACAGGGTGGATTTTGAGGGAGATGGGAAGGGAGAGCTTAATGCTTACAGGATTGATGATACTGAGGATGGTAAAGGGGCCAATGAACCGGGGCTGTAATTTCTTGGAGGTGGATTGTAAGGGGATGGTGGAGGTGGAGAGCCAGACCTGCTGACCGGGTTTGTACTGCGGGGCTGCGGTCCTATGAAGGTCCGCCAGGCGTTGGGTACGGGAATTAGTGCGAAGGAGTGCGGTGCGTGTCAGCTTCCAGATGCGTCTGCATCTGAGAAAGTGAGACCTAACGGTGGGAACCGCCACTTGCTCCTCCTGGACGGATAACAGGGGGGGTTGGTACCCTAACGAACACTCAAAGGGAGACATCCCTGTAGCAGTGCTCTTAAGGGAGTTGTGGGCGTACTCCACCCACGGGAGGAATCGGCTCCAGGAGGAGGGATTGCGTGCGGACACGCACCGCAGGGCGGACCCCAGGTCCTGGTTGGCCCTCTCCGTCTGACCGTTAGATTGGGGGTGGAACCCAGAGGATAGGCTAGCGGAGGCGCCCAGGGCCGTACAGAACGCCCTCCACACCTGGGAGGAGAATTGGGGCCCACGGTCAGAAACAATATCAGAACGGATCCCGTGCAGCCTGACCACGTGCAACACCAGGAGTTCCGCCGTTTCAGAGGCGGAAGGAAGTTTGGGGAGAGGGATAAAGTCAACCGCCTTGGAGAACCGGTCCACAATTGTCAGAATAGTGGTGTTGCCCTCTGACAAAGGTAGACCGGTAACGAAGTCTACACCGATGTGACTCCAAGGTCGGCCCGGGACAGGGAGGGGGTGGAGGAGGCCGGAGGGTGGCTGGTGGGAAGCCTTGCTCCTGGCGCATACAGAGCAGGCCAGGACAAAGGCACGGGTATCCCCCCTGAGGGTGGGCCACCAAAAACTCCTCCCAACCAGGGCGGTAGTCCTGGCGACCCCTGGGTGACAGGCCAGGCGGGAGGCATGGACCCATTCCAGGACCTGGGAACGGACGGAGTCGGGGACAAACAGGGTAGAGTTAGGGTTTTTGCGGGGGTCCGGTTGGGAAACCTGAGCGGACTTCACGGTCTCCTCGATGTCCCAAGAGACCGCAGCCACGACGCAGGAAGCCGGTAAGATGGGTTCAGGGTCAGCAGAACTGGCTAGGGGGGAGAACACACGGGATAAGGCATCGGCTTTTATGTTGCGGGAACCGGGACGGAAAGTAACAGTAAAATTAAACCTGGTGAAAAACAGTGACCATCGGGCTTGACGGGCGTTGAGCCTTTTAGCAGACTTAATATAAAGCAAATTATGATGGTCAGTCAGGACAATAAACGGGTTACCTGCCCCCTCCAGCCAGTGACGCCATTCCTCCAGAGCGAGTTTGATGGCCAGTAGCTCCCTATCCCCGACGTCGTAGTTTCGCTCTGCGGGCGTTAGCCTCCGGGAAAAGAATGCACAGGGGTGGAGCTTACTGTCCTGCACGGATCGCTGCGACAGAATGGCCCCTACACCGGTATCGGAGGCGTCCACCTCCACGATAAACTGGCGGGCTGGATCGGGATGACACAGGATGGGGGCTGTAGAGAACTGGGTCTTGAGTTGCTCGAAGGCGTGTTGAGCCTCGGCATTCCAGAGATAAGGGATGGAGGTAGAGGTTAGTTTGGTAAGCGGAGCAGCGGCAGAACTGAAATTGCGAATGAATCGGCGGTAGAAATTAGCGAAACCAAGGAATTGCTGGAGGTGCTTACGTGTAGTGGGCTGGGGCCACTCTGTCACAGCCTTGATCTTGGTAGGGTCCGCCCGGATTCTGCCCTCCTCTATAATGAAGCCGAGAAATGGTACCGAGGATGTATGGAAGGCACATTTCTCTGCCTTGACGTAGAGTTGGTTCTCCATGAGTCTCTGGAGAACTTCGCGGACATGGTGAACGTGTTCCTGTGGGCTTTTAGAAAAAATTAAAATGTCATCAATATAAACAAACACAGATTTGCCCAAAAAGTCGCGTAACACATCGTTCACCATGCCCTGGAACACTGCTGGAGTGTTAGTTAGCCCGAAAGGGACCACTAAATATTCGTAGTGGCCAAGGGGGGTATTAAAGGCGGTTTTCCACTCGTCCCCCTCACGAATCCGGACCAGATGGTATGCGTTACGGAGGTCGAGTTTCGAGAAGATGACAGCCTGGTTAAGGGGTTCAAAAGCAGAGTTGATCAGAGGAAGTGGGTATTTGTTACGGATGGTGATTTCGTTGAGGCCCCGGAAATCGATGCAGGGTCGCAATGTCCCGTCTTTCTTCTTAACAAAGAAGAACCCTGCACCGACCGGGGATGAAGAGGGTCGGATGATACCTGATGACAGTGACTCGTGGATGTAATTCTCCATGGTGATCTTTTCCGGGCCCGACAAACTGTAGAGGCGGCCAGATGGTAATTTAGCTCCCGCCAGAAGATTGATGCAGCAGTCATAGGGTCTGTGGGGAGGCAAGGAAACAGCACGTGACTTGCAAAACACTTGGGAAAGGTCGTGATACTGATGGGGAACACCGGTTAGATCAGGTACAGGTTGAGGGTGAGATATTTGTTTAACCCCCGAGGGGGGTAGGGCTGACCGGAGGCAGTTGGCTAGACAATGGCTGCTCCAGTCCTGAATCTGACCGGAGCGCCAATTAATATGCGGATTGTGGAGGTGTAACCAGGTCTGTCCTAGGACTAACGGGTACTGTTGGGAGTGAATGAGAAACAACTGGATGGTTTCATGATAGTTGCCGGATAATATAAGTTGGAGGGGAACGGTGGAATGCGTGATTGACCCCAGGCTCCTGCCGTCCAGGGCGAATGCCGAGATGGGCTTGGATAGGGTCTCGGTAGGAATCCCGAATCTTTCCGCGAATGCAGCGTCGATAAAGTTGGCATCAGCTCCGGAATCGATAAGGGCGGATGTAGAGGCGGAAAGGTTCCTCCACCGGAGAGTGGCTTTTAAAGTGTAACGGTTCTGGGCTGAATGGTTGGTGGTAATAGGGCTCATCAGTAAGCCCAGTTTCACGGGCGAGCCAGCCCCTCTTGGGCGAATAGCACAAGTGGCAATGTGGTGGTCTGACTTTCCACAGTACAAACAGGAATTGGTGCGAATTCTCCGTCGGCGCTCCTCGGCGTCTACAGAGATTTTCCCCAACTGCATGGGTTCTTCGTCTGCGGGAGTAGGTGAATCCTTATTCCTCTCCATGGGAGGAAAGGGGCGACTGTCGTGCGAGGAAGAGAACGGGCCGTTAGACGACCCTCTCCTTCTCTCCTGGGCCCGGGCTCTGAGGCGATTGTCGATGGAGATGGCGAGGTGTATGAGGGCGTTTAGCGAGTTCGCTTCCTCACGGGTGGCTAGCTGGTCCTTCAATTCCTCGCTCAGGGCCTGAAGAAAGGCCCCCTGAAGAGCAGAATCATTCCATCCTGCCTCGGCCGCAAGGGTGCAGAATTGGACCGCCATCTCCGCCACACTGCGACTGCCCTGCCGAATTTGAAGGAGGCGTTGTGTTGCGTTGCGTCCACAGACTGGGTGGTCAAAAACACGCCGCATTTCGGCGGTGAAGGTGGGGAAGTGAAGACAGGCTGGTGTCTGGCTATCCCACAGAGTCAGGGCCCACTCCTGGGCACTGCCAGCCAAGCAACTCATGACCAATGCGATCTTGCTGGCGTCGGAGGCATAAGAGGTGGGCTGGATGCGGAAGACGATGTCGCACTGCATCAGGAATTCGCGACATCTTCCCAGACTTCCCCGGTAATGCTCAGGGAGTTGGACACGGGGTTCTCGCACAGAAGTGGGGACGGGAACCTCAGGCAGTGGTTCAAGTGCGGGTGCGACGGGAGCCTCCTGGATCCGAGGAAGGGGCTGGTGGAGTAGCATTTGAGTCACCTGCTCTCCTAGACCCCTCAGGGCTTCCAGAACATCATCCAGGCGGCGGCTCTGTTGGGTGTTGACCGTGGCTTGGCATGAGAAGGCGTGACGGATCTGCTCCAGGTCGGCTGAGTCCATACTTAGGCCAGTTCGTTCTGTCATGACCCAGAACGAGAACTGAACCCAAACGCATGACCAGGAGGCAGAGGTACAATATTAAGTGGTTATTTATTAGCTTGGGGCAGTCCCAAGCTGTACACAAACAAATACACAGTAACACAATATATACAGGAGCTTTGTCCACGCCTCGACTTGCTCCAAGCCGGAGCCGGACTTGACTGGACCAACGGGCGTTGTTCCAGACTGGAACTGGACTTGGCAGGGCGGACGGGAAATGTTCCAGGCCGGAACTGGATTAGATGGAACGGACTGAGTGTTCCACACCGGAACTGGACTGGATGGAACGGACTGCCTGACGATGAGCAGGAGCAGGAGCGGTAGAGCAGGACAGAGTAGCTGCAGGGTAGTCTCACGGGGACCCAGCTGGGGTACTCGTCAGGAGGAGAGCGGGGGAGGCCGCAACACAGGTAGGGGTGCGAACACTGCAGGTGGACAGACTTGCAAACAGGGGAGAGGTTAACTGGACACAGAATGGACTAGAAACAAACAAACACTGAGCGAATGCAAACTAGATAGGAAGATAGCGCAGACCAGAGAGACTGACAAACTACATTAACAAACTACGTTAACGAACTGGCAACGAACAAGAGACAGGGAGCGGTTTAAATACAGGGAGTGATTGGTAACAATGGGAAAAGTGTGCGAATGTCTAAGTGAGTGATTGGTAACAATTAGAAAAGCGTGTGAATGTCTAAGTGGGTGATTGACCAGAGTGAAGTGTGAGGAATGTGAGTAGAGGGGAGAGAAGAGGATAGGTCGAGACAGGAGTGGTGAAACGAGTGGAACAAACGGACAGGACACGCCCAACCTGCAGCACGGGGAAAGACACGGATAAGGGAGTCAAACATGACACGGAGGGAGAGGGAAAAACACGGAGAAGGAACAGGATGGGAACGGAACGTTACAGATATGTTGCATTTAATGCAACTCTTTCAATAGGGTCACTGGTGTTGAAATGTGTTTCCTTTGTGTATTAACATATTTTAATATGATTGAAGACATGTGGTTTCAGGGCTAGACTTGGGAGAAATATAGTCTTAGCTAATTGAACACAATTAAATCCGTTTCAAGTGAAAGCAAAATATTCTCAAGATAATAAAATCTAATTTTGAAATGTATCGTTCTTTTAAAATAGCTGATTAATATTAAAAATTCCTCATACTATTAAAATACACATAATTGAAAGGGACAGCAAGAGCATCCTTTAAAAAGTCACTTATCAGGTACAGTACTTGCAATATTTATTTTGCACAGATAGATGTCATCATGACTTGAACATTTTTCTAGGATAAAAAATGTGTGTAGACTACAGAAAATGACATATGGCCGGATTCAGAGATGGCCAATTTAAGCCATGCGCTTAAATGCCTCTCCTGCGTGGTTTTTACGCCAGTTGATCTATGCCAAATTCTAACTCAAGCTCCGCGATTGATTATCTCAATCAATCTTTCTTGTTTCTTGTACCTACCCCATGGGTTGCCACCTTTCTCCTAAAAAAATGTTTGTGGGGGTATGAATTTTTTATGTGAGAGTGACAGTGTCTTTACTGACCGCATTTGCCTTTGTAAAATCCTGCTCAGTGTTAAAAAAAATTTAAAGCCCAGTCATCACGGTTCATTACTCAAGAATCCGAGGTGTGCTCTCATTGTTCACCCGATCCGCGCTTGAGTGGGCTACTGAGCAATTCCCCTATTCTGAACACGACTAAAACACTAATGAATGAGAGTAGTATATAGCATTCGGTAAATGTCAAAATATGATTGATGGGGTCAAAGGTCAATTTATGAATATTAATGAGTTTATGAAAAATTATAATTATGAATAAAAATTGATTTTTTTTATTTTTTATTTTTATGATTATGATTATGCATCATCATTCGGGGCGGGGGTTTGTGGGGTTTTCGTTTCAAGGGTTTGGCGATGTCATTTTATTGGGAATTGTAGTAAACGTTGGTGAATGGTTTTGTGACGAATGTAAATTGTTTTTATGGATGGGCCATGGTGCTTAGGGAAACATATTGGCAATTTATTGTGTTGTACATTTTTTTATTTGAAAAACATCATGAAAAAGTAATGGTGTATAAATGTATATGTTGTTAGTTGTAGCAGTAGTAGCAGCGGCAATTCCCCAATTCTTAACATGACTAAAACACTAATGAATGAGATGGAGTCTGTGTTCGGCCATGACATTTTGAGTCAAGAGTCGGCGAGGCGGCTTAAACGCCTTCGCCATGATAACGACACAGTGGCCGAATTTTCCATTAGGTTTCCAACGCTGACAGGTGAGACAGGTTGGCCAGAAGCTCCTCTGATGACGCAATTCTTTCCAAGATGCTCTAGCAGTGCTTGAGCTATCCGATTCACTTTATATGTTAGTATCTACCGCCATTTGGAAAGAAAATCGCGTTCGGGAGCGTGTACGAGTTAAAAGCAGCAAGAGAGACCGCCGGATAAGTTCCTTCTTTGCTGCTTTTATGGCATCCACTTCTTCTTTATCTACCCCCCGTTCTCATTATAAGGAAGAGCCATTGCAGGTAGATGGGGCGTTTTTCCCACCCTCCAGAGACTCCACTCCTAGTTCTGAGTGATTGCAAAGGCCACACTTTCAGCCAGTGCCTAAAAAGGGGGGTCTCGCTAGAAAAACTGGGGCCTCTAGCGATACATAGTGGTACTACACCTCGGACTTATTACGGGTAAAAGATTTTTGGAAACAGCGATCTGTTCAGGTTGAGGCTTTCATCGACTCCAGGAAGAAAACATCATATTCCCGTCTTTCGCCTTGCTCTGCCCCGACTAGTCACAGCACTCAACGGTCGCCCGTTGGGCATGGGCACCATTAAAGAGACCACTGATCTCCTCACTGTGTACACCTCGCATGAGTTAAGCACACTGAGAAGATTTGTTTTTTCTTGGTTGATTCTCCTGCTTACCCCCTGCATATTAAATGGGGGAGGGACAAATCTCTTATTCTTCAGTCGGGTCCCCAATGTAGGTCCCAGGGTCACTTAACTCCTTCCTGTGTGTCGGGTGGATACCAAAAAGACCTTGAGTCTAGCTCTGATGTTGATTCAGAGGAGGTTATCTCCCTGTCTAATCAGGAGGGTTCTATTTTTGGGTCTGAAGCTGGTGGCGAGAGTTTAGAATGGGACTCCCTGGCTGATGGGTATTCTATTGGGGAAAAACTTTCTCCTGACGAATTATGGGATTCTGAGATACGATGGTCGCCTCCTCCTAATTCACCCATGGAGAAGGGAGGGGCTAAAATAGCAGGGACACTTGAATGTCCCATGGCCCCCAATGTCCCAGCCGAATATGCTGAACTGGTTGAGTTGTTTAGCAAGCAGAAAGCTACTACTCTTCCTCCGCATCGCCCATATGACTGTGCCATAGAATTATACCCTGGCTCCGCCCCTACCAGAGGGAATCTATATTCTTTATCTGCCCCAGTGAGTTCAGCTATGAAAAAATATATTGAGGAGGCGCTAGCTAATGGGTTCATAAGGCCATCTACTTCACCTTCTGGTGCAGGATTCTTCTTTGTAAAAAAAATAAAAAGGAGGATTAAGGCCTTGCATTGATTATCGTTCCCTCAATGCCAGAACCATTAAAAACCAGTACCCGCTTCCCCTGATTAATTTTGAACGGCTTCAAGGGGCTACTATTTTTTCCAAGCTCAACCTCCGCAACGCCTATAACCTGGTGCGCATACGTGAGGGCGATGAACGGAAAACATGTGGACGCGAGGTCTTAGGAGGTTAAAGCAGGTTTTGAAAGCTCTTTTAGAGGCAAAGTTGTTTGTGAAAGCAGAGAATTGCTCATTTCACGCTAGCACTGTTTCATTCTTAGGGTTAATTGTATCGGAAGGCAAAGTCCGTATTGGACCCCGAGAAGGTTTCAGCTGTACCCCACTCCTCGCTCAGTTAAACAAGTCCAGCGTTTTCTTGGTTTTGCCAATTTTTATAGGCGATTTATCTGTAATTTTACTGCGCTCGCCGCACCCATTACCGCCCTGACCAAGAAAACATCGGCAGTTCAGTTTCAGTGGAATCCTAAAGCTGAGTCCACCTTTGTGGAGCTTAAAAAGAACCTAATTCATACTCTTCAAAATAGTAAGCTGCCTATGACTGCTGCATTAGGCTATAGAGTAGGTTTAGACATTAGCTATACATCTATAATGCATTAATGGCAGCACAATAGTATATATATTTCTGTACGTGATGCTGATTATTTTACACAGAAGACTGTACACACTTGACAACTAAATAGGTTATCACTTGCTGCTGGAGTGCATAAATACAGTGGTATTTAATTTTACCATTTAATTTTACCATTATAGATTCTACTCTTAATTTGTGGATTAGAAATGGAATCATCCATCCAAAGAGTAGCCTATACTGGACATGTGGCCTAGGCTTACACCACCACCCATCAAATCACTTATGCACACTTAAGAAGTATGAAATATATGAAAACATACACTGTTGACATACAAAGTAGTAGTCGATAAGATTTCAGTCATAGCATAACATGCATGTAGGCCTAATTGGTGGAGTTAAAATGGTATAAATAAAAACAATGTGAAAGTGTACATTTAATAGCCTAATGCAATCACAGCATGCTGTTATACATCTACTCATATAGCTTTAGAATACTTCTAAAAAAGATTTGAAATGTAAACAGACAAAGATTGAGATTCATTTTTCAAAAGCTACCTACCAATATTATCACATTGTTATGATCTCAGTTACGTTAGCGGTAAGGACCCAGACGCGGACCACAGGATCAGGCAAAAGGAGTGGTTTATTGTCCATGCAGGAGTCAAGCCAGGAAGTCAGACGTAGGAAGGTACAAAACGGCAGGCAAAGGGGCAATCCAAATATCAGGCAGTACCAGGGGACAAGGCAGGAGAATGGTCAAAAAATCAGGCAATGTCGAAACCGTAAAACAAACTAGACAGACAAGGGCAAGGCTAAAGAATAGTCGTATCAAAAGGTATCTCGGAAGAATAATCAGATCACTGGCTTCAGGAACAGGCAGGCACAGGGAAAGAAAATCAACGTTCTGACAAGGGACTGAAGAAAACACAGGGATTAAATACACAAGTAACTAATGAGACAAGAGGAATCAGGTGTGTGAGAGGGAGGGACTCCAAACGAGAAACAATGAGAATACATTGGGCGGATAATCAATCACGTAGACAACTAGGGAAAACGCGGACTGGATTGCAAACATATACACGATAACAGATGACCTGGAGTTTCAGGAAATCGTGCAAAGATTAAGAGAACAGGGAGATTAGCTGCAGCTGCGAATGATTAGCAGGGACAGAACAGCATGAAAATGTGCGCTCTAATATGTTAGTGAGATTAGTAACTATACACACCCCTGCCGTTAGTATGATTAGTAAGTATATACAAATTAGTTTGTTAATGGAGTTAGATCTTATCTATCATTAGTATGTTAGTGGTAATTAGTAAATCTAAGTGCACAGAGATAGGTGTGAAGCAAGAGGGAACCCGAACACCAATGAGATCACCCGAATGGTACAGAGACGTAAACAGGGAGTGACAGATCAGAAGTAAACAAGCAGACAAAGGACAACTAGGAAAACCCGGAAAATAAACAAGCCAGACTACAAACTAAGAATAAACAATAAATTCAAAATAAAGATACAAATAACCAGTAGAACACAGATCCTTACAGTACCCCCGCCCCCAAGGGACGGCTTCCAGACGTCCCCAGCAGTAACAAACACTAAGCATGGTGGGTGGGGGACCGGAGGAGGGATAATGGAGTAGCGGGTAACTAATTCAGGAGGGTGAAAAGGGCTCGGGGAAAAATGTCCGGAGTGCTGAGCAGGGTGGGTGGAGGGGGACCGGAGGAGGGATAATGGGATAGCAGGTAATGAAGTGGAGTTCAAAGTTTGTAATGTCCGAAATACAGAGCAGGGTGGGTGGAGGGGGTCCAGAGGAGGGAAACAAGGACGGCGGCGCAGACAGGACCGTTCAGGCGGACGATGGCGCAGACAGGACCGCTCAGGAGGACGACGGTGCAGACAGGACCGGTCAGGAGGACGACGGCGCAGACAGGACCGCTCAGGAGGACGACGGTACAGACAGGACCGCTCAGGAGGACGACGGTACAGACAGGACCACTCAGGAGGACGGTGGTGCAGGCAGGACCGCTCAGGAGGACGACGGCGCAGACAGGACCGCTCAGGAGGACGGTGGCGCAGACAGGACTGCTCAGGAGGACGATGGCGCAGACAGGACCGCTCAGGAGGATGACGGTGCAGACAGGACCGCTCAGGAGGACTGTGGCGCAGACAGGACCGCTCAGGAGGGCGACAGTGCAGACAGGACCGCTCAGGAGGATTGTGGCGCAGACAGGACCGCTCAGGAGGACGACGGTGCAGACAGGACCGCTCCGGAGGACGACGGTGCAGACAGAACCACTCAGGACAGTGGCGCAGACAGGACAGACTGCGATGGCTACATCGCTCAGGAGACCGGCTCAGGGAGCCGGCGGCGATGGCTGCATCGCTCAGGGGGCCGGCGGCGACGGCTGCATCGCTCAGGGGGCCGGCGGCGACGGCTGCATCGCTCAGGGGGCCGGCGGCGACGGCTGCATCGCTCAGGGGGCCGGCGGCGACGGCTGCATCGCTCAGGGGGCCGGCGGCGACGGCTGCATCGCTCAGGGGGCCGGCGGCGACGGCTGCATCGCTCAGGGGGCCGGCGGCGACGGCTGCATCGCTCAGGGGGCCGGCGGCGACGGCTGCATTGCTCAGGACAGGAGGTAGCGGGCTTGGCCGCTCTGGACTGGAACTTAGCTGGTCCCGCTCCTTGAGAGGAGGCAGGAAACGGGGCGGGACTGGTGGCGTGGAACGGGACTGGACTGGACACGAGGAACGGGACGGGCCAGGAGGCCCGGGACCGGACGGGGCCGGAGGCAAGGACCGGGGCGGGACAGGAGGCATGGGACGGGACGGGACCAAAGAACTGGGACGGGAAGGGACAGGGGAGCTGGGACGGGACGGGACAGGGGAGCTGGGACGGGACGGGACAGGGGAGCTGGGACGGGACGGAACAGGGGAGCTGGGACGGGACGGAACAGGGGAGCTGGGACGGGACGGAACAGGGGAGCTGGGACGGGACGGAACAGGGGAGCTGGGACGGGGCGGAACAGGGGAGCTTGGACGGGGCGGAACAGGGGAGCTGGGACGGGGCGGAACAGGGGAGCTGGGACGGGGCGGAACAGGGGAGCTGGGACGGGGCGGAACAGGGGAGCTGGGACGGGGCGGAACAGGGGAGCTGGGACGGGGCGGAACAGGGGAGCTGGGACGGGGCGGAACAGGGGAGCTGGGACGGGGCGGAACAGGGGAGCTGGGACGGGGCGGAACAGGGGAGCTGGGACGGGGCGGAACAGGGGAGCTGGGACGGGGCGGAACAGGGGAGCTGGGACGGGGCGGAACAGGGGAGCGGAACAGGGGAGCTGGGACGGGGCGGAACAGGGGAGCTGGGACGGGGCGGAACAGGGGAGCTGGGACGGGGCGGAACAGGGGAGCTGGGACGGGGCGGAACAGGGGAGCTGGGACGGGGCGGAACAGGGGAGCTGGGACGGGACGGAACAGGGGAGCTGGGACGGGACGGGACAGGGGAGCTGGGACGGGACGGGACAGGAGAGCTGGGACGGGACGGGACAGGAGAGCTGGGACGGGACGGGACAGGAGAGCTGGGACTGAACGGGACAGGAGAGCTGGGACTGAACGGGACAGGAGAGCTGGGACTGAACGGGACAGGAGAGCTGGGACTGAACGGGACAGGAGAGCTGGGACTGAACGGGACAGGAGAGCTGGGACTGAACGGGACAGGAGAGCTGGGACTGAACGGGACAGGAGAGCTGGGACTGAACGGGACAGGAGAGCTGGGACTGAACGGGACAGGAGAGCTGGGACTGAACGGGACAGGAGAGCTGGGACTGAACGGGACAGGAAAGCTGGGACTGAACGGGACAGGAAAGCTGGGACTGAACGGGACAGGAAAGCTGGGACTGAACGGGACAGGAAAGCTGGGACTGAACGGGACAGGAGAGCTGGGACTGAACGGGACAGGAGAGCTGGGACTGAACGGGACAGGAGAGCTGGCACGGGAAGGAACAGGAGAGCTGGCACGGGAAGGGACAGGAGAGCTGGCACGTGAAGGGACAGGAGAGCTGGCACCGGAAGGGACAGGAGATCTGGCACGGGAAGGGACAGGAGAGTTGGCACGGGAAGGGACAGGAGAGCTGGGACGGAACGGGACAGGGGGCCTTGGCTGGGACGGAAAGACGATGGATCCCCCGTCAACGGGTGGACGAGCCCGTCGACGGAGCCGGGAACCAGGACTCCATAGCTTCCTCCCGGGTCCATAGCCCCTCGGGCAAAGGGCCAGACGGGTACCTTCAACTGTAGCTGGTACCTTCAGGCTGTGGCTGGGCTCAGATCTATCCAGGTGGAGGGAGACCACTCCGAGCCTAACGGAGTGGGAGCTGGGTGGAGGAGTCCGGAGTGATGGGTAGTGGTCGGCATGACGGCGGGCAAACTCCGGATTCTGCCCCCAGATCCCCATGAGGTATTCTTCATAGGGATCAGGGCCGGAGGGATCGATCTCCCAGGCCATCAGAAACCGGAGATCTTGGGTCACAGACTCGATGCATGCCTGTTGTTGGCCACTCATGGCTCCTTGCCGCAGGAGCGCGGCGTGCAGGTGGGTTGGATCCGCTGGGTCCAAGTGTGGTCAGAACGTACTGTTACGATCTCAGTTACGTTAGCGGTAAGGACCCAGACGCGGACCACAGGATCAGGCAAAAGGAGTGGTTTATTGTCCATGCAGGAGTCAAGCCAGGAAGTCAGACGTAGGAAGGTACAAAACGGCAGGCAAAGGGGCAATGAAGGGCAATCCAAATATCAGGCAGTACCAGGGGACAAGGCAGGAGAATGGTCAAAAAATCAGGCAATGTCGAAACCGTAAAACAAACTAGACAGACAAGGGCAAGGCAAAAGAATAGTCGTATCAAAAGGTATCTCGGAAGAATAATCAGATCACTGGCTTCAGGAACAGGCAGGCACAGGGAAAGAAAATCAACGTTCTGACAAGGGACTGAAGAAAACACAGGGATTAAATACACAAGTAACTAATGAGACAAGAGGAATCAGGTGTGTGAGAGGGAGGGACTCCAAACGAGAAACAATGAGAATACATTGGGCGGATAATCAATCACGTAGACAACTAGGGAAAACGCGGACTGGATTGCAAACATATACACGATAACAGATGACCTGGAGTTTCAGAAAATCGTGCAAAGATTAAGAGAACAGGGAGAGGAGATTAGCTGCAGCTGCGAATGATTAGCAGGGACAGAACAGCATGAAAATGTGCGCTCTAATATGTTAGTGAGATTAGTAACTATACACACCCCTGCCGTTAGTATGATTAGTATATACAAATTAGTTTGTTAATGGAGTTAGTAGATCTTATCTATCATTAGTATGTTAGTGGTAATTAGTAAATCTAAGTGCACAGAGATAGGTGTGAAGCAAGAGGGAACCCGAACACCAATGAGATCACCCGAATGGTACAGAGACGTAAACAGGGAGTGACAGATCAGAAGTAAACAAGCAGACAAAGGACAACTAGGAAAACCCGGAAAATAAACAAGCCAGACTACAAACTAAGAATAAACAATAAATTCAAAATAAAGATACAAATAACCAGTAGAACACAGATCCTTACACACATGTTAGCTATCAATATTGGTAATAGGCATGAGTATGAATTAGGCTCTTTGAGAGAATGTTTGAACCAATCTGCCCAGTGATGAGTACATGTTGTTTGAAATACAGTAGACCAAGATAGCAGTCAGATATAAAAAACAGAGTACTGGAAATCCCTGATAGTGTAGAGAGCTGAAGTTAGGCTTGGTGGTGCTCATTTGAATTTCCTGTCTTTTGCGGCTTTTGACCAAGCCAAACTTAACACTTAAAGGGTAACAAAAAATGCTGGTTTAGCTAGACCCCGCCCCTTTTTGAAATTCGAAAAATGCCGCAATCTGGGCGTGATAAGGAAATAATAGGGGCTGAGCTCCAGGTATCAAACCACGCCCAAGCGAGCCCCAAAAAGCTTGCAGCTGCTGAAGCAGAAGCAATGGTGGAGAATGCGGCACGCATAGCCTCGCTTGGGCTTAGAATGATGCGGCCAGTAAACAACAAATCACACGCTGTACAAATAGTTACCCATGCCATTTATTTTTAATAACTATATATATATATATATATTTTTTTTTTTTTTAAATAAATAAACTAGCTAGCTACTTGCTAAGCTAGACTCAAAAAACAAGGTACTATCAAACTATACAGATTTTTATTTCGTCATTCGGGAAGACTTTTCTGGCCAATCACAGATTGAACGTGCAGTACCTAACGTTTTACCACTAGAGACACTTTTGAGCCTGATTCTTAAAGTTTATGCTTTTTTGCGCCGACTGCAGTAATTTGTCAAGATTTGGACCAGGATCAATGAGTAATACTTAGAAAAACCCAAATGTATCAGTTCTCATCTAAAATAAGTGGTTTTAGTGCTTTAAATCTATACTCTCAGTACATTGTCATACAGTTTATTTCTAATGTGGCAACTGTACTACTACATTCTAGAGGTCCTAAACTTAACTTGATATAGCATGTTTAAAATCTTGCTGAAGCAATCACACCAACGTTTAGTCATAAAATAAATTCTCTCAAGCATTTTCTGGAACTCAATAAGCTCGCCCTGTGATTCCCTCACTATCCGCACATGGAGATGCCTTTTTCCAAAGCTAAGGAGTTGATTGGTCAAAGGGCGGTGCTTTTATATATTTCAATACGATATTTCAATACATAACTTGCCCCGGATTTGCCCCATAACTTCCCCACAATTAAAAGTGAGTCAGTTTCATGATACAGAAAACCCAGGGTTGAGGCTTAATTTAGCTCGCTATCCCCTTAATCTCGCTTCGTAGTATACACCTCAGGGCTTAGACCACAGATGTCAAACTCCAGTCCTGGAGGGCCACAATGTCTGCTGGTTTTTGGAGTGTTCTCAGGACCAGTGGCTTCTCAGGACCACTTAAGTCATTGATTGGCTATAGAATCCACACGCCTTGTTCTCAAGGCCTTAATTGGCAGCTGATTGAAAGGAAACCACAAAAACCTACAGACACTGCAGCCCCCTGGGAATTCAGTTATATTTCATACCGGTCAACATGCCACGGTATGGGTCATCCTCGCCGAGAGGGGGAGCTACTAGGAGATTTATCAAATTAACCACCACTACGGGCAGAACCACATCACGCCATAAATATGGCGCTGGTACACCGCTCGACCTCTTTTTGCCTCCTCGAGGTGAGCTGTGATTGTGTTTGTTGGTTCCTTTGGAATCCGCGATTTTCGCAAAAACTTTTTGTTTCCTGCCTCTCCCGATCGCCCGGACAACGTAAGTTTCCGGGGCTTTCCCTCCCCCAGCAACGCGGAACTGCGGTTTGCTTGCTGTTGTTTGCTGCTTTACACGGTAAGATATTACCTTGTTGTAGCCGGTTCACGGCCGGTTTTTTCATTACAGAATTAGATCGGATTTACCCGATATTTTTCTGATTGCATGGCGTTGTTTTACTTGTTATTTGCATAGCAACAATTACAGGCATGATACAATAAAGTAAGCCTCCGCGTCCTCTCGCGGTCCTCCAGTGCTACTGTTGCGGACCCTTGACTGGCGCTGGACTCGCTTGAAAAACGTTGTTGTAGGCAGATTGCTGCCGTTCTTTACAGAAGTTTATATTATTATTAACTAATATTCTTCTGTCTTATATTAGCCGCTGGGCTTGGTGTTGTTAGTTGCGCAGTAGCAACAACAACAACAACAATAGAACAACGAAAAGGCTGGAAGGAGCCCCTGTGTCCGTTAGGGCAGACGCTACCTGAAGCTTCCACACCCCCCTCGGTCCTTCAGTACCACTGATTTGGGCCCTCGGCTTGGTGTCGGACATACTCTATTCCTGTAGGTTTGGGCAGCACGCTGCCATTCCAACAGAAGAGAAAAAAATATATAAAAAATGAATAAATAAATAACTAAATAAAATTTAAAAATTAAAAAGCCAGAAGCTACTGGAGGCTTCCACATCCCCTCGCAGTCCCTCAGTACCACTGATTTGGGCCCTTGGCTTGGTGTTGGACACACTTCTGGGCTAAGCATGTCGGAAGGCGTACAGAATCCGGGAGATGGTGGGCCGTCGGGGGAGGACGTCCCACCTGGGCAATCAACTTTTGTGGAGCATGATATGGAGCCGTATGCTCAAGGGGCTGGGTTTGGCAAGTGCGCTAGGTTAGCGTAAGCATCAGGAACCGGAGTTCCATCAGCTTCAGCTACAGGTGCAGGCGATGCAGCAAGACCCTTCTGGGGCTGGTAGCATCACAGCAGCAGTCACCCAGGCCTCGGGACCCTCTGAAAGTGGGTCAGTGTCTGCCCAGAAAAGCGACAATGCTTCTGAACTCCTGCCCTTGGATCCCTCCGATCGGGCGGTGATTCTCAGGGCGGCTGAGCGCGCTCGCTTACCCCCCTTGGCAGTTCCTGCTCCCTCACTTTTCAGCCGTGGCCTTCTTCGGCCCATAACAGGGGGGTTACCACCCCTGCCTGATTTTTTGACAGAACTGCAGGCATCCTGGCAGTCTCCTGCAGCATATAGACTCCCCAAGACCCAGTTAGCTAATATGGCGGGTGCCGCGTCCTACGGGTTGGCGGCTCCTCCACAGATTGGGACTATGTTTTCAATGCTCGCAGGCGCTACCTTTAGAGCTGATAGTGATTCCCAGCATCCCAATAGGCGATGCAGGGCTACTGACAAGCGGGTGTGTAAGGCTTATCAGTCCGCCGCTCTTGCGGCCCGGCTGGCTAACACTAACGCACTACTGCTGGTGTACCTGGAGGGTATGCTGCAGCACATGTCCTCCGCTGCCCCCAGTAACTCAGCAATAGAGATGCTGCGTGTGGTGGACATTATGATGCGCGGGGCTAGTGCTCATGCCCAAGCCCTGGGGCACTCCATGTCCTCACTCATTCTGGCACGCCACCAGGTGTGGCTGTCTCAGTCCAGTCTAACAGACCAAGGACAGGTAGCAGCCCTTACTGCCCCAGTGATTCCGGGGCAGGTGTTCGGGCCGCCTGCGGAGGCTGCCTTAGAGCAGTCACGCAGGGCGAGAGAGATGTTGTGGGCGGTAGGACGGGCTCCAGCCCCACGGGCCCCAGCAAGAGGGACCCGTTTTTTCCACAGAGCACCCCCGGCTTCAGGTCCCGCCCCCACTGGGGAGCACACGACCTTTCAGGGGCCTTCATCCGGCTCTCTGGATATTTGGCGGCCATATCGGACTACCAAGACCTTATTGAAGGCCGGACGGTGGGAGCTCACCCTCTCGCCAGTCAATTCCTCCGAGAAGCCAGGCGGCTTCGGCCGCCTAGATCGAACGCAGTCCCTTCTTGGGACCTGCAGCTGGTCTTAAATGCTGTCACTGAACCGCCATTCGAGCCCCTGACTGGGCTCAGCCTAAAGCTCCTCTCTTGGAAGATGGCCTTCCTTCTCGCTATCGCCTCCGCGAGGCGCGTAAGCGAGCTACATGCACTGTCGATACACCCTGCCTGTATAGGGCTGGGGGACAGTAGCTCATCGGTCTCTTTGCGTCCCAACCCCGCATTTCGGCCTAAGGTCCTTTCGCGGTCATACGTCTCACGGCCTATCGTGTTGGAGGCGTTTCATCCTCCTCCCCATGAGACCCCTGAAGAGGCCAGACTGCACTCACTGTGCCCTGTCCGGGCCCTGCGGTCTAACATTTCTCGCACAAGTACGGTTAGAAAGACTAATAACCTGTTTGTGTGTTATGGAGGGGCTACACAGGGGCTTGCCCTGTCTAAACAGCGCTTAGCCCACTGGATCGTAGATACGATTTCCAAGGCTTACAGCAGCTCTAATGCGCCCCCTCCCACAGGTGTGGTAGCTCACTCCACTTGGGGCGCAGCTACCTCCTGGGCCTTACTACGTGGCGCCCCACTCGCTGACATTTGCGCAGCGGCGGGCTGGGCCTCATCACTCACTTTTGCCAGGTTTTATAACTTGGACGTAGTGTCATCGGCATCAGTTGCCTCCTCTGTCCTTGGGGCAGCTGAGCAACCTTGGAAGTAAAATGGTGATGATTCAGGGTTTTTATCACCCATTGGTTATGTTCCACGTTCCCACTTGAGCTTGCTCTTCTGTTAAGAACAGCAGCCAATGGTGTAATTTTATTGATCGGTCCCGCACTATGATGTGCGGTCCTGGTTACCCCACTACATCCCCGCCTGACTTATTTGATATACAGTAACCCATACCGTGGCGTGTTGACCGGTATGAAATAGAACGTATGGGTTACGGATGTAACCCCGGTTCTATGAATACGGTCAAAACGCCACGCGGTGTTGTCAGGCGGGGAACCTTGCGCCCGCAGGACGGCAAGTGCCCTCAAGTCGGCAAAAGAGGTCGAGCGGTGTACCAGCGCCATATTTATGGCGTGATGTGGTTCCGCCCGTAGTGGTGGTTAATTTGATAAAAATCTCCTAGTAGCTCCCCCTCTCGGCGAGGATGACCCATACCGTGGCGTGTTGACCGTATTCATAGAACCGGGGTTACATCCGTAAGCCGTACATTTGATACCACTGGCTTAGACCAGTTGTTTTTATAAATTATTTATTTATTTATGAAATGTAATTTATTTACTGTGAAAGTTCTGTTATTATCCCCATGGGAATGGTATATTATTTTATATTAATGGTTTCTTTGTATCTGAATGGTTTTATTGTATCTTATAGGTAGTACTCTACATCAATGGCTTTATCTTTCTCTTTTTTCTGTCTTGTATTTTACAAATTGCACATTAAGACCAATTGCATGTCAATAAAGTGTTGAAAAAATATTACTGTGGTCATTACTCATTAACATGCTGATTCACCTAAAACCTCTAAAAATGTATTTCATGATTTTTTTTAAAAATACCCATACACACTGTATCCCCACCCTGGTCATATTTTGTCCCCCACAATGTTGAATAGGCTAGGGTTAGGGCCTTGGTTCTCTGTGTGACTCTGTTTCCTAATAAACCAAGATGAAATATAATCTATATGTAATAAAAAATTAATTATATGTAATGTGACCTCATACAAGATTTCTAAAAGTTAAAATACAGTATTTTCTGTTTTTAATGCATGTTTGATCTGTCTCAGAGACGTCGCTCCATGGATGAGTTTTAACTGCATTCAATCTAACCACTACAGAAATCTTTTGTTCCATTTTAAAATATTTTTCATCCATGTCTTTTAAAACTGACAAAATGACACTGCGGCAGAGGGAATAAGAGCAATCTGGGGCTGAACCCACAGGTTAAGTAGGTGCGCGCGCACGCACGCACGCACGCACACCTGGGTTGCATGAACTAATCAGGGGTGGCTTTCCTGATTCCGATGTGTCTTCAGAATTCATGACAAACTTCCCAATCTTTTTGAAGATGTTCATGACGCTCTCCCAAAGGATGGATCACTTTAAGGGTTGTTTCTCCTGACAAATTTTTCTATTGAACTCTATGGAAAAATAAGTCAGGAGAAGAAACCCTTCAAGTTAACCATCCATATCTACTGGATTTCTGGCAGCAGAGTGATGGTTGAAGGCTTGTTTGATACGTCAGACCTTTGATGACTTACAGCCATTTAGCCAACCATGTGTTCCATACTGTTCCAGTATAATTTACAGCTAAATCTAGCCCCACCCCCCAATTCCCATAGACACCAATTCAATGCAAATCCAGAGAGGTAGTATGACTTGTAGAAGTACCAGAAAATAAGATATCAAGAGTCTTTTGATATTGTTGGGTCACAGACATCAGGAAGTCATGGCATGCAAAGGATATGCGACCACATGTTAAAAATGATGACTTCATTCTACATTATGTTAAACTGTCCAATATTTTTTGATGCCCGAAAATGGGGGGGACTATGTATAAATCGTTCAACCAATATGGATGAAAATAACCTCAAATTAAAGCTGATAGTACAAACTCAAAGTACTGGGGTACAAAACCAAAATAACAAAAAATGTGTAAGAAAAATGTATTTTTGTTCCATTTACAAATATTTTTCATATCGTTAAGGCAAAATAAATTTAACAATACACAAAGCCAAGTGAGCGGTGTTCATTTCTCTTTTCAATATTATTACGATGAACATCTGCACCTTTTTTCTTTTTTAAGGTAGGCACACACACCTGGGTCGTAACTAATCAGCCCAGGGCTGAACAGTGTGCTTCTGTCTACAGTGGGCGTCTTGAGACAGGGGAATCCCTGCAGCAGAGAGAGAGGGCGAGACAGAGTGTGGCAAAAGCCCTGAGAACGTTGCCGGAATGTGATTTGGTTTATTTTTCTTATTTTTGATCATTATTTTTGCTAGGAACCCATGAGTGTGAAAGGTGGTGATTTGTGTTCATTTGTTTGTTTGAAGAACTCGCTCTCTTCAATAAACCCCAGTGAAACCCGGAATCTCTGCATTCTCCTGTGTCCTGCTATTCTGTCCCTCCCAGGGGTGTCACTCAGCATGTGATATACATGATTACCTCTCCAAGGATTTAAAAAAATGCATGTTTAAATTTATTCCACAGTTATGTAATGATTCTTCAGCCTGTTGATCTGGAATTTTCTGATCTACAGGATGAGAAACTTGGCTTTGTTGAAAATAAATACAGTACAAATAAGAAGGGGCAATTACAGCGGGTATATGGATGCAATCTTACATAATGTGCAGTGTTAAATGGTTGTTATTTTTACTGTATAATATAATGTTTTTAACGAACACAAATAAAATATGACAAAGAACAATGTATCTAAAGACATGATTTCACTTATTGTGCTTCACTTATATATATAAAAAAGTATATTCCATTTTATTAGCTTTTAAAATATAGACATGCTTTTTATAATGCAAACGATCCCTGGGAAAAACACAAAATGGTTCTCATTGTGCCAGAACAATACAGGAAATTTCAATTTTAGTACTTCACTTCAAATGTTACCAGCTGGCACAAAACTTTATTGCAACTTTTACAATAGAGCAGTAAAGGTTTGTAAAGGCGGAGAGAACAACACTGCTGTAGCAAAGTTATTTGAATGATAATTGCTTTTCCCAGCTTCCAAACCGCAACTTTACAGCCATGTTTGAAAAAAAGTTAATCTGACACACTTACATATGCAGTTGTGATGAGAACATTAAACATTAAAAAATATATACATTTCAAAAAAGTAATTTAGATAAATAGGTGGTACTCACTTGCTTCCCTATTTCAGCAAGACAGTGGATTTGAAAAACTTCACAATGTTTGTGCGAATATCTTTCATGGCAATGCCGTAGATGATTGGGTTGAACGTGGGGGGCGCGATGACATACAGAATCGTACAGAACTTCTTGGCGTTGGGACTCATCCCTTGGATCTTGTAGGACACGACAATAATGAATGTGGTGATCTGAAAAAGGATACAAATGGTGAGATGGGAGGCGCATGTCTGTATGGCCTTGCTCCTACTGTTTTTCTCCTGTTTGACCACACACGCAATGAGGATCTTCACATAGGTAAACGCGATGATTAAGAAAGTGGTCATACTAAACAACCAAGATGAACATATATAGTACATGTTGTTGACGGGGGTGGGGATGCAAGCCAGGTTCATGATAACTCCATTGGTACAGTAGACATACTTGATTAACGTCCCACACAGCGGCGTTCTCACGTTCATAATGAAAAGGGGTATGACACCACAGAACGAGAAGAACCAGGACAGAAAACACAGTGTGACCAGTCTCCCAGTGGTCATGATGGTGTGGTAGTGCAGTGGCTTGCAGATGGCCAGGTAGCGGTCATACGCCATGGCTGATATAGTGGTACAAACGACCCCACCATAAAAGTGCACGAAGAAGGCCTGGATGATGGCCGCCACGTAGCCGATGGTGTTGTTCCCTCTCAGGAAGTTGGACATCAGCTGGGTATAGCCGATCGTGCCCCCGATCAGGTCGCACACTGCCAGGTTGCACATCATCACGTACATGGGCTTGTGCAGCTTGGTGTCCGCGGCGATCACACTAACCACGGTGACGTTTCCCAGTAACATCACGGTGTACATGATGAGCGTGACCGCAAACAGGGTGTACCGCTGCTGCCTGTTTATGATGAAACCTTCCAAGGTGAACACGATGGGCTGCTTCAAAGCTACATATGAAACATTTTCCATCTGTGCCACCAGACCCTGAAAACAGTAACAAAAAAGAAATGTGTGATCAGAGAAATCCCATTACAGCAGCAATAACACATCTCTAGTTCTCAAGTCTTTGAGAATGGTCTGCATTACCAGTGCTCACACAGTATTGCTCCTGACTCCAAATAAAGTAACTGCAATATATTCTTTAGCTGTTCTCTGAGTGGTGTAAAGGCGAGGTCATACCTGTCTCAGGTTTAATGTTGGGTGTCCTCTCATCCTGCTGGGCTTTCAGGCTTTATGCTGCCCTCCCCTCTCCTGTCCTGTCACTCATTTTGGAGGCAGGAGAGGACCGCCCCCGGACCTAGTGATGATGTAATGCACTGAAAGACAGGTGAAAGGTGTTGCTACTTTTGACATGTTATTGCAGAGTTACATGCAGCCTAGGGAAACAGGCCCACAGGTGCAGCCTCCCTCTGAGATATATCATTACTGTAGTATTGTAGTACTTTACTGTCATTTAGTTTTTTTGTATACATTTTTGTATTAATAACTTTTTTTATATAAAGCACATACTGGTCCGGGTCCAATCAAAACTTGCCATGAATGTTCACTTCAACAACAACAAAAAACTTATAAAACTGAAACTGCTAACAATTTACATGAACTGTTATCTTCATATAGCATTCATTATGCATTCATGAGCATTACAACATTACATTACAATTACATGGAACATTATGAATGCTTTATAACATGTTTTACTTTCCATCTAATGATATGTTATGTTGTGGATTACAGAGCTTATTCATGAATGCACATTGAGCTGTTCAATATACAACCAAACAAACAATATGTGCATTCATTATGTCACCACCTGGGATAGATCTCAATTAAATTCTATTCAATTAAATTTTATTTGTATAGCGCTTTTTACAGAGAACTGTCATAAAGACACCATACAGAGAAACAGAAGGAAAATGTGGTAAAAACCAGGCCTAGAAATGAATACTGAACTTTGTTAGAACGTAATAAAAAAAAAATATTTCTCCATTCACTCCCATTGCATGGTGGAAGAGGTCTTCAAAAGCACACTTTCAGCACAAACAAATACAAATAACACAGATTATGCAAATATACAGATCTACAAATTCATGACATCCGGAGTGGAAATGTACATTTGAAACGTTTGAACCAATTTTTGATAGATTTGATTTTGAAGAACTATTTTCTGAGAACTTGCAACTGTTTCTAGCTTCTTTGTTGCTCGGTTTGTTTACTTACGCCCGCTTCAGGAAGTGAGTGGGACCGCGACAGGCACAAGAACGAAACAGGGAGGTTAATAAGCTAAGACCGGATCAAAGGTTTAGAAAAATTGTAAAATATCATGAATGAAGCTTTTTATCTTTTGAAACGCACGGTTCCGGATTAGGGATGTGCGCGTTTAGTCGACTAGTCGGCACCAGAAATACTAGTCGGTTAAACTTATTATTTTATTAATGTACACATTTAAATTACATATTGACATAATTTGCACAGAAATGTCATGTTTTCCTGGTTAAATGTTGCTTTATAAAAAAACGAGCATCCGTTACTAATGTTAACAACGCCGGATTAAAAAAAAGTTTTTTTAAAATGAAGGAAAAAAACAAAACTCATTGGCCTGTTCGCCCTGCAAGTTAAACCAGCGAGGTGGAAAGAGTAAGTAGGCCTATCGCGCCTAATTATTATTTTTTTTGTGGGCCTATTATTGGTAGTTTTTCTGATGACCGATTATTATTTTTTACTGTATTTGCTATGCGATCGCGTTCACCCAATGAAAATGCCGTTGTAATAATCAGGCACGTTTCCTAAAAATGTTTTGTTACGTTGAATATTGTTTTCAATAAATGTTATTTGTTAACTTTTATTTAGTGAGTTGTTGTCATGTTTTGTAGGATAATGTGCAATGTTCATAATGCAAGGCGCAAAGTTCCACACATTTCAAAATACAATTTGGTAATTGAAGTATGTGATTAACGGTTTCAAATGGCTCTTATAATATACGCAATATTTTTTCGGACAATGTTTAACCTTATAGATTAGATTGTGCTCAATTTTGACTGTTTTCTGAGTGTTTTCTTACTTTTAGACTCGTCGACTAGTCTAAGTTTAAACTTCCGTTTAACCGTCAGGGAAATTAGTCATTAGGAACATCCCTATTCTGGATGTCGTGATTTTGTATATTGGCATAATCCGTGTTGTTGATTTCTACTTAAAATACGTTGCTTTCGGTTAAGAATATATTTTTGGCTAGTTTTTGGTCGCCATTTGGCTGGATATTCTTGCAAGATCTGGCAACCCTACTCCGGTCGTAACGTTATTCAGTGTGACTGGATTGTCTGACACCACCCATAAACTGTAAGCTGTCTTTGTTAAAGAAGGTACTTGGTTGTTGTTAAAGAAGGTACTTGGTACATGTGCAGTAGTTTGGGGGTATCTCTGCTCTCAATACAGGTAGAAAGTTGGTTGAGAGCTCATTTTAATCAGAAGGAGTGCTATCTTTCTACAAATCAAACATAATTTTTTGGTGGAACTCCCCTTTTAATTGTGAAAGGCATTTTGACCAGGGGTGCCCAAATCTTTGCGCCCCACTGTATGCTCTGGCCGCTCCCAGTTCATAGGAGTGACGAGGTCTACAGCAGGCTTACGTCCCTAAATCGATGGCTGTCTGAGTGATGCTCACCTAGTGGCATAATTGGCATGATTTCTATGAAAATATTGGAGAAAACTGTTGTGAAGCAACTTCGTACGTACCTTAGCTCAAACCAGATCTGGGGGGTATCCTATGACAATTTGTGGGGTATCCTATGCAGGAAGCTTAACATACCCAGGGTTTCTGTGTTTTAGCTGGCTTGACAAAACCTAACCACTGCAGACTGGCTTAACCAGTAGTACGAAGGTGGTTATTAACTGAACAAAGTGAAGACAGGCTTTGTTAATCAAGATCTTTACGCATTCCAATAAAAGGGGTGGTGTCTGCAACAACATAGCCAGAGATGGGTAGTATTTCAATTATATATATCTGAAATTAATATTTGGGGTATTTGGTCATGTGTATTTGATAAGTGTGAAAAAATTGGCATTTTCCTCATGGATTTTTACAATCAGCCTGTTTAGTAATTTGTTGAAACACCGTGCATCAAAGTGGGAGGAGAGGCACTGTTGGGGGGTTTGTCAGTGAACATCAAGCAGCTCACTGCAATTTTGGTGCAGCGCCTTGCAATTTCTGTGATTCGCACCTGCGCCACCCACATGGTCAGACGAGGTCTATGGTGCGGGTTTAATGATTAGGCATACTGTTTGTGATTTTAGACATTCCCTTGTAAAACAAATGCATGAATACAATAACAGTATAGATTTTGCAGTGACATCAATGCAAAATAGATGTACATGGAAATTTAACATTGGCAGGGGCTGAGCTCCAGGAATCAAATCACACCCAACCGAGCCCCAAGCTAGCCATTGCTGAGGCAGAAGCAATGGTGGAGAATGCGGCATGCATAGCCTCGTTTGGGCTTCTCATGATGCGGCCAGTAAACAACAAATCACACGCTGTACAAATACTTACCCATGCCATTTATTTTTAATAACTATATATATATATATATATATATATTTTAAATAAACTAGCTAGCTACTTGCTAAGCTAGACTGAAAAACAAACCATCAAAACACAAGGTACTATCAAGCTAACTATATACAATATACTAAAAATAGGTATTATACTTAAAATATAGGTACTATAACTTACTAGAATATTCAAAAAAGCTAAACTGTAAGCTAGCTATATATATCGCTCGTTCACTCGCTCTCTCTCGCCTATCTCCTCTCCCTGTCCACGGCACGCAGATCAACCGCTGAGATTCGCTTTTATAGCTGGGGCGTAGCTCGCCCTCGCTCCAAAACTTCTGGGCGTAGCTGTACAGATTTTTATTTTGTCACAGAGTATCGAATACGTTCAGGAAGACCTTTCTGGCCATTCACAGATTGAACGTGCAGTACCTAACGTTTTACCACTAGAGACACTTTTGAGCCAGATTCTTAAAGTTTATGCTTTTTTGCACCGACTGCAGTAATTTGTCAAGATTTGGACCAGGATCAATGAGTAATACTTAGAAAAACCCAAATGTATCAGTTATCATCTAAAATAAGTGGTTTTAGTGCTTTGTTAACCTTTAAAACATCATTTTTTGTTATTAATAGGCTACCTTATTCACCGTACCACTCATAAAAAATAAATCTATACTCTCAGTACATTGTCATAGTTTATTTATAATGTGGCAACTGTACTACTACATTCTAGAGGTCCTAAACTTAACTTGATATAGCATGTTTAAAATCTTGCTGAAGCAATCACACCAACGTTTAGTCATAAAATAAATTCTCAAGCATTTTCTGGAACTCAATAAGCTCGCCCTGTGAAGAGATTCCCTCACTATCCGCACATGGAGACGCCTTTTTCCAAAGCTAAGGAGTTGATTGGTCAAAGGGCGGTGCTTTTATATATTTCAATACGATATTTCAATACATAACTTGCCCCGGAGCCGATTAGCCATGCAGAGTGAGTTGCAATGGCAATATACCACAATTAAAAGTGAGTCAGTTTCATGATACAGAAAACCCAGGGTTGAGGCTTAATTTAGCTCGCTATCCCCTTAATCTCGCTTCGTAGTATACACCTCAGGGCTTAGACCACAGATGTGAAACTCCAGTCCTGGAGGGCCACAATGTCTGCTGGTTGTTGGAGTGTTCTCAGCACCAGTGGTTCACTTAAGTCATTGATTGGCTAAAGAATCCACGCACCTTGTTCTGAAGGCCTTAATTAGCAGCTGATTGAAAGGAAACCACAAAAACCTACAGACACTGCAGCCCCCTGGGAATTCAGTTTGACACCACTGGCTTAGACCAGTTGTTATTATAAATTATTTATTTATGAAATGTAACGAATGTTCTGTTATATAACTTCACCGCATGAGACGCTAGTTGTTATTATGCATGTGATGAAGTAAAACAAGCGGGGTATGATCAGTCAGTCCGGAAAACGAGTAGCTGCACACTTTATAGTGAGTAAAACCTGGTTACCAGTTTCAGTCCGTGTTAATGGGCAAATTTGAGTCACAAGCATTTTCCCACTGTCACATGCAAAACCATGGCAAAAGAAGTGCCCCAACACACAGCCACAAACTCCATCCACACCCAGATGACCAACAATGCAGTCACCATGAGCAAGACTGATCACCTCACTGAGACACACAGATGAAACCACAATCTGACATAAAACGTTCCAGTCGCCCTGAACTGCAGCGTTGGACGTGTTCCAGTCGTCCTGAACTGAAGAGTCCATTGGTCTCCACTTGCGCGTAAACACAGCACCTTTCACAATGCACCCTTTCGGCCCCAAAGCAATCTCAGGAATTGCATCTTCAGAGAGAGAATAGATGTCTGAGTCTCTCTTCTACTCAACAATCAGCTGCTCCCGTGCCAGAGACAGCCTCTCAAACCCCTCGACACACTCTGCCATATTGTCCTCTCCCGCAAACGTAGCTTTACCTGCGTCTGCAGCGATAGCGGCCACCTGTACCTCAGGCTCCAGTACAACAATGAAAGAGTCACTTAAGTCATAAGCGCCCTCTGACTCTGGAACATCGTAAGCCTTCGCAGAGTGGAAGCTAGTCACAAGTCGTTTAGACATGACACGCATGATATCACAATTAGGAACTACGTCGGGATATTTCTGCATAATTTTGTCAGGGCAGTTAACAAGGGGGACAGGCGTCACCTCAGGGCTGGCCAGAACTTTGCCCCCAGCTAAGTCGTTCCCCAAAATGAAGGTTACCCCTTCCACAGGTAGACTGGATCGCACTCCCACCACAACGCGACCCGTCACAAGGTCAGACTTCAGTAGAACAGCATGCAATGGCACATCAACAAAGCCCATTTCAAATCCCTGCACAAGGACACTGATGCCTATGGAAGATCTCTCAGACAGGGGCAAAATACCCTCCAAAATAAAAGATTGCGCGGCGCACCCGGTGTCTCTCAATATCTTAACTGGCCTTAGAAGACCAGGCTTGTCAGTCAATGACAGGAGTTAAGGCTTTAAAGGTAGCCTAATTCAAAATTAGAGCGTGTGCCATCCAACTTGTTGTGCACGCTGTCTTTCTACCGAGTCGCCCCAAACATTTAGGTTGCACTCTGCCACAGAATAGCTGATCCACATTTCTATACAGTATATGGTTCTATGCTTCTTCTACTCGTCTCCTAGTACTGATATATCACCATCCGCTAGCCGAAAGATCATATTGCACCGAATTTTTTTTATTAAATTCATTCAGATAGGATTTTATTTGCCGTTTTCTCAATTATTGTCATTTTGGAGGTTGCGATTTCAGTAAATTATCCGCTAACTAGCTATCAAGACAATATGACAACATTAAAACTGCTGTGGTGCAATGGGACCTTCTTTTAAGTTAAGTGGATGGGACACAATAACTTGACCATATTCCATTGATTCTCACATTATTAGCAAAAGGTATCAACGTTAACAATAGCTATTGTCGCACATTTTGAGCTGCTAAATAGTTCGCATAGATAGACCCTACATGCCAAATAGTGTCAAACAATTCCTAAAGCACATTCATTTCAATATAAAATGAAAATGAACAGTATATTTATACTTTGTTCGGCCACATACCTGACGTCTGCCTCAAAGTAACTCATCACACTGACTGACTCACGACTGTCGAGTGCCTATGCATGCGTATGCGTGCAATTTTGCGTGCGTGCGTTTATTCACCATAGAAAGGCTCGGTGCCCACACAGTGCTCGCCGCTGCGGCAGGAAACCAGGAGGGAGGGAGGGTAGAGGCCCTCGCCCGGGAGCACCAATCTCCCGACCTGATATTTTGATTCAATCAATATATTTGTTCGGCAGGCCAGGCTGTGCGCAAACAGAAATGTATTTATTTATAAAAATAAAAAATAAAAAATAAAATATTTTTTTAACTGAAAAAGGACACTTCTCTATAGGAGGCCAAACGGCAGGTGCTCAAGCCCCCTTTGAGGTCTATGTATGCACGCGCATGGTTGCCAGGCAACAGCATGCGTCGTCTCTCCAGCGCAGCTCTCAGGATCTCCATATAGAACCGTGACGTCAGTAGCCTAACTCCACCTGTATGGGAGACACAAAGAAACACAGCAGCCCAAAAGCCAAAACGAAACGCAACGCAGGGGAAACAGAAAGCAATCCCCAAGGGAATATGTGCTATGATTTCATTGTATATTAATGGTGTCTTTGTATCTGAATGGTTTTATTGTATCTTATAGTTACTACTCTATATCAATGGCTTTATTTCTCTCTTTTTTCTGTCTTGTATGTGAGCACATTAAGAGAAATTCCATGGCAATAACGTGTTGAAAAAATATATAAAGTATTACATTTTCTTATAATATTACTGTGGTCATTACTCATTAACATGCTGATTCACCTAAAACCTCTAAAAATGTATTTCATAATTTCTTTAAATACCCATACACACTGTATCCCCACCCTGGTCATATTTTGTCCCCCCCAATATTGAATAGGCCTACATGGTTAGGGCCTTGGTTCTCTGTGTGACTCTGTTTCCTAATAAACCAAGATTAAATATAATCTATAATATAAATTATATGTAATGTGACCTCATACAAGATCTCAAAAAGTTAAAATACAGTATTTTCAGTTTTTTATGCCTGTTCGATCTCTCTCAGAGACGTCGCTCCATGGATGAGCACAGATTTTTAACTGCATTCAATCTATCCACTACAGAAATGTTTTGTATATTTTTCATCCATGTCTTTTAAAACTGACAAAATGACACTGCGGCAGAGGGAATAAGAGCAATAAGAGGGAATAAGAGCAATTTTCCCTGTATGTTATTACGGTTGCTCTAAATGTTCCCTGGTTGATGCAATGTTGTGTTTTTTTCAGGTTCTAAGAACTTTCACACAACGTTTCTGAGGAACGTCCTTTTAACATTCCAGTAACATTCTAGGAGCATTCCTCTTTTTAGGCACATTTAATGTACCATGAGGGTATCGTTTTGGGAACCTTCCTCTTGTTTAAATGCAGGGTTTAAGTGCCTAACACATGGGCTCACAATCAGCGTTTTTGAGAGTGTTTTATTTGTATTTTGGATTACTAGACAGTATTTAGTTCTTTGAATGTGAAGAGGAAGTTCCACAATCAAGTTTTAAAGATGTTCTGAGGAACTCAACATTATGGCATCCAGGGAATGTTTTGCAATATTTGTGACATTTATGGGATGTTCCTGGAATGTTCTTTTGTTATCTTGGAGTAACATTCCCCTATACACCCCTGAATGTCCCCAATGTAATGTTCTGCAATGACATTACAGGGATGTATAGGGAACATTCTTTAAAGATCCCAAACATTCCTCGTTACCTGGGATCATCGAGGACACCATGCCTTCTGGTAGAAGATATAGATCGCTTCAACCTAAGCTTCTTTCCCCAGGCCATCCAAATCATTAATGCACATTAAGTTTTTTAGTATTTATGTATAGGCTACTGTGAATTATGGCTACTTTTTTATGTTGAATGCGGTGTACTGATAGCAGCTCCTTTCCCCTGAACGTAGTGGTTCGTGGCTGTTTATTTTATTTTATTTTGCAGTCCTGGTTTCACGATTGTGAATCAATCGGATTTTTTCCACGTTCCGTTTCGGGGTTTGCCGTCCTCATTATTGTTTTCACCTGTGCTTCTACCTGCAGGGTATTTAAGTTTCTCACCTCCGCTTCTCCGGTGCTTGTTTGTCTTTCGAGCCTGGTACTAGTGACCTCCTGATATTAAACTCTGTTTATGTAAATGGTAAATGGACTGCACTTATATAGCGCCTTTATCCAAAGCGCTTTACAATGGCCTCTCACTCACCCGTTCACACACACATTCACACACTAATGGCGGCAGCTGCCATGCAAGGTGCTAGCCTGCTCATTGGGAGCAATTTGGGGTTCAGTGTCTTGCCCAAGGACACTTCGACATGTGGACAGGAGGAGCCAGGAATCGAACCGTCAACCCTGCGATCAGCGGACGACCCGGTCTACCTCCTGAGCCACAGCCGCCCGTTCACGAGGGACTTGCTTGTTTGTGGGGTATGATTTTTTTAACATGTGAGTGACAGTGTCTTTAATGACCGCATTTGCCTTTGTAAAATCCTGCCATTGTGCATCGTAGTTGGCCTTGCATGGTGTGGAAGGCAGTGAACATATTAATACGTTGCATTGATGAAATGATCATAACTCCTAGATATTGACGACTGTGATATAGGCTACCCATCACACAATCAAAAAATAATTGTTGCACGCAATATCATTAAGTAAACAAATAAAAACATTTTTTTATTTTTATGATTTACCTCATATAATCATGTACGGTGGTTGAACACAATATTATTAAGTAGCCTATATATGTAACTTCTTCAACTTAACCAGTTGAAGTCATATATACTTAATAATTGGCTATTACGTGCAACCACTGTCACACGCTGGAAGGATGTGGCCAGGAAAAAGAGATAGATTGTAACATGGAGCGCTGGTAGGCTACACTACGTGGAGTTAATTTGCGCTTCTTGATCATTTTGGAGAAGCTGAGCTGACACAAGTATAAAACCGTCTCTCTGTCAAAGCGAATAGTATGATCTAGAAACTGTATATCAATTAATCCGTCAAATATTTTTCTGGTAGATATAGACGGTCAATCGCACTTTTACATATTAAATTTTTTATGACAGCACTTAATTGCAAGTAGGCTAGGAAAAGGAAAATGTAAGCAATATGATGTTCAAATATTTTTTATAATAATCTATAGGTGGCGCTAGATATAAATGACCCTTTTTTTCCGAACAAAGTTGGGCGGAAAAATATTATAAATAGGAAACTATGAATCTGCGTATCTTGCATACATGCCTCATTTTCATCATATAGCTACTGGAGAGATGCTTAGAACAGTGGAAAGGTCAAATGTCTCAATCACAAATAGCTTAAACTAAGCTGAACTCCTATTAAGCTGAATTCTTATTTGCGCGTGATTATCTGAATCCGGCCCACATAGGCACAAACATTTGAGATTTAATTTTTGATTTGTTTTCCTAATTGGTATTTTTTTTTGTAATGATTTAATATTTACAAATACAATAGAAAATACAAGTCCTACGTTATAGGTTGTTAGTGTGTTTACTGACCAATGCCCAGTCATCACATGACCGTGGCGTAATGGGCAGAGGTGCTCTTGACGAAAGGATCGCAAGTTTGAGTCCCGACATCGGTGGGGTGGTTGAAAACTGTAAGTGTAAATGTGTAAATGCAGTTCTGCCCATATAAACTCTGCTATGATTCACAATCTCTTGCCTGCCTTTCTGGTCAGTCATCACTAAATGCTGCCAGAAAACAAAAAAAAAGCACTCTCCCAAATGCTGAAGGTCTGTCCTTGAGTGACGCACATAGATCAAACCTTTTAAATGAGCGTCCCCCTAATGTTATATAGAATGGTTCTGGAATGTTCCTGGAACGTCATATCGAATGTTTAAAGGAATGGAATGCTCCTAGAATATTTTCCTGATGTTATATAGAATGCTCTTAGAATGCCAAAAGAAGGTTCCCAGAACGTTACCCTCATGTTACATAGAACGTTGCCCTGATATTTAATGCAATACTTCTAGAATGTTCCCGTGATGTTATATAAACTGTTTGTAGAGCGCAAAAGGAAAGTTTTCAGAAAGTTACCCTCACGTTACAGAGAGCATTAACCTGATGTTTTATGGAATATCCAGAGAATGTTTCCCTGATGTTATATAGAATTCTCTTAGAATGCCAGAGGAAGGTTCCCAGAACGTTACCTTCACGTTACATAGAATGTTCCCCTGATTATTAATTAAATAAATAAAAACTGAAAAAGGGCATTTCCCTATAGGAGGCCAAACAGCAGGTGCTGAAGCCCCCTTTGAGGTCTATGTTTGCACGCGCATGGTTGCCAGGCAACAGCATGCGTCGTTCCTCCAGCGCAGCTCTCAGGATCTCCATATAGAACCGTGACGTCAGTAGCCTAACTCCACCTGTATGGGAGACACAAAGAAACACAGCAGCCCAAAAGCCAAAACGAAACGCAACGCAGGGGAAACAGAAAGCAATCCCCAAGGGAATATGTGCTATGATTTCATTGTATATTAATGGTTTCTTTGTATCTGAATGGTTTTATTGTATCTTATAGTTACTACTCTATACCAATGGCTTTATTTCTCTCTTTTTTCTGTCTTGTATGTGAGCACATTAAGAATGAAATTCCATGGCAATAACGTGTTGAAAAAATATATAAAGTATTAGATTTTCTTAAAATATTACTGTGGTCATTACTCATTAACATGCTGATTCACCTAAAACCTCTAAAAATTTATTTCATAATTTCTTTAAATACCCATACACACTGTATCCCCACCCTGGTCATATTTTGTCCCCCACAATGTTGAATAGGCCTACATGGTTAGGGCCTTGGTTCTCTGTGTGACTCTGTTTCCTCATAAACCAAGATGAAATATAATCTATAATATGTAATGGGACCTCATACAAGATTTCTAAAAGTTATCTGTGCTCCATGGATGAGCACAGATTTTTAACTGCATTCAATCTATCCACTACAGAAATGTTTTGTATATTTTTCATCCATGTCTTTTAAAACTGATAAAATGACACTGCGGCACTGAGCCCACAGGTTAAGTAGACACACACACACACACACACACACCCACATCACAAACCACACACCCATCCACACACCACACACCCATCCACACACACACACTCACCCACACACACACACACACACACCGCACACACCACACACCACACACACACACACACCTGGGTTGCATCAACTAATCAGGGGTGGCTTTCCTTATTCTGATGTGTCTTCAGAATTCACAACACACTTCCCAATCTTTTTGAAGATTTTCATGACGCTCTCCCAAAGGATATCACTTTGATGTCTGTTTCTCCTGACAAATTTTCTTATTGAACTCTATAGAAAAATAAGTCAGGAGAAGAAACCTTTGAAGTTATCCATTCATATCTACTGTATTTCTGGCAGCAGAGTGATGGTTTAAGGCGTGTTTGATACGTCAGACCCTTGATGACTTTTACGTCAGACCCTTGATGATTTAGCCAACCATGTATTCTATACTGTTCCAGTGTAATTTACAGCTAAATCTAGTCCCACCCCCCAATTCCCATAGAGATCCATTCAAATAGAGAGAGGTTATAGTATCGCTTGTAAAAGTACCAAAAAATAAGATATCGAGAGTCTTTTGATGTTGATGGGTCACAGACTTCAGGAAGTAACAGCATGCAAAGGATATGCGACCAAATATTAAATATGATACTTCAAACATACGCTAAAGCAAGGGTATGAATTCTTATGTAAATGAAAGATTTCAGTTTTCAATTTTTAATACATTTGCTAAAATTTCTAAAAACATGTTTTCACTTTGTCATTATAGGCTATTTTGTGTAGAATTGTGAGACAAAAAATTTAATTCAATCTATTGTAGAATATGTCTGTAATGTAATAGAAAGAAGGTGAAATGGTGTTCAGACTTTCCGGCTTGACTGTATAATGAAAACGATCCCTGGGAAAAACACGGGATGGTTCTCATTGTGCCAGAACAATACAGAAAATTTACAGCAAAGGAAAATCATTTCAGGACTTCACTTCAAATGTTCCCAGCTGACACAAAACTTTATTGCAACTTTTACAATGGAGCAGTAAAGGTTTGTAAAGGCGGAGAGAACAAAACTGCTTTAGCAAAGTTATTTGAATGATAATTGTTTTTACCAGCCTCCAAACCACAACTTTACAGCTATGTGTGAAAAAAGGTCCATCTGACACTTGGGAAAATAGTTTACATATGCAGTTGTGATGAGAACATTAAACATAAAAAAAAATACATTTAAAAAAGTAATTTAGATAAATAGGTGGTACTCACTTGCTTCCCAATTTCAGCAAGACAGTGGATTTTAAAAACTTCACAACGTTTGTACGAATATTTTTTGTGGCAATGCCGTAGATGATTGGGTTTAACGTGGGGGGCCCGGTGATAAACAGAATCGTACAGAACTTCCTGACATTGGGGCTGATCCCTTGGATCTTAAAGGATGCGATAATAATGAATGTGGTGATCTCAAAGAGGATACAAACGAGAAGATGGGAGACGCACGTCTGTATGGCCTTGCTCCTGCTGTTCTTCTCCTGTTTGACCACACACGCAATGAGGATCTTCACATAGGTAAAGGCGATGATTAATAAGGTGCTCATAGTAAACAACCAAGATGAACATAAATAGTACATGTTGTTGACGGGGGTGGGGATGCATGCCAGGCTCATGATAAGTCCATTGGTACAGTAGACATACTTGATGAACGTCCCACACAGCGGCGTTCTCACGTTCATAATGAAGAGGGGTGTGACACCGCAGACCGCAATGAACCAGGTCAGAAAACACAGTGAGACCAGTCTCCCAGTGGTCATGATGGCGTGGTAGTGCAGTGGCTTGCAGATGGCCAGGTAGCGGTCATACGCCATGGCTGATATAATTGTACAAAAGGCCGCGCCATAAAAGTGAACGCAGTATGCCTGGATGATGGCCGCCACGTAGCCGATGGTATTGATCTCTGTCAGGAAGTCAGACATCAGCTGGGTATAGCCGATCGTGCCCCCGAGCAGGTCGCACACTGCCAGGTTGCACATCATCACGTACATGGGCTTGTGGAGCTTGGCGTCAGCAGTGATCACAGTAACCACAGTTACATTTGCCAGCAGCATCACGGTGTACAAGATGAGTGTGACCGCAAACAGGGGGTACCTCTGCTGCCTGGTTATGAAGAAACCTTCCAATGTGAACACGATGGGCTGCTTCAAAGGTACATATGAAACATTTTCCATCTTTGCCATCAGACCCTGAAAACAGTAAAAAATTCACATGTGATCAGAGAAATTCCATTATAGTCTAGTAGATATATACACAGTATTGTCTAGTAGATGCTCCTGACTCCAAACAAAGTAACTGAAACATATTCTTTAGCTGTACTCTGTATGGTGTAAAGGCGAGGTCATACCTGTCTCAGGTTTAATGTTGGCAGTCCCTCTCTTCCTGCTGGGCTTTCAGGCTTTATCCTGCCCTCCCCTCTCCTGTCCTGTCACTCATTTTGGAGGCAGGAGAGGAACGCCCCCGGACCTAGTGATGATGTAATGCACTGAAAGACAGGTGTTGCTACTTTTGACATGTTATTGCAGTGTTACATGCAGCCTAGGGAAACAGGCCCACAGGTGCAGCCTCCCTCTGAGATATATCATTACTGTATTATTGTAGTACTGTACCGTAATTTTGTTCTTTTGTATACATTTTTTTTATATAAAGCACATACTGGTCTGGGTCCACTCCAAATTTGTCATGAATGTTCACTTCAACAACAACAAAAAAAGTATAAAACCCAAACTGTTAACAATTTACATGAACTCTTCATATACATTCATGAGCATTACAATAACATTACATTACAATTACATGGAACATTATGAATGCTTTATAACATGTTTTCACTTTTCATCTTATGAAGCTGTTTTGTTGTGGATTACAGAGCTTGTTCATAAATGCACATTGAGCTCTTCAAGATACATCCCAGGTAACGAGGACCGTTGGGGATCTTTAAAGAATCTTCCCGATACACTGAGCATATACATTCTGGGGTGTATAGGGGAATGTTACTAAGATAACAAAAAAACATTCCAGGAGCATCCCATAAATATCACAGATGTTGCAAAACGTTCCCTGAATGCCATAAGTTCCTTTCAAGTCCTCAGAACATCTTTAAAACATGATTGTGGAACTTCCCCTTCACATTCCAAGAACTAAATACTGGCTAGTAATCCAAAATACAAATAAAACACTCTCCAAAACGTTGATTGTGAGCCCATTGATAATATCCCATTGGTTTTACATTGTATATGATGTGTGTGTGTGTGTGTGTGTGTTTGTGTGTACCATACAAATGTATTTGACATACATGTAACATAATATGAGAATTGGCCGTTTCGTACATTGAGAAATTTATTTCAAATATATTTGCAATGTATTTACAATACAAAATGTATTGCAAATGTATTTCAAATGTATGCAAGATGTATTTTGAGATGCATTCCACAATACATTTTAAATACATAAAAATGTATTTTACTAAATAAATGAAACGGCCAATTCTTTTGTATTTAAAATGCATTGTGAAAATATATATATACAAATGTAATTCTGAAATGTATTTGATATACATGAAATGTATTTTCAGGCTGTCAGAAATGTGAATGAAACAAAAATTATGATTTTAACAAATGATGATTTCAGCAACAGCAATTGCATTTATGCACTTTGAGCTGCATTCGTTGTATGAAAGGTGCAATATAAATAAAAAACTTACTTACTTACTTTTAACTGTTGCAGACTAAACACTCGCACCTGGTGTTCAGGCTATCTCTCCTCCAGTCCCTGTTGCACACATTGGAAAGAAGCCCAAACTACAACTCCCCTTCTGTTACGATAGTCGGGCTGGCAAGAACTTGCCGGATTCTTGCTCAGTGTTTAAATTTTTTTAAAGCCCAGTCATCGCGGTTCATTACTCAAGAATCCGAGGTGTGCTCTCATTGTTCAACCCTATCCGCGCTTGAGTGGGCTACTGAGCAATTCCCCAATTCTTAACACGACTAGAACACTAATGAACGAGATGGAGTCTGTGTTCGACTATGACATTTTGGGTCAATAGTCGGACAGGCGGCTTAAACGCCTTTGCCATGATAATGACACAATGGCCGAATTTTCCATTAGGTTTCCAGCGCTGACAGGTGAGACAGGTTGGCCAGAAGCTCCTCTGATGACGCAATTCACAGAGGCGTTAGCCGATTCTGTCCAAGATGCTATAGCAGTGCTTGAGCTATCCGATTCACTTTATATGTTAGTATCTACCGCCATTTGGAAAGAAAATCGCGTTCGGGAGCGTGTACGAGTTAAAAGCAGCAAGAGAGACCGTCGGATAAGTTCCTTCTTTGTTGCTTTTATGGCATCCACTTCTTTTTTATCTACCCCCCATTCTCATAATAAGGAAGAGCCATTGCAGGTAGATGGGGCGTTTTTCCCACCCTCCAGAGACTCCACTCCTAGTTCTGAGTGATTGCAAAGGCCACACTCTCAGCCAGTGCCTTAAAAGGGGGGTCTAGCTAGAAAAACTGGGGCCTCTAGCGATACATAGTGGTACTACACCTCAGACTTATTACGGGTAAAAGATTTTTGGAAACAGCGATCTGTTCAGGTTGAGGCTTTCATCGACTCCAGGAAGAAAACATCATATTCCCGTCTTTTGCCTTGCTCTGCCCCGACTAGTCACAGCACTCAACAGTCGCCCGTTGGGCATGGGCACCATTAAAGAGACCACTGGTCTCCTCACTGTGTACACCTCGCATGAGTTAAGCACACTGAGAAAATTTGGTTTTTCTTGGTTGATTCTCCTGCTTACCCCCTTGTGCTAGGTCACACATGGCTGGTTCAGCATAACCCGCATAACCCTGCTGCATTAGGCTATAGAGTAGGTTTAGACATTAGCTATACATCTATAATGCATTAAGGGCAGCACAATAGCATATATATTTCTGTACGTGATGCTGATTATTTTAAACAAAAGACTGTGTACACACTTGACAACTAAATAGGTTATCACTTGCTGCTGGAGTGCATAAATACAGTGGTATTTAATTTTGACTTAAACCATTATAGATTCTACTCTTAATTTGTGGATTAGAAATGGAATCATCCATCCAAAGAGTAGCCTATACTGGACATGTGGCCTAGGCTTACACCACCACCCATCAAATCACTTATGTACACCTAAGAAGTATGAAATATATGAAAACATACACTGTTGACATACAAAGTAGTAGTCGATAAGATTTCAGTCATAGCATAACATGCATGTAGGCCTAATTGGCCTGATATGTCATAGTGGAGTTAAAATGGTATGAATAAAAACAAAAGGTGAAAGTGTACATTTAATAGCCTAATGCAATCACAGCATGCAGTTATACATCTACTCATATAGCTTTAGAATACTTCTAAAAAAGATTTGAAATGTAAACAGACAAAGATATAGATTCATCTTTCAAAAGCTACCTACCAACATTATCACGTTAGCAATATTGGTCAGAGGCATAAGAGGAATGAGTATGAATTAGGCTCTTTGAGAGAATGTTTGAACCAATCTGCCCAGTGATGAGTACATGTTGCTTGAAATTCAGTAGACAAAGATAGCAGTCAGATATAAAAAACAGAGTACTGGAAATCCCTGATAGTGTAGAGAGCTGAAGTTAGGCTTGGTGGTGCTCATTTGAATTTCCTGTCTTTTGCGGCTTTTGACCAAGCCAAACTTAACACTTAAAGGGTAACAAAAGACGCTGGTTTAGCTAGACCCCGCCCCCTTTTGAAATTCGATGCCGCAATCTGGGCGTGATAAGGAAATAATAGGGGCTGAGCTCCAGGTATCAAACCACGCCCAAGCGAGCCCCAAAAAACTTGCAGCTGCCGAGGCAGAAGCAATGGTGGAGAATGCGGAATGCATAGCCTTGCTTGGGCTTATAATGATGCGGCCAGTAAACAACAAATCACACGCTGTACAAATACTTACCCATGCCATTTATTTTGAATAACTCTATATATATATATATATATATATAAACATTAAAAAAAAGACTAGCTAGCTACTTGCTAAGCTAGACTCAAAAAACAAGGTACAATCAAGCTAACTATAAAAAATATACTAAAAATAGGTTACTGTAACTTACTAGAATATTTAAAAAAGCTAAACTGTAAGCTAGCTATATCGCTCGTTCGCTCGCTCTCTCTCTCCTATCTCCTCTTCCTGTCCACGGCACGCAGATCAACCGCTGAGATTCGCTTTTATAGCTGGGGTGTAGCTCGCCCTCGCTCCAAAACTTCTGGGCGTAGCTGTACAGATTTTTATTTTGTCACAGAGTATCGAATACGTTCAGGAAGACCTTTCTGGCCATTCACAGATTGAACGTGCAGTACCTAACGTTTTACCACTAGAGACACTTTTGAGCCAGATTCTTAAAGTTTATGCTTTTTTGCGCCGACTGCAGTAATTTGTCAAGATTTGGACCAGGATCAATGAGTAATACTTAGAAAAACCCAAATGTATCAGTTCTCATCCAAAATAAGTGGTTTTAGTGCTTTGTTACCCTTTAAACCCTTTTTTGTTATTAATAGGCTACCTTATTAACCTTACCACTCGTAACAAATAAATCTATACTCTCAGTACATTGTCATACAGTTTATTTCTAATGTGGCAACTGTACTACTACATTCTAGAGGTCCTAAACTTAACTTGATATAGCATGTTTAAAATCTTGCTGAAGCAATCACACCAACGTTTAGTCATAAAATAAATTCTCTCAAGCATTTTCTGGAACTCAATAAGCTCGCCCTGTGAAGATATTCCCTCACTATCCGCACATGGAGATGCCTTTTTCCAAAGCTAAGGAGTTGATTGGTCAAAGGGCGGTGCTTTTATATATTTCAATACGATATTTCAATACATAACTTGCCCCGGAGCCGGTTAGCCATGCAGAGTGAGTTGCCATGGAAATATACCACAATTAAAAGTGAGTCAGTTTCATCATACAGAAAACCCAGGGTTGAGGCTTAATTTACATTACATTACATTACAGTCATTTAGCAGACGCTTTTATCCAAAGCGACGTACAGTAAGTGCATATAGAAAGGTCATCGAAGTAACTACAGAACAGATAAGAAAGCACATTATTCCCATACAGTATCAGCTATCCCTAGTAACGAACACAATGCAGTTCACAGTGAACTGGGTAAATCTGTAAATCAATCTACTACAATTCTATTCTAAATAGTATAAACTTGAGTACACAGTTCAACAAGAAGACATACCATGAGGTCCTAGATAAGTATTAGTCCAGGTGGAGCCTGAAAAGGTGTGTTTTCAGGCCACGACGGAAAGCAGGCAGGGTTGGTATTGAGCGTAGGGGAATGGGAAGTTCGTTCCACCACTGGGGAGCTAGGGTGGAAAAGCTCCGCAGTCGGGAGGAGCGAGCGCCATTGACGCGGAGGGGGGGAAGTGTGAGGCGCCCTGCTGTAGATGAGCGAAGTGGTCGGGCAGGAACATAGGTCTGGATCAGGTCCTGCAGGTAGACGGGGCCTGTCCTATTAGCTGCAGTGTGGGCCAGGGTCAGAACTTTGAACCTGATCCTAGCTGCAACTGGCAGCCAGTGGAGTGACCTCAACAGGGGGGTGACATGTGAAAATTTCGGGAGGTTAAACACAAGCCGGGCAGCTGCGTTCTGGATCAGTTGAAGAGGGAGTATGGCGCAGGCTGGTAAGCTTGCGAGCAGGGAGTTGCAGTAGTCCAGGCGTGAGGTGACCATAGTCTGGACCAGAAGCTGGGTGGAGTAGGTGGTCAGGTACGGTCGAATCCTCCTGATGTTGTACAGGAGGAACCTGCAGGACCGTGCCGTCGCCCTGATGTGGTCTTTGAAGTCCCGCTGGTCGTCTAGGACCACTGTGGGGATATTTCTTTTCTTCTCAGCGTGTTTGTTCAAGGTGGTGGTGAAGACAGGACTCTTGAAACCAAATTCAAAGTATAAGTATTTAATGAGACAAATAGCAAGTAAAGTCGATACAGCAGACAGCTCAGCAAACTCTCAAACAGATGTGCTCAGGTGTCGACCGGGAGCGCGCTCTTCCTCTCCCGACGTGGGCTTCAGTTGTTATTGACCTCGCTGGTTACTGATTGGTTACTCAGTTGTAGATGGACAACCAATCAGCCGTCCGTTCTCCAACTCAGTCCTCCAATCAGAAGGCCTCACACCCCAACAATTCCCCGAAATCACATGATTTCTCGTAACTTAAGGAAGTTACTTTCTTTCGTAACTTAAAAGGGGCCTAGGTGACCGTTGGCACCCACCTACAAGTTCCTGTTGTCTCAGCACAGTTTCCTAATTTTTAAGCTTGTGGTTAGCATCATCTGGTTAAACTGCCTTCAGCAGTTTGCAATTGTTGCAAGATTGGGGCCCTCAGCTCTACAAGTGTACAAGTCAGGGTCAAGCTATATTTTTACAAATATTTACACACCACCCCCAGGTTCATTGCAGAGCGGGAGGCAGCCACCACGGTCCCGTCAACGGTGATGGAGAGGTCAAGTAGTGGGGAGGTTTTGTATGGCATGAAGAGGAGCTCTGTCTTGTCGAGGTTGAGCTTCAGGTGATTGGTAGTCATCCACTCAGAGATGTCGGCCAGACAAGCAGATATCCTCTCCTTCACCTGTTGGGTAGAGGGAGGGAAAGAAAGGAAGAGTTGAGTATCATCAGCATAACTATGGTATGAGAAGCCATGTGAATTTATTACTGAACCAAGAGACTTTGTATAAATGGAGAACAGCAGAGGACCAAGTACAGATCCATGCGGGACTCCTGTAGACAGGGGATGGGGTGCAGTACAGTTGGTTATGGACAGCTCGTTCAAAGGTTTTGGACAGGAAGGGCAAGAGAGATACAGGACGGTAGTTCCTGACATCAGAGGGGTCCAAGCTAGGTTTTTTTAAGAGTGGGGTTACACGGGCAGTCTTAAAAACAGCAGGAACATGGCCACAGGTTAAGGAGGTGTTGATAATAGAAGACAGATATGGAACAAGCTCAGCGGATATTGACTGGAGGACTGCCGACGGGATGGGGTCCAGCGCACAGGTGGTTGCGCGCTGATGAGTCATGAGTTGGAGCACATCTGCGTCCTCCAGAGTCTTGAAAGACGACAGCGTGGCGATGGGTTCGGTATGGGGGATGTGGGGTGTCACCTGAGGTGTGAAGGAGTTGCGGATCATGGCCACCTTCCCCTCGAAGTGGGTTAGGAAGTCATCTGCAGAGAGGGAGGAGGGTGAAGGGGGCGGAGGGGGGATAAGCAGGGAGGAGAAGGTGGAAAAGAGTTTCCGTGGATTAGACACACATGCATTAATTCTAGACTGAAAAAAAGAAGCCTTAGCCGATGTAGTTGTAGCTGTGAAGGCTGCCAGCAGAGTGTGATAGGAGGCCAGGTCATCTGGGGATCTGGATTTTCTCCACTTTCTCTCAGCGACTCGCAGCAGGGTTCTGCTGGATCTGAGAGAATCTGTCAGCCACGGGGAGGGGGGTGATGGTCGAGCTGTTTTGGAGACAAGAGGACAAAGTGAGTTGAGAGACTGAGAGAGGCAGGAGTTAAACATAGAGGAAGCGGGAGGAGGAAGTATAGAGAGAGCGGAAGTAGTGAGAGAGGAGTGCGAGAGGGTGCGGAGATTTCTCCTGAACATAACAGTGGGTGGGTCGTTAGTAGGGTTGAGGGAGAGTGGGAGGGAAAGAGAGAATGAAATAAAGAAATGGTCCGATACGTGGAGCGGGGTCACCGTGAGTTCAGACGTGGCGCAGCTCCTGGTGAGTACAAGGTCTAGTTGGTTACCAGCCTTGTGGGTGGCAGGCGATGGGGATTGAGTGAGCGTGAAGGACTGGAAGAGTGAGGCGACACTGGGTAGCTGGGAACTCTCTGGATGGAGGTTGAAGTCTCCCAGTAGGATTACAGGGGTGCCATCCTCAGGGAAGGAGCTCACGAGAGTGTCCAGTTCATCCAGGAAAGCACCGAGCGGACCTGGAGGGCGATAGAGAACTACAATGTTAAGTGTAGATGGGTGGGTTACAGTGACTGCATGAAACTCAACAGAAGAGAATTTCAGGCAGTGTGCAGTGTGAATAGAAAATTTCCAGGATGAGGAAATGAGCAACCCAGTACCCACGCCTCGGCCAGAGGCCCTGGGGGAGTGGGAGAAGGAATAGCCAGCAGACAGAGCAGCGGGAGTGGCTGTGTTATCTGGAGTGATCCAGGTCTCAGTGAGAGCCAGGAAGTGGAGGGACTTCACCTTGCCGTAGGCAGTGATGAAGTCAGTTTTCTGGACAGCTGAGCGGCAGTTCAATTAGTGGTGGTTGAGGCGAGTTTCCCCCTCATCATTGTAAGCGCTTTGAGTCACCGGTTGGTGAGAAAGGCGCTATATAAATGTAAGGCATTATTATTATTATTGCCGTACTTACGGCACTAACTGTACTTACGGCAGCCTCGGCTTTAATTTATGCACTATTTGCTAATTGCCGATTGCATTCAGCTGCTTGCAGGGTTAATACACTCAGGTGAAGGTACTTGACATTAGCAACACAAAAGGCCGGTTGTAGGCTTAAAACTAGATCCAAGTTACTTTAAACAGATCGCTAACTGCTGCGATTTACCTCAGCTACACAATGACTACAGAGCGGTTCAGTTATCTAATGCACAGCTAAAACCAAATGTAAAAAAGATACTTAACAATCCGACGGCAGAAAATCAACAAACGCGGTCTAGATGCACGCGGTTTAGCTCGCAATCTCCTTAATCTCGCTTCCTTAAACCTCAGGGCTTAGACCACAGATGTCAAACTCCAGTCCTGGAGGGCCACAATGCCTGCTGGTTTTTGGAGTGTTCTCAGCACCAGTGGTTCACTTAAGTCATTGATTGGCTAAAGAATCCACATACCTTGTTCTCAAGGCCTTAATTGGCAGCTGATTGAAAGGAAACCACAAAAACCTACAGACACTGCAGCCCCCTGGGAATTCAGTTTCACACCCCTGGCTTAGACCAGTTGTTTTTATAAATTATTTATTTATTTATGAAATGTAACGAATGTTCTGTTATATAACTTCACCGCATGAGACGCTAGTTGTTATTATGCATGTGATGAAGTAAAACAAGCGGGGTATGATCAGTCAGTCCGGAAAACGAGTAGCTGAGCACTTTATAGTGAGTAAAAACTGGTTACGAGTTTCAGTCCGTGTTAATGGGCAAACTTGAGTCACAAGCATTTTCCCACCGTCACACCCAAAACCATGGCAAAAGAAGTGCCCCAACACACAGCCACAAACTCCATCCTCACCCAGATGACCAGCAACGCAGTCACCATGAGCAAGACAGATCACCATGAGCAAGACAGATCACCTCACTGAGACACACAGATGGAACCACAATCCGACATAAAACGTTGCAGTCGTCCTGAGTCCATTGGTCTCCACTTGCGCGTAAACACAGCACCTTTCACAATGCACCCTTTCGGCACCAAAGCAATCTCCTCCTCAGGAATTGCATCTTCAGAGAGAGAATAGATGTCTGAGTCTCTCTTCTACTCAACAATCAGCTGCTCCCATGCCAGAGACAGCCTCTCAAACCCCTTGACACACTCGGCCATATTGTCCTCTCCCGCAAACGTAGCTTTACCTGCGTCTGCAGCGATAGCGGCCGCCTGTACCTCAGGCTCCAGTACAACAATGAAAGAGTCACTTAAGTCATAAGCGCCCTCTGACTCGGGAACATCGTAAGCCTTCACAGAGTGGAAGCTAGTCACAAGTCGTTTAGACGTGACACGTGTGATATCCCAATTAGGAAATACGTTGGGATATTTCTGCATAATTTTGTCAGGGCAGTTAACAAGAGGGACAGGCGTCACCTCAGAGCAGGCCAGAACTCTGCCCCCAGCTAAGTCATTCCCCAAAATGAAGGTTACCCCTTCCACAGGTAGACTGGATCGCACTCCCACCACAACGCGACCCGTCACAAGGTCAGACTTCAGCAGAACAGCGTGCAATGGCACATCAACAAAGCCCATTTCAAATCCCTGCACAAGGACACTGATGCCTATGGAAGATCTCTCAGACAGGGGCAAAATATCCTCCAAAATAAAAGATTGCGCGCCGCCGGTGTCTCTCAATATCTTAACTGGCCTTAGAAGACCAGGCTTGTCAGTCAATGACAGGAGTTAAAGCTTCAAAGGTAGCCTAATTCAAAATTAGAGCGTGTGCCATCCAACTTGTTGCGCACGCTGTCTTTCTACTGAGTCGCCCCAAACATTTAGGTTGCACTCTGCCACAGAATAGCTGATCCACATTTCTACACAGTATATGGTTCTATGCTTCTTCTACTCGTCTCCTAGTACTGATATATCACCATCCGCTAGCCGAAAGACCATATTGCACCTAAAAAAAATTATAAAATTCATTCAGATAGGACTTTATTTGCCGTTTTCTCAATTATTGTCATTTTGGAGGTTGCGATTTCAGTAAATTATCCGCACATGTTACGGATTACATTAGCTAACTAGCTATCAAGACAATATGACAACATTAAATCTGCTGTGGTGCAATGGGACCTTCTTTTAAGTTAAGTGGATGGGACACAAGAACTCGACCATATTCCACTGATTCTCACATGACTAGCAAAAGGTTTCAACGCTAATGATAGCTATTTGGCACATTTTGAGCTGATAGACCCTACTTGCCAAATTGTGTCAAACAATTCCTAAAGCACATTCATATCAATATAAAATGAAAATTAACAGTATATTTATACTTTGTTTGGCCACATACCTGACGTCTGCCTCAAAGTAACTCATCACACTGACTGACTCACGACTGTCGAGTGCCTATGCATGCGTATGCGTGCAATTTTGCGTGCGTGCGTTTATTCACCATAGAAAGGCTCGGTGCCCACACAGTGCTCACCGCTACGGCAGGAAACCAGGAGAGAGGGAGGGTAGAGGCCCTCGCCTGGGAGCACCAATCTCCCGACCAGATATTTTGATTCAATCAATATATCTGTTCGGCAGGCCAGGCTGTGCGCAAACAGAAATTTATTTATTCATAAAAAATGAAAATAAAAAAATAAAAAATATATATATTTTTTTTTTTAACTGAAAAAGGGCACTTCTCTATAGGAGGCCAAACGGCAGGTGCTCAAGCCCCCTTTGAGGTCTATGTATGCACGCGCATGGTTGCCAGGTAATAGCAGCAGCCCAAAAGCCAAAATGAAATGCAAAGCAGGGGAAACAGAAAGCAGAGGAACGTAACAATCCCCATGGGAATATGTGCTGTGATTTCATTGTATTACATTTTCTTATCATATTACTGTGGTCATTACTCATTAACATGCTGATTCACCTAAAACCTCTAAAAATGTATTTCATAATTTTTTTAAATACCCATACACACTGTACCCCCACCCTGGTCATATGAGAGCAGTCCCTCTCATCCTGCTCGGCTTTCAGGCTTTATGCTGCCCTCCCCTCTCCTGTCCTGTCACTCATTTTGGAGGCAGGAGAGGACCGCCCCCGGACCTAGTGATGATGTAATGCACTGAAAGACAGGTGGAAGGTGTTCCTACTTTTGACATGTTATTGCAGTGTTACAGGTGCAGCCTAGGGAAACAGGCCCACAGGTGCAGTCTCCCTCTGAGATATATCATTACTGTATTATTGTAGTACTGAACCGTAATTTTGTTCTTTTGTATACATTTTATTTATATAAAGCACATACTGGTCCGGGTCCACTCAAAATTTGCCATGAATGTTCACTTCAACAACAACAAAAAAAGTATAAAACCCAAACTGGTAACAATTTACATGAACTCTATCTTCATATAGCATTCATTATGCATTCATGAGCATTACAACAACATTACATTACAATTACATGGAACATTATGAATGCTTCATAACATGTTTTCACTTTTCATCTAATGAAGCTGTTTTGTTGTGGATTACAGAGCTTGTTCATAAATGCACATTGAGCTCTTCAAGATACATCCCATGTAACAAGGAACGTTTGGGATCTTTAAAGAATCTTCCCGATACAGCCCTCTAATGTCATTGGGGAACATTCTGGAGTGTATAGGGGAATGTTACTCCAAGATACCAAAAAAACCATTCCAGAAACATCCCATAAATGTCACAGATGTTGCAATGTCTTCCCTCAGAACATTCCTAAAACTTGATTGTGGAACATCCCCTTCACATTCCACAAACATTACAGGAACATTCTATGTAAAATAAGTGGAATATTCTAGGAATGTTAGTCGTAACGTTCCGTTCGGGTTTCACTAACATTGGATTCAATGTTCCCTGACTGAGACCGGAGTACATTGCTAACATTCCCCATACATTCTTGCCACGTCATTAAAAAATGTTATTTTGGGAACATTCTAGAGTTTATTGAGGAATGCTACTCCAAGATAATAAAATAACATTCCAGGAACATCCCATAAATGTCACAAATGTTCCAATGCGTTCCCTGGATGTCATAATGTTTTTTTCAAGTCCTAAAACTTGATTGTGGAACTTCCCCTTCACATTACAGGAACATTCTATTTAACATTAGGGGAATGTTCTTGGAATGTTAGTAGAAACGTTCCCTTTGGGTTTCTTTAACTCTTGGATTTAACGTTGTTATGTTCTGTACATCTGTCTGTCTGTTTGTATTATTATTTGTTAATTATTCTGGATTTATTAGTTTTCATTTCATCATTGCATTCCCCTCTGTTCGTCTGTTGTCCGAGTCTCATCTGTGTGTTTGTTTACCCAGTCTCGTGCATGCACTATTCGGGTGACTTCGGGAGTTTTCGTGGGTTAACGCTGTATTTCCGAAGTTTCGTTTTCTGATACTTCCTGATTTCCTTTTCGTGTAATTGTATAGATTACTAAATCGCGCTAACAATCACTCGGGTGCTTTATTAGTTACGTGCACTTACTAAACCAATTAACATAGATGTATACTAACAACGAACTGTCTGTCTTATAGTTAGATACTAACAATTAACCAGCTTCTCCGCTTTCTCTTTGTTACTCGCATTTGTAACTGCTTCTGAGCTATCTCTGTAATTCGCTCCAGCTGTTTGTACATAGACTTCACCTCTCATGATTACTGAGCACACTCCGCTCCTCTTCGAGCCTGTTGTTTGCTATGCATGTTTCTGAGTCCCTTCCATGTTTTCGTTATGTTGTTGTGATTTAATTATTGTTTACCTAATGTGTTAACCTCACGTCGTTTGTTACCCCTCCCTTTCCTATGTGTATATAAGACCCACAAATCTGTTTCTTCCCTGTCAGAACGTTGATCACTTTTCCTGAGCCTGTTATTGTAAAGCCAGAGATTAGCTGAAATTTCTGAGACACCCTTTGTTTTTGATTCCGATTTAGCCTAGGCCTTTTCTGTACTTTTGCCTTTGATTTCCTGGTTTCGACTTTCTTTTGTGTTTACCTACATTTGATTAGCCTAGCCCTTTCGTACCTTAGCCCTTTGATTTCCTGGTTTCGACTTTTTTTTGTGTTTACCTATGTAAGACTACACCTCACCCATAGTAATAAAACCATCGTTAAGGCAATTAGGTCTGAAGCGCAGGCGCTTCTCACCATCAGCCATTCACTACTCAATCAGACCCGTACCATCGAGTGTGACTCAGCCTGCTGAACGTATGCACAGGACTTGTTTACTGCTGAATTATTGTCAATGTTTATGATGTTTACTAGAATTGAATGTGCCGTTATGTATTGGATTCTTTGTTTCCTTTCTTTTAAATTCACCCAGACCAAGTGTATCCAAATTCCACTACCATACACTCTATTGGCGTAGTAGTGAAGAATCAGGTCCTTAAATTAGATTATTTAACAAGGTACATTACCATGAAGGGCACTGAAACCATATTCACCACTCGTATGTGTTGTCATGAGACCCCCTGTAATACCCTACAATCTTTTTCCCACAATAACACCATATAGTGTTACGTGTCTGTGTTATTTTTGTGGACTTCCCTGCCTTCGCCTGCCACCACCTTCATTCGCTGTGCCGCCTGTCAATCAGCAATCAAGTCCCGCTGTCATCTATCCAAGCCCTCTGTCATCATCCAATTATCCAATCAGAACCCGCCACCTCTGCTATTTAAACTGGACTGTTTGCCATTAGCGGGAGTGTGGTTTTTGGGGTCAAGTCTGTTTGTTTGTGTGCTCAAAATCCCAAGTTTTCTCAACCATAGTTGTGTTTGAACGTGTTCTGTTTTATGTACACTTGCAGGTCTTTGGACAGGTAAGACTGGGGGCTCCTATACATATGCCCGTAGGTTGTTTATGTATAGAACCACTAGTCCTTAGGGGTGATTGCCAACCACTGTATTTTTCTGGTCTGCTAGTTAGAGTAGTTAGGCTTTTGTTTTGTGTACTTGATACACTTTAGTTGCTACTCTCTGTGTTAGCTAGTTTCGTTTTGGGTGTTCTTTTGGCAACATCCAGCGTCCCTTGAGCCTGGTTGTGTGAGTCTGGTTTGTGTGTATGTATTTAGTGTTGCACTCTTTGTATATATTTCTTTCACAGTAAAAACTTGTGCACTGAGTTTGCTATCCGGTCTGTTTTATATTGTTATTACTAGTTCATCATATCATTTTACATCACCCGGTATAATAACATCACGTTACCTACCCCATGCACCCCTAGGCCCGTGGGGATCGTAACATATTTGGGGGCTCGTCCGGGATTTATTTGAACAGTAATCATAATATTGTGTTGTTGTACAGTGGTACGCAAATAAGCAGAGTGAGAAATGGCTGAGTTCAATGTAAAAGATTTTATTGAACAGCCTTAATTTGTAGCTCTTGATCAATGCCGCAAGGCAGATTTATTAGCAATAGCGGATCACATGGGTCTCTCTGTTGTGAGGACCCTCCTGAAAAAGGAGATTAAAGCATTAGTGTGGGACAAATTGGTGGAACAGAAAATATTTGTCTCGCCTGTCATTTTACCTCCTAGCCAGCCTGGTGTAGGCCTATCGCCCCGTGCGGTTGTAGAGAATCCCGAATCACCGCTGAGAGCTGGGGAATCTGCCGGAACTGAGGTGAAGGTCGAGACTCCCCCAGTAACTTTTCCACGGTTTGAGGGTTATTCTCCGAGTTCCACTGGGTCGAGGGCTGATGTGCGGCTGAAAGTCCGTCTTGCTCGGCTGCAGCTAGAAGCTCAGGAGAGAGCTCGTGAGGCTGAGGCACAAGAAAGGGCTCTGAAAATGGAGCAGGAATTCCGGTTTTCCATAAGAAAGCTGGAAGTAGAGGCAGAGACAAAGATTAAGTTGCGGCAGCTGGAGTTACAAAGCGCTGCAGAGCAACACTCCACCATGGTTACCCCCGGTATGTCCTCACCACTTGGTTTTGCTGGATATGATGTCAGGAGACATGTGGCTCTACCCTCTTTCCGAGAGACTGAGGTAGATGCCTACTTCAGCACTTTTGAGCGTTTGGCTGCAGCTCTTAAATGGCCCAAAGAAATTTGGACAACCTTGCTACAGTGCAAACTTGTCGGGAAAGCACAAGACGTAATGGCTACACTAACTCTACCAGAGAGCATGGATTACGACATTGTGAAAGCGGCTATCCTTCGTGTATATGAATTGGTGCCGGAGGCCTATAGACAGAAATTTAGAAACCAAAAGAAAACCTCCGCCCAATCATTCGTAGAGTTCGCCAGAGAAAAGGGGAACTCTGTTTGACAAATGGTGTGCTGCGAGTAAAGTTGATAACTATGACTCTCTTCGCGAATTAATTTTGTTAGAAGAGTTTAAGGATTGTGCCCCAGAACGAATTGTTGTTTACCTAAATGAACAAAAAGTGATGTCCTTGTCTGAAGCTGCGATATTTGCGGATGAGTTTGCACTCACTCACAAGACTGTGTTTGGTTCCATCCAGGGAGCTAAACCTGCTGCTTCCCGTAGTTATAAGGACGGTGAATCTCCAAAAGATTCCAAATCGTCACCACCGCGGTCTAAAGAGGAACGTGAATGTTTCTATTGCCATAAGGTAGGGCATATAATTGCTAATTGTTATGCTTTGAAAACGAAAACTGCTGTTTCAGCCAAGCCTACAGGCTTTGTTAGAACGGTTCGTCAAAGTACTCCGTGTTTAAACGGTCCTGTAAGCAAACCTGAAGATGGTTTTGAACCGTTTATTTTTGAAGGTTTTGTTTCCCTTTCCGGTGATCCAACTGAGCAAAAACCGGTGCGGATTTTAAGAGACACGGGAGCTTCACAATCTTTTGTGTTAGCCGACGTAATCGCTGTATCGGATGTGACGTATAGTGGTGCTAACGTGGTAATTCAGGGAATTGACATGGCCTTTGTAACTGTTCCCTTACACAAAGTACATGTTCAAACTGAATTAGTAACGGGTTATTTTAATGTGGCTGTACGGTCCGCTTTGCCGGTACCAGGCGTTGATTTTATAATGGGAAATGATATTGCCGGAGGTAAAGTGCATCCAGTACTTGAAGTGCTAAATAAACCCGTATCGTCTAAAATGTCTGACGTGTCTAAATCACTTCCCAGTGTTTTCCCTGCTTGCGTGCTCACTCGAGCTCAATCAAAGAAATGGGGAGAGGAAGTGGATTTATCGGAGTTAGCGTCCATTTTTACTGAAGACATTTCTCTCACCGAACCGAAAATACCACAGGCAAGTACAGAGGTCGAACCTCAAAACTTCGGTGACAAGGAATGTAAAACTCTTACCTTACCGGTGGAGTTGGCTTCGGGAAAATGTCCTGCCACTCATGAACAACTTGTTTCTGCTCAGAAACATGATCCATCCTTGCTTAAATGCTTTGAGATGGTTGTTAAACCAGAAATGGTGAAAGAAAAGTCTATGGCTTATTTTTTAGATAATGGTTTGTTAATGAGGAAGTGGTCATCTCTGTTAACTATGGAAGCCGAATGGGGTGTGGTTTTTCAAATTGTTGTACCTGTTGTGTATCGACCGCAAGTATTAATTTTGGCCCATGAAAATCCTTGGTCTGGTCAGTTGGGAATTACAAAGACGTATAATCGCGTGTTGAGGCATTTCTTTTGGCCAGGTCTTAAAAGTGCTGTTGTAAACCACTGTCGGTCTTGTCACATTTGTCAGGTCGTGGGAAAACCTAATCAGGTTGTTCCACCAGCCCCGCTCTGTCCAATTCCAGTAATGGGTGAGCCGTTTCAGCATGTAATTGTGGATTGCGTGGGTCCGCTTCCTAAGGCAAAGTCTGGTAAACAGTTCTTGCTAACTATTATGTGTACTGCGACTAGATTTCCGGAAGCTATAGCATTGCGCACAATCACTACCAAAAACGTGATTAAAGCGTTGACTCAGTTCTTTTCTATATTTGGATTCCCTAAAGTTATCCAAACGGATCAGGGCACTAATTTTCTGTCAAAACAGTTTAAACAGTTTGCGCAGTCTCTTGATATTAAGCATCAAATCTCAAGTGCTTACCACCCTGAGAGCCAGGGGGCCTTAGAGCGTTGGCATCAGACTCTCAAATCTGCTCTCCGCAAGTATTGTTTGGAGACTGGAAATTGTTGGGAGGAAGGTCTGCCATTCATTCTGTTCGCGTTACGAGAAGCGGTACAGGAATCGTTAGGGTTCAGCCCTGCTGAACTAGTATTTGGGCATACTGTTCGGGGTCCTTTAAAAGTCCTGAAGGACCAGTTTATGTTTGACTCGGATGTTAAGCCTAATGTGTTGGATTACTGTCGTCAGGTCCGAGAAAAATTGCATCATGTCAATTCCCTTGCTAAAGAGTCGCTTTCTTCAGCTCAGAGCAAAATGAAACGTCGTTTTGACTGGAAGGCTGTTGATCGCAATTTCAAACCTGGGGATCAGGTTCTAATATTATTGCCTATTGTTGGATCTGCTTTGTCTGCTCGTTTTTCTGGTCCCTATACTGTGGAAGAAAAACTGAGTGAAAGTAATTATGTAATTCGAACACCCGATCGTAAACGGCAATCACGAGTGTGCCATATTAATATGCTTAAGGCATATCATTCTAGAGACACCTCAGTCAGAGGATGTAAAAAAAGTTCTGCCTGTGTCACAAGTAGCTAGCGTTAGCCCCGTAATGAATAACTTCAGGTTGGAGTGTACAGAGGATGAGGATGGCCTTGTGCTTCGGAACGCCCCTCATCTATGTGCTAGACTCACCAATTCGGAGACTTTGTCAGATTTGTCGTCACACCTTGCTCACTTATCAGATGTTCAGAGATCTGATATTGTTAATTTAATAAAAGGATTTCCAAATCTTTTTGGTGATACCCCTTCTCAGACTACCGTAACACATCATGACATTGATGTGAACGGTGCTGCCCCTATTAAACAACACCCATATCGGGTTAATATTGTTAAACGTGAGGCTATGAAGCGGGAAGTGCAATACCTTTTAAGTAATAACTTGGCTAGGCCCAGTGCTAGTCCTTGGAGCTCGCCTTGTATTCTTGTGCCGAAACCTGATGGTTCGTCGCGTTTCTGTACAGACTTTCGAAAGGTAAATGCAGTTACGGTGCCAGACTCCTACCCTCTACCGAGAATGGAAAACTGCATCGATAACATTGGTGCTGCTAAGTTTGTCACCAAACTTGATTTGCTAAAGGGGTATTGGCAAGTACCTTTAACTCCTCGCGCGTCTGAGATTTCCGCGTTTGTTACCCCTGACAACTTCCTCCAATATAATGTTTTAGCTTTCGGCCTTCGTAACGCTCCGGCCACTTTTCAGCGGCTAGTGAATACAGTACTAATGGGTATTTCGGACTGTTATGCCTATTTAGATGACTTGGTGATCAGGTCAGATAGTTGGACCGATCATGTTTCGGTGTTGCGTTGTGTGTTTGAGAGGTTGGCCAAAGCAACGCTAACTCTGAATCTCGCCAAATGTGAGTTTGGCAAAGCGACCGTGACGTACCTGGGAAAACAAGTGGGTCATGGCCAAGTTCGGCCATTGGAAGCAAAGATTGCTGCCATTGCTAGTTTCGCTACGCCTTCTACTAGGCGTGAGTTACGCCGTTTCCTCGGAATGGCTGGATATTACCGGAGTTTCTGCAGGAACTTCTGTTGTTGTAGCGCCCTTAACAAGTGCGCTCAGTACAAAAAAATATTTTGTGTGGACCTCAGACTGCCAACATGCCTTTGAAGCTGTTAAGCTTTTACTATGCAGTGCACCTGTACTACTCGCCGCTCCAGACTTTGCACAACCGTTTAAGTTAGAGGTTGATGCCAGTGCTCTGGGAGCTGGTGCAGTATTGCTGCAGGAAGATCCGGATGGAGTTGATCATCCCGTCAGTTTCTTCTCGCGCAAATTTAATAAACATCAATTAAACTATAGTACCATTGAGAAGGAGGCACTGGCAATGTTATTGGCTTTACAGTTTTTTGAAGTGTACCTTGGCTCAAGTTCCAACCCTGTCGAGGTCTTTACAGACCACAACCCGTTAGTGTTTTTATTAAGAATGTATAATCAGAACCAGCGCCTTATGCGTTGGTCACTGATTTTACAACAATACAACATCATCATTCGTCATAAGAAGGGAAGTGACAATGTACTGGCTGATGCGTTGTCTCGGAGTTTTGGGTAACCTGTGTATATAGTATTTAAGTACCTTGTTTAGTGGATGGGAATTGTTTTTTTTTGTTGTTTTTTTAGTAACTATGTTAACTAACTTAAAAAATATATATATATATAAAATGTGTTAAGTTAGTTCTTAAGGGGGGAGGTGTTACGTGTCTGTGTTATTTTTGTGGACTTCCCTGCCTTCGCCTGCCACCACCTTCATTCGCTGTGCCGCCTGTCAATCAGCAATCAAGTCCCGCTGTCATCTATCCAAGCCCTCTGTCATCATCCAATTATCCAATCAGAACCCGCCACCTCTGCTATTTAAACTGGACTGTTTGCCATTAGCGGGAGTGTGGTTTTTGGGGTCAAGTCTGTTTGTTTGTGTGCTCAAAATCCCAAGTTTTGTCAACCATAGTTGTGTTTGAACGTGTTCTGTTTTATGTACACTTGCAGGTCTTTGGACAGGTAAGACTGGGGGCTCCTATACATATGCCCGTAGGTTGTTTATGTATAGAACCACTAGTCCTTAGGGGTGATTGCCAACCACTGTATTTTTCTGGTCTGCTAGTTAGAGTAGTTAGGCTTTTGTTTTGTGTACTTGATACACTAGATTAGTTGCTACTCTCTGTGTTAGCTAGTTTCGTTTTGGGTGTTCTTTTGGCAACATCCAGCGTCCCTTGAGCCTGGTTGTGTGAGTCTGGTTTGTGTGTATGTATTTAGTGTTGCACTCTTTGTATATATTTCTTTCACAGTAAAAACTTGTGCACTGAGTTTGCTATCCGGTCTGTTTTATATTGTTATTACTAGTTCATCATATCATTTTACATCACCCGGTATAATAACATCACGTTACCTACCCCATGCACCCCTAGGCCCGTGGGGATCGTAACATATAGCTACACAGGTCGAGTGGAATAACGCTTCATACAGTTGTCTTTTTGACGATTTATTTTCTCTGGGATTCATCAGACAGCGTGAAAACTGACAGAAATAAAACAAACGTTTGAGCCTTCACAGTCTCTCAATCATTGTGTGCATTGTTGAACAGGGCTTCACATGTGCGTTCATGAGAAATGTTATAAACCAAAAAGATTGCTCACACAAACTACACAATATAAATACAGAAAGGCTTACACAATATAAAAAGAAACAAAGGACAATTACCGTTTGCGCCTCTTAGACCATGTGTAGGTAAGTTATTTCTCTGCAGGACGACTATTTCTCTGGTACTCTGCATGGACATAACTTTCTTTTCTCTGCGTCCCAACTAGTCATCCTACCCACAATGCCGCTCCGTTAAAGTCACATGACCACTCTCCGTACAATCAACTTATTAGATGGCACATTTTAACGTAAATATTTTAACTTGTGCATTTTAGCACGACATCTTTTATCCAATGTAGCCCTTTTTAACATATGTATCACACATTTACAATCACAAGCCCATTACAATCATGTTCAACACAGTTTTATAAACTCAAAATAATCATGGAAAGAAAATAAAGACCATGTCTTCTTCAGAGACTGTTACACTCCCACCAAATTACTATGATTGTATGACCAATGTACAAGAAATATTGACCATACCTCTCACTTTGAATTAATAAATCAATAGTAATTTCCCTTCAATTAACTTAAAAGTATCTAACTTGAGAGGCAAGCATTTTAGCTCCCTTCTAGCAGAATAACTAATTTCTGGATGGGACGTTCAACCACGGATGGCTTGCTGAGGCGTTCACCTCCTTTCGCTAAGTTTCGTTCACCTATTTGAATTTTAACTCTCCGGACCAAGCCGTCATCATCTTTCCATACTTCTAGGACCCTGGCGAGTTTCCAGTCATTCCGAGGGACTTCTTCTTCCTTGAGGATAACAATGTCACCTTCCTGAATGTTTCGCCTTGGAGCATGCCATCTCTGCCTAAGCGTGTTGTTGGCAAGATATTCTTTTCTCCACCTGCTCCAAAACTGTTCAGTTAGATACTGCACTCTTCTCCATCGCTTTTTGGCATACAAGTCCTCTTTAACGAAATTACCAGGTGGGGGCAGTGGGACAGAGGATTTCATCGTAATTAGATGGTTGGGCGTCAGCGGCTCCAGACTTGTGGGATCACTGATACTACTAACGGTAAGTGGACGGTTATTCACGATGGACATAGCTTCGTAGAATAGTGTCCTTAAAGAGGTATCGTCCAATCTTCCGGCACTGTGAGCAACGACTGAGCCTAGCACGCTTCTCACAGTTCTGATCTGTCGCTCCCATATGCCTCCCACGTGACTTGAACCTGGTGCATTCATGACGAAATCACACTGCCTATCCGCTAGATATGTAGTGACTCTTTCTTTGTCCAATTCCTTTAGGGCTCTTTGCATCTCATTTCTTGCCCCGACAAAGTTGGACCCTTGATCTGATCTGATATGCCGAACCGCTCCGCGGATGGCAATGAAACACCGTAAGGCATTTATGAATGCGTCGGTCGTCATGTCTTCCAACACCTCTAAGCCATCCGTTGTTCCTCTGGTGGCCTACGAGCTCTCCTGCAGGGGACACATTGCCTTATGTACTGAGCCACTGCTTTGCTGCCGCCTAGTGTCCAGTAGCCATTCGCCCTCAACTCATTTAAGGTTTGTCCTCTACCTTGATGTTGCGTTTTTTGGTGATGGTGTGTGAGGATAAGACGTGTGACTACACCATCTCTTGGGAGGATCATTGGGTGTCTCAGATCAAGAGGTTCGGAGGCTCTCCTCAGTCTTCCTCCCACCCTCAATATGCCATCTTGGAGGAGTGGGTCTAATTGGTACAGTGGGTGGCTGCAAGGCAGCTTTCCAGATGTTTGGCTGAGTATGTGCATCTCCTTCTTGAAGGCATCTTGTTGAGCAAGCTTGACAAGAGTGAGTGTGGCTTTCCTTCTTTCTTCGACATTTGGGGGTTCAGTGTTCTTAATCATTTTAGCTAATCTCTGAATCCTTGCAATGACGTTCACCAGTGTGGTCCATTTTGAAAACCGTGCCAGTCTCTCTTGAAAGTCATCTTGCCTTGTAGCCTCAATTTTCAGCACTTGGATAGCCTTAACTTCAGGGTCTCCCACCAGCAGATCTGAAGTTCCTTGGTTTGGAACTATTTCTCTCTCCCATAGGAATGCTGGTCCTGTGAGTCAGTTTGAACTAATCAGCTCCGCTACCTTGAGGCCCCTGGAGGCATGATCAGCGGGGTTCTCTGCTGTGTCGACATGGTACCACTCCCCTGGATCGGTGGTTTCACAAATTCTCTGGACACGGTTCGCAACGAAGACATGAAACCGTCGAGCTTCGTTATTAATATAACCTAGGACCACTTGAGAATCCGTCCAGAAGTACTCTCTGTTGACCTTGAGTTCCAGCTCCTCCTTCAGCATGTTGCTCACTGCAGCAGAGATCACAGCTGCCGTTAGCTCTAGTCGGGGTATGGTAACTATCTTTGTGGGCGCAACCCTTGCTTTGCCCATGATCAAAGCACAGTGTACATTACTTTCACCAACTAATCTAATATATGAACACTGGCCATAGCCCTGACTGCTAGCATCCGAAAAGTGGTGCAGTTCCACTCTCAGGACCTTTCCGAAATGCTCAGGGGTGAAACATCTGGGGATCTGGATCTTTTCAAGATTTTCTAGATCTGCCAACCAACTCTCCCACCTTGGCTTCAACTCGCTCGGCAGTGGTTCATCCCAACCGACACCCTTCTGACACATCTCTTGTAGCACCTTCTTTCCTGCTAGGATGAATGGGGCCAGGAATCCTAATGGATCATATATCGAAGCAACGACTGAGAGGATTCCACGTCTCGTAGTTGGTTTCTCATCTAGAGCGACCTTGAAGGAGAAGACATCACTTTCTACGTTCCACCTTATTCCTAGCACTCTCTGCTCTGGAAGATCGTCATAGTTGAGATCCACGTTCTTCACCTCAGCTGCACGTTCAGTGACAGGGATGGACTCTAGTACCTTTCGATTGTTGGAAAGGAATTTGTGGAGGCGTAACTTACTTTCTGCACACACCGCTTGGGCTTCTTTCACCACCTGAACTGCTGCATCCACCGTTTCCAGGCTGACGAGACCATCATCAACGTAGAAATGCTTCTTGATGAAGCTAGCTGCGGATGGGTACTCTTTCTCGTGCTGGCTGGCGAGATGCTTCATGCCATAATTGGCGCAGCCGGGAGATGATGACGCTCCGAAGAGGTGAACCTTCATACGATACTCTGTAGGCTCCAAATCTGTATCTCCACCTTCCCACCACAAGAACCGCAGATAATCACGGTCTTCTTCACTGACATGGAATCTGTGGAACATCTTTTCCACATCGCACATAACTGCAACAGGATGCTGTCGGAAGCGGCAGAGCACACCAGTCAGGCCGTTTGTTAGATCGGGTCCTGTTAGAAGATGGTCATTTAAGGCTGTGCCTTCGTACTTCGCAGAGCAGTCAAAAACGACCCTGATCTTCTCGGGTTTCTTAGGGTGATAAACCCCTTGGTGTGGGATGTACCATACCGTTCCTGGTTCTGGATGTTTGTCTGCCTTTTCCGCGTCACCATCCTTGAAGACACGCTCCATAAATGTCATAGTCCTTCTTGAAATTAGGTTGTCTATCCATTTTCCTTTTAAGATGATTCAGCCGGACTAAGGCTAGCTTCTTATTGTCTGGGAGGTGTGGACGTGCCTTGAAAGGAAGTGGCATTTCCAGGTGGCCACACTCGTTCTCTCTGATGTTTTCCTTTAAGACCTGCAGGAACTGAATATCGTCTTGAGATATGCTACCTTGTTCTGGTCTGGTGTCCGTGAAGTCAGCCTCAAGTGCTCTGATGACAGCAGCCGGTGTTACCGGTGGCAGCTCCCTGATAGATATGCGATGACACAGACCAGTCACATCCGTCGAGTTCACATGCTGTGGTGTGCCTCCAACAATGCTCCAACCTAGGTCGGTCTTGATTGCGTAGGGCTCGTAGTCACCTCCAGCGATGACCTTTCGTGGAGCTAGGACTTTAGAGCAGTCATAGCCAATCAGCAGTCCTACCCCACAGTCCATTAATGGAGGCATGTCGTGGGCTATGACTGCGAGGTGTTTCCATTTATTGGCTGTCTCGGTGGTGGGAATGTGAGCACGTTCCAGTGGGATGAAATCCCTTGTGTATGCAGGAGGCAAGTCAATAAAACTATCTGAGGTGAACCCTCTGACTCTTAGTCCACCAACTCTCTGACTCTTCACGATTGAGTCCTTTCCCATCATCGTGGAGAGCTTTAGTTTTACTGGCGCCTTTACTGCCTGCAATTTTTCGCACACCACTTGGTCAACGAACGTATGACTGCTCTGAGTATCCAATAAGGCATACACCAGGATTTCAGTATCAGGGGTGTTAGGCCTAGGTGCTGAAATCCAAACTGGAACGACCATTGATGTGCTCTCACCTTCACCTCCATTCACAAAGCAGGATAACGAGGAAGTATTTTCTTCACCTTGCTGAACGTTTTGCGAATGAGATTTGTCTGCTGGAGGGCGGTCTTCATGCAATGGAGTAGGATGGTGCCTTTTGCATATGCCACATGTGGCTTTCTTTTTGCACTCTTTGGAGTAATGTCCTTTCCTCAGGCACCCGAAACATAGCTTGTTATCTTGAATGAACTTTCGCTTTTCCCCCTTTGACATCTCCGTTAGCTTTTGACACTTGTGTAAGGAGTGATTTTCTTCACAACACACACACCTCACCGGGCCCGCACTGTACGCCGAGGCACTCCATTCCCCCCGTCCATTGGAGTCCCCCAGCTTGTTCTCATCCGCCCCACCGACCTTGGCCGTGTTGTTTGCTGCGTCTGAAGCCTTCGCGTTGGTAACAAAGCTGTTTGCCTTTGGACGCCTTGTTTCTCTAAACGACTTCTCGTCTGAGGGCTTTAGTGCATGCAATGATGATACTGGATTGCAAGCAATGCGTGCTTCTTGTGCGATGAATGACGCAAACTCTTTAAAGCTTGGATAATCTTCAGCTTGATCAAGCTGCCTTGTAATGTTACGATTCCACCTGGACGTTATCCAGTCTGGGAGCTTGACTAGCATCTTCGCATTCTCCTCGCAGTCATTCAGCACTTGCAGTCCCTTGATGTGAGGCATAGCATCGCTACACGCTTGCAGGAAGTCACTGTATTCTCTTAGCTTAACATACTCTCTAGCTCCAATCTTTGGCCACTGGTTAAGCTTCTCTATGAAGGCACGTTGCACTACGAAGGAGTGGCCGTACCTGGCATTCAGTTTCTCCCATGCTTGTTTGTAAGCCTGTTGGTCTTTTCTATAGAAGCTGCCTTCCAGAGCAGACCTTGCCTCACCACCAATGTACTTTTGTAAGTAGAACAGCCTGTCTGCGGGATTTGAGCATCGTCTCTCAATAAGAGCCTTGAAGCTTGTGCTCCATTCCGTGAATTTTAATGGGTCACCAGAAAATATGGAAGGCTTTGGGACTGGAAGTCGAGTGAGGGCCATTGAATCTTGTAGTGCCTGCACTAAAGATGCTTCATTTTTTGGTACTTGCTGTTCTTCTAGTTTTACACGAGAAGGGAGTAGGTTAGCATCTTTCTCTTCGCTGTGTGCAGGGCTAGATCTCTCACTCTTTCCTTTTGACTCCTCCTCAGCGTACGCTTTGAGCCTTGCCTCGATGACTTCGAGATCTCTTATATTTTCTAGTTTTCTCAGTTCCTGACGTTGCGCATCAATGGCAGCTTCCCTTTCAATTTCAGCTCTTTTTGCAGCTAGTTCTGCAGCTGCGTCTGCCCTCTTAGCTGCAATACTTGGTGACTCTGAGTTGTGGTTGGACCATTGACTGTGTACTGACTTGGCTCTGGACACTGTAGATCCGTATATGGACTTGGCATATTGATTGTCAAGAAGTAAGCGTAACCTTGATTTTTCTGCCTCAGCATCAAACTCTTCACCTTCTTCTACCAGGCGTAATCTCATTATGCCCATTAAGTCTGCCGTTAGACTTATTTTATTCTCCATATTTCTTGGCTTGGTAGCGTTTGGAGTCGCATGCTGTCATATAACCCTGTCAGTTCAGACTCAAGTTTCTCTACGGCATCCATCATGTTATATAGTTCACTCTGTGGGCACTCTTGCTTTAAATTTGTGCGAACCTCCCTAACAAGGGTTCTCCATTTTTCATGTGCTGACCTGAACTTCCTTTCATTTTGAGCATATTCTTGTTCTCTAAGCTCCTGCATTTTAGGTGTTAAACGTTTGACGCGAGAGGATCTTCTTAAATCAGTCAGACCATGTCTTCTTCAGAGACTGTTACACACCAAGCTCATTACTGTTCAGTCCTTACACGGTCACGCACATGCAATCCAGGTCTCCCACACGCAATGGTGCGTCCTCAGTAAGATGAACTCCTTCACCTATGGAGGTCTGACCTGCCCAGCCAACCACACTTTCTGCCTGGAAGTGACGGAAGACTTTGCAATGGGTCAGATCAACATCCTGGGGAGAGTTCCACTGGAGGTGGACGTCTCACCGTGGTGGGAGGACACATTCTGCGAGCAAGGAACGTGGGCCCTGACTGACCTAATGGACTTGGTGCAACAGACACCTTATTCGTTCCCTACACACCTCCACCCACGCTGCCCTGGTTCTCAGCCCGCTCCAGCTATCCCCGAGGCCGGCTACAGGACTATAGGCATCAGCAGGGTTCACCCAGCCAGGGTGGAACCCAGTGACCCCTTGGGACTGTGTTCTTTTTGTCCCATGGCGCCAGAGGGGGGAACTGTAAGACTGGAATTGATGGACACACAACACCAGAGGTGGACCCTGTAAGGATGTAATAAACAAGAACTTCAGTGCCGTAAAGTCTACTGGGGCCATCTGGCGTAAAGTTTATGACGGTCAAAGAATGTCTCCAGACGTCATGAGCTTGGACTGTCGTAACAACAAGCACACAAACAGGGCCATAGTGCCCCCATATGGCGTTATCAGGGCAGGTCAATTCCCTGTCCTTTAACATATTTTCACCCACAACACAACATGGCTATAGATTACTTTTGTCCGCAAAAAGCTTAAAAACATACAGATGTGATTGATACTTTTGCTACATTGTACAGTATACACTGGAACTAGTCTGGGCACTGGAACATACATTATACACTCTTTCCAGAGAGATAATCATGTATTGTTCCGTTTTTGAGTGTTACAGTAGTAAATGCATCCAGTTAACGTACCTGAATTAACAGGGACAATTAGGGTGTAAATGTAATATTCTCAACAGGAATTCTGGTACCTTTGTGGCATTAATATTAATCACATCTGAGAAAACTGTAGAGATGGAGATTTTCATGGCAACACAAACTTAGACCTATTCATGTTTGATATCATTTTGATGGTCTTGGTGTGAGTGGTGCAATGGTCTACATGTCCTAAATGTGTAACATGGATGGAAGGTATATTTCATAAACACTGGCGTAAGCTGCCGTTGTTAAATTGCCCTTACATAAAACCATTCTGTGAAACCCCCTAGAAAAGTGCTGACCAGTTTTATGGTTTTACGACCGTCTGCAGCCAGATCAAACACAGAGTTTGAGCATTTAAGGAAAGGAAACAAACCCATCAGGGAAGGCTGTAACCAGTCTTTCCGCACATCCTACTTCAGGTCATTGTGTGTAGCAAATTGCCAGGTATGACTAAGTATTTTTCTTCTGTACTGTATTTGAATTTGGACTGTTTAATCTGTAACTATGTATTGATGATTAAGTAAATAACCTACCTGGTAATAAATTAGTTAAACTTGATTTGTGTGGTTTCTCTGAAAATCTACGTACTCTGTTCACCGGTAATGGGTTGATTAATTTCCTCAGTCTTGATTTTCCCCCTCAGCTGGTCTAGGGAGGTTGACTATTTAAGCTTAATGTATCACGGAGTATTGCACCCGTAGAACTATGTCTTAAAGTAGATCACCTCCGCTTGGCGGTTATACATGTTGAGAACGGTGGTCATCAATGTTCCTTCGTCGGTCCCTGAGTCTTAACCATAGTCTATACCTCACGAAGTGGCTTCTTCCGCAACCTCTGAGATAACCGCAGATATCTAGTCAGCTGTGAGTTGTGTACATATCTGCAGCATGTAATGCACGGTGGAACAAGCGCATCCAGTTCAGAGAACGTCTTTAGAGTATAAGGGTCCTTTAACAAATCAAGTGGAAATTGCACATACTAAATTCTAAATTATAATATTAAATGGAGTCAGATAAACGAGTACAGAATCAGCATTGGTGGCTGATGATTTACTGTAATACACACAGACTGTTCTTTGGATAAACTGGGGTCAAGGTAGACCAGACTTAAAGCGGAAGGTAACGTGGTACGAGTACCTTTGATTTGTGGTCCCTTATGAGCTAATCCCGTTAATCTAAAGAGCAGTCTAACCCGGTTGCAAGAATATTAATATTACTTTATTAACTTTCATAACTTTTCCCTTTTCCCACAGCAATAGCGGAATACATCACGCTTAAACCTTCGCTCCGAGCTATTCCCTCATTGGTCTAGCCGCGCGGAGTTTTACAATTTGGTTTGTAACATGATTTTAGTTGATGTTTCCAGATTTTACAATTTTGAGAACTCGACATGATTTCAGTTGCTAATTTCCAGATTTACACCTACGTTTGATTAGCCTAGCCCTTTTGTACCTTAGCACTTTGATTTCCGGTTTTGACCTTTGCTTGTTTTTCTGACTTTGATTTTGGATCTCGTTTGGAAATTCTTGATTGCCTGGCTTTTGACATTTATCCAAAGCGCTTTACAATGGCCTCTCACTCACCCCTTCACACACACATTCACACACTAATGGCGGCAGCTGCCATGCAAAGTGCTAGCCTGCTCATTGGGAGCAATTTGGGGTTCAGTGTCTTGCCCAAGGACACTTCGACATATGGACAAGAGAAGCCGGGAATCGAACCGCCAACCCTGCGATCAGCGGACGACCCGCTCTACCTCCTGAGCCATTAGCTTTTATTTATTTCAGGTAAAGGATTGTTTCCTCCTGTTAGAGTTCTCCACTATTTATTTTGTATTTATTTGGACTATTTAGTCCATTGCTGTTCTCAAGGAGACAGTTTTTCTTTTTTGGGGTTCTCTTACTGAGACAGTTTTTCTATGCATTTGTTTTGGTTTTACACTCTTCCGGCTCTGAACTAAGGTAGCCGAAGGTGTTTTTTGTTTGCCAGATTTCCCATTCTAGCTCATTAAGTGCTTTAACAAATGATATGTTGCATTTAATGCAACTCTTTCAATAGGGTCACTGGTGTTGAAATGTGTTTCCTTTGTGTATTAACATATTTTAATATGATTGAAGACATGTGGTTTCAGGGCTAGACTTGGGAGAAATATGGTATCAGCTAATTGAACACAATTAAATCAGTTTCTAGTAAAAGCTAAATATTCTCAAGATAATAAAATCTATTGATCTATTATATTAATCGTTTGAAATTTATAGTTTTTTTTAAATAGCTGATGAACTTTCCTCATACTATTAAAATACACATAATTGAAAGGGACAGCAAGAGCATCCTTTAAAAAGTCACTTATCAGGTATAGCACTTGCAATATTTATTTTGCACAGATAGATGTCATCATGACTTGAACATTTTTCTAGCATACAAAATGTGTGTAGACGACAGAAAATTACATAGGGCCGGATTCAGAGATGGCCAAATTAAGCCATGCGCTTAAGTGCCTCTCCTGCGCGGTTTTTACGCCAGTTGATGTACGCCGAATTCTAACTCAAGCTCCGCGATTGATTATCTCAATCAATTTCTCTTTTTTTTTGTACCTATCCCCTGGGTTGCCACCTTTCTCCTAAAAATGTTTGTGGGGGTATGATCGTTTAACGTGTGAGTGACAGTGTCTTTAATGACCGCATTTGCCTTTGTAAAATCCTGCCATTGTGAATCGTAGTTGGTCTTGCGTGGTGTGGAAGGCAGTGAACATATTAATACGTCGCATTGATGAAATGATCATAACTCTTAGATATTGACAACTGTGATATAGGCTACCCATCACACAATCATAATTGTTGGATAGTGGTTGCACGCAATATCATTAAGTAAACAAATAAAAACCTCTTAAAATTATGTACGGTGGTTGAACACAATATTATCAAGTCGGCTATATACGTAACTTCTTTAACTCAACCAGTTGAAGTCATATATACTTAATAGCGCTGGTAGGCTACACTACGTGGAGTTAATTTGCGCTTAATTTTGTAGAAGCTGAGCTGACACAAATAAAAAACCGTCTCTCTGTCAAAGCGAATAGTATGATCCAGACACTGTCTATCAATGAATCCGTCTAATATTTGTCTGGTAAATATAGACGGTCAATCGCACTTTTACATGACAGCACTTTGATAATTGCAAGTAGGCTAGGAAAAGGAAAATAAGACCAATATGATGTTCAAATAACATGCACTCATTCGAATATCCATTGATGCAAAAATCCATTGATTTTTTATAATATTCCATCGGCGGCGCGAGACATAAACTACCATTTTTCCCAAACAAAGTTGTTCCTGGAACGTCATATTGAATGTTTGAAGAACATAAAAGGAAGGTTCCCAGAACATTCCCCCTATGATACATGAAATGCTCCTCTGATGTTTCATGGAATGCTCCTAGAATATTTTCCTGATGTTATATAGAATGCTCTTAGAATGCCAGAAGAAGGTTCCCAGAACGTTACCCTCATGTTACATAGAATGTTCTCCTGATGTTTCATGGAATACTTTTAGAATGTTCCCTTAATGTTCTATAAAATGTTCACAGAGCGCAAGAGGAAGCTTCCCAGAATGTTACCCTCATGTTACATAGAACGTTGCCCTGATATTTAATGCAATGCTCCTAGAATGTTCCTGTGATGTTATATAAACTGTTTGTAGAGCGCAAAAGGAAAGTTTTCAGAAAGTTACCCTCACGTTACATAGAACATTGCCCTGATGTTTTATGGAATACCCAGAGAATGTTTCCCTGATGTTATATAGAATACTCTTAGAACACCAGAGGAAGGTTCCCAGAACGTTACCTTTTATGGAATGCTTCTAGAATGTTCCTGTGATGTTATATAAACTGTTTGTAGAGCGCAAGAGGAAGGTTTTCAGAATGTTACCCTTATGTTACATAGAACGTTACCCTGATGTTTTATGGAATACCCAGAGAATGTTCACCTGATGCTTCATGGAATGTTCCTTGAATGTTCACCAAAGGTTATATAGAATGCTCTTAGAACACCAGAGGAAGGTTTCCAGAATGTTACCCTCACGTTACATAGAACATTGCCCTGATGTTTCGTGGAATACCCAGAGAATGTTCCTTTGATATTATATAGAATGCTCTTACAACACCAGTGGAAGGTTCCCAGAATGTTACACTCATGTTCCATAGAATGTTCCTCTGATGTTTCATGGAATACTCATGAATGTTTTCTGTGTTATAGACTGTAGAGCGCAAGAGTAAGTTTCCCAGAAAGTTACCCTCATGTTACATATAACATTCCTCTGATGTTTCCTGGAATGCTCCTTAAATATTCCCCTGATGTTATATGAAATACTCTTAGAACACCAGAGGAATGTTTCCAGAACGTTATCTTCATGTTACATAGAATGTTCCCCTGATGTTTTATGGAATTCTTCTAGAATGTTACAGATGTTATGTAGACTGTTCATAGCGCGCAAGAGGAAGGTTCCCACTTTGTTACCTTCATGTTACATAAAATATTCCTCTGTTTTATGGAATGCTCCTTTCAGCGTATGTGTTGGTGGGTGTGCCTTAGAACAATGAGCAAAATGATGCCAAACCTTATCTCCCACCTTTTGGACCCGTACAGCTCTATCTGATACCTCCTGAACCTGGTACGGTCCTGTCCACAGGGGCTTGTGTCACCTGCACTCAGGCTGGCTCCTGTCCCTTCAGCTCTGTCTTCATCCCCTGCCTACCCTGTGGAGTGGGCTGCTTGGACCTGTTTAGACAAGAGCTCAGTCATTCTGTTTAACATTCTCATATACTCATTGAGTTCTGTTTGTTGCAGAGCTGTATCGGGGACAATATTAGTGTCCCTAGGTGGTAGAAACTCTGTGCTGCTCTTTCCCTTTCTTTGACTATTAGATCCAACCTTGCATCTTCGGTTAGGAAGGGCTGTTCTGAACCGGGAAACCAGCCGAGCTTCCTCCATTCTTCAATTAATTTTGAACATTTTGATTTTTTCTCTGTCCCTTCTTTCACGGAGCATTTATTCTCCATTATGCGCCAGATCTTGAGCAGAATCTGGTTTACTGTTAGCTTGTCACTCATAACTACGGCTTATGGAGTTGGGCGCTTAGTGGCACTGTAAGCGTCTTTTGTGTTTATTGGCTCTATTGGATTTATCACAAGTGTGAGTGACTCTATGGTAGCCTGGCTGCCTCCAGGGCTCTGCTTTCCAATTAAGTATAATGAATCTAGGGATGGCCCTCCTTCGGTGTCAATGTTCCACTTAGGGTAGTTTCTACCCTGTGGCTCCCAAATCTTAGTGATTCGGTGCGGGGTAAACTCACGCCTTAATTTTGTGTACCACTGGGCTGGTGGCCCTGTTTTCAGAAATTCTGTTGTAGTAGTCCAATCTACAAATGTTTCACACTCTATTTTTGAATTAACCCACAGTTCCTGGTTCCTGTGTAATTAACAACTTGTCATATACGTCTTTTATTTGGTTCCTATTTCTCAACCCGCGGCTCAGTGTTCGTTCGATACCCTGAGATTAGTGAGGGTAAACTGTTTTTATTTCATTCCAATTTATTATTTGTATACTGTCACATAAAACTTCGGATGCTTCTGATCCGCTTAAATTATCGGTGGCGTCCCACCAGTGAGTATGGAGATCTCCGAGGGGGCGAGATAATTTTGGTGCACCGGTGTTTATACTTTTATACATTTATTTTTAAATTACACTTTAATATTTATATTTTCCAATTTATAATATTCTCGAGATTATCTTTGTTGTATTTTGTTCAATTATACTTATTTGCGTTCTTTATTATTTTATGGGTTCACCGAGATTTTGTTTAAAATATTTATTATTTAGACATACAAATTCCCCAGAATTACCAATGTCAGTATCATAGATATTGTATGTAATCCACCAGACGTTCCAATCTCTCAGCTCAAGCCGTGTGTGACTCCGGGGTGAGAGATCTAACTTTCCAGCATTACGATGTACAATATCTTTCAGCGTCGTGTAGAGAACACAATAAATCCCCACAGTCCTGTATACAGGGTGTCCGAAATGAACCGTATAAAGCCGTGTTCACTTCTTCTCACCAAATAGGAGGAATCATTGATCACTGGGTGTGTATCGTGTCAATGGTACCACCTCCGTGCACAGAATGCTATTCCCTTTTAGCCTAATTACCACGAACGGATTTACACAGAATATAACAATTCTATCAAAGTAGTTTCCAATACACAATGCCTAAGCTAATCACGCGGCCGTATTTTCCCTTTACTCCGCGGTGAACAGACTTCCCTGTTCGGTTTGAGATGAACTGACAATTTTTATTTCTTTATTTTTATTTGGTTTTTATTTTTTCTTACAAAAGTTATTGTCAGTCGATACCGGTATCTAGGCACTTCCCAGCCTTTTAGCCTCTCTCGGGCTTAACACTTTATCTTATAGACAATACGTATTTCTCCTGGCTTCTTGAGCCGTATCGCAAAGAACCATAATCCGGCAATACCACTAGCTGACGTCCGTCTAATGAGCGTAAACCGCACCGTAAATCCCCATACTTAAGCTTCAACTCACGCCCGCATGTCTTTCCCTAACTATTTATTAAACTAATGTGCATTGGAAACTACAATTACTCACCAGTTGTCTCTTATGTTATATTATAAAATCACCTATATCAATTTAGACCTTAGTCACCAATCCTCAGACACTTCACTGTCCTATTCTATGCAGATTTTATGAAAAAGGTTCTGCTTACCTGTTTGTTTTGGGCCCTGTAAGTGTCTGCCGACTGGTTCCCAGGTGGATTCTTTTCCCGGTTCCCGGCCGGGAAGTCCTCTGTCACTCTCCCTCCTCCACGCTCGGGGTCACCAGATTTGTCGGGATATTTATTTTCTTCTCAGCGTGTTTGTTCAAGGTGGTGGTGAAGACAGGACTCTTGAAACCAAATTCAAAGTATAAGTATTTAATGAGACAAATAGCAAGTAAAGTTGATACAGCAGACAGCTCAGCAAACTCTCAAACAGATGTGCTCAGGTGTCGGCCGGAGAGCGCTCTGCTCCTCCAACGTGGGCTTCAATTGTTAGTGACCTCGCTGGTTACTGATTGGTTGTCATACTACAACTGAGTAACCAATCAGCCGTCCGTGCTCCATCTCAGTCCTCCAATCAGAAGGCCTCACACCCCAACAACCCCCAACTTTAAGACAGTTAGTTTCGTAACTTAAAAGGGGCCTAGGTGACCGGTGACCGTGACCCTGCAAGTTCCTGTTATCTCAGCACAGTTTCCTGATTTTTTAAGCTTGTGTTTAGCACCATCTGGTTAAACTTCCTTCAGCAGTTTGCAAGTGTTGCAAGATTGGGGCCCTCAGCTCTACAAGTGCACAAGTCAGAGTCAAGCTATATTTTTAAAAATATTTCCACAGTATGAATTAGGCTCTTTGAGAGAATGTTTGGACCAATCTGCCCAGTGATGAGTACATGTTGTTTGAAATACAGTCGACCAACATAGCAGTCAGATATAAAAAACACAGTACTGGAAATCCCTGATAGTGTAGAGAGCTAGTTAGGCTTGGTGGCGCTCATTTGAATTTCCTGTCTTTTGCGGCTTTTGACCAAGCCAAACTTAACACTTAAAGGGTAACAAAAAATGCTGGTTTAGCTAGACCCCGCCCCTTTTTGAAATTCGAAAAATGCCGCAATCTGGGCGTGATAAGGAAATAATAGGGGCTGAGCTCCAGGTATCAAACCATGCCCAAGCGAGCCCCAAAACACTTGCAGCTGCCGAAGCAGAAGCAGAAGCAATGGTGGAGAATGCGGCACGCATAGCCTTGCTTGGGCTTATAATGATGCGGCCAGTAAACAACAAATCACACGCTGTACAAATAGTTACCCATGCCATTTATTTTTAATAACTATATATACAGCTGCAGCTAAAAAAATTAGAATATCGTGAAAAAGTTCAATATTTTTTGTCACTCATTTCAGAAAGTGAAACTCATATATTATATAGATTCATTACACATAGAGTGAAATATTTCAAGCCTTTATTTCTTGTCATTTTGATGATTATGGCTTACAGCTAATGAAACCCAAATTCAGTGTCTCAGAAAATTAGAATATTGTGAAAAGGTTCAATATTGGAAACTCATGGTGTCACACTCTAATCAGCTAATTAACTCAAAACACCGGCAAAGGTTTCCTGAGCCTTTAAATGGTCTCTCAGTCTGGTTCAGTAGGCTACACAATCATGCGGAAGACTGCTGACTTGACAGATGTCCAGAAGACATTCATTGACACCCTCCACAAGGAGGGTAAGCCACAAAAGGTCATTGCTAAAGAAGCTGGTTGTTCACAGAGTGCTGTATCCAAGCATATTCATAGAAAGTTGAGTGGAAGGAAAAAGTGTGGTTGGAAAAGGTGCACAAGCAACAGGGATAACCGCAGCATTGAGAGGATTGTCAAGCAAAATCCATTCAAGAATTTGGGGGAGCTTCACAAGGAGTGGACTGAGGCTGGAGTCAGTGCATCAAGAGCCACCACGCACAGACATGGGCTACAAATGTTGCATTCCTCGTGTCAAGCCACTCCTGAACCAGAGACAACGTCAGAAGTGTCTTACCTGGGCTAAGGAGAAAAAGAACTGGACTATTGCTCAGTGGTCCAAAGTCCTCTTTTCAGATGAAAGTCAATTTTGCATTTCATTTGGAAATCAAGGTACCAGAGTCTGGAGGAAGAGTGGAGAGGCACAGAATCCACGTTGCTTGAAGTCCAGTGTGAAGTTTCCACAGTCAGTGATGATTTGGGGTGCCATGTCCACTGTGTTTTCTGAAGTCCACAGTCAACACAGCCATCTACCAAGAAATTTTAGAACACTTCATGCTTCCTTCTGCTGACAAGCTTTATGGAGATGCTGATTTCATTTTCCAGCAGGACTTGGCACCTGCCCACACTACCAAAAGCTGGTTCAACGACCATGGTATTACTGTGCTTGATTGGCTAGCAAACTCGCCTGACCTGAACCCCATAGAGAATCTATGGGGTATTGTCAAGAGGAAGATGAGACAACAGCCCCAACAATGCAGACGACCTGAAGGCCGCTATCAAAGCAACCTGGGCTTCCATTACATCTCAGCAGTGCCACAGGCTAATCGCCTCCACGCCACGCCGCATTGATGCAGTAATTCATGCAAAAGGAGCCCCAACCAAGTATTGAGTGCATAGAAATGAACATACTTTTCAGAACGCTGACATTTCTGTTTAAAATATCCTTTTTTATTGATCTTATGTAATATTCTAATTTTCTGAGACACTGAATTTGGGTTTTCATTTTCTGTAAGCCATAATCATCAAAATTACAAGAAATAAAGGCTTGAAATATTTCACTCTATGTGTAATGAATCTATATAATATATGAGTTTCACTTTCTGACATGAGTGACAAAAAATATTGAACTTTTTCACGATATTCTAATTTTGTGAGCTGCACCTGTATATATATATTTTAAAAATAATAAACTAGCTAGCTACTTGCTACTTACTATAACTTACTAGAATATTCAAAAAAGCTAAACTGTAAGCTAGCTATATATATCGCTCATTCGCTCGCTCTTTCTCTCCTATTCCTGTCCATGGCACGCAGATCAACCGCTGAGATTCGCTTTTATAGCTGGGGCGTAGCTCGCCCTTGCTCCAAAACTTCTGGGCGTAGCTGTACAGATTTTTATTTTGTCACAGAGTATCGAATACGTTCAGGAAGACCTTTCTGGCCATTCACAGATTGAACGTGCAGTACCTAACGTTTTACCAGTAGAGACACTTTTGAGCCAGATTCTTAAAGTTTATGCTTTTTTGCGCCGACTGCAGTAATTTGTCAAGATTTGGACCAGGATCAATGAGTAATACTTAGCAAAACCGAAATGTATCAGTTCTCATCCAAAATAAGTCGTTTGATTGGTCAAAGGGCGGTGCTTTTATATATTTCAATACGATAGCCTGAACATAACTTGCCCTGGAGCTGGTTAGCCATGCAGAGTGAGTTGCTATGGCAATATACCCCGATTAGAAGTGAGTCAGCTTCATGATACAGAAAATCCAGGGTTCAGGCTTAATTTAGCTCGCTATCCCCTTAATCTCGCTTCGTAGTATACACCTCAGGGCTTAGACCACAGATGTCAAACTCCAGTCCTGGAGGGCCACAATGTCTGCTGGTTGTTGGAGTGTTCTCAGGACCAGTGGTTCACTTAAGTCATTGATTGGGTAAAGAATCCACACACCTTGTTCTCAAGCCTTAATTGGCAGCTGATTGAAAGGAAACCACAAAAGCCTACAGACACTGCGGTCCCCTGGGAATTCAGTTTGACACCACTGGCTTAGACCAGTTGTTTTTATAAATTATTTATTTATTCATGAAATGTAATTTATTTACAATGAAAGTTCTGTTATTATCCCCATGGGAATATGTGCTATGATTTCATTGTATTGTTTCTTTGTATCTGAATTGTTTTATTGTATCTTATAGGTACTACTCTACATCAATGGCTTTATTTCTCTCTTTTTTCTGTCTTGTTTGTGAGCACATTAAGACAAATTGCATGGCAATAAAGTGTTGAACAAATATTACTGTGGTCATTACTCATTAACATGCTGATTCACCTAAAACCTCTAAAAATGTATAAAACATTTTTTAAATACCCATACACACTGTATCCCCACCCTGGTCATATTTTGTCCCCCCCAATGTTGAATAGGCAGACATGGTTAGGGCCTTGGTTCTCTGTGTGACTCTGTTTCCTAATAAACCAAGATGAAATATAATCTATATGTAATAAAAAATAAATTATATGTAATGTGACCTCATACAAGATTTCTAAAAGTTAAAATACAGTATTTTCTGTTTTTAATGCACGTTTGATCTGTCTCAGAGACGTCACTCCATGGATGAGTTTTAACTGCATTCAATCTAACTACTACAGAAATCTTTTGTTCCATTTTTAAATATTTTTCATCCATGTCTTTTAATACTGACAAAATGACACTGCGGCAGAGGGAATAAGAGCAATCTGGGGCTGAGCCCACAGGTTAAGTAGGTGCACACACACACCCACACACACACACACACACCTGGGTTGCATTAACTAATCAGGGGTGGCTTTCCTGATTCCGATGTGTCTTCAGAATTCATGACACACTTCCCAATCTTTTTGAAGATTTTCATGACGCTCTCCCAAAGGATGGATCACTTTGATGGTTGTTTCTCCTGACAAATTTTTCTATTGAACTCTATGGAAAAATAAGTCAGGAGAAGAAACCCTTCAAGTTAACCATCCATATCTACTGTATTTCTGGCAGCAGAGTGATGGTTTAAGGCTTGTTTGATACATCAGACCCTTGATGAATGTACAGCTAAATCCAGTCCCACCCCCCAAATTCCCATAGAGATCCATTCAAATGGAGAGCGGTTATAGTATTGCTTGTAAGAGTACCAAAAAATAAGATATCAAGAGTCTTTTGATGTTGTTGGGTCACAGACATCAGGAACTAATGGCATGCAAAGGATAAGCAATCAAATATAAAAAATTATTACTTTATGCTATATATAAATGCAGGGGTGCCAATAATTGTGTCACATGTGGTTTTGATAAAAATAATTATTTCTTGATGAGGGATTTTTTTTTTCTCATAATAAATGTACTTTAATTAATACATTTTTTAAAATGTGAGATTAAGCTAATTCACCAAATGGTGAATTGTTTATAACCCTTTTTACTCATCCAATCCAATGTTGTCTTGAACTCCCGACACATTTCACTATGTCTTTGAGTTACGAGGAATTTCTGGAAAGTGTCGTGAATGGCAAGTATATCTTCATGACATACTTATAGCTACAACATGCTTTCGGAAAGGCACCCCAGCCCAGGGCTTAAAAGTGTGCTTCTGTACTTTGGGCGTCTGAGACTGGGGAATCCCTGCAGAATCGAGAGCGAGCCTGAGAACATTGCAGAAATGTTTTTTTTTGGGGGGTTTATTTTTCTTATTTTTGTTCATTATTTTTGCGAGGAACCCATGAGTGTGATAGGTGAAGATTTGTTTGTTTGAAGAACTCGCTCTCTACAATAAACTCCAGTGAAACCAGGAATCTCTGCATTCTCCTGTGTCTTGCTATTCTGCTCATCCCAGGGGTGTCACTCAGCATGTGATATACATGATTATCTCCAAGGATTTAAAAAAAAAAAGTATGCTTAAATTTATTACTCAGTTATGTAATGATTCTCAAGCCTGTTGATCTGGCATCTACAGGATGAGAAACCTGGCTTTGTTGAAAAGAAATACAGTACAAGTAAGAAGGGGCAATTAGAGCAGGTATATGGATGCAATCTTACATAATGTGTAATGTTGAATGCTTGTTATTTTTACTGTATAATATTATTTTTTTAACGCACACAAATACAATATGACAAAGGACAACGTATCTAACACATGCTTTAACTTATTGTGCTTCACTTATATAAAAAAAGTGTATTCCATTTTATTAGCTTTTGAAATGTAGACATGCTTTTATAATAAAAACGATCCCTGGGAAAAACACGGGATGGTTCTCATTGTGCCAGAACAATACAGGAAATTTACAGCAAAGGAAAACCATATTAGGATTTCAATTCAAATGTTACCAGCTGGCACAAAACTTGATTGCAACTTTTACAATGGAGCAGTAAAGGTTTGTAAAGGCGGAGAGAACAACACTGCTGGAGCAAAGTTATTTGAATGATGATTTGAATTGCTTTTCCCAGCCTCCAAACCACAACTTTACAGCTATGGTCCATCTGACACTCGGGAAAATAGTTTACATTTGCAGTTGTGATGAGAACATTAAACATAATTTTTTTTTTAAAAAAGACATTTAAAAAAGTAATTTAGATAAAGAGGTGGTACTCACTTGCTTCCCTATTTCAGTAAGACAATGGATTTGAAAAACTTCACAACGTTTGTGCGAATATCTTTCATGGCAATGCCGTAGATGATTGGGTTTAGTGTGGGGGGCACGATGATAAACAGAATCATACAGAACTTCCTGGCGTTGGGGCTGATCTCTTCGATCTTGAAGGATGCGATAATAATGAATGTGGTGACCTCAAAGAGGATACAAACGAGAAGATGGGAGGCGCACGTCTGAAGGGCCTTGCTCCTACTGTTTTTCTCCTGTTTGACCACACACGCAATGAGGATCTTCACATAGGTAAACGTGATGACTAAGAAGGCGCTCATACTAAACAACCAAGATGTACATAAAAAGTACATGTTGTTGACGGGGGTGGGGATGCACGCCAGGCTCATAATGTCTCCATTGCTACAGTAGACATGCTTGATTAACGTCCCACACAGCGGCGTTCTCACGTTCATAATGAAGAGAGGTGTGACCTGGCAGACCGCGATGAACCAAGACAGAAAACACACTGTGACCAGTCTCCCTGTGGTCATGATGGTGTGGTAGTGCAGTGGCTTGCAGATGGCCAGGTAGCGGTCATATGCCATGGCTGATATAATGGTACAAAACGCTGCACCGTAAAAATGCAAGCAGATGGCCTGGACGATGGCCGCCACGTAGCCGATGGTCTTGTTCCCTGTCAGGAAGTCAGACATCAGCTGGGTATAGCCGACCATGCCCCCGAGTAGGTCACACACTGCCAGGTTGCACATCATCACGTACATGGGCTTGTGGAGCTTGGAATCTGTGGCGATCACAGTAACCACGGTGATGTTTCCCAGCAGCATCACGGCGTACACGATGAGCGTGCCCGCAAACAGGGGGTACCGCTGCTGCCTGGTTACAGTGAAACCTTCCAAAGTGAACACGATGGGCTGCTTCAAAGGTACATATGAAAAATTTTCCATTTGTGCAACCAGACCCTGAAAACAGTAAGAAATTCACTTGTGATCAGAGAAATCCCATTATAGTCTAGTAGATCTATACACAGTATTGTCTAGTAGATGATCCTGACTCCAAACAAAGTAACTGAAACATGTTCTTTAGCTGTACTCTGAATGGTGTAAAGGCGAGGTCATACCTGTCTCAGGTTTAATGTTGGTAGTCCCTCTCATCCTGCTGGGCTTTCAGGCTTTATCCTGCCCTCCGCTCTGTCCTGTCACTCATTTTGGAGGCAGGAGAGGACCGCCCCCAGACCTAGTGATGATGTAATGCACTGAAAGACAGGTGGAAGGTGTTGCTACTTTTGACATGTTATTTCAGTGTTACATGCAGCCTAGGGAAACAGGCCCACAGGTGCAGCCTCCTCTGAGATATATCATTACTGTATTATTGTAGTACTGAACCGTTTTTTTAATATAAAGCACATACTGGTCCGGGTCCACTCAAAATTTGTCATGAATGTTCACTTCAACAACAACAAAAAAAGTATAAAACCCAAACTGTTAACAATTTACATTTACTCTATCTTACATTATACATTACATTACATTATAGGCATTTAGCAGACGCTCTTATCCAGAGCGACTTACACAGCATTTCTTTTGCATTTATACATAGTATCCATTGATACAGCTGGATATATACTGAAGCAATGCAGGTGAAGTACCTTGCTCAAGGGTACAATGGCAGTGTCCGACCTGGGAATCGAACCGGCAACCTTTCGGTTACAAACCCAGATCCTTAACCATTATACCACACTGCCGCCTCAGTTCATATACATTCATGAGCATTACAACAACATTACATTACAATTACATGGAACATTATGAATGCTTTATAACATGTTTTCACTTTTCAGCTCATGAAGCTGTTTTGTTGTGGATTACAGAGCTTGTTCATAAATGCACATTGATCTCTTCAAGATACATCCCAGGTAACGAGGAACGTTTGGGATCTTTAAAGAATCTTCCCGATACAGCCCTCCAATATCATTGCCGAACATTACATTGGGAACATTCTGGGGTGTATAGGGGAATGTTACTCCAAGATAACAAAAAAACATCCCAGAAACATCCCATAAATGTAACAGATGTTGCAATGTCTTCCCTCAGAACATTCCTAAAACTTGATTGTGGAACATCCCCTTCACATTCCACAAACATTACAGGGAACATTCTATGTAAAATAAGTGTAATATTCTAGGAATGTTAGTCGTAACGTTCCGTTCGGGTTTCACTAACGTTGGATTCAACGTTCCCTTACTGTGAGACCAGAGTACATTGTTAACATTCCCCATACATTCTTGCCACGTCATTAAAAATTTTTATTTTGGGAACATTCTCAGGTTTATTGAGGAATGCTACTCCAAGATAATAACATAACATTCCAGGAACATCCCATAAATGTCACAAATGTTCCAATGCGTTCCCTGGATGTCATAATGTTGACTTTTTTTCAAGTCCTAAAACTTGATTGTGGAACTTCCCCTTCACATTACAGGAACATTCTATTTAACATTAGGGGAATGTTCTTGGAATGTTACTAGAAACATTCCCTTTGGGTTTCTTTAACTCTTGGATTTAACGTTGTTATGTTCTGTACATCTGTCTGTCTGTTTGTATTATTATTTGTTAATTATTCTGGATTTATTAGTTTTCATTTCATCATTGCATTCCCCTCTGTTCGTGGGTTGTCCGAGTCTCATCTGTGTGTTTGTTTACCCAGTGTCGTGCATGCACTATTCGGGTGACTTCGGGAGTTTTCGTGGGTTAACGCTGTATTTCTGAAGTTTCGTTTTCTGCTACTTCCTGATTTCCTTTCCGTGTAATTGTATAGATTACTAAATCGCGCTAACAATCACTCGGGTGCTTTATTAGTTACGTGCACTTACTAAACCAATTAACATAGATGTATACTAACAACGAACTGTCTGTCTTATAGTTAGATACTAACAGTTAACCAGCTTCTCCGCTTTCTCTTTGTTACTCGCATTTCTAACTGCTTCTGAGTTATCTCTGTAATTCACTCCAGCTGTTTGTACATAGACTTCACCTCTCATGATTACTGAGCACACTCCGCTCCTCTTCGAGCCCGTTGTTTGCTATGCATGTTTCTGAGTCCCTTCCATGTTTTCGTTATGTTCTCGTGATTTAATTATTGTTTACCTAATGTGTTAACCTCACGTGGTTTGTTACCCCTCCCTTTCCTATGTGTATATAAGACCCATACATCTGTTTCTTCCCTGTCAGAACGTTGATCACTTTTCCTGAGCCTGTTATTGTAAAGCCAGAGATTAGCTGAAATTCCTGAGACACCCTTTGTTTTTGATTCCGATTTAGCCTAGCCCATTTCTGTACTTTTGCCTTTGATTTCCTGGTTTCGACTTTCTTTTGTGTTTACCTACATTTGATTAATCTAGCCCTTTCGCACCTTAGCCCTTTGATTTCCTGGTTTCGACTTTTTGTGTGTTTACCTACATTTGATTAGCCTAGCCCTTTTGTACCTTAGCACTTTGATTTCCGGTTTTGACCTTTGCTTGTTTTTCTGACTTTGATTTTGGATCTCGTTTGGAAATTCTTGATTGCCTGGCTTTTGACACTGGACTGGAATTAAACAACGTTTCTGCCTTATCCTTGTCTGCATTTGGGTCTCTGAGTCTGGGACATAACAAATGTCCCTTACTGTGAGACCGAAGTATGTTAGTAACATTCCCCATATGTTCTTGCCACGTCATTACAAAACGGGAATGTTCTAGGAATGTTAGTAGAAACATGCCCTTTGGGGTTCTCTTACTGTGAGACCGGAGTAGAGTATACTGCAAACATTCCCCATACATCCTTGCCACGTCATTACAAAACATTACTTTGGGAACATTCTGGGGTGTATAGGGGAATGTTACTCCAAGATAACAAAATAACATTCCACAAACATCCCAAAAAATGTAAAATGTTGCAATACGTTCCCTGGATGTCATAATGTTGAATTCCTTTCAAGTCCTCAGAAGATTCTTACAACTTGTCCATGGAACGCCCTCTTCACATTCCACTAACATTACAGGAACATTCTATGTTGCATTAGGGGAATGTTCTGGGAATGTTAGTAGAAATATTTTCTTTGGGTTTCTCTAACACTTGGATTACCCAGCTAGAGTACCCAGCTGACAAAATCACGTTCTAGGAACCTTCCCTGTATGTTATTAAGGTTGCTCTAAATGTTCCCTGGTTGATGCAATGTTGTGTTTTTTTCAGGTTCTAAGAACTTTGACACAATGTTTCTGAGGAACGTCCTTTTAACATTCCAGTAACATTCTAGGAGCATTCCTCTTTTTAGGCACATTTAATGTACCATGAGGGTATCGTTTTGGGAACCTTCCTCTTGCGCTCCACAAACAGTTTATATAACATCAGGGGAACATTCTAAGAGCATTCCATGTGACATCAGAGGGGAAGATTCTCTGGGCATTCCATAAAACATCAGGTCAACAGTCTATGTAACATTAGGGTATATCGTTCTGGGAACCTTCCTCTTGCGCTCTATGAACAGCTTATATAACATCAGAGGAATATTTTAGGAGCATTCCATGAAACATCAGAGGAACGTTTTATGTAACATTCGGGTATCTTTCTGGGAACCTTCCGTTTTCGCTCTTTCAACTATTTATATAACGTCAGGGGAACATTCTAAGAGTATTCCATGTAACATCAGAGGGGAACATTCTCTGGGAATTGCATAAAACATTAGGGCAACGTTCTATGTTACATGAGGGTATCAATCTGGGAACCTTCCTCTTGCGCTCTACGAACAGTTTATATAACATCAGGGGAACATTCTTGGAGTATTCCATGTAATGTAGGGGGAATGTTCTGGGAACCTTCCTCTTGTGTTCTTCAAACATTCAATATAACATTCAATATGACATTGCAAGAACATGCCAGGAACATTCTATATAACATTAGGGGAACGCTCATTTAAAAGGTTTAAATGCAGGGTTTAAGTGCCTAACACATGGGCTCACAATCAGCATTTTGGAGTGTTTTATTTGTATTTTGGATTATTAGACAGTACTTAGTTCTTTGAATGTGAAGGGGAAGTTCCACAATCAAGTTTTAAAGATGTTCTGAGGAACTAAACATTATGGCATCCAGGGAACGTTTTGCAACATTTGTGACATTTATGGGATGTTCCTGGAATATTCTTTTGTTATCTTGGAGTAACATTCCCCTATACACCCCTGAATGTCCCCAATGTAATGTTCTGCAATGACATGACAGGGATGTATAGGGAACATTCTTTAAAGATCCCAAACATTCCTCGTTACCTGGGATCATCGAGGACACCATGCCTTCTGGTAGAAGATATAGATCGCTTCAACCTAAGCTTCTTTCCCCAGGCCATCCAAATCATAAATGCACACCTCCAGGTTTTTTTGTATTTATGTTTAGGCTACTGTGAATTCTGGCTACTTTTTTATGTTGAATGCGGTGTACTGATAGCAGCTCCTTTCCCCTGTATGTAGTGGTTCGTGGTTGTTTATTTTTATTTTTTTTGCAGTCCTGGTTTCACGATTGTGAATCAATCGGATTTTTTCCACGTTCCGTTTCGGGGTTTGCCGTCCTCATTATTGTTTTCACCTGTGCTTCTACCTGCAGGGTATTTAAGTTTCTCACTTCCGCTTCTCCGGTGCTTGTTTGTCTTTCGAGCCTGGTACTAGTGACCTCCTGATATTAAACTCTGTTTATGTAAATGGTAAATGGACTGCACTTATATAGAGCCTTTATCCAAAGCGCTTTACAATGGCCTCTTACTCACCCGTTCACACACACATTCACACACTAATGGCGGCAGCCGCCATGCAAGGTGCTAGCCTGCTCATTGGGAGCAATTTGGGGTTCAGTGTCTTGCCCAAGGACACTTCGACATGTGGACAGGAGGAGCCGGGAATCGAACCGCCAACCCTGCGATCAGGGACTTGCTATTAGCTATTTATTTCAGGTAAAGGATTGTTTCCTCCTGTTAGCGTTCTCCAATATTTATTTTGTCCAGTGCTGTTCTCAAGGAGACAGTTTTTCTTTGTGCATTTGTTTTGGTTTTACACTCTTCCGGCTCTGAGCTAAGGTAGCCGAAGGTGTTTTTTTGTTTGCCAGATTTCCCGTTCTAGCTCATTAAGTGAGCTCGGGAGATTTAGTTGGTATTTCACTAGTTTTCTAGTTCGCCCATTTTAGTGGGTTGATTTTAGTTTTTGGCTGTTTATCCTTAGGAAATTAAGTTAAGTTCTTTTTTTCTTTTATAATTTCCCCCCCCCATTTCTTGGTCCTCACGGTTGAGAGGTGACTTATTCTGATTCCCCCACCTTCGCATTTGAATCTCCGACTCATTAAAGACCCTTTACACTGTACTGCAATTAATTCCACCACCCTAGCTGTGTGGCAATAAAGCACAGAAATCCCATCATAAATATCACTTAAAAATGGTTTGGTATTTAATTTTGTGTACCTGGCACACCTTTCACACACAAAACCCGGGAATGACATGGGATATTGAACACGGGTTCAACCCACGTTTGACCCATTCACACTGCACTATGATCCCAGCTAAATCCCGCGTCGTCCCCATTCACACCAAGAACCGGGTCCGCAAGTTTACTTCCATATTCGTCACTGCTGAACAGGGTTGTCGCCTTGTGATGCTATTAAAAACGGAAGTTAAGTTTGTTTATACTGGATATTAAAGAAGTTATTGGACTGTTATTGAAATGCTTATTATTATAAAGACTTTTAACAGAAAGGCTGTGAACCCATATGCTGCAAAACAATTTTCTTGAAATAAAGAATGACACCAGATGAGTGGACCTAAACCATGGCAAGAAATGCACCCCGGACCATAACAGAGCTGCCAGAACCCTATGTATAACATATTCCTCATTTACCTTGTGTTTTACTTAAATTTATCATGTGTCTGTATGTGAGTCTAATGTTGCTTTAACAAATGATATGTTGCATTTAATGCAACTCTTTCAATAGGGTCACTGGTGTTGAAATGTGTTTCCTTTGTGTATTAACATAATTTCATATGATTGAAGACGTGGTTTCAGGGCTAGACTTGGGAGAAATATAGTCTTAGCTAATTGAACACAATTAAATCCGTTTCAAGTGAAAGCAAAATATTCAAGATAATAAAATCAAATTTTTAAATGTATCGTTTTAAAAAAAATAGCTGATTAACTTTCCTCATACTATTAAAATACACATAATTGAAAGAGCATCCTTTAAAAATCACTTATCAGGTACAGCACTTGCAATATTTATTTTGCACAGATAGATGTCATCATGACTTGAACATTTTTCTAGTATACAAAATGTGTGTAGACTACAGAAAATGACTTATGGCGGATTCTGAGATGGCCAACTTAAGCCATGCGCTTAAGTGCCTCTCCTGCGCGGTTTTTACGCCAGTTGATCTACGCCGAATTCTAACTCAAGCTCCGCGATAGATTATCTCAATCAATCTTTCTTTTTTCTTGTACCTAACCCCTGGGTTGCCATCTTTCTCCTAAAAAATGTTTGTGGGGGTATGAATTTTTAACGTGTGAGTGACAGTGTCTTTAATAACCGCATTTGCCTTTGTAAAATCCTGCCATTGTGCATCGTAGTTGGCCTTGCATGGTGTGGAAGGCAGTGAACATATTAATACGTTGCATTGATGAAATTATCATAACTCCTAGATATTGACGACTGTGATATAGGCTACCCATCACACAAGCAAAACAAATTTTATTGGATAGTGGTTGCATGCAATATCATTAAGTAAACAAATAAAAACAAATGATTTTTTTATGATTTACCTCATAAAATGATGTACGGTGGTTGAACACATTATTAAGTAACCTATACATGCAACGTCTTTAACTTAACCAGTTGAAGTCATATATACTTAATAATAGCCTATTACATGCAACCACTGTCACACGCTGGAAGGATGTGGCCAGGAAAAATAGATATATTGTAACATGGAGCGCTGGTAGGCTACACTACGTGGTGTTAATTTGCACTTCTTGATCATTTTGGAGAAGCTGAGCTGACACAAATATAAAACCGTCTCTCTGTCAAAGCGAATAGTATGATCCAGACATGAACTTCGGGAGTAAGCTAAGTCCCATTTGCGCGTGATTATCTGAATCCGGACCACATAGTGTGGGGGTTCTCTGTGCCAGAGACACAGAGGAAATATTGGAGGTCCAGTTGCGACAGATACGGACTCTTTAAGTGTTCAACGAACACCACTAAAACGGACAATAATCCGTAGTGGAGAGGGAGAATAATGAGAACCTCACGAAAAAAGGCAAGGAACTCGATATGCGAGCAAAACAACTGAAATAAGCAGACACGCCTATCTAACTCCGTTTGTGGAGCGAACTAACAAAGAAAAATAAAACTATTAATATCCCTTTAACTGGGATCAGAGCAGTTAGAGCGCTCGTAAAACAACAAAGGAAATAAGCGGCCACGCTTATCTAACAACGTTTGTGGAGCGAACGAACAAAGAAAATAAAACTATTAATATCCCTTTAACTGGGATCAGAGCAGTTAGAGCGCTCGTAGAAGAACAAAGGAAATAAGCAGACACGCTTATCTTACTCCCGTTTGTGGAGCGAAACGAAAGGAAACCGAGAATTCAAAAGAACCTAACTTCTTGGGTAAGAGTACTCGTAAGTCAGAGTGTAAAACGAAAGAAATGAGAAAAGCCTCTGCTCTGAAATGAGAGCGAAAAGAAACTTGCTTTCTTTCCAAACCCCTTCTTTCTAAACCCTTTCTTTTTAAAACTAGCTTTCTAACTAATTTCCTATACCTCTTTACCGGCTCGAATGTTAAGTGGAATAACATGGAAGCAACGAGAGAGGCAGGAAGCGGAGTATAAATAGTCAACGGAAATTAATAACAGGTGAACTTACTAATGACGAGGCGAAAGCAAAACCCCGTCACGGAACAAAGGAAAATCCGATAGATTACCGGTAACGACAAAAAAGAATAACGAGAACGTGGAGATAAGGGAAGGAAGGCAAGATCCATGACACATAGTCACAAACATTTGAGATTTCATTTTTGATTCGTTCTCCTAATTGGGAATTTAATATTTTTTATTATTTAATATTTACAAATACAATAGGAAATACAAGTCCTACATTATAGGTTGTTAGTGTGTTTACTGACCAATGCCCAGTCATCACATGATCGTGGCGTAATGGGCAGAGGTGCTTCTGACGAAAGGATCGCAAGTTCGAGTCCCGGCATCGGCGGGGTGGTTGAAAACTGTGTAAGTGTAAATGTGTAAATGCAGTTCTGCCCATATCAACTCTGCTATGATTCACAATATCTTGCCTTTCTGGTCAGTCATCACTAAATGCTGCCAGAAGACAAAAAAAAAGCACTCTCCCAAATGCTGAAGGTCTGTCCTTGAGTTATGCACATAGATTCTGCGTTCAAACCTTTTAAATGAGCGTCCCCCTAATGTTATATAGAACGGTTCTGGAATGTTCCTGGAACGTCATATCGAATTTTTAAAGGAATGGAATGCTCCTAGAATATTTTCCTGATGTTATATAGAATGCTCTTAGAATGCCAAAAGAAGGTTCCCAGAACGTTACCCTCATGTTACATAGTATTCCATGAAACATCAGGAGAACATTCTATTAGAATGTTCCCTTAATGTTCTATAAAATGTTCACAGAGCGCAAGAGGAAGCTTCCCAGAAGAGCATTAACCTGATGTTTTATGGAATATCCAGAGAATGTTTCCCTGATGTTATATAGAATGTTCCCCTGATTATTAATTACATAAATAAAAACTGAAAAAGGGCATTTCTCTATAAGAGGCCAAACGGCAGGTGCTGAAGCCCCCTTTGAGGTCTATGTATGCACGTGCATAGTAGTATATAGCATTCGGTAAATGTCAAAAAGTGATTGATTGTGTCAAAAGGTCAATTTATGAATATTAATGAGTTTATGAAAAAAATTTTTTTTTTTAATGATTATGCATCATCATTCGGGGCGGGGGTTTGTGGGGTTTTCGTTTCAAGGGTTTGGCGATGTCATTTTATTGGGAATTGTTGTAAACGTTGGTGAATGGTTTTGTGACGAATGTAAATTGTTTTTATGGAGGGCCATGGTGCTTAGGGAAACATATTGGCAATTTATTGTGATGTACATTTTTTTATTTGAAAAACATCGTGAAAAAGTAATGGTGTATAAATGTATAGGTTGTTAGTTGTAGTAGCAGCGGCAATTAAGTTTTATTTTTAAAAAGCAGTTTGTGTTAGCCGCAACAGCCGCGTGTTAAAAAGAATAGAATAATTCAAACAGTTTGTTAAAACGTGAAAAATAGCCGTGGACTATATTGAAAAAACATTATACTGAAACATTGTAAAGACGTGTTAGAAGCCAAGAAGGGAAAAAAAAGAAACTTAGCGTTGAAAGGCGAACTCAATACATAGCAGCAGGCTGTTAAAACGTGAAAAACTTAGCGTTGAAAGGAGACCCCGTGAATGGCTACATAGAGACAGTAGACAAAAACACTTAGAAGAAATTTCGGAGTCCATGAATTCACAATACAGAATAGAATAGAATAGGCTTTATTGTCATTGCACAGTTCCCCATACAACGAAATTAAGAGTGCTTCAGCTGACAGTGCATTAAAATCAGACGTAAATAATTAAAAACATTTAAGAAAAAAAAACACAACAACATTAAGAACAGATAAGGACACATGACGCCTAGACGGGGGGCAAAAAGCAGGAACAAAGCAATAATAAATACAAATAAAATACTGCTGAGGTAGTAAAAAAATATTGCACGTTGATATTTTGTATTGCACAAGTTAATGTATTACACTATCGGAGAATTAACGGCTGCTGCTGTGATTGTTTAGAGTCCGGACGGCCCATGGGAAGAAGCTGTTTTTTAGTCTGTTTGTGCGGCTCTTGATGCTCCTGTACCTCCTGCCCGAGGGCAGCAGGCTGAGCAGGTGATGACCAGGGTGGAGGTGGTCGCGGATGATCCGCACTGCCCTGGAGAGACAGCGGGAGTTGGCTATGGCATCTAGGGAGGGGAGAGGACAGCCAGTTATCCTCTCGGCTGACTTGATCACCCTCTGTCTCAATACTGTGCAAAATAGACAAAGATAGGTCCAAAAGGCAAGATAGAGAGTTTAAAAGAACGCCTAGAATGGTTCGAAAGAAAGACTATGAAGAAAGAATATGTTACGTTTTAAAGAATTAAAACGAAAAACGAAAAAACACTTGGAAAGTTTCTGTCGTTGCGGACTATATACGCCCAGCATGTTGGCAGCTAGCGGCTATCGGGCATGACTAAAATTGTCCAGAGAAAAGTTTCTATGTATCAAACAGGAATACGCCCTCCAACATACGAACTTCCTGTTACGTGGAATTTGACGCACGTTTACGCAGACCAACGCTGGAATTTGACGTAGTGACTTTGGCGCGTGTTCGTTTTACGGTTTCTGACAAAATAACCAGTTAGAGATTACCAAGCTGATTGATGGGGTTTGGGTGGGGAGGGGGTATCCCCCATGTGATGGGGGGGGGGGGGGGGGGGGTTGTGGGGGTTGTGGGGGTATCGCCCATGCGGTGCTGGCGACAAGGGCCCAAGCAGCGGTAACAGAACCGCGGGGGGGTCCAAGCCATTTTGAACATCGCATTTATTTTAAGACTGGTTTTTCAAAGGGGTAATTAAATATGTGGTTTTTAAATATATAAACTAGAAACAAAATATTAAGATCTTTTGGGAAAAAACTTTTTTCCAAAACAGCATCTCTAAACGTACAAGGCCTATTAAAGCGAATTTCACAGGACACCTTTTATAATTCGTCTATTTTTCATATCTTTAAATTCTTTTTTCTGCAGGGTTAATAGGCATGTTTGGTATCGAATGGTTTGTAAAAACATTATGCAATTTAAACAGATTTGCGTTATTATATGTAACATATAACGTGTAATAATATCTACTTTTAAAAATGTGTCTAAATGTTTGGTTTACGTAAACCATTTTGCGAAACCAAATTGTGAAATTGTGGGCGTAATTGGCACAACCAATCAAAGATGAAGGCGCCGACCAAAAGCAAGTTATAAAAACAAACGCTTACAGATAGCGGGATCAACGCATATCTCTGAAGACATTACAGGCATCTACACCCATCGAGAAGAACGGAAAGACATGTCGGCTGGTTACTTTTCAACACAAGGTAGCTATGTGTTCCTATATTTCATTATCGTACAAGTATGAGATTTACAAGTTGTTAATTAAGCATGCTGAATGTTCTATTTCTTAACAAGGCTTTTGTTAATGTAAATGTATTACAGACTACGACGATATATATGCTGACACATTGGCAGCCAATGCTTTGTGGTCCGAACAAATTGTAGGCCTAGAAGATTTTATACGGTTGTTACCCCTTGAAAACGAATTAACCAGTGTGGTAGAACTCAGGGCGGGTAAGTTGTGTTATACATTTGTTTAAAATGTACTTTTAAAGAGGTTGTGTGTGTGTGTATATATATATATATATATTTATTGACGAATGTTTAAGTGTATTAGACACGTGCTCTCTACACAAGGCCGAAAAATATTTCACAGATTTTATTTCGCAACGACAACAACTTTAAGCAGAGTATGATGTGTTTTTTGTTTGTCTGTTTTTATATATTTTTTTTTTACTGTTGTTTAAACGACCCCTTTAAATATGATTTATATTTATATATGCTTGTTTAATGTTTAATTGTTTTAGATACGTTGGTTACAAGAACTACAACCAACAACGAGGCCCAGGTTTTGGCATCGTTCGAGGACGCTCGATACACGTATATTCAAAGTAGGAAACGTTTAAAAACTTTGTTTTATCTGATTTGGGTATATTGCGCATTTGTAGTTATCGTTTTGTTTGATTTTATTCAATTTTTATTTTTAAAAAGCCCCTGAAACACCTCTAGAAACGTGTACAGAGGAGTCAAACAGCGGACATAAAAGTTTGACGAGGGAAACCACGAACCCAGAAACGGTTGCATACTACAGTGAGTTGTACACGTTTTTGAAAGCGTGTGCGGGGGGGCACACGCGCGTATGCGTGATCGTGCGTGCGTGTGTGTGTGCATGTGTGTGCGTGTGTGTGTGCGTGGGTTTGCACGCTTGTGAGTGTGAACGCTTGTGTAATGTTTTTTAAATAATGTTTGTTTGCTTTAAATTAAATATGATTATTTAAGTATTTTTAATTTAGAATTTTTAAATTATTATATTATATATTATATATTATTTTAGTGTGTGTGTGTGTGTGTGTGTGTGTGTGTGTCTGTCTGCTTTAAATTAACTGATTATTAAAGTATTTTTAATTTTTAATTTTTTAATTATATTTAATTATTATTATTTCTTAAAATGTTGTGTGTGTGTTTTAAATTAAATATGGTTAAGTTTTTTATTTTTTCTTACAGACGGCGAAGTAACGGATGAGGAGCTGGTGTTGATACCCGAACCAGACACCACAACAAACTCCGAAGAAAGGCGACCGAGCAATCGTTGTGGTGGCACCGAACAAGCTACAGCGCAAGAGCCGGACTAAACCAGTGTGACAGAAGCTGCACAAACCGTGGACCACGCGGGCCTTCCGGCGAGTGTAACCGAGCAGCTACTGTGTATTATTGATAAAATCGTGGTCAATGATAGAGAGCGAACAGAGCTGTACAACAATTTTCAGGCCTTTGGAAACGAACATCTGAAATAAATATGGCCCTGAAAAGACCACGTACTGGTTCTTGTTCCGAGGGGTCGAGCGGTAAAAGACCTGCTACGGATGATGCTGAAAACCAAAACACTAACCGTTTAGAGTTAATGCATGAAAATGTTAACCCGCATCTCTTAGCACTTGTTGAGGATGTTAATCAAGGCTCTATTGACACGCATGAAACAAGTAATGAAACTGTAGAGCATGATGTTTTTGCTGGGTTGTTAAGCGCGCTGGCCGCTGTAAACTGTGAACGTGCACGTGCTGAAACGGATATTAACCCAAACAACTCTGAAAATAACACGCATGGCATTACCGCGTTAGAGATGTCCCAAATCCCTGTAGATGATAACATGCACGGGCTTACTGAAGTCAACCAAAATGGTGGTGCTGTTGATGACACAGACATTCAGGTGATACGCAGGCCCAAATTCAACAGTACAGAAATTCGGCACCGTTTTGACTTTGCATCACTGTACGACTTTGACAACTACGCAGAGTTTTATGTGTATGTCTTAAACACTTTAGAACAGCTACTGGCTAAAGTTCGTGAGTTGTCGAGCCCCAATGATATCGTACAACTAGAATTAAGGGGTGATTCGTTGTCTGAGGGCGTAACTGTACAACTAAACAGCGACAACATTGAATTGGACATAAACTCCTCAAAAAAAGTTTGGAAACGTTATTTTGGTCGATTATTCCTCCCCTTTAATAATACCAATTGGTATTGTATTTTATATCGTTGGAAAGCCTGATTAGTCACCTTTACAACGAGGTACAACTTGTAAGGATCATGCATTCGTGGAATGAGCAACACAGCTAACCGTGTGGGTAGCGGCCCAAAAAAATGTGCCAAAATCCCCTGCAATATTCTTCTGTTGGTATTCACTCTCGTTTTGAGCTTCAAGTGCTGGCAGGTGTATGCCAGTGGGATGGAATGGGATGCCATCCCACAGCAGTGTGTGACCAGGCTGGTGACCAGCATGAGGAGGAGGTGCCAAGCTGTTGTGGCTGCGTATGGATCTTCCACACGCTACTGAGGTCCCTGACAGTGTAAAATGAATAAAGTGTAAAAATGGCCAATATGTGTTGTTTTTTCCTTATTACTGTGGGAGAGTGCAATCATCCAGTCCACCAAGCAACTCAAAACGAGAGTGAATACCAACAGAAGAATATTGCAGGGGATTTTGGCACATTTTTTTGGGCCGCTACCCACACGGTTAGCTGTGTTGCTCATTCCACGAATGCACGATCCTTACAAGTTGTACCTCGTTGTAAAGGTGACTAATCAGGCTTTCCAACGATATAAAATACAATACCAATTGGTATTATTAAAGGGGAGGAATAATCGACCGAAATAACGTTTCCGAACTTTTTTTGAGAAGTTTATTTTTGGACATGATTGAAAAGTTGATAGAGCAATTTTGAGATTATGGCTGATGAAACGCTGATGCTTGTGGCTCACATTATTCAGAACCCTAATGGTGGTGTAGGAGACCGGCGAAAATTATCGTCATGTCTCAAGAGCGAAATCATTCGCAAAAAACTAAAACATTTAATTGTTAGCTACAACAGCGGTAACAACCTATGTTTTGCAACGTGTTTGACACACCTTTTAAATCCGGCATTAAACACATGTGAAGCTGAAAGAGAGGCTGAGCAATTGCAGCATTCCGTAGGCTTGGGTGTTCAGCACAAGGTTTGTTTTTCGGACATTCAAATGTTTGAAAAGTTTTTAAACATCAAGATTGTTGTGTTGTCACACAGTACAAATAACGGGGTCTTAATAAAGTTTCAAACATCCGAGGCTATACACGCAAAAACACTATTCCTATACCTCGATGGCATGCACTATTATGGCATCAAGTCATTGAAAGGTTTCTTAGGTAGTCAATATGTTTGCAACTTTTGTTATACACCGTACACAGCGAAACATAGCCACAAATGCAAACATCATTGCAACGTCTGTTTACAGGCAGATTGTTTTAAGCATCAGTCGACAACGATAAGGTGTGATGACTGTATGCGAATCTGTCGATCAAGCTTTTGCTATGCAGAACATAAAGTTTTGAAACAACACAAGTCTAGCGACAAGATGCTCAGCATCTGTGATACACGCAAGTTCTGCGACAAATGTGCACGAACATATATTGTCGGTAAACCGTCTAAACCACACATGTAGTCTAAAGACCTGCACAGCCTGCAAGGCTTTATTGGCCCCTGATGTTGAATATGTGTGCTACATAGAACCGGTGAAAACAGCACCCAAGCGTACGTTATGTGTTTTATGATTTTGAGTGTCGGCAGGACCATGGTGAACACATTGCAAATTTCATATGTTGCATTGATTTTAATGGTAAGCGTTGGACGGCTGCTGGTGATGATTGTGTACACGCTTTTTTTAAGAGGTATCGAACACCAAAGTACAAGGGCTATACATTCATTGCGCATAATTCGAAGGGTTATGACGGGTACCTGCTGATGCAGTATTTGGTTAAGCAGGGTGTGACACCAAACATCATAGCACAAGGCAGCAAACTCCTGTGTGTTACAGACGATGCTTTTGGGCAGAGGTATGTTGATTCACTCTGTTTCCTGACTATGAAGCTTAGTGACATGCCCAACGCTCTAGGTTTTGACAATGTGAAAAGGGGGCATTTTCCCCATTTCTGGAATAAAATTGAGAACCAAAATTACATCGGCCCGTACCCGCCACCCTTGTACTATGGGGTTGACACAATGATGGAGAAGGATAGGGCTGAATTTAATGTCTGGTATGATAACGTGTCTGGGGGTGTGTTTGACTTTTGTAAAGAAATGTCAGAGTACTGCCAGAATGATGTTGTTATTTTGCGGGAGGCTTGTTTACAATTTAGGACCGAGGTGCTTGGGAGCATGGGTTTAGACCCGTTCCAATGCATTACAATAGCCTCTGTGTGTATGAAGCAATTCTGCACAAACGTTTTGCCCAAAAACCCCATTGCAGTCACAGCGCCCGATAATTATTTTCAACAGCAGAAAGCATTTTCCACCACATCCATCCAATGGTTAGAATATGTGAGCCACCGGGAAAAGTTTTTCATTCAACATGCCTTGAACCAGGGTGAGGTTAAGATGGGTAACTACCATCTAGACGGGTATTCAGAGTCGGACGGTGTACGTACGGCTTATGAATTTGCGGGTTGTTTATGGCACGCTTGCCCAAAATGTTTCCAGCCAAACACGATTAGCCCTATCACAAAAACAGATTTTGGTTCAATCTACCACAAATTTAAAGAAAAAATTGACACTTTGCGCCACGTATACAACCTGAATGTTGTCGTGATGTGGGAGCATGAATGGGTAAGACTTAAACGTGAGAACCCCGAGGTTCAGGAGTTCCTGAGACATCAGGACTATCCTGAGCGTATGGAGCCTCGGGATGCTCTGTTTGGTGGTCGAACTAATGCTTTGCAACTTTACTACAAAGTTCGAGAAGGTGAGCAAATGCACTATTTTGATTTCACCAGTCTATACCCATTTGTGAACAAAACTAAAGTTTACCCAACAAATCACCCCATCATCATCTTCCGTGACTTTGAACCAGTGGCGGCTGGTGATCTAAATATAGGTTGGGGCGCTAGCATTTCTAAAAAAAAAAAAATACATCTGACTTTGACTTTAAACAGAAAAAACAAGCTACCGTGTGTCTCAGTTGCATAAGACAGTTTGATTGGCAACAGTGGAGGACAGTTTTTCAAGTAAGACATCACTGAACTAGAGTGCGGATCGGGCCGCATATTTCTGTCCGAACCCGACCGAGCCCGAGATAGTAGTAACCGAGCCCGACCCGAACCCGACAGGAATTCTGCTTTTTATGTCCGAACCCGACCCGAGCCCGACGCAGTTAAGGCACTGAAGCGCTGACATTGTGTTTCCCTGTCACGCAGTTGTTGTTACCATGGTTACAGCTTCTCTGTTTAGTGGTCACTGGGCACCTAAATGACCGTCAAAAGGCATTGTTTTATTGGTAGATAACAGACACACACAATATTCGGTATCATTTGTATTTATTTCACACTATATTTTCACCAAAAACAACTTGAAGCACCATGTGCAGTAAGCTAACCCATCCCAATTAGTACAGTAATACCTTGACATACAAGTTTAATTCGTTCCGTGACCGAGCTCGTTACTCGGTTTACTCGTATATCAAATCAATTTTCCCCATTGAAATTAATTTAAATACCATTAATCCGATCCAGCCCCCCAAAAAACACCCTAATTTCTTTGTTACGTTGTTATAAAAATGAGAAATGTATTTATAAATTATAAATAATTAATACAAAATATAATACAAAGATAATAAAATAGAATATAAAGAAATAAACTGGTTCTAAACTTAATTGCTACATTATTATTCTTCACTTACACTTAATCTTCATCAGTGACGTTTGCATCTTTTTCATAGATTTTTGGCTTTTTCGTCACGCTTTTCTGACTGATCTGCAGGGCGTTTCGATAAAAACCTATCCATGGTGGTTTGTTTCTTCCTTCCCTTCAGAATTTTTCGGAAATGCGAATGCAATTTCCGAAATTGCATTCGCATTCGCAATGCTCCGCTTGCTCGGCTCGTAACTCGGGTCTAGGCTCGTAAGGCGAAACAAGAAATTGCTCGGAATACTCGTAAGTTAGTGCACTCGTATGTCAAGGTTTTACTGTAGTTCAAAAGTAAAATGTTCGCTAGTTGTTCGGCCGCCGTGACCGAGCCCGACCCGTTTCTCCCAATGAACGCCTTGAGAAAGGTTCTTTTTGCAAAGAAATAACCGAATTTTCTTTGCTTTCTGTTCCACTTGAAGAAGCCATTTCGAATTATCTCTCTCGCTTGGTCTAGATCTACTTGAATGAATGAGTAGCAGCCGACTGAACCTATCCGTAGTACTTGCGCACTCGCAGTGATATCCTGCTAGATGCCGGCTGGGCGTGATAAACATGCCTTAAATCCAATCAAATAATATCATAAACCATGAGGACTAATCAGAAAAGGGTAGGATAGTCCGGGGCGCACAGGCCTGCGCCCGGGGACTTCCTTTTTTGGCGGCGAATCAGGCAGCAGTATCAGGGGGCTCGCCTGAAAATGAATGAGTGCTCTGATTCACCATAACGTTACCGGCGCCCCGCAGTCCCCTGAACATGCATATGTAATGTATTAAACTTTAGACAACGCAAGGCCAACATATAACATGTTTAAGCTACTAAAAAATTAAATAATAATAAAAAATAATAATTTTAAGCTACTAAAAAAATTAAATAATAATAAAAAATAATAATTTTTTTTAAACTTTTTTTAAAATTTGTATGTGGGGGAGGGGGGGCGGCGCCCCAGCGCCCTCTATAGGCCGGCCGCCACTGCTTTGAACCGATCAAAAACTATTTCGGTCTGATCAAAGCCCGGGTCAACACCCCAAGAAACCTTAAAATACCAGTGTTACCATACAGAGTCTCTGGTAAATTAATGTTTCCACTCTGCCGGACCTGCGCGGAATCCGAGCACCAAGGTTGCTGTCAGCATTCTCATGATATGCGCTCTCTAACAGGTGTATGGTGTACCGTTGAATTGCTTAAAGCTATTGAAAAAGGTTACACCATTGACAATTTTTTTTAAATCTGGCACTTCCAAGATAGCTCCGAGTCTCTTTTCAGCGACTACATTAAGACGCACTTAAAGGGTAAACAAGAAGCATCAGGATACCCCTCTTGGGTTTCTGATGATTCTGACAAGGCGACATATGTGCAGAGTTACTGGGAGAAGGAGGGCGTCCGATTGGACCCAAACAATATCACAGTAAACAAAGCCAAAAGACAAATTTCTAAACTGTTTTTAAATAGTCTTTGGGGCAAATTTGGCCAGAGAAGCAATCAGTCAAACACAACCTTGATCCGTGATCCCGAGCAGTTTATGCAATTCATGTTTTCAGACGAGTATGACATCTCACACTTTTCATTTCTTACCGAGACAGTAGCCCTGGTCCAGTGGAGACTTGCAAAGGGTTTCCCAAAACCACCCAGATACAGCAATGTGTTCATCGTGGCCTTCACCACCGCTTATGCCCAGCTCGAGCTTTATGAGCTCATGGATAAAATGCCCGACAGAGTTCTGTACCATGACAAAGATTCTGTAATCTTTGTGAGCCGGCCGGGCGACTGGATGCCTTCTCTCGGTGATTTTTTGGGTGAATTGACTAGCGAGCTAGACCCTAGTAACCACATTGTTGAATTTGTTTCAGGAGGACCCAAGACGTACGGCTATAAAACACTGCTCGGTAAAACTTGCATGAAAGTGAAAGGTATAACCCTACATAATACTAACACACAAGTTGTCAATCTTTCATCACTCACAGACTTGGTACAACACTATGTACAGAATCCAGAGGCACCAGCTCGTGAAATTATGACCAGCACAAAACAAATTGTTAGGGATAAGAGAGGTTTCTCTCTCAACACACGAACAGTTTCCAAAATATTCAGAGTGGTTTACAACAAAAGAGTACTGCTCCCGGATTTCAAAACCTTACCATATGGATTCTAAACAAGTGCTTGGGTGTGAAGGATTTGACAATCTTCAGCATTCTTTTTCATACATAATCTCCGGCCCCTCAAACAGTGGTAAAAGTGTTTTTGTGAAAACACTGCTCGAAAATGCACAACATGTTTTGTCGAAAGTACCGCAGAACATTGTATGGTTTTATTCCTGCTGGCAACCCATGTATGATGAGGTGCTTCATAAAATAAAGAATGTACAATTTGTAGAAGGGCTTCCTGAATCTTTGACCGATGAAGTTTTGCTACCTTTGCACAAAACCAATATGGTCATTGTTGATGATCTTATGCAAGCGGCCAGTCAGAGCTCTGAAATTGAGAGAGCTTTTACCAAGTATACACACTATAGAAACCTAAGCATCATATATCTTGTGCAGAATCTTTTCTTCCAGGGTCGAAACAGCCGCACAATAAATCTTAATGCAAACTATATTGTTCTGTTCAAAAATCCGAGAGATAAAATGCAAGTTAATGTTTTGGCCCGACAAATGTACCCCAGAAATTCAAAGTTTTTCCTAGAATGTTTTGATGATGCTACCAGAAAACCTTATGGATACCTGTTGGTGGACTTAAAAGCACAGACGCCTGAGGACTACCGCATCAGAACTGGTTTGTACGCTCCAGAGTGGCCGGTTGTTTATGTGCTAAAGAAAAAGTAATATGTCGACACGTATTAAACGGAACTGGAGTCTTCTAAAAGCTCTATTTGAAGGTGATGCCCGGCAAAGACGGGGTATATTACAGTCTGCTTCTGATGAACTCATAAACACAATTTGTGAACTAGCTCTCAATGTTTTGCGTGGTAATATTCCCCTAACGAACACACAATTGAAAAAAATAAGAAAACAAAAGGCCTGTATTAAACTGTTGGCTAACAAGAAAACATCAATTAAAAAAAATTGTTTAGTTATAAATCAAAGGGGCGGCTTCCTTCTGCCTCTACTGAGTGTTGCGATACCTTTTCTAACCAGTTTGATAGCTGGTCGCGGTGGCGGCTAAAAATATGGAGCATGCATAAAAGATGTTTCTGGTACCTCAAAGTCAGATGGACAAATTAAAGAATCTTACTTTTACGCCGGAACCCATCCGACAAACTGTTGAAAATGATTTGGATCAAACCATACGTAACATCTTGTCGAGGACTGATGTTGTACCACACGAGAAGGCAAAACTGTATACGATTGCTCTGCAACGTTTTATGGCTCTGATTAAACAAGGTGCTGCGGAAACAACATTTGACCCTATCAATGCCTGTCGAGACTCACGATACTGTAAGACCTGAGACCGCCCGAGTTGACGATGATGTCTTACAAAGTGTACCACCTAGAAGCCGGAAAAATGCCACGTACGTGTTGGATAAAATTTCAAAATCAGGAGATGTGGTAACGTGGAACGCTGACGGGGAGTTTGTGTTTAAAGGCACCGCCGTAAGTGGCTCACATATGTTGGATCTAATAAAGAACATAACAGCACCTCACAAGATTTCTGAGAATAGAAGACCCAGGGGCTGGGGTGAATTTATAAAGGCTATGGCCATGCTTAACATGCCTCTTTCTGTTATACCTAATCAAAATGTTCGCGACAAGATAAATCGGCACAAAAAAACACCAAGTGAGGGTGTATTTACGCCAGAGCCCGGTCCTAGGCCTGTTTTCTCATCCCCTGTTTTCGACCACTCAGCGTGGTTAGATTTCTGAAGCAAAATGTGTGTACTTGTGTGCGTGTGTGTGTGTGTTTCAAATGCTGAAAATGTCAAATGTCATGTTTAACATGTTTTTATTTTACAATAAAATACATAAAGTAAAAACCAAACGAAACATGCTTGTTTATTTTTATTTTTTATTTTCAACAACCGTGAAAGATATTAAACATTTCGCCACAGCCTGCCGTCTGTACACAGTTTAACATGTTTTTCAAATATATTTTGTCAACATATCTTGACACCATAGCATCGTTCTTTTTCAAATTATCAGAGTATAGGTCTATAATGTGGCTAAACGGAACCCCTTTGGCCCTGTTGTGTAGATAAAATATACAATGCTGGCCACACTTTGCGCTGAGCGGGTCTTGCATCTGTACAGTGTTGTAAATAATCCTTGTGCAGTTCTTTTGCAGAAAAGTGTTGATGCTATCAGGGAAGTAAATGTAGTCAGGTGGGTTGCCGTAGGAGTCGAAAAATTCGCCTGTCTAATCCGCACACACATACAAAGCCAACCAGTGCTCCCCAGGCTTATTTCGAGGGTGTGTATTCACAATGTACATGGAGGGTAAATTATCTAGTTTATCATCCGGTAGCTCATCGCAGGCCACCGTTCCATAAAAGTAATTTGTGGTGTAAGGGTTGTTGCACAAAATAGCATCTAGTTCTCGGGTGTTCATGTTTAATAATAATCATACAAAACGTTCCTCCTCTGGTTCACTTCAATAATATTGTCGAAGCATGCGTAAACAATTAAATTAACGGTTCTGGGTAGCGGGGATCTGAATCTCATCTCCAGACGTATATTACCCGTCTTGATCAGGGATAGATGTTGGCTGCATCCTTCATCGGGGGTTAGATTGAATGCATAAAGTGTGTAGCCTTTTATGTATTCTTGACGATTTATACACAATGGTGAATTTTTCAGATGTCGCCCCGTTGCAAGTGTTAAAACATAAAATTCACGAACCGCTGAACCGGTTGTGTATTCTGGGGTAAAAGCCTTTGCCGGAATCTGAAGACCATCCATATTGAGTGATATATGTTCGGCGTCATAATGTTTGAAATTGAAAGGGTTCTTATTGTAAACTCCTGTAAAAGCATCGTTATCTACTAAACCTATGATGACCGATTTCGGTAATTGCCCCAAAAACAAATTTTCTTGATTGCAAACTCTAAGACCAGCCGCCAAGCTGAAAGTTTTAAGGCTAACACGGTCAATAGGATATTTAAAATTTGCTGTTTTGTTCCCACAACGTGTTGTATACATCCAGTATGTTAATGAAGATAAACAGACAGCCAAACTCGGTTTTCACGAGCCAGGAAGCGAGCGCCCTGCTCCTTTTATTGACTACAGTCTTCAGAGTGACAGGTGAAAATTACGTGTAAAACTGTTGCAAACAGAAAAACAAAAGACATAGATATCTCTTAGTTTTCGTTGAAAAATCACTATACGAATTTAACAGCTGGCAAATGAGTGCTAATATGAATTATAACACAATAACATGGAATTATATGCTAGTCATACATTAACATGTAAAGTTGCCGTTAGCGTCATCATTTTTTAACTAATATGAATTACTTTCCATATAAATTTGCACATAAACAATCAAAACTGTACATAGAAATTGAATCATGTTCAAACTTACAGCCATTGCTTTCGAGGGTGAGAAAAAAGGTCGAGATACAAAAAACACGTTCGCCATGTGCTCCTCTGCTTGTACTCTAATGGAGTCTACTCAGTTATGGAGCTTCTTCTTCCCATAATGCATTGTTAAAACACTTCTGACATTTCAGAATAAGGGTTTGCATATCAAAATAAAGCATGTCACCAATTTACTACAAGCAAGCAATGTATACAGAGATTCAAACATAAACTTAAAACATGAACTCAAACTGAGGGCAGAACACTCCCCATCTGGCATTACCAATGCCACTACAACTTCTTTTCTCAGTCCTTTTCTAGGAGGATGATGACATCGGAGATGGGCCGCAGGTAAGTCTTTGAGGTGCCCTGGGAGGATGTCCTCACTTCAACTTCGCGGACCCTTCCATCGGTGCTTGGAAAGGTCGAAGTGACCAAAGCCATTGGCCATTCATTCCTTAGTGCTTGACTTTGTTTCAGGAGCACAACGTCTCCGGGTTGCAGGTTGCGATGTGCCTTGTGCCACTTGCGTCTTGAATGCAGAGTGCTGATGTACTCATTTCTCCATCGGCTCCAGAATTTGTTTGCAAGTGCCTGCACTTGTCTCCACTGGTATTTCAGGAGATTTTTCCCAGTGAAGTCTCCTGGTGGAGCAGCTAAGCTTGGCTTTTGGGTCAAGAGCATGGCAGGGGAAAGCAGGATTGGTGCTGCGGGATCCGAGGAGATGGGAACCAGTGGTCTTGCGTTGACTATCGCTGATACCTCCGCCATCAGCGTACAAAGTACTTCATGCGTCAGGCGAGTATGCTTGTCTTGCAAAAGCATGGAGTCTAAGATTCTGCGTGCCACGCCAATCATGCGTTCCCACACTCCCCCCATATGGGACGCGTGTGGGGGATTGAACTTCCATGTGCAGCCATTGCTATGGAGATACTTCAAGATGCTGGTCTGTTTGTCATTGGGACATGCCATGCCCAGTTCCGAACTGGCAGCAACAAAGTTGGTCCCCCTGTCGGACCAGAGCTGCTTTGCTGGGCCTCTGACTGCAAAGAATCTTCGCAATGCGTTGATGCAGCTGCTCGTATCCATAGACTCTATAAGCTCAATGTGTACTCCCCTGGTACTCATACATGTGAACAGAATGGCCCATCTTTTGTTGTTAGCTGCACCTCCTCGGGTGCGTCGAGTGACCACTGTCCACGGTCCGAACACGTCTAGGCCGACGTACGTGAAAGGTGGAGATGTGTCAAGCCGCTCTGGGGGGAGGTCAGCCATCTTCTGTACTTCTAGCTTCCCCCTGAGCCTGCTAATCAGCCTCTTGCCGGCCACAATCCACAGTCCGGCCGCCCTAATAGCCCCTTCTGTGAATTGCCTTCCCTGATGCTTCACTTCCATGTGATGGTGTTTCACAAGCAATTTGGTCACATGGCTTTGCTTTGAGAGGATGATTGGGTTCTTTACATCTGGTTCAATGGAAGCGTGTCTGAGACGTCCTCCGACCCTCAGTAGACCATCACTGATGTAGGGATCAAGGTTCAAGATAGAACTCGAACTAGAGACTTCCTTGAAGAGCAGCATACTCGTCTGGATATGTCTCTCTTTGAACTGACTCAAGAATGAGTCTCTTTGCAGCAGCAAGTTCCTCTGGAGTGCGCGGTTTGCTGCATTGATGCCATTCCTTACACATGTGCTGTGATGCATCTGTAGGATCTGACTTGTGGGAACGTGCCTGGTGAATCAGGAAGGAGACGGCTCTTAACGAGGATTCCCATGTGGAATAGCGCTGGAACCGTTCAGATGTGAGTCCGCTGGCTTCGACATGGGTAGCGAGAGCAGTTACTTGTGGTTTGACTTCCACGTCGACTTCAGGGTCTATCAGTTCAAAGGGCTTATGCACTTCAGGCTCTGGAGGCTTGTGAAGGAAGTCACGTCCCTTGAACCACATAGTATCCATGAGCTGCGATGCAGGTACAGACCTGGTGGCCAGATCAGCTGGGTTTTGTTCTGAAGGGATATAATGCCACTGCTCAGGGGATGTCGTCTGGCATATACGATGCACACGATTATGCACAAACACAAAGAAACGTTTTGTGTCATTGCAGATGTATCCTAGGACCACCTTGCTGTCACAATAGAACTTTACAGCATCTGGCTTGTGGTCCAGTTCATCCAAGATGAGATCCGCCATCTCGACCGCCAGGACAGCTCCACATAGCTCGAGGCGGGGTATTGTAGGCTCTGGCTGTGGTGATAGTTTTGCTTTTCCAAGCACAAATCCAACCTCACAATGACCCTCTTCAGTGACAGATCGTAAATAAGCTACTGCCCCTATGGCCCAGTTTGAAGCGTCGGAAAAGATACACAGCTCTGTGTATGTGGATCTTGAGAGGGACATTGGTACATAGCAGCGGGGTACTTGGAGGCTGCTCAGCTCTTGCAGTGATGATTTCCACGCTTCCCATGTGGGCATTTTATCATCCGGAAGAAGGGCATCCCAATCCTGGACTCCACTGGAGAGCTCTCGCAACAACAATCTGCCTCCGATTGTCACTGGTGCTGCGAATCCCAAGGGGTCAAAGATGCTATTGACAACAGAAAGCACCCCCCGGCGGGTGTAAGGCTTGTCAGTCACGGCTACTTTGAAAGTGAAGGTATCTGTGCTTATGTCCCAGTAACAAACCCAGACTCCTTTGGGCAGGCAGAGTTTCATCTTCAAGACCCAAGTCTTTGATGTTTGAGGCCAGCTCTTCAGGTTCGAAGGTTTGCATCACGGTAATGCTGTTTGATGCAATTTTGTGCAGTTTCAGGTTCGACTCTGCAAGTGATGCACAGGTACGCTTCATTAGGTCTATAGCTGCGGACTCTGTTGGAAGTGATATGAGACCATCATCAACGTAAAAATGCCTCTCAACGAACTGCTGTGTGTCGGCTCCGTACTTGGGCTCGCCTTTCTGGGCAGCTCTCCGCAGACCATAAATAGCTACCGCCGGGGACGGGCTATTGCCGAAAACATGTACCCGCATGCGATACTCTTCTACCTCCTTGGACAGGTCATTATCCTTATGCCATAGGAATCTCAAGTAGTCCCTGTGGTCGTGTCTCACCAGGAATCCGTAAAACATTTGACGAATGTCCGCAGTGACTGCGATGAGCTCCTTCCTGAACCGCACTAACACACCGAGGAGAGTGTTATTTAGGTCGGGACCTGTCAGCAGCACTGAGTTGAGGGAGACACCATGCTGTTGGGCGCTTGAGTCAAACACAACGCGTATCTGTCCCGGCTTCTGGGGATGGTACACCCCGAAAATGGGCAAGTACCAGCACTCGTTCTCATCATGGACAGGTGGTGCCTTCTCTGCATGCTTGTTTCCAAACAGCTTCTCCATGAAGGAGGAAAACTGCTCCTTCATCTCAGGGTTTTTGTTTAGAGTGCGTCTTAAGGAACTCAGGCGGGACAACGCTTGCTCTCTGTTGTTTGGGAGCAGGGGACCTGAATGGCAATGGAGCCACCCAATTGTTCAGTTCATCCTGATGAACCTCTTGCTCCATAATCTTTAAGAAGGTTTCATCTTCGAAGGACATGGCATACTTGTTGTCATGATTTGTACATTCAAACACTGCATGCCCTAGCTCATCTCCAGCTGGCATGGGCTTTGATGGGCGCTTGGGGAGGCCATACTTGTGCTCCCCGCCGTAGCTTGGTTTCTCTTTAACACTGATGTTGTTAGGACAAGGAGTGAGGAGAGATGGACGTCCATTCTGCAGGACATGGGTTCTGAAGACATTTAGAGTCGGCTTGTGGGTATTGTTGATGCACACCTCACCAACAATTACCCAGCCCAAGTCTAGGCGCTGAGCAAAGGGTGAATCATGGGGCCCATTGACTTGCTGTCTAACCTTGTGCACCCGTATCATGTCTCTCCCCAACAGGATCATCATCTGAGCGTCAGGATCTAACTTGGGGATGCCTGGAGCAATGTGCTTTAAGTGGTCATGTGCAAGAGCCACGTCTGGTGTTGGTATTTCCGATTTATCTGTCATGATTTCATTGCACTCGATTAGAGGTGGGAGATCCAGGCATTCTCCTCCGTGTACTACTTTGATTTGAAAGCCTGCCGCTTTCCTTCCCGTCATCTCTGTTGTGCCAGCACACGTCCTCATCAGATATGGTGACAGGCTGCCTTCGATCCCAAATAGATGAAAAAACTCAGAGCGGGCCAGTGAGCGGTTGCTCTGATTGTCAAGTATGACGTATACCTTGACGGAGCGCTCTGGTTTGCCTTTAGGGAAGACTCGTGCTAGGCACACCTTTGAACAGGACCGAGCTGGGCTACCTTTACCACAGACCTTGGTGCACCGTGACATCACCTCAGGTTGAGGGCCATCTTGAGGTTCTGCATCCACTTCTGGTGTGGGCGATGCAGAATAAGGCTGAGGCTGGGAGGTGCTAGGATTCATAGCAGAGTAGTGTCTGTCACTCTCGCATTCATTACATTTCAGGGTTGCCTGACAACCCTTAGCCAGGTGGTTTGGAGAGCAGCACTTAAAACAGCGCTTGTGTTCCTTCAGGATGTTCTTCCGTTCTTGCAATGGTTTCAATCTAAAGGCTCTACATTTAGCCAGAGGATGTAGCTTGTCGTGCACAGGGCAGTATCGAGCAGGATCACTATCTTTCTTCTCACTCTCTGTTGCGCTTGTGTGATCTGCGCCAGCAGTTGCACAAACATCTGTCTTATGCACGGATACAGCAGACTTGAATCCACTTTGTCTTGGTTGAGTTCTCTCACCTTTATTGTAAGGCTGGCTACTGGTTGACAGGACAAAGCTGGGGTCATTTCTGGCCTTAGCCTGGCCATAGACAAAGTCGACAAAGAATGAGAAGGGCGGAAAGATTACTCTTTGTTCTTCCTTGTAACGGGAACCGGTGCTGAGCCATTTTTCCTGTAGGCCTGAAGGCAACTTCTCTACTATCTGATTTATCCCGCGAGGAGTATCAAGGTAGTTGAGGCCGGGAAGATGTCCTTCGTTCTTAGCTGCCAGCACCTCCATGAGAAGATCACTGAGTTCTCTCAGTTTGATGTTGTCTCTAGCAGACAGACGGGGGAAATTATCCAGTCTTTTAAACAGAGCATTTTCTACTATTTCAGGTGTAGCATAGCATTATTGAAGTCTCTGCCAAGACAGATGGAGGGCAGCTTGGGGATTGGTGACATATACCGAACGGATCCTTTTAACATGCTCTGATGACTCTTTACCGAGCCACTTTACTAGGAGGACCAACTTTTCACTATATGTGAGGCCTAAGCCCTGTGTTGCATTGAGGAATGAGGACTCCCATGCTCTATAGCTTTCTGGTGTATCATCAAATTTGGAGAGACCAGTAGTCACTAACTCTCTGCGTGCTAGGAATTTAGCGAAATCTTCCATTTGTAGGGGGTTGGCTTCTGGCAAAGAACGCTGATCGCACTGTCGAGGAGTATACTGATCATATTGCCGAGGAGTAGGCCGATCATATTGTCTGTGCGCGCTAGCTGATGGCCTGGGTGTAAATTTGTGATCAATTGCCTGTGTGCGCTCGTAAATTGAGGGTTCGTAAGCGGGTGTGGGGATTTTCTTTGTGTCCACGGGTGAAATCTGTAGTGTGGGATTTTTATCCTGATGATGTAAGATTTCCTTGTGCAGTGGCAAAGCAGAATCTTGAGTATGGAGCTGTGTTTGACGTTTCACATACTCCTCTGTTCTTTGTTTGACCAATTGCGGTGGGACAGTGCTTCTTGCGGTGGGACAGTGCTTCTTGCACTTCACGCATCTTCTCCCACCACACCTGCCGCTTCCTCTAAGACCTCAGCTTTTACTCGAGCGGCTGCTGCTTCCCCTTCAACCTCCAAAACCTCAAAGTCTGCATCTAGTGTAGCTTTTTGTAGATCTAACTTAGCTTTTTGCTTTTTTATTTCCTGCTGTTGTTTAACATAGGCAATCTTGGTTTGCGCTGCTTCAGCTGAGGCTCTGGCGGCTGCCTCAATGACAGAGGACATAGAAGAGGAAGAGCGTTTAGAGGCCGTTTCTGATCTTGTCTTGACTGAAGCCTTGGTGGATGAACTCTTGCTAGTTTGTGATCCAGCCTTTTCAACTTTAGCACTGGTTTTAGAGTCCATGGCTGTGTCCTTGTATTTTCTTTACACCCACTGATAGTATGGCTTTTTACTGTTCTGTTCCCACAATGTGTTGTATACATCCAGTATGTTAACGAAGATAAACAGACAGCCAAACTCGGTTTTCACGAGCCAGGAAGCGAGCGCCCTGCTCATTTTATTGACTACAGTCTTCAGAGTGACAGGTGAAAATTACGTGTAAAACTGTAGCAAACAGAAAAACAAAAGACATAGATATCTCTTAGTTTTCGTTGAAAAATCACTATACAAATTTAACAGCTGGCAAATGAGTGCTAATATGAATTATAACACAATAACATGGAATTATATGCTAGTCATACATTAACATGTAAAGTTGCCGTTAGCGTCATCATTTTTTAACTAATATGAATTACTTTCCATATAAATTTGCACATAAACAATCAAAACTGTACATAGAAATTGAATCATGTTCAAACTTACAGCCATTGCTTTCGAGGGTGAGAAAAAAGGTTGAGATACAAAAAACACGTTCGCCATGTGCTCCTCTGCTTGTACTCTAATGGAGTCTACTCAGTTATGGAGCTTCTTCTTCCCATAATGCATTGTTAACGCACTTCTGACATTTCAGAATAAGGGTTTGCATATCAAAATAAAGCATGTCACCAATTTACTACAAGCAAGCAATGTATACAGAGATTCAAACATAAACTAAAAACATGAACTCAAACTGAGGGCAGAACATTCGCTGTTAGTAGTGCCTGTGCATGGCCTAGTTTAACAGGGGGCGATACCCCGATTTTTTTAACAAACAGTGTTGCCGAGACTATTTTAAGCCTGTACTGTTGTTGTTGTGCATCAGCGGTCATTAGGCAGAAATCATCCTTACAACGCACCATCTTGATTTTAATATCGACGCCGTTTATAAGTAGTCTCTCCTGAAAAAACATGTCTGTGTGGATGGGTCCGAGCAATTCAAAAGTGTTGCTCGCCATGGTATATAGGGCTCTGCTTTTCAAACCGCTGTTGTTCCCCGCCGGGTCTGTTTCGTCCATATGGCCACCAGTATCCTTATAGAATAAGCCACTCGTAAATTGATTAGACATTGTGGCTTCAGAATAATTAAGTAGACATTCCATAATTGCTCTGTAGGGATACGTATTGCTAGACTGGCTCACCAGCCTGTCACCCAGTGAAACATCCACCTGCGAAAAAATGGTCGCTATGGGGTAATTAATAATCCCAACCTTGTCTGCGGCGGTGATATTGGTACCATCTGCACGGGTTATCTGACAGCGTAGGTATAATAGAGTGTTGTTTAAGTCAAGGTAATCTTCACCATTGCCGGTGAAGTATAATAAATCGAACAATCCTATCACCGCCCTGTCGGGAGGGGTCAGGACCATTCAACTACACTTTACTTAAATTTTCTTCCAAATAGACACCACATTCCAGAGTCTGGTATAACGTAATTTATTATAAAAAGATTTGCATGAATATACATACCCAGGCTGATCGGCTAAACATACATATGTTAAAAACATTCTCAATCACACGGTCCAGTCTAAGTCAGTCAATTTCATGCTCACCCACAAGACGTAAAACAGGTCCGTTAATGACAGAAGCAAAACATAACAAGCCCATCATGAAGTTCAGCTGACATCTTATATGTTGTAGTGACCCCCCTTTTTTTGGGGGGTGTTCCCATTACCTGGGCGATTACTTTTCCATGGTCTGCAGCGGTCTCTGCCGGTCCTAATTAAGCATTACATATGACCCTTATTTATGTGGTAGTTTTGATGAAATGCCATGATTTAATCATATCAGAAACATCCTAGTCACGGTTTGACAATAGTAGTTCAATACATAGTTTTTACACCAATGTTTGTAAAGATAGAAGATAAATGTTTTCTTTGGATTTAATAAATTCCATCAGTTCCTCAAACTGCACACACACATTTCCAAGGTTAGAGTGCTGGATGTTCTTCTCAGAGAATGTGTAGGGAGTCATTCATGCTTATCTCTTCAGACGGGCTAGGAACATCTAATTGCCTGTGTGTGTGTATGTGTGTACGTGTGTGTATGGGTGTGTGTGTGTGTATGGGCGTGTGTGTGTGTGTGTGTGTGTGTGAATGAATGGGTCCATTGCCTTCTTTTTGAGATAACTAAAATAAATTTTGGGGAGTGTACTGCAATATGGCTGTTTTCCGCTGAGAGCGAGTTTTTCTTTAATTCCCCTGCATGTGGGTGTGTGTATATGTCCTTGATTTACAGGTGTCGAGATGAGCTCATATTGGGTGCCTAGCGTGGGACCATTGTTCATTGAGCACACTTCGATACAAATAATGAGCTCATTTTCCGGCGTGAGTGTCTGAGGCCTTGGATATGTGCTGTTTTGCACATATGGGCCTTTTGTGCTATTCATCCTACCACAGAAGAACATATTCATATTAACACTACATTTTAATACAGTTGGTCCTACAGTATGATATATAATTGTATATAAATAATGAATAATCTATAATTTGTCACAACATTCCCTCCTTTGAGCCTCCATAGGCTCATTTCCAGATTAGTCATTAATTTATACATATGAATTCAAAACAATTTTTCACTTAGTTCTAAACAGCTAATTGAGACCAACGTTCTCGCAGTCAGTAGTCCTCGATGCCTGACCGCCGCTTTTGACTGGTCTAGCGCTTGTTTAGCGTAGGTACACAGAACATAAATTTTCACTTTGATTTAAGATCGTACTGATTTTGATTACACATTTTCCATTATAGTTGATTCAGACCTCATTGACTCGCTGAGACCTAACAATTCAGCAGGCTCCCAAATGGCCTTCCTGCCGCTTAAATGTTGCCGTTATACAACCGATTTGCCCAAACGCCCCTGCCAGTACTTGCGGGTAATTCGCTGCGATTTGCTTAGGCATGTCCCCCATCACATGCGTTCTGTGGTCAGGATTTTTATCCTGATGATGTAAGATTTCCTTGTGCAGTGGCAAAGCAGAATCTTGAGTATGGAGCTGTGTTTGACGTTTCACATACTCCTCTGTTCTTTGTTTGACCAATTGCGGTGGGACAGTGCTTCTTGCGGTGGGACAGTGCTTCTTGCGGTGGGACAGTGCTTCTTGCACTTCACGCATCTTCTCCCACCACACCTGCCGCTTCCTCTAAGACCTCAGCTTTTACTCGAGCGGCTGCTGCTTCCCCTTCAACCTCCAAAACCTCAAAGTCTGCATCTAGTGTAGCTTTTTGTAGATCTAACTTAGCTTTTTGCTTTTTTATTTCCTGCTGTTGTTTAACATAGGCAATCTTGGTTTGCGCTGCTTCAGCTGAGGCTCTGGCGGCTGCCTCAATGACAGAGGACATAGAAGAGGAAGAGCGTTTAGAGGCCGTTTCTGATCTTGTCTTGACTGAAGCCTTGGTGGATGAACTCTTGCTAGTTTGTGATCCAGCCTTTTCAACTTTAGCACTGGTTTTAGAGTCCATGGCTGTGTCCTTGTATTTTCTTTACACCCACTGATAGTATGGCTTTTTACTGTTCTGTTCCCACAATGTGTTGTATACATCCAGTATGTTAACGAAGATAAACAGACAGCCAAACTCGGTTTTCACGAGCCAGGAAGCGAGCGCCCTGCTCATTTTATTGACTACAGTCTTCAGAGTGACAGGTGAAAATTACGTGTAAAACTGTAGCAAACAGAAAAACAAAAGACATAGATATCTCTTAGTTTTCGTTGAAAAATCACTATACAAATTTAACAGCTGGCAAATGAGTGCTAATATGAATTATAACACAATAACATGGAATTATATGCTAGTCATACATTAACATGTAAAGTTGCCGTTAACGTCATCATTTTTTAACTAATATGAATTACTTTCCATATAAATTTGCACATAAACAATCAAAACTGTACATAGAAATTGAATCATGTTCAAACTTACAGCCATTGCTTTCGAGGGTGAGAAAAAAGGTTGAGATACAAAAAACACGTTCGCCATGTGCTCCTCTGCTTGTACTCTAATGGAGTCTACTCAGTTATGGAGCTTCTTCTTCCCATAATGCATTGTTAACGCACTTCTGACATTTCAGAATAAGGGTTTGCATATCAAAATAAAGCATGTCACCAATTTACTACAAGCAAGCAATGTATACAGAGATTCAAACATAAACTAAAAACATGAACTCAAACTGAGGGCAGAACATTCGCTGTTAGTAGTGCCTGTGCATGGCCTAGTTTAACAGGGGGCGATACCCCGATTTTTTTAACAAACAGTGTTGCCGAGACTATTTTAAGCCTGTACTGTTGTTGTTGTGCATCAGCGGTCATTAGGCAGAAATCATCCTTACAACGCACCATCTTGATTTTAATATCGACGCCGTTTATAAGTAGTCTCTCCTGAAAAAACATGTCTGTGTGGATGGGTCCGAGCAATTCAAAAGTGTTGCTCGCCATGGTATATAGGGCTCTGCTTTTCAAACCGCTGTTGTTCCCCGCCGGGTCTGTTTCGTCCATGTGGCCACCAGTATCCTTATAGAATAAGTCACTCGTAAATTGATTAGACATTGTGGCTTCAGAATAATTAAGTAGACATTCCATAATTGCTCTGTAGGGATACGTATTGCTAGACTGGCTCACCAGCCTGTCACCCAGTGAAACATCCACCTGCGAAAAAATGGTCGCTATGGGGTAATTAATAATCCCAACCTTGTCTGCGGCGGTGATATTGGTACCATCTGCACGGGTTATCTGACAGCGTAGGTATAATAGAGTGTTGTTTAAGTCAAGGTAATCTTCACCATTGCCGGTGAAGTATAATAAATCGAACAATCCTATCACCGCCCTGTCGGGAGGGGTCAGGACCATTCAACTACACTTTACTTAAATTTTCTTCCAAATAGACACCACATTCCAGAGTCTGGTATAACGTAATTTATTATAAAAAGATTTGCATGAATATACATACCCAGGCTGATCGGCTAAACATACATATGTTAAAAACATTCTCAATCACACGGTCCAGTCTAAGTCAGTCAATTTCATGCTCACCCACAAGACGTAAAACAGGTCCGTTAATGACAGAAGCAAAACATAACAAGCCCATCATGAAGTTCAGCTGACATCTTATATGTTGTAGTGACCCCCCTTTTTTTGGGGGGTGTTCCCATTACCTGGGCGATTACTTTTCCATGGTCTGCAGCGGTCTCTGCCGGTCCTAATTAAGCATTACATATGACCCTTATTTATGTGGTAGTTTTGATGAAATGCCATGATTTAATCATATCAGAAACATCCTAGTCACGGTTTGACAATAGTAGTTCAATACATAGTTTTTACACCAATGTTTGTAAAGATAGAAGATAAATGTTTTCTTTGGATTTAATAAATTCCATCAGTTCCTCAAACTGCACACACACATTTCCAAGGTTAGAGTGCTGGATGTTCTTCTCAGAGAATGTGTAGGGAGTCATTCATGCTTATCTCTTCAGACGGGCTAGGAACATCTAATTGCCTGTGTGTGTATGTGTGTACGTGTGTGTATGGGTGTGTGTGTGTGTATGGGCGTGTGTGTGTGTGTGTGTGTGTGTGAATGAATGGGTCCATTGCCTTCTTTTTGAGATAACTAAAATAAATTTTGGGGAGTGTACTGCAATATGGCTGTTTTCCGCTGAGAGCGAGTTTTTCTTTAATTCCCCTGCATGTGGGTGTGTGTATATGTCCTTGATTTACAGGTGTCGAGATGAGCTCATATTGGGTGCCTAGCGTGGGACCATTGTTCATTGAGCACACTTCGATACAAATAATGAGCTCATTTTCCGGCGTGAGTGTCTGAGGCCTTGGATATGTGCTGTTTTGCACATATGGGCCTTTTGTGCTATTCATCCTACCACAGAAGAACATATTCATATTAACACTACATTTTAATACAGTTGGTCCTACAGTATGATATATAATTGTATATAAATAATGAATAATCTATAATTTGTCACAACATTCCCTCCTTTGAGCCTCCATAGGCTCATTTCCAGATTAGTCATTAATTTATACATATGAATTCAAAACAATTTTTCACTTAGTTCTAAACAGCTAATTGAGACCAACGTTCTCGCAGTCAGTAGTCCTCGATGCCTGACCGCCGCTTTTGACTGGTCTAGCGCTTGTTTAGCGTAGGTACACAGAACATAAATTTTCACTTTGATTTAAGATCGTACTGATTTTGATTACACATTTTCCATTATAGTTGATTCAGACCTCATTGACTCGCTGAGACCTAACAATTCAGCAGGCTCCCAAATGGCCTTCCTGCCGCTTAAATGTTGCCGTTATACAACCGATTTGCCCAAACGCCCCTGCCAGTACTTGCGGGTAATTCGCTGCGATTTGCTTAGGCATGTCCCCCATCACATGCGTTCTGTGGTCCCCCTCCACAGGAACTTCAGTCTTTGTTTGCTTTTGACAGAAGTGTGTTCTTTGTTACCCACATTTTCCTGACACATGGTGGTGAGGCAAATCACGGCCCTATTTCACAACGAGATTCAGTGTGGTCTGATTCTTGTCTGAGTACATACATACATTAAAATATTATTTTACTACCATAAGTGCAGTTATATCTAGCTCAGCCATGGGTTTTAGTGCTCACTCAGTAATGGTAGTACAAAACATTTACTCGACTAACATACGATACTTTTCCCGCAAAATTATGTTGGCTTCTTCTTCTTTGGTCCAAGTAGCCTCAACGTCGGACCAATGGACAGAGGAAAGGTTACTAGCACATCACTCAGCCACGGTCTTTCTTTGGCAGAATATGTAATGCCTCTATGTGTGTGCATTATCTCTATCTGCCATTGACGAGGGAGCACATAGCTCCTGGTTGTGTAATTCTTTCTTCGTGTGTGTGTGTATATTCAGTGTTAGTGTTCTTCAACCCAGGTGCTATGCACACCGTAAAGGGTCATCACTGTGGAGAGGTTGCTAGCACATTCGATGCACAGTGATCTGGCTCCGCTTTTCTTCAGGCAGCAAGGCGCCGTACAGTCTTCATCAGTGAGGCACCATATGTGTTTTGTGTAGCTGTTCCAGCATTCACCTGTTGGGCAGCCTGCGGGTGATGCTTACAGAATTCTCATCCACTTCTTCCCGCGCTCATGCCCTGTCCGTAGAGTGGGTTTCCAAACGGGCAGTCAAGCGGACTGCCTGCAGCATTCCCGGGTCTCCCGTATTGATCTCGATACTCGTCGGGTCCTATTTAAACGACAGTCACAACAAAACATCCCACCCCCTTTTGACCTGTACATCTCCCTTGCTTCCTCACATTTCCTACTTCCTGAAGGTGCACCTTCCTCATTCTGCCTCTCCATTATTTCCCTTGAATTCACTTAGATCCTTGCCCTGTGCGCGTACTGGCGCTTTCACTCTAAAGCAGTGATTAAGGGAGAACCACACAGTTTTACCTTCACTCTTCGTTGCAGTAGAAGTTGTCAGAACCACCTTGTATGGTCCCTCATGCGTTCACTCCACCTTCTTTTGAAGACTTTAATACACACCCAATCCCCCGGGCGTATTCCACCTAAGCCCCAAGGAAATGTCGTCTGTCCTTTTCTCCTGTTGGAAAACAATCTTGCGTATTACAGTTAAGTGTTACACATAGCTCGCTAGTTCCCTCTTGAGCTGTTCAAGTGGGGGTCCATTGTACGGACCTCATACAAACGGCATGGGCCCTCCTATGGTCGAATGTGCCTTATTGGGGAAAAATTGCCAAATTATTATACATCACACAAACCTCACAATCATACACTTCCCTCCTTGCGCAATGGTCCTGCCCATGCGCATCCTTAATCACACTTTTATATTTCTGTGGTGTGTTAACTGTTTATTAGTTGCTTGAGGTTGTGTGCATCTGTCTTCTTGGGCCCAATATCTGCAGAGAAACCTGACAATTTCAGTTAGTCACACAGTACTTTGTCATCTCCAATCCCCTGTAATTCTTCACCGGCAGTGATAATTCATCCCTGGAATTATCATTGGAGTTCCTGTCATAACTTCAAAATGGGGAGAAATTAGCAATAATTAGTGGGGCCTAGTTCAGCTCTCATTGTGAGTAGAGCTGCTTAAGAGCCAACACCCAGTTCCTGCTGGAAATAGAAAAGAACATTTTGTTAGTCTTTAAAAAAAAAAAAAAAAAATCATTATTTTTTAAATCTCCGATTAACCTATAATTATCTGAGTGCGGCTTTTTAATGGGAAAAATGGGGGTGTTACATGGGCTTTCAGTTTTTCATCCATGGGTTGGTGGGACATTCGCTTCTGTTGTGTCCAGTCAGGCTGCACCCCCAGCATTTTTGGCTTTGGTCCGGAGTTTGCGGTGGCAGGCCCTGATTGTAACGTTGTTGTTGTTCTGTTGGGTTCCTTGCTTTTTTCTGATATGCTCCCCCTCTTATATTTCCTCTTCCTCTGTATTGTCCTCTCCCCCTATTGGGTGGAAATCCTCCTGGGTTGTTAATATACACATTGATGGGCGGGGGTTGTGGTGTAGGGGTAACATATGGGGCTGCCACTGCCGTTGCTCCTGGTGCTTGTAGGTTCTGTCCCTGTGGAGCTGATGTCATCACCGGGGCTACCACTGCGGGGACGGCCATAGTCTGTTCTGTTAACACTAGCTGGGCTTGGGGTTTGGTGCGCTTTTTTATTATTTTTTATTTTTTTATTTGTTGAATTCTCCCACCTGTTGTTTCACCTTCTGATAGAGACACGCCTCTAGTGGTGGATCAGGAACCACCTGTATGCTTATTCTGGCTGCTGCAGCCCCCCTCTCCTCCTGGGTTGGACGAATACCAGGCGCCCTTAGACAGGCGGTTTCCTAAATCAAAAAACAGCTAGATGAAATGAACGTCAGTATAAGCATTCACTGTCAAGCGAGGTGAGGCCGCAGATGACCCACCCAGTTCCTGTTCACTGTAAGTTTTAATTATTTATTTATTTATTTTTCTTATGAGGGGACTGCCACTTCATACTTCAGATCAAAATGTCATATCCTTTTAAAAGCCTGCTTTTTCATTTTGGCGTTTTGCCCACACGATGGCGAAACAGGCATGCTCGCGCATGCCCACTACACTGGTTAAAGAATGGGTTTTAGGTAATTCCTGACAGTGTTGTTGTTTTACAATATATACATATACTCGGTTTAATCACATCAAAACACTGTCTCACTTTCTATGTCTTGGCTGCTGGAAACTACAACTGAGGTTTCCCCATGGGAATATAAGTTATTCTATCCTGTTCTATTCCATTCTCTTCTCTGCTAATGCTTTAAAACAAGTCCCCTTTCCCTGAAAGACTGAAAAGTTAAATTCAAAGCGGGCAACGCAGACCCTCTCTCTGCATGAAATCAAATCGCACATGCAGAAAATGGCACTCAAAACAAATTGCGACATTTTGCTTAAACACTTTAATATCTGCTTTGCCCTCTCCGAAGCACCAATCGCATCCCAGGTAGCAAGGAAACATCGAACCGACATCGCTAGTATGTTATTGGCAGCAGTATCGGTCATCAATTAATTTTTATGATTGACACTGACTTTCTGATGGTGATGGTCATCGATATATCAAGTCGACATGGGAACCTTACACAGCTTCAATTATTTAAATCAAAGTCACTATACCGATGACTGACATTGATTTTTCACTTTGATAAATCAAATTCAGATGTGCTTTTTTGTAGCGCTTTTTAAATTATTCATTAGCTATTTGTGCAGTCGCTGCTGTAGGCTACATGCTCGCACATCTGTGTAGGTGTAGTCTATGTTATGTGGTAAGTGAATTTATTTATTTAGGTTTAAATTAAACATTCCAATTGCTATGGGGAGCATGAACAAAACGAATTTAGAATTCAGTTCACTTGTTCTCTTCACACTCGTCCTGCTCATTCAGGTGGTGCACGTTTGCTCTGTACGCGTGACTTTTATATACCAGCGATGTGCACCACAAACCCCTATTGGCAAGCTCCCGGGCTAGCGGAACACATCTGTGATACAATCTACCAACTGCGGGTCTGGTAGCAAACAACACATCTGCGCCAAGTATAACGCAAAGAAAAGTTTCACAAACGGTTCGGTTACCATGCTGAGCTCACTTCCACTCCTATGTTGTCTTGACTTCTGCCACAATCCTATGCAAGTTTCCCTCACGTATAACTTCCACTTATCTATCTGTACTATCCGTACGGTTCGGAAATAATTTTCCCGTTTTATTTACAGTTGTAATTGTACAACGGCCACTTCTCTGACCAGAACGCTTGCGCCTGCATGCCTACTATAATTCCGTTATACGAACACAATGTTATATGAGATATACTTTCCACTTATTACTATTTATGTACAACTTTTTACACTATTTCAGGCGGGTTTTCATTACGATGCGTCTGATCATAAGCTTCACAAATCTTATAGTCACTTTGATCCTTCGAGCCTCCCTCTCTGGGGTGCAGCTCCAGGCTGGATCCCTTTCCGTTGAGTTCCTTCCCCCGACTCCTCTGAGTGAAGGAACCTCAGCCTCTCTGCTTCCCAATGTTTTCTTTTCAAAAACACTGATCACAGAAAGCACTACTCGCTTACTAACTGTACATTCGGTTTCAGCTTATAGTGGCTTGACTGTACATTGAGCCGGATGCGGCGGCCATCTCTCATGGTCTTATTACCCTCTGCAATCCGACCGGCCGGTGACCCAGTCGATAGCGATCCCCAGTCCTGCATCTAATCAGGACCCCGTAGTAGCTGTTAACCACCCGGTTAGGAACCGACGGTCTGATCCCTATCCCACCTTGCTATGGGTATAGAAACTTTGACCGTTTTCACCAGCCTTGCCTGTTCACAGAGGTCGTCTCTTACGCCCCTCTGCTAGGTGTGGACTGTCATCCACGTACCACGTACTGCCTGCACACTTACATGCGACAGCTACGCCGACTAGACGGTACCACGGCAGTATGTCCATTCATACTTCATCAGACACGGGGGCCTTCAGTCTTCTCCACTGCACTATAAATCGTCTTTAACGTGCCCTCGGAACTTTGCAGTTCCGCCGCCGCCTGTTCAGTGCTAGGTTCGGGGGGCCTAATCCCCTGCCTAACACTGAGATTATAACACAAGCTATTACAAATATATCATACATTGTAGTATAGTACCAGAGACACAGAAAATAATTGGGCACATAATTTAACTCTTTTTCTTAAGTGCTCTCCTACATGAGCTATTACGGTAATTCTGGTAGTCAGGTTACACACCACTTCAAAACGAAGTCTCTGGCACTTTTTAACAAAATAACTCGCTGCTTATTTCACTCAAGGTGTAAAGGGTTCAAAGCACTGCAAGTATTCTTAGCTTTCCTTTACCTATAATAATTAAATTATTATAATTATAATTTTAATTCACCTATAATGTGCCTTCTACCGACTTAATAACTGCTCACTTCATTACGAAGGCTACAACTCAACAAGCCAAAAGTATTTGGACGCCTTCATGCGTGCACCGTTTCTATAATTTGTTCAATCAGAATCCATCATTATCACCATATACCATGAGTTGGGCTTCCCATTCACTTCTGGGTCAAACAATTTACAGGTTTTTTCTTTTTAACCTACACTTTGATTTAACATAAACACAACACAGCTCATACACAGCAAACACAGCGCTGTAATCTCATACTTGTGTCGACACACATTCATTCTCTGGCCAGCACGGTAAATAAAAATAAAACTTTGATCTTGGTTTATAAATATTCCCATAATGCAGTCACACAGCTGCAATTTTATAAAATAATCCCATAACGCAGTCACGCAGCTGCAATTTTTATAAAATATTCCCATAATGCAGTCACACAGCTGCAATTTTATAAAATAATCCCATAACGCAGTCACGCAGCTGCTATTTTTATAAAATATTCCCATAATGCAGTCACACAGCTGCAATTTTATAAAATAATCCCATAACGCAGTCACGCAGCTGCTATTTTATAAAATATTCCCATAATGCAGTCACACAGCTGCAATTTTATAAAGTAATCCCATAACGCAGTCACGCAGCTGCAATTTTTATAAAATATTCCCATAATGCAGTCACACAGCTGCAATTTTATAAAATAATCCCATAACGCAGTCACGCAGCTGCTATTTTTATAAAATATTCCCATAATGCAGTCACACAGCTGCAATTTTATAAAATAATCCCATAACGCAGTCACGCAGCTGCTATTTTATAAAATATTCCCATAATGCAGTCACACAGCTGCAATTTTATAAAGTAATCCCATAACGCAGTCACGCAGCTGCAATTTTTATAAAATAATCCCATAGTGCAGTCACACAGCTGCAACTTTATAAAGTAATCCCATAACGCAGTCACGCAGCTGCAATTTTTATAAAATAATCCCATAATGCAGTCACACAGCTGCAACTTTATAAAATAATCCCATAGTGCAGTCACACAGCTGCAATTTTATAAAATAATCCCATAATATATATATATATATATACATATATATATATATACAATAAATTACAAGACATTAAACATTTACATCAGCCTGACGCTACACAAGACTCTCTGTATGGTTCTTTTCTTTTCTTTCAGAATTTGTATTTAGGTTCTTTTGTGAGTTTTCATACAAGCCCCCTTGCACATGCGGACACACTGCCTCTGAGGATCAACGATTTACTAGAATACAGATTAAAGGTTCTGTTTACCTTTGTTCTTGGCGCCTGTTGATCTGAGATACAGTGTGAACGCAAGCGCATTCTCAGCCTGTACTATTATTCACTCCTGGATCGGCTCGCCAACTGAAGTATAATAAATCGAACAATCCTATCACCGCCCTGTCGGGAGGGGTCAGGACCATTCAACTACACTTTACTTAAATTTTCTTCCAAATAGACACCACATTCCAGAGTCTGGTATAACGTATTTTATTATAAAAAGATTTGCATGAATATACATACCCAGGCTGATCGGCTAAACATACATATATTAAAAACATTCTCAATCACACGGTCCAGTCTAAGTCAGTCAATTACATGCTCACCCACAAGACGTAAAACAGGTCCGTTAATGACAGAAGCAAAACATAACAAGCCCATCATGAAGTTCAGGTGACATCTTATATGTTGTAGCGACCCCCCTTTTTTTTGGGGGTGTTCCCATTACCTGGGCGATTACTTTTCCATGGTCTGCAGCGGTCCTAATTAAGCATTACATATGACCCTTATTTATGTGGTAGTTTTGATGAAATGCCATGATTTAATCATATCAGAAACATCCTAGTCACGGTTTGACAATAGTAGTTCAATACATAGTTTTTACACCAATGTTTGTAAAGATAGAAGATAAATGTTTTCTTTGGATTTAATAAATTCCATCAGTTCCTCAAACTGCACACACACATTTCCAAGGTTAGAGTGCTGGATGTTCTTCTCAGAGAATGTGTAGGGAGTCATTCATGCTTATCTCTTCAGACGGGCTAGGAACATCTAATTGCCTGTGTGTGTGTATGTGTGTGTGTGTGTGTGTACGTGTGTGTATGGGTGTGTGTGTGTGTGTATGGGCGTGTGTGTGTGTGTGTGTGAATGAATGGGTCCATTGCCTTCTTTTTGAGATAACTAAAATAAATTTTGGGGAGTGTACTGCAATATGGCTGTTTTCCGCTGAGAGCGAGTTTTTCTTTAATTCCCCTGCATGTGGGTGTGTGTATATGTCCTTGATTTACAGGTGTCGAGATGAGCTCATATTGGGTGCCTAGCGTGGGACCATTGTTCATTGAGCACACTTCGATACAAATAATGAGCTCATTTTCCGGCGTGAGTGTCTGAGGCCTTGGATATGTGCTGTTTTGCACATATGGGCCTTTTGTGCTATTCATCCTACCACAGAAGAACATATTCATATTAACACTACATTTTAATACAGTTGGTCCTACAGTATGATATATAATTGTATATAAATAATGAATAATCTATAATTTGTCACAACACCGGCTATATAGAACTCTAGGGGGCCCGTGTCCGAAATGGCTGACGGGGGATACTTCAACATAGATGTTCTTATCAATGCTTGTTTGCGTATACGGTACTGCGAAAAGGTCCAGTTCTGACTTCATACATTCCTCTGACATGTTGTGTATGAAGGCCATTTAAAAAAAAAAATTATCTACTTTTTCTCTTAACCTTCTTGGTGCGCTTTTTCACCCTCCGCGTGCTTTTCGTCACTGTGGCTCGACTCTTCACTGCGCGACGCTTTTTAGCTTTAGACTTGCTCGTGACACGCCCCCCTGGGGGCCTCTTACGTGCACGTCTTGTCATGACCATAAGCCCCGAACCTTCCTGGTCACCGGTGTTCAAACGACTCATCACAGCTTTGTTGACCACATCTTTGGCGATGTTCTTGGCTGCTGCTGTCAAATGTGGTTTGGCTATGTTGAAACCTTTCTTTAGTAGGGGTAAGGCCATTCGGAATAAACCTCGAAATAGTCCTCCAAGTCCACTGCCATACATAACACTAGCACCCTTATACCCCGGCAGTCCATTACCAGCTTGTTCTGTATAATAGGCTATATACCTATTTGGATCTACGTAGAGGGGTGTCCTCGCCATTTTTATTCGTGATAGCGATATTTCACAGGCCTAAAGTGTAGTTTTATGTTGGCTTTGCCGTAAGTAAAGGCTATGTTCTCGTTCTGATCTGATTTCAGCTCAATTGTTATATCGTCAATGTGTTTCTTGCTGACATGTACGTAGTGTGGCTTCTCGTAAGAGATTGTGATTACGTCGTTGCTAGATCCTGTTATATGTACACATCGTAGCAATGGCACAAAACTATCTCCGACTCTCTGGTAGTCAATAATGTCTGTGTATACATACATTGTGTAGAACGCCGCCCGAATATCCGCTGGGTGGGGTGCCACAGGCTTTGCCCCCGATAATGCAACATTTGACTCCAACCCCAGCATTCTGGCGAGCTTTCCGCTAGCCGACAGGGATAGATTTTCGTCTGCGCTAATATAAATTCTGTTTTTCATTACGGCGTGGCCCACCTCAATAGCCATTTTTTTCATCTTTAAACTTCTGTTAATCTCATCCACAAGCGCTTTCAGGCTCTTGTAATAACCCCAGCTTACTAGGACAACAGAGCTTGTGCCTTTTTTCGTGTCGTGCACGATAAAAGAGTTTTCGTCAGCCTTTAGCATGCACCATGTATAGGGGTATTGAATCTCCGCCAAAGCAACCTCCCATTGTCCTCGTAATTCGAGGGCTCGTGCAAACTTTGTTGTGTAGCTTGAAATTTTATTCCCCGGATAAATATCTAGACACGCATTGCTCGGGAGAGTGACATAAAAACCGTCGTCTTCCATGGTGTTCCCCTGATGATTTGGTCGGGTCTGTAAACTTTTCAACTCTTTTAGAGATTGACAACACGACTTTCGGGTATCCAGCTGTTAAATTTTTCGGGCCAACCCACCCATTTTACTAAAACAAACTTTGTCTATTGTGCGTTTTCTCAGCAACAATTTTTTCGACCTTATAAGTTTAGTCTTTTCCCACTATAACTTTTTGTAATTCAGCCTCATAAAACACACCGTCAATGTTCGTACCATCATAATCCTTCAATCTGTATACCGGCGGTCTTCTGTGAACCCTTTCAATAACCGTTAAATATTCATCTGTATATGTTTGTTCATATCCTTTTGCAAATTTCCCACGTACTTTGGAGACCCTGACGGTGTCACCCTCCTCAAACTTAAACTTTGGCTTTTTAGATTTTTTTGGAAAGAGACCATACATGTTTTTAAAAACTTTAAAAACATTATCTTTGTTTACTTCAAGGGGTTTCATTTTAATAGTGCTGTGATAGCTATTATTGTACCCCTGTACCAAGGCTGGCACAACATCTATATAGCGTCTTGTATTGTGGCCTGTAAAATAACGCCACATTCTCGTTTTCAACGTTCTATTGAAACGTTCAACCACCGATGCTTTAACATCTTCGTTATCTGTGGCAAAGTGTATTATTTTGTTACGTTTCATCAGACTTTTAAACATTTTATTGAAAAACTCTTTACCTTTATCTGTTTGTATTTTTTTAGGTTTTCGACCTTTTGCGAGAATGCTTTGAAAAGCCCTGTGCACTTCGGCAGCTGTCTTGTTTTTAAGAACACATACCCATGCATATTTTGACAATATATCTATACATGTTAGCATAAACTTCATATTATCATTATGTTCAGAGACATTTGACATGTCAACTAAATCGACCTGCCATTGTGAATCAATGTTACTCACTAAAACCCTGTTTCTTTTGAAATTGACTCTGATGGGTTTGTGTAGTGTGTACGCATCTTCACCAGATAACCAAGCAGCAACTTTCTTGTCTGAGACTCTCAAATCTTTTGTATCACAAATACCCCGCTGTAGGCGCTTTTTGCCACCGTAAGACCCAGGGTTTTCTGGAGAATAATACACATCTTTCAGGTGCTTATCAACATCCATCCTTACGGTTATAGAAGTAATGAAGCACAATATAAAAAAAACACAGTATTTATTATTTATTTTTTATTTATTTTTTAAAACAAAGATTTAATTTTACATTACAAGTAAGCAATGTTTCGCCTTCAGAACATATGAACCACAGGTCTTCCTTCATGGAACCCTCGATTTCCCAGAAGTCTGTATCGACCACCTTAAAGGCCTTCTCGCTGGCCGGGTCAAGCTCCGTTCGTAGGATTTCATGCAGCTTGTCACGAATGTTTGTTTCCTCGCAAATTTCTGCAATAATCATATCAACAGAACCCTGTATCCTCATAGGCTCTGGTTTAGCCACAAACAACTCCATGGCTTTGACAAGCAGCGGACTTAACCATGGTTTCTTCACTCTTGCAACGAAATTGTCAAAGTGATATGCAAAATAGTGCGAGTCCGTCTCGGTTAAACAACTGTGTCTAAGCTGGCTTGGATGGTCAACTTCACAACCCAGACATTGACTCTTCAGTTGTTGTTCAAGAAGTCTCGCGATGATGATTTTCAAAAGTTTAATCATCGCCGTTGTTAGACAACCGTCTGTTTCACATCCTTGTATTTCGAACGAACCCGCGTATAAAGCATTGTCCACAGCGTTCAGTTCGTCAGCGAGCCACGGCCCTGTAGCCGGTATGTCGTTGTGAGCTGGATAATCAGTCTCCCAAGATTCTGAACACTCGGACACCTGTAGGGGCGCGTACATTTTGTCAAAATTCTGAGACATGTTAGTCAAGAGGTTTGTACCGGGGTATGGAATCAGGCTTTTACAGCGTGTCTTTTAACCTCTTTGTGCAGAAGCAAAATTGGGCCAATTTTCGCCTGTTTTGCACTGTTCTGTTTAAGCCTTTATAACTACAGTTGTGCTCACCACACACACTTGTTTAATGGCTTAAATTGGAGAAGACCCCTGTACCTTTGTGTGTCTTTGATTAAAATAATAAAATTTCATAATCTTCATATAGATTATGGGCTGTAAATGCACAAACTCTTTGCAAAAAAAAAACGAGGTTGTCATTCTTAGTTTACAGTACACTTCTGAAAGGAAAAGATGTAAAACAGGTCATATTTTACTTTCCTGGTGCACACACCACTTGTCAACATGTGTACAGAATTTTAGTGGGATATGTCAATCTGCTCAGGTTCCATAAGCTAATTTGTAAACAGTGTATCCTGTTGTCCCTTAGGGTGTCCAAATCTATCCAAATGGATAAAATGTGCATCACAGTAAATCAAGAGATAATCAGCTTTTTTCAACAGATAAAGTATTCTGACTCATAAAACACATGTTTGTATCAACTAAATGAGGAAATTTTAATTTTTTTCCAAATAATTTAGGTTTTGATATATAGGGGTCCAAAAACCTCTCCGAAAATGAATACAATGCTTTTTTTGTCCATATGAAGCATTTTATTATGTTCTTTGAGGTAGTAGGATCATTACAATCACTTCACATTCAGAGGGTGATACATTTATTAGCTCCAGTTCAGTTTATGGTTCCAGAAATGTATTTCTTTCCCCTGGTACACACTGAAGTCACTGATGTGTAGCCCGTCTTGCTGTCAGCCAGGACAAATAACTTGAAGCCCCACTTTGTTGGCTTGTCCTTCAAGTATTGTTTCATCCCATGTCGAGCTTTTGAGGCTACCATGCGTTCATCAATGGCCAGGTTCCGATGAGGGTGGTAGTAAGCCCTGCATGCAATCAGGATCTGGTCATGCAAAGGCTTCAGGCGAAACAGGCCATCATAACCTGCTTGGCCTTTCAGCTGGTCATTGATGGCATCTGCTGTTGTGTCGCTCATGTGGAGGAATGCACCAATGGCCTCATACCTGTAGCCCGGCATCACACTGCAGGGAAAGGGGTGCTTGTGAAGCCGGTCCTTCCTCCATAGGTCACGGGCAGCAGATGTCTTGACAAGACCCAGGTACAGGACGATGGACAGATATTTTTGCATGTCCTCAGCATCCACATCAGACCATGGTGTATGCAGTCCCTGAGCATGTTTACGGGCTGCGTTGCCATTTGTGTTGTCACAGAGGAGCTTGAGGACATGTGTGCTGAAGAACAGCCGAAAGAGATCCAGGGGGCTGTAGGCTAGGGATCTGCGTGTTTAGTCGACTAGTCGATTAAACGTTGCTACCCTCGCTAGTCGGCACCAGAAATACTAGTCGGTTAAACTTATTATTTTATTAATGTACACATTTAAATTACATATTGACAAAATTTGCACTGAAATTTCATGTTTTCCTGGTCAAATGTTGCTTTATAAAAAAACGAGCATCCGATACTAATGTTAACAACGCCGGATTAAATTTTTTTTTTTTTTTAACTAAGGAAAAAATCTGAACGCATTAGCCTGTTTGCCCTGCAAGTTAAACCAGCGAGGTGGAAAGAGTAAGTAGGCCTACCGCGTTGTTGAATAGCCCAATAAAACTAATCTAATGTCACGTCGATCAGAATGTGATTAACGGTTTCAAATGGCTCTTATAATATACGCAATATTTTTCCGGACAATGTTTAACCTTATAGATTAAATTGTGCTCAATTTTGACTGTTTTCTGAGTGTTTTCTTACTTTTAGATTAGTCGACTAGTCTAAATTTAAACTTCCGTTTCAACATCAGGGAAATTAGTCGTTAGGAACATCCCTACTGTAGGCCTGCTGAAGGTCTAGCTGCGCTCCTGGGGTCCTCTGGGGGCAGAAGGGGAACTGATGAGGCTCTTCATCCTCATCCGCCATGTCGTGCCATCCGTCCTCAGACTCGGGCTCTGGCTCGCTTGGTATTTTTTTAGGAGCTCCTCGCGGTGGGACAGCAGGGCCTCCTTGACCTCGTGACCAGAGTCCTGCGGGGATGAGCAGCAGGAGCAGGAGCAGGAGCAGGTGCATGAGCAGATTTCTGCCCTGAATTATTTAAAAGCAAAATAAAAAAAGTGCACAATAAGAGCCACATAGTGTACTATGTTGTGAAATCAAAAATAAAAATGCTAGGCTTTTCCAAAAAAATAAAATAAATGCTACATTTGACATGGACTGCGATTCAGATTTACCCTAAATTAAGTTAGTTTACTTTATTTCGGTCATTAACATTTTCTTTACAAAGAGGTGTGTAGAAAGATATAATTCAATAATAATAAGTCATTTGACTGAAAATGTGTACCTACCCTTCTTACAATAACAACAAGTCTGTTCAGTAGAATCTCATGATCTATTGTATCAAAAGCTGCACTTAGGTCAAGAAGTACAAGAACAGACACAGAGTTTTGGTCGGCTGATAACAGTAAATCGTTAATAACTTTAACCAGTGCCGTTTCAGTGCTATGGTAGGGTCTAAATCCTGACTGGAATAATTCATGGATATGACTTATGCTACCATTTAGCCACAAGAAATTAGATAATATATGCTATATTTTACATGACTACTGTGACTAAAATTCAACCGATGCACAAATAAAGTTATTTTTAAGTTAATACAGTTAATACTTACATGTCAACAGCCACATACATCTTCGCCCTGGGCAAAAGCATCTTCGACAACAGAGTCTATGCTTTCAGCCTCAGATCCACTTTCACTCTATCCCTCCGACGAACTCCTAAAAATCTCCTCCACTACATCCGACAGGGACATATATTTTTTCGCCATCATATATATATATATATACATCCTAAGCTTTCTGAAATGGTATGGCATTGCCAAAGGTAGATTTAACTAGCTGATCACTATCCACGCGTAACACAGCCCTTTGTTGCACACACCCGGAAGCCATTTTAGATCACAATTCAGCCTGCTTTATGCGCGCACAGTGCGTATATATATATAATTTATGTAAAAATACAAGTTTGAATAAAAAAATAAACATTTACTCGAATCTCAATGTAATAACGACGACGAACCGTGCGCGCAGAAAGCAGGCTGAATTGTGATCTAAAATGGCTTCCGGGCGTATGCAACAAAGGGCTGTGTTACACGTGGATAGCGATCGGCTAGTTAAATCCGTGTATGGCAATGCCATACCATTTTAGAAAGCTTAGGATGTACTCTATTGGACGAAATAAGTGTCAATCGAAATCAAGTTTGTGTGAAGGATTTACCAGTGCATCTTTGAAATGCGATCACTTACGCACGGCCATTTTAGAGCATGGACACATGTTGAGAAAAGGCTTAAATGTTAAAAACGGGCCAACCAAGGCAAAAAATAACCTCAGATTCTTGCATGGGACATCTTAATCTTTATAACCTTAGGTAAGGTTACGACTTTATTTAATATTTTACCGGAGCTTTTTAGAGCAAAATAAAGTTATGTGGTGACAAGGAAACATCACTTGTTTTTTTTCCTGTGGAGTGAGTAGGCATATTGACAGTTTTACTTGTATGTATTCAGAATCTTGGAAGGTGTTTCTTGCTGCTGTGATAGTAACCGATTTTTTGGTGATGAAATAAAAACTTTAATTAACTTGCAAATGTGTTTAAATGTCTGCTATCTTACATGTGGTCGGGTCCATTGTAGATGTAGTAGTAGCTACAGTGTAGCAGCATAGCATGCTACGTTCATGAATTACAAGCTAATGGTGGCAGATAGAAACGTGATATTTCGCACGCTGATAGGATATTAAGTACTGATTATGATCATATGCGGGTTATGGTGATAAATATGGTAATATCCATATTTTCGTAACTAGCATATCACTAGCAACGTATTTATGACGTGTCATAAAAGTAGAAGACGCCTGCGTCTCTGCCACTAGGGGCCAGCACTAACAGGTTAAAGACCACCTCAAACTTATAACCACGCCTTGAAACCCTTGAGTTCTGAAAGGGTGCTTTGATTGGTTTTCGTGTTTGTGGGGCGTGATTGGAATTTAACATGGTTGAAAGGCCTTCATGTCTGGGCCGCGCTTTGAATTTAAAATGTTTGAATGGTTGATATAACAATGATGAAGCAGGTCTTTAAATAGTATGTAAAAGAAATACTTTTATTTTTTATTTTAAAGTTCACAAAACAATCATAAATAACGGCGCCACAATATGTATAGAGATAATAGCGATATACAAACGCACACACACACAAACCAAACTAGAACACTTTTTAAAAAAACAGCAAATTTATGTTATACACGTTTGTAAAGCTAATTATACAAAGCTTGTCTAATAATCTTCATCAGAGACACACGGCGTTGATGGTGCTGTGTTTTCCACATCATCCGACATGTTGGCCGCTGCGTCAAATCTTGCCCGCAGGTTAGTTTTCACAAATCCCATGGATCGCAACACCCCATAGTCCTCAATCATTGTATTGGCTTGTTCAATACAAAGTTCCAACAACGGCAGGTCATCAAAATGAAAACAAATTTGTACATCTGGGACTTCGGCTGATGCGTATTGCTCGCTAATGATCAGTCGATTAGCTTTTCTGCGTCTTGTAACACACACCACAGAGCAGTCGCCTGACCAGCTTACAAAGCTGCTATCACGATGTACATTATCGACACCATCGTGGTAACTGTTTTGGAATAGTCTCCATTCCTTAGGTTCGAAAATCACAGAGTCTGTGTTCTCACCAAACAACTCGCCGTCACACATGTTGAAAAGGGTAATTCTTGGTACGCCAGCCTCTGTGTGAAGTTTATACCCACATTGGATATAGTCGCGACCAGTACAGGCCCAATCCTTGTAGACAACGTCTGTACGCAGTCTGGATATAGCGGCAAAGGGTTTTCTTGGTGTTTGCAACACCGTGCTGTCAGCCGTCGTAGCTTCTGGAGAGTTGGGTGTAGTAAGTTGTGCGTTCGCCATTTTCTGGTTGCTTTGACAAGTTACTGCTTCGATACCGGCTTCTGCTAAATATTTGCACCGAAAAGTCTGTCTTTTATGCATGTCTTTTCGCCAGCACCGCATGTGGGATACACCCACAACCATCACATGGTGGATACCCCCTCCCCACCCAAACCCCATCAATCAGCTTGGTAATCTCTAACTGGTTATTTTGTCAGAAACCGTAAAACGAACACGCGCCAAAGTCACTACGTCAAATTCCAGCGTTGGTCTGCGTAAACGTGCGTCAAATTCCACGTAACAGGAAGTTCGTATGTTGGAGGGCGTATTCCTGTTTGATGCATACAAACTTTTCTCTGGACAATTTTAGTCATGCCCGATAGCCGCTAGCTGCCAACATGCTGGGCGTATATAGTCCGCAACGACAGAAACTTTCCAAGTGTTTTTTCATTTTTCGTTTTAATTCTTTAAAACGTAACATATTATTTTATTTAAATTCTTTCTTCATAGTCTTTCTTTCGAACCATTCTAGGCGTTCTTTTAAACTCTCTATCTTGCCTTTTGGACCTATCTTTGTCTATTTTGCACAGTATTGTGAATTCACGGACTCCGAAATTTCTTCTAAGTGTTTTTGTCTACTGTCTCTATGTAGCCATTCACGGGGTCTCCTTTCAACGCTAAGTTTTTCACGTTTTAACAGCCTGCTGCTATGTATTGAGTTCGCCTTTCAACGCTAAGTTTCTTTTTTTTTCCTTCTTGGCTTCTAACACGTCTTTACAATGTTTCAGTATAATGTTTTTTCAATATAGTCCACGGCTATTTTTCACGTTTTAACAAACTGCTTGAATTATTCTATTCTTTTTAACACGCGGCTGTTGCGGCTAACACAAACTGCTTTTTAAAAATAAAACTTAATTGCCGCTGCTACTACTGCTACAACTAACAACCTATACATTTATACACCATTACTTTTTCACGATGTTTTTCAAATAAAAAAATGTACATCACAATAAATTGCCAATATGTTTCTCTAAGCACCATGGCCCTCCATAAAAACAATTTACATTCGTCACAAAACCATTCACCAACGTTTACAACAATTCCCAATAAAATGACATCGCCAAACCCTTGAAACGAAAACCCCAAAAACCCCCGCCACGAATGATGCATAATCATAATCATTATTATTTTTTTTTTTTTTTAATGCATAATTATAATTTTTCATAAACTCATTAATATTCATAAATTGACCTTTTGACACCATCAATCACTTTTTGACATTTACCGAATGCTAAATCCTACTCACACACATCACAAACCACACACACACACACACCCATCCACACACACACACTCACACACACACACACACACACTCCACATGCACACACCCCCACAAACACCACACACTCCACACACACCACCCACACACACACCTGGGTTGCATCAACTAATCAGGGGTGGCTTTGTAAGGCTGGAAAAAGTGTTATCAGTCCTAAACTTTGCAGCTGTTGGTGATTTCCTGGAGGGTGCAATAAAACAATTTACTTGGGGGTCTGAGAGCCTGTTCTTCTGACTTCTCACGGCCTCGTAAACTACAGCGGGGGTCGAACCTACAACTGGACATCAGAACTCACAGGACTTTTACAGCCTAGATTCTGGACTGAATGGTGAACATATTAAACAAAGCTGTATATGTATATTGAATCATGTGTATGTGCATGTAGATTGGTAATTGTGGAAGTATAACGTAATTGTGGATAATATGATAAATGTGGTGAACCTGGATAATACTAATTGAAGTGTGTGGTATGTGAAAGTATTGGAGGGGGAGAAATAAAGAATGTGGAAGGAGGATTGTATAGGTTATCAGGGATGCGCTTGTCCATATAAATATCTGGAACCAAGAGTGGCCATCACCGGGACCTCACCGGATATCTAGATATGATAGAGAAGATCATGAGATCACGCGCCGTCGTTCAAAGAGTCTTATTACTGTCACTAGATTGGGGAGGGAGACTCTGTTTCTCTCCCTGGAGGGGGTCCCTGCGTGGTGAAACTGCTCTTCCTGCCAGACCTTATTTGGACAACAAAGGGACTTGTGGAGTGGGCATATCGGCGCTGAACTACATTTAAGAAGATCCCCAAGGGAGACTCAAGGAGAATCTGCTTAACAGGTCTCCTGGTGCTGTAGTGGCATCATAGTCATTTTCATATAGGAGAATCTGCTTAACAGGTCTCCTGGTGCTGTAGTGGCATCATAGTCATTTTCATATAGGAGAATCTGCTTAACAGGTCTCCTGGTGCTGTAGTGGCATCATAGCCATTTTCATATAGGAGAATCTGCTTAACAGTTCTCCTGGTACCATAGTCACACCGTACGGAATCACTTGGTGATATACTTTGTTTGTGAACTTGTTCGTGTTTATTTGTCTTGACAGCATGTTATCCTGTGTTTAGTTATAGGCATTGAATGTGTTCGTGTTTGCTCTCACAGTCTTAACCAGTGATTATTTGTCATTAATAAATTATCATGTTTTCATATCAACTACATCTTTCTTTTCATCCTTTTTCCAGCTTCAATTGTCTGCATGATCTGAGCTGCAGCGTTCCAAGCTAATGACCTCCCTGCCTGTTATCCAATTCTTTTTATATTTAACGTGCGTGGCTCTCATCCATCTTATACCCTTTTTAGCCTAAATTACTACTGAAGACTCAGGGGGACAATTCTGACCCAGGACCGACTGATCAGCGGCCTGGTACAGACGTGGCATAACACAAGTTGGGTAGACGGCAAGTGACGGTCCAATTGTAAAGGTCGGGTTGGTGTATCGGTTCTGGTGATTTGATGTGAAGAGAATCCATGGGCGTCCTACGCCGATTCTTGTCAAATTTGCCTTAAGGAACTCTTTAAATACACCCAGAGTAGTGCATGGTTCTGGTGATTTGATATGGGAACCCATGGGCATTTATGCCGGTTCTTATCAAATTTGCCTTAAGGAACCAGGTTCTGGTGATTTGATATGGGAACCCATGGGCATTAATGCCGGTTCTTATCAAATTTGCCTTAAGGAGCCCTTTAAATGTACTCAGACTGGGGCTCACAACTATCTATGATAAATGAATATCATGTATTGTGTTGACTAGACCCCCAACCTCTGCGTTCGCCACCGAACTGAGCTTCAGCAATAATGTTGATTCCGGCAAACATATATTGAAGTAATGATGGTACCTAAGGGCGAGTTGAGTGTAAACACTCCGAGCTCCACGCATGTTTAACCAAAATTCTAAATTAAAATTATAAATGGAGTCAGATAAACGAGTAAATAAAATAATAATATTTCTAAATAACTTTTACCTTTTCCCACAGCAAGAGTGGAATACATCACGTTTAAACTTTCGCTCCGAGCTATTCCCTCATTGGTCTAGTAATTGCGGATTCTACAGCTTTCCTTATTCTGATGTGTCTTCAGAATTCACAACAGACTTCCCAATCTTTTTGAAGATTTTCATGACGCTCTCCCAAAGGATATCACTTTGATGGTTGTTTCTCCTGACAAATGTTCCTATTGAACTCTATAGAAAAATAAGTCAGGAGAAGAAACCTTTCAAGTTATCCATTCATATCTACTATATTTCTGGCAGCAGAGTGACGGTTTAAGGCGTGTTTGATACGTCAGACCCTTGATGACTTAGAGCCATTTAGCCAACCATGTTCCAGTGTAATTTACAGCAAAATCTAGTCCCACCTCCCAATTCCCATAGAGATCCATTCAAATGGAGAGAGGTTATAGTATTGCTTGTAAAAGTACCAAAAAATAAGATATCGAGAGTCTTTTGATGTTGATGGGTCACAGACTTCAGGAAGTAACAGCATGCAAAGGATATGCGACCAAATATTAAATATGATACTTTAAACATATGTTAAAGCAAAGGGTATGAATTCTTATGTAAATGAAAGATTTCAGTTTTAAATTTTTAATACATTTGCAAAAATTTCTAAAAACATGTTTTCACTTTGTCATTATGGGCTATTTTGTGTAGAAATTTGAGAGAAAAAATGAATTCAATCTATTGTAAAATATGTCTGCAATGTAATAGAATGTGGAGAAGGTGAAAGGGTGTTCAGACTTTCCGGCTTGACTGTATAATGAAAACGATCCCTGGGAAAAACACGGGATGGTTCTCATTGTGCCAGAACAATACAGGAAATTTAAAGCAAAGGAAAACCATTTCAGGACTTCACTTCAAATGTTCCCAGCTGACACAAAACTTTATTGCAACTTTTACAATGGAGCAGTAAAGGTTTGTAAAGGCGAAGAGTACAACACTGCTGTAGCAAAGTTATTTGAATGATAATTGTTTTTACCAGCCTCCAAACCACAACTTTACAGCTATGTGTGAAAAAAGGTCCATCTGACACTTGGGAAAATAGTTTACATATGCAGTTGTGATGAGAACATTAAACATAAAAAAAAATACATTTAAAAAAGTTATTTAGATAAATAGGTGGTACTCACTTGCTTCCCAATTTAAGCAAGACAGTGGATTTGAAAAACTTCACAATGTTTGTGCGAATATCTTTCATAGCAATGCCATAGATGATTGGGTTGAATGTGGGGGGCGTGATGATATACAGAATCATACAGAACTTCCTGGCGTTGGGGCTGATCCCTTCGATCTTAAAGGACACAATAAGAATGAATGTGGTGATCTCAAAGAGGATACAAACGAGAAGATGGGAGGCGCACGTCTGAAGGGCCTTGCTCCGACTGTTTTTCTCCTGTTTGACCACACACGCAATGAGGATCTTCACATAGGTAAAGGTGATGACGAATAAGGTGCTCAGAGTAAGCAACCAAGATGAACATAAAAAGTACATGTTGTTGACGGGGGTGGGGATGCATGCCAGGCTCATGATAAGTCCATTGGTACAGTAGACATACTTGATTAACGTCCCTCACAGCGGCGTTCTCACGTTCAGAATGAAAAGGGGCGTAACCTGGCAGACCGCAATGAACCAGGACAGAAAACACAGTGAGACCAGTCTCCCAGTGGTCATGATGGCATGGTAGTGCAGTGGCTTGCAGATGGCCAGGTAGCGGTCATACGCCATGGCTGATATAATCGTACAAAACGCAGCGCCATAAAAGTTCAAGCAGTAGGCCTGGATGATGGCCGCCACGTAGCCGATGGTGTTGATCTCTGTCAGGAAGTCAGACATCAGCTGGGTATAGCCGACCATGCCCCCGAGCAGGTCGCACACTGCCAGGTTGCACATCATCACGTACATGGGCTTGTGGAGCTTGGCGTCAGCAGTGATCACAGTAACCACAGTGACGTTTGCCAGCAGCATCACGGTGTACAAGATGAGTGTGACTGCAAACAGGGGGTACCTCTGCTGCCTGGTTATGAAGAAACCTTCCAATGTGAACACGATGGGCTGCTTCAAAGCTACAAATGAAACATTTTCCATCTCTGCCATCAGACCCTGAAAACAGTAAAAAATTCACATGTGATCAGAGAAATTCCATTATAGTCTAGTAGATTAATACACAGTATTGTCTAGTAGATGCTCCTGACTCCAAACAAAGTAACTGAAACATGTTCTTTAGCTGTACTCTGAATGGTGTAAAGGCGAGGTCATACCTGTCTCAGGTTTAATGTTGGCAGTCCTCTCATCCTGCTGTGCTTTCAGGCTTTATCCTGCCCTCCCCTCTCTGTCCTGTCACTCATTTTGGAGGCAGGAGAGGACCGCCCCAAGACCTAGTGATGATGATACTGAAAGACAGGTGCAAGGTGTTGCTACTTTTGACATGTTATTGCAGAGTTACATGCAGCCTAGGGAAACAGGCCCACAGGTGCAGCCTCCTCTGAGATATATCATTACTGTATTATTGTAGTACTGAACCGTAATTTTGTTCTTTTGTACACATTTTTTAAATATAAAGCAGATACTTGTCCGGGTCCACTCAAAATTTGTCATGAATGTTCACTTCAACAACAACAAAAAAAGTATAAAACCCAAACTGTTAACAATTTACATTTACTCTATCTTACATTATACATTACATTATAGGCATTTAGCAGACGCTCTTATCCAGAGCGACTTACACAGCATTTCTTTTGCATTTATACATAGTATCCATTGATACAGCTGGATATATACTGAAGCAATGCAGGTGAAGTACCTTGCTCAAGGGTACAATGGCAGTGTCCGACCTGGGAATCGAACCGGCAACCTTTCGGTTACAAACCCAGATCCTTAACCATTATACCACACTGCCGCCTCAGTTCATATACATTCATGAGCATTACAACAACATTACATTACAATTACATGGAACATTATGAATGCTTTATAACATGTTTTCACTTTTCAGCTCATGAAGCTGTTTTGTTGTGGATTACAGAGCTTGTTCATAAATGCACATTGAGCTCTTCAAGATACATCCCAGGTAACGAGGACTGTTTGGGATCTTTAAAGAATCTTCCCGATACAGCCCTCTCATGTCATTGCAGAACATTGGGAACATTCTGGGGTGTTTCGGGGAATGTTACTCCAAGATAACAAAAAAACATTCCAGGAACATCCCATAAATGTCACAGATGTTGCAATGTCTTCCCTGGATGTCTTAATGTTGAGTTCCCTTCAAGTCCTCAGAACATTCCTAAAACTTGATTGTGGAACATCCCCTTCACATTCCACAAACATTACAGGAACATTCAATGAAACATACGTGGAATATTCTAGGAATGTTTGTCGAAACGTTCCCTTTGTGTTTCTCTAACACTTCGACTTAACATTCCCTTACTGTGAGACCAGCATACACTGGTAACATTCCCCATACACTCTTGCCACATCATTACAAAACGTTATTTTGGGACCATTCTGGGATGTATATGGGAATGTTACTCCAAGATAACAAAAAAACATTCCAGAAACATCCCATAAATGTCACAAACGTTCCAATGCGTTCCCTGGATGTCATAATGTTGAGTTTTTTTCAAGTCCTAAAACTTGATTGTGGAACTTCCCTTTCACATTACAGGAACATTCAATTTCGGGGAATGTTCTCGGAATGTTAGTAGAAACGTTCCCTTTGGGTTTCTTTAACGCTTGGATTTAACGTTTCCTTACTGTGAGACCGAAGTACATTAGTAACATTCCCCATAGATTCTTTCCACGTCATTACAAAACTGGAATGTTCTAGGAATGTTAGTAGAAACATTCCTTTTGGGTTTCTCTAATGTAGGATTTAATGTTCTCTTACTGTGAGACCGGAGTATACTGCAAACATTCCCCATACATCCTTGCCCCGTCATTACAAAACATCACTTTGGGAACATTCTGGGGTGTATAGGGGAATGTTACTCCAATATAACAAAATCACATTTCACAAACATCCCAAAAAATTCAAGAAATGTTGCAACACGTTCCCTGGATGTCATAATGTTGTCCTCAGTAGATTCTTACAACTTGTCCGTGGAACGCCCTCTTCACATTCCACTAACATTACAGGAACATTCTATGTCGCATTTGGGGAATGTTCTAGGAATGTTAGTAGAAATATTCCCTTTGGGTTTCTCTAAGACTTAATTTAATGCTCCCTTACTGTGTGACCAGAGTATCCAGCTAATGAAATCACGTTCTAGGAACGTTCCCTGTATGTTATTAAGGTTGCTCTAAACGTTCCCTGGTTGATGCAATGTTGTGTTTTTTTCAGGTTCTAAGAACATCTCTCCATCACCGTTGATGGGACCGTGGTGGCTGCCTCCCGCTCTGCAAAGAACCTGGGGGTGGTCCTAGACGACCAGCTGGACTTCAAAGACCACATCAGGGTGACGGCACGGTCCTGCAGGTTCCTCCTGTACAACATCAGGAGGATTCGACCGTACCTGACCACCTACTCCACCCAGCTTCTGGTCCAGACTATGGTCACCTCACGCCTGGACTACTGCAACTCCCTGCTCGCAAGCTTACCAGCCTGCGCTATACTCCCTCTTCAACTGATCCAGAACGCAGCTGCTCGGCTTGTGTTTAACCTCCCGAAATTTTCACATGTCACCCCCCTGTTGAGGTCACTCCACTGGCTGCCAGTTGCAGCTAGGATCAGGTTCAAAGTTCTGACCCTGGCCCACACTGCAGCTAATAGGACCGGCTTCGTCTACCTGCAGGACCTGATCCAGACCTATGTTCCTGCTCGACCACTTCGCTCATCTACAGCAGGGCGCCTCGCACTTCCCCCCCTCCGTGTCAATGGCGCTCGCTCCTCCCGACTGTGGAGCTTTTCCACCCTAGCTCCCCAGTGGTGGAACGAACTTCCCATTCCCCTACGCTCAATACCAACCCTGCCTGCTTTCCGTCGTGGCCTGAAAACACACCTTTTCAGGCTCCACCTGGACTAATACTTATCTAGCACCTCATGGCATGTCTTCTTGTTGAACTGTGTACTCAAGTTTATACTATTTAGAATAGAATTGTAGTAGAGCTGATTTACCCAGTTCACTGTGAACTGCACTGTGTTCGATACTAGGGATAGCTGATACTGTATGGGAAGAATGTGCTTTCTTATCTGTTCTGTAGTTACTTCGATGACCTTTCTATATGCACTTACTGTACGTCGCTTTGGATAAAAGCGTCTGCTAAATGACTGTAATGTAATGTAATGTAATGTAACTTTCACACAACGTTTCTGAGGAATGTCCTTTTAACATTCCAGTAACATTCTAGGAGCATTCCCCTTTTTAGGCACATTCTATGTACCATGAGGGTATCATTTTGGGAACCTTCCTCTTGCGCTCCACAAACAGTCAGGGGAATCAGGGGAACATTCTAAGAGCATTCCATGTGACATCAGAGGGGGACATTCTCTGGGCATTCCATAAAACATCAGGTCAACATTCTTTGTAACATGAGGGTATCGTTCTGGGAACCTTCCTCTTGCGCTCTATGAACAGCTTATATAACATCAGAGGAACATTCTAGGAGCATTCCATTTAATGTAGGGGGAATGTTCTGGGAACCTTCCTCTTGTGTTCTTCAAACATTGCAAGAACATGCCAGGAACATTTTATAAAACATTAGGGGAACGCTCATTTAAAAGGTTTAAATGCAGGGTTAACGTGCCTAACACATGGGCTCACAATCAGCATTTTGGAGTGTTTTATTTGTATTTTGGATTACTAGACAGTATTTAGTGCTTGGAATGTGAAGGGGAAGTTCCACAATCAAGTTTTAAAGATGTTCTGAGGACTTGAAAGGAATTTATGGCATCCAGGGAACATTTTGCAACATTTATGGGATGTTCCTGGAATGTTCTTTTGTTATCTTGGAGTAACATTCTCCTATACACCCCTGAATGTTCCCAATGTAATGTTCTGCAATGACATTACAGGGCTGTATAGGGAACATTCTTTAAAGATCCCAAACGTTCCTCGTTACCTAGGATCATTGAGGACACCATGCCTTCTGGTAGAAGATATAGCTCGCTTCAACCTAAGCTTTTTTCCCCAGGCCATCCAAATCATTAATGCACTCCTATTTTTTTAGTATCTATGTATAGGCTACTGTGAATTTTTCTTTTTTATGTTGAATGCGGTGTACTGATAGCAGCTCTTTTCCCCTGTATGTAGTGGTTCGTGGCTGTTTATTTTCTTTTCTTTTGCGGATCTCGTCCTGGTTTCACGATTGTGAATCAATCAGATTTTTTCCACGTTCCGTTTCGGGGTTTGCCGTCCTCATTATTGTTTTCACCTGTGCTTCTACCTGCAGGGTATTTAAGTTTCTCAATTCCGCTTCTCCGGTGCTTGTTTGTCTTTCAACATTGCATTTATTTCAGGTATAGGATTGTTTCCTCCTGTTAGCGTTCTCCGCTATTTATTTTGTCCATTGCTGTTCTCAAGGAGACAGTTTTTCTTTGTGCATTTGTTTTGGTTTTACACTCTTCCGGCTCTGAGCTAAGGTAGCCGAAGGTGTTCTTTTGTTTGCCAGATTTCCCGTTCTAGCTCATTAAGTGAGTTCGGGAGATGTAGTTGGTATTTCACTAGTTTTCTAGTTAGCCCATTTTAGTGGGTGGATTTTAGTTTTTGGCTGTTTAGCCTTAGGGAATTAAGTTCCTGTTTTTTCTTTCTTTTCTTTTATTATTTTTTTCCCCATTTATTGGTCCTCACGGTTGAGAGCTGACTTGTTCTGATTCCCCCACCTTCATGTTTGAATCTCCGACTCATTAAAGACCCTTTACACTGTACTGCAATTGATTCCACCACCTTAGCTGTGTGGCAATAAGGCACAGAAATCCCATCATAAATATCACTTAAAAATGGTTTGGTATTTAATTTTGTGTACCCTCTTTCAATAGGGTCTTTCAATAGGGTCACTGGTGTTGAAATGTGTTTCCATTGTGTATTAACATATTTTGATATGATTGAAGACATGTGGTTTCAGGGCTAAACTTGGGAGAAATATAGTATCAGCTAATTGAACACAAAATATTGTGTATCGTTCTTTTAAAATAGCTGATTAACTTTCCTCATACTATTAAAATACACATAATTGAAAGGGACAGCAAGAGCATCTGTGACAGACTGGCAGGGACGGACCCAAATGCACGACGAGACAGAACTTGAAAATAAAGAGTTTTTATTTTCAGTAGGCAAAATAGTAAATGTCCACTGTGGAACCCACAGTGAACTGACACAGTGCTGAGTAAGCAGATACAGCAGCCCAGCCGGGCGGAGCTGTATACCGCGGTAGCGGTGGTGAGGCTACAGCAGACTGTGTCCGGGTAGACAGGGAAGTAGCAGCCACTGGCGGGCTCGCTATCCAAGTTGTACTTCAGAGCAGAAGCGGTACAGCAAACTGGTGAGCAGGAACAGGCGAAGTAGCAAGGAGCGGTCTTTAGCCAGGTTCGCAGCGAAGGATTAGGCGGTGGCAGAGTCAGGATCCACACAGGGAAGCCAGGGCGTGTGGCATCCAGACCTGGGTTAGTATAGCCAGAGTCTAGCAAGCTAGAGAATCAGGAAGCAAGTAACAAACGAGACAAGGACCGTAATACTCTGACAAGAAATCACAGGAACAGCACGGTTAATATAACTAGTGTCATTAGAGCTGATAAACTGCAGCTTGCGGGAAATGTGTGCGAACTCAGCGAATTGATTGAACAATTAGAAAACACGTGAGGAATGCGGTGAAAGCAATTAAGTGTGAATTGTGTAATTAAGATGTGGTGCGAGTAGTAAATGTGCAATGTAGACACAATTAGGCAATGAACGCAGACATGACACAATCAGGTTCAGGGAAACAGAGGAAAACACAAAAAGGAAGGGAAGGCAGGAGCGGATCGTAACAGCATTCTTTAAAAAGTCACTTTTCAGGTATAGTACTTGCAATATTTATTTTGCACAGATAGATGTCATCATGACTTGAACATTTTTCTAGCATAAAAAATGTGTGTAGACTACAGAAAATGACTTATGGCGGATTCAGAGATGGCCAACTTAAGCCATGCGCTTAAGTGCCTCTCCTGCGCGGTTTTTACGCCAGTTGATCTACGCCGAATTCCAACTCAAGCTCCGTGATTGATTATCTCAATCAATCTTTCTGGTTTCTTGTACCTACCCCATGGGTTACTTTACAGGCATTTAGCAGATGCTCTTATCCAGAGCGACTTACACAACTTAACTTATTACATGTATTCATTCATACAGCTGGATATATGCTCAAGCAATTCAGGTTAAGTACCTTGCTCAAGGGTACAACGACAGTGTCCTACCTGGGAATCGAACCTGCAACCTTTCGGTTACAAGTCCTGCTTCTTAACCATTAACCTTAACCATTATACTACACTGCCGCCCCGGGTTGCCACCTTTCTCCTAAAAAATGTTTGTGGGGGTATGAATTTTTAACGTGTGAGTGACAGTGTCTTTAATGACCGCATTTGCCTTTGTAAAATCCTGCCATTGTGCATCGTAGTTGGCCTTGCATGGTGTGGAAGGCAATGAACATATTAATACGTTGCATTGATGAAATGATCATAACTCCTAGATATTGACGACTGTGATATAGGCTACCTATCACACAATCAAAAGAATAATTGTTGGATAGTGGTTGCACACAATATCATGAAGTAAACAAATAAAAACCTCATAAAATTATGTACGGTGGTTGACCACAATATTATTAAGTAGCCTATATATGTAACTTCTTCAACTCAACCAGTTGAAGTCATATATTCTTAATAATAGCCTATTACGTGCAACCACTGTCACACGCTGGAAGGATGTGGCCAGGAAAAAGAGATAGATTGTAACATGGAGCGCTGGTAGGCTACACTACGTAGAGTTAATTTGCGCTTCTTGATCATTTTGGAGAAGCTGAGCTGACACAAATATAAAACCGTCTCTCTGTCAAAGCGAATAGTATGATCCAGACACTGTCTATCAATGAATCCGTCTAATATTTGTCTGGTAAATATAGACGGTCAATCGCACTTTTACATATTTAATGTTTTATGACAGCACTTTGAGAATTGCAAGTAGGCTAGGAAAAGGAAAATAAGACCAATATGATGTTCAAATAACATGCACTCATTCTAATATCCATTGATGCGAAATATTCTGTCATTTTTATAATATTCTATCGGCGGCGCTAGACATAAACTACTCTTTTTCCCAAACAAAGTTGTTCCTGGAACGTCATATCGAATGTTTGAAGAACATAACAGGAAGGTTCCCAGAACATTCCCCCTACGATACATGGAATGCTCCTCTGATGTTTCATGGAATGCTCCTAGAATATTTCCCTGATGTTATATAGAATGCTCTTAGAATGCCAGAAGAAGGTTCCCAGAACGTTACCCTCATGTTACATAGAATGTTCTCCTGATATTTAATGCAATGCTCCTAGAATGTTCCTGTGATGTTATATAAACTGTTTGTCGAGCGCAAAAGGAAAGTTTTCAGAAAGCTACCCTCACGTTACATAGAACATTGCCCTGATGTTTTATGGAATACCCAGAGAATGTTTCCCTGATGCTATATAGAATACTCTTAGAACACCAGAGGAAGGTTCCCAGAACGTTACCTTTCATGGAATGCTTCTAGAATGTTCCTGTGATTTTATATAAACTGTTTGTAGAGCGCAAGAGGAAGGTTCTCAGAATGTTACCCTTATGTTACATAGAACGTTACCCTGATGTTTTATGGAATACCCAGAGAATGTTCACCTGATGCTTCATGGAATGTTCACCTAATGTTATATAGAATGCTCTTAGAACACCAGAAGAAGGTTTCCAGAATGTTACCCTCACGTTACATAGAACTTTGCCCTGATGTTTTATGGAATACCCAGAGAATGTTCCTCTGATATTATATAGAATGCTCTTACAGCGCCAGTGGAAGGTTCCCAGAATGTTACACTAATGTTACATAGAATGTTCCTCTGATGTTTGATGAAATACTCATAGAATGTTTTCTGTGTTATATAGACTGTTTGTAGAGTGCAAGAGTAAGTTTCCCAGAATGTTACATAGAACATTCCTCTGATGTTTTATGGAATGCTCCTTGAATATTCCCCTGAGGTTATATAAAATACTATTAGAACACCAGAGTAAGGTTCCCAGAACGTTACCTTCATGTTACATAGAATGTTCCCCTGATGTTTTATGGAATTCTTCTAGAATGTTCCAGATGTTATCTAGACTGTTCGTAGCGCGCAAGAGGAAGGTTCCCACTTTGTTACCTTCATGTTACATAAAATATTTATCTGATGTTTCATGGAATGCTCCTTGACTGTTTCCCTGATGTTATTTACAATGCTCTTAGAACGCCAGAAGAAGGTTCCCAGAATGTTACCTTCATGTTACATAGAACATTACCCTGATGTTTTATGATGTTTTATGTATGTTTTAGAATGTTCCAGATGTTATGTAGACTGTTCGTAGTGCGCAAGAGGAAGGTTCCCACACTGTTACCTTCTTGTTACATATAACTTTCCTCTGATGTTTCATGGAATGCTCCTTGAATGTTTCCCTGATGTTATGGAAAATGGTTGTTGATCGCAAGAGGAAGGTTAACAAAATGTTACTCTAATGTTACGTAGAACGTTACCCTGATGTTTTATGGATTACCCAGAGAATGTTCCACTGATGTTTCGTGGAATGTGAGACGGATGTGTGCGGGTTGGACCCGTAATGCACGACTCAGAACACTGACGTAATAATAAACGCCCGCAAGGGCTTTATTATGGGGAAATCCAAAAACGTAGTCACACAAGCAAAGTCCAAAAACCAATAAATCCAGCCAGACCAAAAATACAGTACCGAGGGAGAAGGCAGTCTCGAAGTCGGTATCCATGCAAGTTCAGTAACCAGAGTAGCTGTCAGCGGAGCAGAAGTACAATACAGGGGCAAAGCAAAGTTCGTAGTCGTGGGGCATAGCAGGAGTCAGACCGAAGTCCTATCCGCGGGGCAGAGGTACAGAACAGACAGCAGGCAAAACTCGTGGTCAAAAACAGGCAGTGGAAACGATAGGCAGGCAGTAACAATGGTCAGTAAACAGGCTAGATCAATAACGGTGGTCAAAACAATGGAAAAACGCTCAAGAGTGACAATAGAAAACTAAGGCAACAATTTCGCAACAAACAGACATGAACACTGATCTTATATGCAGGTGTAGACAGGTGCAGACACTTAGCTTGAGAGCAGCAGGAAATTCACAACAGCTTGAGAAAATGACAAGTAACGAGGCAATTAGTAAATCGTTAGTACTTAACCTATCCTGACCTAGCGTTAGTAAATTAGTAATTAACATGTACGAGAAACATAAGGTAAACATGAACACATGGTTAGATAGTTAGTATTACCCAATCCTGATCTAATGTTAGTATATTAGTAATTAGACAAGGGAGAATGAAACAATTAGGGAAGCGTGAGTGACAGCAAGAGAAGAAACAGCATGAATGCAAGGCTGCGGAAAAACATGGAAATATGTATGCAAACTAATAAACTATGACAGAACGTGAATACAAATAAGGGCGTGACATAACAATAAACATAAAACATGGCGTGGAACGGTTAGAACCTTAACAGTACCCCCCTCTTAACGACCGACTCCTGGCGGTCCATGGTGCTTATCAGGGTGGTCTCGATGAAAGTCACTTATCAGAGTAGGGTCCAGAATCAGACTTGGTGCGACCCAGGAACGCTCCTCCGGGCCATAACCCTCCCAGTCCACCAGATACTGAAACCCCCGGCCTCGCTTGCGAATGTCCAGTAGCTTCTTAACAGTGAAGGCCGGGTGGTTATCTATGATACGGGGAGGAGGGGGTGGGGGATCAGGGGGGCAAAGGGGGTCAGTGGAATAGGGCTTGATACAGGAAACATGAAACGTGGGGTGAATCTTCATGGAAGGGGGCAATGACAGCTTGACTGAGGTGGGGTTGATGATGCTGTGAATCTTGTAGGGTCCAATGAAGCGGGGCTGGAGTTTGTGGGAAGTGGATTGGAGGGGAATGTCCTTAGAGGAGAGCCAAACTGAGTCGCCAGGCTTGTACTCAGGGGCTGGAGTGCGGTGGCGATCAGCGACTCGACGATTCCGTTCGGCCGTGCTCAATAGCGCGGCCCGGGCGTCCCTCCAGATTTTGAGGCAGCGGTGCATGTGGGTGGCAAGGGAGGGGACAGCAATCTCCACCTCTTGCTCGGGAAACAGAGGAGGTAGGTAGCCGAGAGAAACCTCGAATGGGGATTTTCCAGTAGCGGCGCAGGGCAGGGCGTTGTGCGCATACTCGACCCAGGTGAGCATCTTGCTCCATGAAGTGGGATTCTTAGCCGACACACAGCGTAAAGCAGCTCCGAGGTCTTGGTTGGCCCTTTCAGTCTGACCGTTAGACTGGGGGTGGTAACCTGACGTGAGGCTGGAGGTGGCTCCGAGAGCCGAACAGAAGGCCTTCCAGACCTGGGAGATGAACTGGGGGCCACGGTCAGAGACAATGTCCGCGGGAATGCCATGGATCCGAAAAACTTCCTTGACCAGAACATCCGCGGTCTCTTGGGCAGTGGGCAATCCAGGCAGAGGAATCAAGTGCGCCGCCTTGCTGAACCTGTCCACCACCGTCAGGATGGTGGTGTTGCCCTCAGAAGGGGGAAGTCCGGTCACGAAATCCACCCCGATGTGACTCCAAGGGCGACTGGGCACTGGCAGAGGTTGGAGCAGACCAGCTGGGGCCTGGTGAGAGGCCTTGCTCCTGGCACAGGTGGTACAGGCCTTGACGAAACGCCTGGTGTCGGGGATCATGGAGTTCCACCAGAACCTTCTCTTGAGGACAGCCAGGGTGCGGGTAAAGCCGGGATGGCATGACATGAGGGAGGAATGAGCCCATTGGAGAACATGTGTCCGGGCGGCGGAGGGAACGTAAAGGCGTGTACCGGGATTGGATCTTGGATCGGGCTCCTTGAGTAGCGCCTTTTTAATGACGGCCTCAATCCTCCAGGACACCGAAGCAATGGTGCAGGACCCAGGGAGGATGTTCTCCGGCGCCTCTTGCTCAGAACTGGCCATGAACTGTCGCGACAAGGCATCAGGCTTGACGTTCTTGGAACCAGGACGGTAGGTCAAAGCAAAATTGAAACGGCCAAAGAACAGGGCCCATCTGGCTTGGCGGGAGTTCAACCTCTTGGCTGTCTGTAAGTACGCCAAATTCTTATGGTCGGTCCAGACCACAAATGGTTTTTCGGCGCCCTCCAGCCAATGCCTCCACTCCTCCAGTGCTAGCTTGACAGCAAGTAGCTCTCGGTTTCCCACGTCATAGTTCCTCTCCGCCGGAGACAGCTTACGGGAGAAGAATGCGCAGGGGTGTAGAAGATTGTCAGTGGGGGAAACCTGAGAGAGCACGGCCCCTACTCCAGTGTCGGACGCATCAGTCTCCACGACAAACTGACGAGTGGGGTCGGGGTGCACCAGAATCGGAGCGGAGGAGAACAGTCTCTTAATTTTCTTGAAGGCATTTTCAGCCTCAGGATTCCAGCGGAACGGCATGGCAGTAGATGTGAGCTTGGTGAGAGGGGCGACGACCTGGCTGTAGCTCCGGATGAACCTCCGGTAAAAATTTGCGAATCCCAAGAAGCGTTGTAGATGTTTTCGAGTAGCAGGCGTGGGCCAATCTGTGACCGCCTGGATCTTCTTGGGATCCGCCCTGATTTGTCCCCTCTCCAAGATGAAGCCCAGGAACTCGACCGTGTTGGTGTGGAACACACACTTCTCAGCCTTGACAAAGAGTCTGTTCTCCAAAAGTCGTTGGAGAACCTGCATGACGTGGCCTTCGTGTTCCTTGACGTTGGTGGAGTAGATCAAGATGTCGTCCAGATATACAAATACGTAGCGGCCCAATAGGTCCCGTAGGACGTCATTTACTAACGCCTGAAACACGGCGGGGGCGTTAGTAAGGCCGAAAGGCATAACCAGGTACTCAAAGTGACCTAACGAGGTGTTGAAGGCGGTCTTCCATTCGTCCCCCTCACGAATGCGCACCAGGTGGTATGCGTTGCGTAGGTCCAGCTTGGTGAAGACAGTAGCATCGTGGAGTGGTTGGAAGGCTGAGTCAATGAGCGGTAGAGGGTATTTGTTCTTGATTGTAATATTATTCAGTCCTCTGAAGTCGATACAAGGACGCAGCGAGCCATCTTTTTTCTGGACGAAGAAAAATCCAGCGCCCACAGGTGACGAAGAGGGGCGAATCAGACCATTGGCAAGGCAATCCCGAATGTATTTCTCCATGGCTTCTCTTTCCGGTTTGGAGACGTTGTAGAGTCGACTTGAGGGAAGAGTGGAACCGGGTAGAAGGTCGATCGCGCAATCATAGGGTCTGTGAGGAGGAAGTGTCTGTGCTTGCGTCTTGGAAAAAACGATGCCCAGGTCGTGATAAGGGGCTGGCACGTTTTCCAGAGATGGTTTGATGTCTTGAGGGAGGGTAGGTGCGCCCCCGGCAGGTGCAGGTGCGGACCGAAGACAGGCTTGGTGACACTGGCGGCTCCAGGCTTTAATGTGGCGGGACTTCCAGTCAATGACGGGGTTGTGTTCTTGAAGCCAGGGTAGTCCCAGAATGAGTGGATCATTGGGGGAGCGGATGATGTGGAACTGGATGAATTCGTGATGGTTGCCAGAAAGGATCAGTTGAACGGGTTCCGTGACGTGAGTCATTCTGTAGAATGTATTGCCGTCCAACGACCGAGCATTCTTGGGGTGGGGCAGTGGAAGGGTGGGAATGTCCAGATCTCTGACCATAACTTTATCCATGAGGTTCACGTCCGCTCCAGAGTCTATGAGCACGCTCACTTGAACCTCCCTCTCAGGTAGCATGAGTGTGGCAGTGAGGGTAGGGCGAGTATCGCTCGTGGAGATCTTCTCCTGGTGGGTTGAAGACCTCACTCCCACGGATGACTCGGATTTCCTGGACCGGGTGGTGCATTGTGCTTGAGAATGCCCCAGCTCTCCGCAGTAGAAGCATGCACCGGTCTCCCTCCGACGTATCCGTTCCTCAGGCGAGATCTTAACTCTGGTACGGGAAAGATCCATTGGTTCAACTACCCAAGCCTGGTTCTCCTCCGTCAGTGGGGCAGGTACTTGTCTGGGGTACGGCTGACCGGGCGGAATCGGTCTCTCCCTCCGGCAAAGTCTGTAGCGGTTATCCAAGCGAATAGCGGCTCGGACGAGAGCGTCAAACTCCTTGATGGGTTCCTGATGGGCTAACTCGTCCTGGAGCGCCCTGTTCAGACTGGCCCGGAACAAGTCCGCCAGGGCCGAGTCATTCCAGTGGGTAGCCGCAGCAATAGTCCGAAAAGCAATAGAATGGTCCGCGGCGCTTTTAAGGCCTTGGCGGAGGGCAATGAGTTGCTGTGAAGGCTCTTGGTCACTGGAGGCATGTTGGAACACTTTGCGGATCTCCTCCGAAAAGATCACGAAGCTGAGAGGAAATGAACCTCCGGTCCACACCGCGGTAGCCCAGTCCAAAGCTCTCCCCTTGAGTAGCCCCATCACGTAGCCAATCCGTCGTTCGTCAGTCGGATAGGTCAATGGCTGTTGTCGGAAGACAAAGTCGCATTGTAGTAGAAACGCCTTGCATCTCTCTGGCTCACCATCAAACCTCTCCGGGGGAGGCTGTTGTGGCTCCCGGAATTGCCAGGCTCCCATGGGGTTGGGGGGTGGGATAGCAGGCGGTTTAGCAGGTTGCTCTGGAGTGCGTGGTTGAACTGCAATGGCCAGTCTCCTCATCTCAGCGCACAACTCTTTAATCTCCTCCCGGAGCTCGGAAATCCCCTGGGCGTGCTGCTGCAGGATGAGGCCTTGTTGTTGCAGGGCGTGGAACATGGCAGTTGAGTCAGCAGGGTCCATCTTGGCGAAATTGTTCTGAGACGGATGTGTGCGGGTTGGACCCGTAATGCACGACTCAGAACACTGACGTAATAATAAACGCCCGCAAGGGCTTTATTATGGGGAAATCCAAAAACGTAGTCACACAAGCAAAGTCCAAAAACCAATAAATCCAGCCAGACCAAAAATACAGTACCGAGGGAGAAGGCAGTCTCGAAGTCGGTATCCATGCAAGTTCAGTAACCAGAGTAGCTGTCAGCGGAGCAGAAGTACAATACAGGGGCAAAGCAAAGTTCGTAGTCGTGGGGCGTAGCAGGAGTCAGACCGAAGTCCTATCCGCGGGGCAGAGGTACAGAACAGACAGCAGGCAAAACTCGTGGTCAAAAACAGGCAGTGGAAACGATAGGCAGGCAGTAACAATGGTCAGTAAACAGGCTAGATCAATAACGGTGGTCAAAACAATGGAAAAACGCTCAAGAGTGACAATAGAAAACTAAGGCAACAATTTCGCAACAAACAGACATGAACACTGATCTTATATGCAGGTGTAGACAGGTGCAGACACTTAGCTTGAGAGCAGCAGGAAATTCACAACAGCTTGAGAAAATGACAAGTAACGAGGCAATTAGTAAATCGTTAGTACTTAACCTATCCTGACCTAGCGTTAGTAAATTAGTAATTAACATGTACGAGAAACATAAGGTAAACATGAACACATGGTTAGATAGTTAGTATTACCCAATCCTGATCTAATGTTAGTATATTAGTAATTAGACAAGGGAGAATGAAACAATTAGGGAAGCGTGAGTGACAGCAAGAGAAGAAACAGCATGAATGCAAGGCTGCGGAAAAACATGGAAATATGTATGCAAACTAATAAACTATGACAGAACGTGAATACAAATAAGGGCGTGACATAACAATAAACATAAAACATGGCGTGGAACGGTTAGAACCGTAACAGAATGCTCCTTAAACGGTCCCCTGATGATATATAGAATGTTTGTTAAAGGCAAGATGAATTTTCAAAGAATGTTCCCCTAATGTTACATGGGATTTTCCTACAATGTGCCTCTAATGTTGCATATAATGTGCAGAAAATATCAAATAAATGTTACGATAACGTTCTGCTAATTTTATATGAAATGGTCCTAGAACTTGAGAGCAATGTTGCTAGAACACTCAACGTGCAATGTTGCTCGAATGCAAGAGGAAAATTCTTAGAATGTTCCCCTAATGTTACATAGAATGTTCCTACAATGTGCCCCCAACATTGCATATAGTGTGCAGAGAATGTAAAAGGAAAGTTCTGATAAGGTTCTGCTAATATCATATAGAATGCTTCTAGCACTAAAAGGAAATGTTGCTGTAACATTCTTCAAATGTTACACGTAATGTTCCTGAATGAATGCTAAAAAAAAGTTCCTAGAATGTTCCCTTAATGTTGCAGAGACATTTCCTAGAATGTCCATTGTTATGTTGCATAAAGCATTCCTGTAATGTTAGTGAAACATTAAGCAGACATTCTAGATTCTAAGACGTTGTCGGAACATTCTCTGAACCTAAATAATTCAACATTTTGACTTCCAGCGGACATTAGATTTCTGTGATCTCAGGAGATGCTACCTTTATGTTACATAGAATGTGCCTAGAACCTAAGAGGAATGCTCCCAGAATGTTACTGGAATGTTAAAGGGACGTCTTTCAGAAACGTGTGAAGGTTTTTAGAACCGGAAAAAAACTCAACATTGCATCAACCAGGGAACGTTTAGAGCAACCTTAATAACATACAGGGAACCTTCCTAGAACGCGATTTCGTTAGCTGGGATTCATTACAACCAAACAAAACAATATGTGCATTCATTATGTCACGACCTGGGATAGATCTCAATTCAATTTAATTAAATTAGCTTTTTACAGAGAACTGACACAAAAATGCTGTACAGAGAAACAGAAGGAAAATTGGGCAAAAACCAGGCCTTAACCCCCAAACAGCAGAAGGAGGTAAAAACTCTCCAAAGGGAAGAAATCTCAGAAGGAACCTGGCTAGAGAGGGGGGCCCATTCTTCGCTGGCCGGCCCGGTTTAAACTAAAGGTGGAATGGAAGGTAATAGAAATGTAACGTAAAGGGATCTAACACAGCAAAAAAAAAATTATAATCAAGTGGGCTGAACATGTTACAGTTTGAGATGTTAAACAAGCTGGTAAGTAGAAATTTCAACGAAGGGATGTAAAATGTTCAATTCAAAGGGGTGGGGTGGTGAATCTGGGACTCCAGGCAGGGGCATAAACCAGAGGAGAGACAGGATTGGAGTAATCTGCAGCTCAGGGGGAGGGAAATGTCCCATGGGAATCCCATTGTGAATTGGAATACTTATAAGAGGAATGAGTATTGTCGGGATATTTCTTTTCTTCTCAGCGTGTTTGTTCAAGGTGGTGGTGAAGACAGGACTCTTGAAACCAAATTCAAAGTATAAGTATTTAATGAGACAAATAGCAAGTAAAGTTGATACAGCAGACAGCTCAGCAAACTCTCAAACAGATGTGCTCAGGTGTCGGCCGGAGAGCGCTCTGCTCCTCCAACGTGGGCTTCAATTGTTATTGACTTCGCTGGTTACTGATTGGTTACTCAGTTGTAGTATGACAACCAATCAGCCGTCCGTGCTCCATCTCAGTCCTCCAATCAGAAGGCCTCACACCCCAACAACCCCCAACTTTAAGACAGTTAGTTTCGTAACTTAAAAGGGGCCTAGGTGACCGTTAGCACCCCCCTGCAAGTTCCTTTTATCTCAGCACAGTTTCCTGATTTTTTAAGGTTGTGTTTAGCACCATCTGGTTAAACTTCCTTCAGCAGTTTGCAAGTGTTGAGTCAGAGTCAAGCTATATTTTTTAAAATATTTCCACAGTATGAATTAGGCTCTTTGAGAGAATGTTTGGACCAATCTGCCCAGTGATGAGTACATGTTGTTTGAAATACAGTCGACCAACATAGCAGTCAGATATAAAAAACAGAGTACTGGAAATCCCTGATAGTGTAGAGAGCTAGTTAGGCTTGGTGGCGCTCATTTGAATTTCCTGTCTTTTGCGGCTTTTGACCAAGCCAAACTTAACACTTAAAGGGTAACAAAAAATGCTGGTTTAGCTAGACCCCGCCCCTTTTTGAAATTCGAAAAATGCCGCAATCTGGGCGTGATAAGGAAATAATAGGGGCTGAGCTCCAGGTATCAAACCATTCCCAAGCGAGCCCCAAAACACTTGCAGCTGCCGAAGCAGAAGCAGAAGCAATGGTGGAGAATGCGGCACGCATAGCCTTGCTTGGGCTTATAATGATGCGGCCAGTAAACAACAAATCACACGCTGTACAAATAGTTACCCATGCCATTTATTTTTAATAACTATATATACAGCTGCAGCTCAAAAAATTAGAATATCGTGAAAAAGTTTTTGTCACTCATTTCAGAAAGTGAAACTCATATATTATATAGATTCATTACATATAGAGTGAAATATTTCAAGCCTTTATTTCTTGTCATTTTGATGATTATGGCTTACAGCTAATGAAACCCAAATTCAGTGTCTCAGAAAATTAGAATATTGTGAAAAGGTTCAATATTGGAAACTCATGGTGTCACACTCTAATCAGCTAATTAACTCAAAACACCGGCAAAGGTTTCCTGAGCCTTTAAATGGTCTCTCAGTCTGGTTCAGTAGGCTACACAATCATGCGGAAGACTGCTGACTTGACAGATGTCCAGAAGACATTCATTGACACCCTCCACAAGGAGGGTAAGCCACAAAAGGTCATTGCTAAAGAAGCTGGTTGTTCACAGAGTGCTGTATCCAAGCATATTCATAGAAAGTTGAGTGGAAGGAAAAAGTGTGGTTGGAAAAGGTGCACAAGCAACAGGGATAACCGCAGCCTTGAGAGGATTGTCAAGCAAAATCCATTCAAGAATTTGGGGGAGCTTCACAAGGAGTGGACTGAGGCTGGAGTCAGTGCATCAAGAGCCACCACGCACAGACATGGGCTACAAATGTTGCATTCCTCGTGTCAAGCCACTCCTGAACCAGAGACAACGTCAGAAGTGTCTTACCTGGGCTAAGGAGAAAAAGAACTGGACTATTGCTCAGTGGTCCAAAGTCCTCTTTTCAGATGAAAGTCAATTTTGCATTTCATTTGGAAATCAAGGTACCAGAGTCTGGAGGAAGAGTGGAGAGGCACAGAATCCACGTTGCTTGAAGTCCAGTGTGAAGTTTCCACAGTCAGTGATGATTTGGGGTGCCATGTCCACTGTGTTTTCTGAAGTCCACAGTCAACACAGCCATCTACCAAGAAATTTTAGAACACTTCATGCTTCCTTCTGCTGACAAGCTTTATGGAGATGCTGATTTCATTTTCCAGCAGGACTTGGCACCTGCCCACACTACCAAAAGCTGGTTCAACGACCATGGTATTACTGTGCTTGATTGGCTAGCAAACTCGCCTGACCTGAACCCCATAGAGAATCTATGGGGTATTGTCAAGAGGAAGATGAGACAACAGCCCCAACAATGCAGACGACCTGAAGGCCGCTATCAAAGCAACCTGGGCTTCCATTACACCTCAGCAGTGCCACAGGCTAATCGCCTCCACGCCGCGCCGCATTGATGCAGTAATTCATGCAAAAGGAGCCCCAACCAAGTATTGAGTGCATAGAAATGAACATACTTTTCAGAACGCTGACATTTCTGTTTAAAATATCCTTTTTTATTGATCTTATGTAATATTCTCATTTTCTGAGACACTGAATTTGGGTTTTCATTTTCTGTAAGCCATAATCATCAAAATTACAAGAAATAAAGGCTTGAAATATTTCACTCTGTGTAATGAATCTATATAATATATGAGTTTCACTTTCTGACATGAGTGACAAAAAACTTTTTCACGATATTCTAATTTTGTGAGCTGCACCTGTATATATATATATTTAAAAAATAATAAACTAGCTAGCTACTTGCTACTTACTATAACTTACTAGAATATTCAAAAAAGCTAAACTGTAAGCTAGTTCTCATCCAAAATAAGTCGTTTGATTGGTCATAGGGCGGTGCTTTTATATATTTCAATACGATAGCCTGAACATAACTTGCCCCGGAGCTGGTTAGCCATGCAGAGTGAGTTGCTATGGCAATATACCCCGATTAGAAGTGAGTCAGCTTCATGATACAGAAAATCCAGGTTTCAGGCTTAATTTAGCTCGCTATCCCCTTAATCTCGCTTCGTAGTATACACCTCAGGGCTTAGACCACAGATGTCAAACTCCAGTCCTGGAGGGCCACAATGTCTGCTGGTTGTTAGAGTGTTCTCAGGACCAGTGGTTCACTTAAGTCATTGATTGGGTAAAGAATCCACACACCTTGTTCTCAAGCCTTAATTGGCAGCTGATTGAAAGGAAACCACAAAAGCCTACAGACACTGCGGTCCCCTGGGAATTCAGTTTGACACCACTGGCTTAGACCAGTTGTTTTTATAAATTATTTATTTATTCATGAAATGTAATTTATTTACAATGAAAGTTCTGTTATTATCCCCATGGGAATATGTGCTATGATTTCATTGTATTGTTTCTTTGTATCTGAATGGTTTTATTGTATCTTTTAGGTACTACTCTACATCAATGGCTTTATTTCTCTCTTTTTTTATGTCTTGTTTGTGAGCACATTAAGACAAACTGTATGTCAATAAAGTGTTGAAAAAATATTACTGTGGTTATTACTCATTAACATGCTGATTCACCTAAAACCTCTAAAAATTTATAAAACATTTTTTAAAGACCCATACACACTGTATCCCCACTGTATCCAAAGCACTTTTAAGTTGGACTCTTTAGTTTCCCTCAGTCACTTTAAAACTTTACTGCTAGTTCATTTTATTTCCGATTGTACTTGTTTTAATTGACTGATTTATCCTGTTTCTTATTTTCTAGTACCGGTTTTATTGTATGATTTTTTGTCATGTTTTTATTTAGTTTTATTTTTGCCTGTTTGTTGTTTCTAAATGCACTGTTTACTCGACATCACTGTAAATGAGGCCTTCACCTCAGCTGATTTTTCGAGTCAAAATAAAGGTCAAATGAAAATGAAAATGGTCATATTTTGTCCCCCCCAATGTTGAATAGGCCTACATGGTTATGGCCTTGGTTCTCTGTGTGACTCTGTTTCCTAATAAAAATATAATCTATATGTAATAAAAAATAAGTTATATGTAATGTGACCTCATACAAGATTTCTAAAAGTTAAAATACAGTATTTTCTGTTTTTAATGCATGTTTGATCTGTCTCAGAGACGTCGCTCCATGGATGAGTTTTAACTGCATTCAATCTAACCACTACAGAAATCTTTTTTATATTTTTCATCCATGTCTTTTAATACTGACAAAATGACACTGCGGCAGAGGGAATAAGAGCAATCTGGGGCTGAACCCACAGGTTAAGTAGACACACACACACACACACACACCACACACACACACACCCACTCACACCCACAAACCCACACACACACACACACACACCACACACCACACCTGGGTTGCATTAATTAATCAGGGGTGGCTTTCCTGATTCCGATGTATCTTCAGAATTCACGATACACTTCCCAATCTTTTTGAAGATATTCATGGCGCACTCCCAAAGGATGGATCACTTTGGGGGTTGTTTCTTCAAATGGAGAGCGGTTATAGTATTGCTTGTAAGAGTACCAAAAAATAAGATATCAAGAGTATTTTGATGTTGTTGGGTCACAGACATCAGGAACTAATGGCATGCAAAGGATAAGCGATCAAATATAAAAAAATATTACTTTATGCTATATATAAATGCAGGGGTGCCAATAATTGTGGGACATGTGGTTTTGATAAAAATAATTATTTCTTGATGAGGGATTTTTTTTTTCTCATAATAAATGTACTTTAATTAATAAAAATTTTTAAATGTGAGATTAAGCTAATTCACCAAATGGTGAATTGTTTATAACCCTTTTTACTCATCCAATCCAATGTTGTCTTGAACTCCCGACACATTTCCCTATGTCTTTGAGTTACGAGGAATTTCGGGAAAGTGTCGTGAATGGCAAGTATATCTTCATGACATACTTATAGCTACAACATGCTTTCGGAAAGCCACCCCAGCCCAGGGCTTAAAAGTGTGCTTCTGTACTTTGGGCGTCTGAAACTGGGGAATCCCTGCAGTATCGAGAGCGAGCGACACAGGGTGGAAAAAGCCCTGAGAACATTGCAGAAATGTTTTTTTTGGGGGGTTTATTTTTCTTATTTTTGATCATTATTTTAGCTCGGAACCCATGAGTGTGATAGGTGAAGATTTGTTTGTTTGAAGAACTCGCTCTCTTCAGTAAACCCCAGTGAAACCCGGAATCTCTGCATTCTCCTGTGTCCTGCTATTCTGTCCGTCCCATGGGGTGTCACTCGGCATGTGATATACATGATTATCTCCAAGGATTAAAAATAAAATAAAATGCATGCTTAAATGTATTACTCAGTTATGTAATGATTCTCAAGCCTGTTGATCTGGCATCTACAGGATGAGAAACCTGGCTTTGTTGAAAAGAAATACAGTACAAGTAAGAAGGGGCAATTAGAGCAGGTATATGGATGCAATCTTATGTAATGTGTAGTGTTGAATGGTATGTTATTTTTACTGTATAATATTATTTTTTTAACGCACACAAATAAAATATGACAAAGGACAACATATCTAACACATGATTTAACTTATTGTGCTTCACTTATATAAAAAAAGTATATTCCATTTTATTAGCTTTTGAAATGTAGACATGCTTTTAGAATGAAAACGATCCCTGGGAAAAACACGGGATGGTTCTCATTGTGCCAGAACAATACAGGAAATTTACAGCAAAGGAAAACCATATTAGGATTTCAATTCAAATGTTACCAGCTGGCACAAAACTTGATTGCAACTTTTACAATAGAGCACTAAAGGTTTGTATAGGCGGAGAGAACAACACTGCTTTAGCAAAGTTATTTGAATGATAATTGTTTTTACCAGCCTCCAAACCGCAACTTTACAGCTATGTTTGAAAAAAAGTCCATCTGACACTCGGGAAAATAGTTTACATATGCAGTTGTGATGAGAACATTAAACATTAAAAAAAATACATTTAAAAAAGTAATTTAGATAAATAGGTGGTACTCACTTGCTTCCATATTTCAGCAAGACAGTGGATTTGAAAAACTTCACAATGTTTGTGCGAATATCTTTCATAGCAATGCCGTAGATGATTGGGTTGAACGTGGGGGGCGCGATGATGTACAGAATCATACAGAACTTCCTGGCATTGGGGCTGATCCCTTGGATCTTAAAGGACGCGATAATAATGAATGTGGTGATCTCAAAGAGGATACAAACGAGAAGATGGGAGGCGCACGTCTGTATGGCCTTGCTCCTACTGTTTTTCTCCTGTTTGACTATACACGCAATGAGGATCTTCACATAGGTAAAGGTGATGATGAATAAGGTGCTAATAGTAAACAACCAAGATGAACATAAAAAGTACATGTTGTTGACGGGGGTGGGGATGCACGCCAGGCTCATAATGTCTCCATTGCTACAGTAGACATGCTTGATTAACGTCCCACACAGCGGCGTTCTCACGTTCATAATGAAGAGTGGTGTGACACCGCAGACCGCAAGGAACCAGGTCAGAAAACACAGTGAGACCAGTCTCCCAGTGGTCATGATGGCGTGGTAGTGCAGTGGCTTGCAGATGGCCAGGTAGCGGTCATACGCCATGGCTGATATAATCGTACAAAACGCAGCGCCATAAAAGTGCAAGCAGTAGGCCTGGATGATGGCCGCCACGTAGCCGATGGTGTTGTTCCCTGTCAGGAAGTCAGACATCAGCTGGGTATAGCCGACCATGCCCCCGAGCAGGTCGCACACTGCCAGGTTGCACATCATCACGTACATGGGCTTGTGGAGCTTGGCATCAGCAGTGATCACAGTAACCACGGTGACGTTTGCCAGCAGCATCATGGTGTAGAAGATGAGTGTGACTGCAAACAGGGGGTACCTCTGCTGCCTGGTTATGATGAAACCTTCCAATGTGAACACGATGGGCTGCTTCAAAGCTACATATGAAACATTTTCCATCTTTGCCATCAGACCCTGAAAACAGTAAAAAATTCACATGTGATCAAAGAAATTCCATTACCGTCTCGTAGATCTATACACAGTATTGTCTAGTAGATGCTCCTGACTCCAAACAAAGTAACTGAAACATGTTCTTTACCTGTATGCTGAATGGTGTAAAGGCGAGGTCATACCTGTCTCAGGTTTAATGTTTGGAGTCCTCTCTTCCTGATGGGCTTTCAGGCTTTATCCTGCCCTCCCCTCTCTGTCCTGTCACTCATTTTGGAGGGAGGAGAGGAACGCCCCCGGACCTAGTGATGATGTAATGCACGGAAAGACAGGTGCAAGGTGTTGCTACTTTTGACATGTTATTGCAGTGTTACATGCAGCCTGGGGAAACAGGCCCACAGGTGCAGCCTCCCTCTGAGATATATATCATTACTGTATTATTGTAGTACTGTACCGTAATTTTGTTCTTTTGTATACATTTTGTTTTATATAAAGCACATACTGGTCCGGGTCCACTCAAAATCTGTCATGAATGTTCACTTCAACAACAACAAAAAAAGTATAAAACCCAAACTGTTAACAATTTACATTTACTCTATCTTCATATACATTCATGAGCATTACAACAACATTACATTACAATTACATGGAACATTATGAATGCTTTATAACATGTTTTCACTTTTCATCTAATGAAGCTGTTTTGTTGTGGATTACATAGCTTATTCATAAATACACATTGAGCTCTTCAAGATACATCCCAGGGAACGAGGAACGTTTGGGATCTTTAAAGAATCTTCCCGATACAGCCCTCTCATGTCATTGCAGAACATTGGGAACATTCTGGGGTGTATAGGGGAATGTTACTCCAAGATAACAAAAAAACATTCCAGGAACATCCCATAAATGTCACAGATGTTGCAATGTCTCCCCTGGATGTCATAATGTTGAGTTCCCTTGAGAATGTAAATGTAAGACTGGAATTGAGATCCCAGGGCACCTGGACACACAACACCGGGGGTGGAAGCCTGTAAAGATTCTAGGACATTATAAACCAGAACTTCCGTGCCGTAAAGTCTGCTGGGACCATCTGGCGTGAAGTTTATGACGGTCAAAGAATGTCCTAGGATGTCATGACTTTGGAAGAAACGCTTGGACTGTCGTAAAGACAAGCACACAAAACAGTGCCATAGTGCCCCACATGGCGTTATCAGGGCAGGTTAAATCTCTGTCCTTATACATATTTTTCACACACAACACAACATGGTATAGATTGCTTTTGTCCTCCAAAAGCTTAAAAACATACAGATGAGATTGATACTTTTGTTACATTGTACAGTATATACTGAAACTAGTCTGGGCACTGGAACATACATTATACACTCTTTCCAGAGAGATAATTATGTATTGTTCAGTTTTTGAGTGTTACATTAGTAAATACATCAAGTTAACGTACCTACATTAACAGGGACAACTAGGGTGTAAATGTAATATTCTCAACAGGAATTCTGAGACCTTTGTGGCATTAATATCAATCACATCTGAAAAACTATATAGAGATGGAGATTTTCATGGCAACACAAACTTAGACCTACTGATGTTTGATATCATTTTGATGGTCTCGGTGTAAGTGGTGCAATGGTCTACATGTCCTAAATGTGCAACATGGATGGAATGTATATTTCAAGGTCAAGGTCAAGGTCAACTTTATTTATATAGCACATTTAAAAGCAACCACCGTTGCACCAAAGTGCTTTACAATATAAAAACAGAATTACAAAATACAATATAAAGTGCACAGTCAAAAATAAATAAATAAATAAATACAATAAGAAATATAAAAATACAAGTACAATTTAAGAAATACAAAATACAAATACAAATTACAAATTCAATACAAAAATTTTAAAAGCTAATGAAAATAAATGAGTCTTCAACTGTGACTTGAAAGTCTCTAGGGTCTGGGCAGACCTAATTTGCAGTGGCAGACTGTTCCACAACTTAGGGGCAGCCACCGCAAAAGCTCGGTCGCCTTTTTTCTTTAGCCTAGACCTTGGGACATCTAAAAGTAATTCATTTGATGACCTCAGTGCTCTAGCTGGGGTGCGAACATGGAGAAGTTCAGCTAAGTATTGAGGGGCCAGACCATTCAACGCCTTGAACACAAACATCACAATTTTAAAATCAATCCTGAAGCAAACAGGAAGCCAGTGCAGGGAAGCCAGTTGTTAGCAATTCAATATATATTGCTTTTCGTGGTCAAGGAGGTGGATCAAAGATACTCTTCAATTCAATTCGAATGGTTAAAACACTTTGTCTTTATTGTGTCAGCTCCAGGTCTTTACAGAATACAATGGGTTAATACATCTGTGGTCCTCTGGAAGCGCGCTAGAAGCGCGCTCGCGCGTGCACGCTCTCGCTCGTGGAACCCCCCCATCTCTGTTACTGTGGTGCTTATATACTGTATGCTAAAAAGGGGTATGTCTTCTACCTTCCATTTTCATACATCACTGGGCGTATAATTAAAACCAATCAAACGCTTAGAATTACTCGTGTTCAGCTCATGTCTTGTATTTTTCCACTAAGATAGAAACTTATGAGTTTTGGCGTTTCCTGTTTTTGCATAAACTGACTCTGTTTTTGTGGCAACGTTTTTATCTGAAGAATGCTGTGGCCCTCCCTCTCAGAACTCTCAGAACACAGGCCCAAGGCCACTCATTCGAAACTTAACTACCACAGACAAGTTTATACATTCTATTACAACATATATGTTATAGAATTAAATGTAAAATTCCCACAATTCCCTCCTTTGATCCCTCCTTGGGATCAACACTATACAGCGGTAATTCAAGCTTGTATGGGTGATATCTTCACTCCATACCTGAAGCAGTTACACATTGCAAACCCAGTTTTCTTAATTTTATTTACTCTAACTATCAGGGTTATAATACTAGCACAGCGGTAAGCAATGATGTCAGAGCTCTTACTTAATCACCAGGAAAACCTCATAGGCAAAACCACAGAACTCTAGACTGAGTCTGCTGCTGATGAGGACATGTCTCTGTCCGATATCCATCTTAAGCGATACTCCTTCATTTTTAATACATTTTACTTTTTACCCTTCTATCAATAGGAAAGAAAATCCTAGCATTTTGGCAACAGTGCATTGGCAGCTTTTTCTAAACATTTTATCACAATATAGTTACATAGGGGTTTCTCCTCGGGCAGTTGGGGGTGTAGGGAGGTTCTGGTATCTCCCACACGGTTGGCATAGGCATAGTGTGCTCGTCACATGGTTCACTCAGTAATGGTAGTACAAAACATTTACTCGACTAACATACGATATTTTTCCCGCAAAATTATGTTGGCTTCTTCTTCTTTGGTCCAAGTAGCCTCAACGTCGGACCAATGGACAGAGGAGAGGTTACTAGCACATCACTCAGCCACGGTCTTTCTTTGGCAGATTATGTAATGCATCTATGTGCGTGTATTCTCTCTATCTGCCATTGATGAGGGAGCACATAGCTCCTGGTTGTGTAATTCTTTCTTCGTGTGTGTGTATATTCAGTGTTAGTGTTACTTTAATATACACCCAATGCCCTGTTGGAAAATAATCTTGCACATTCTGGTTAAGTGTTACACATAGTTCGCTAGTTCCCTCTTGAGCTGTTCAAGCGGGGGTCCATTGTACGGACCTCATACAAACGGCATGGGCCCTCCTATGGCCGATTGTGCCCTATTGGGGAAAAAACTGATACTTTCCAAATTATTATACATCACCACTTCCCCACAATCATACACTTCCCCCTTTGCACAATGGTCCTGCCCATGCGCATCCTTAATCACACTTTGCTCTGTGTGTGTTATCTGTTTATTAGTTGCTCGAGGTTGTGTGCTTCTGTCTTCTTGGGCCCAATATCTGTAGAGAAACCTGACAATTTCAGTTAGTCACACAGTACTTTGTCATCTCATCTCCAATCCCCTGTAATTCTTCACAGCAGTGATAATTCGTCCCTGGAATTATCATTGGAGTTCCTGTCATAAATTCAAAAAAGGGGAGAAATTAGCAATAATTAGTGGGGCCTAGTTCAGCTCTCATTGTCAGTAGAGCTGCTTGAGAGCCGCCACCCAGTTCCTGCTGGAAACAGAGAAGAACTCTTTATTAGTCTTTTCCCTTCACTTAGGGTACATTTTCACATACGGGGCAGCGTAGGATTTATTTGTCTGTTCAGTTTATTTATTTATCTTTGTTTTGGTTGTGCATCTAAACTGACAACCCCTTAGGAGAGATCGCATTGCCGGGTTTCACTTTGATGGTTTTTAGACAAAATCAAACAATTAAACACAAAACAAAACCACACAACTTAGGATGTAAATTAAACTAATTATTTATCTGCCCCCGAACAAAAAACACAAACATTGGGAAGGTGGCCTTGCCCTCCACTTCCCCCAGCTTAAACTGTAAAGTTTCCACTTCTTATCTTCGCTTAAACATTGTTTCAATACTCCGCTGTTGCTCAATTATTTTCACTTGGTCCTTTATAGCGCCGCTTAATTATGGTTATGCACAGCTTGATACAGATGCAGGCGCGGGTGTTTGAACATTTTTAGCCTGTCAAAACAGAGCTCTTCGGCTCTTTTGACCATTAATAATAAAACCCAGAAAATTCGAAATCAAACAAAACCCACAGCAAGAAGGAAAACAATATCCATTTTGAATGCTTCCACCTTATCCATAGCTGAACAACTCTCTCCCACTTTTTCTTTGATCAGGGCCTCCTTAAAATAGCCTACATTTATTGTGCTATTTCGATACAAAAGAAAACAAAAATGTGCTTTATTTAATCAATATCATTATTTGAAATGGTTTAATAACGGGCAGACTTTCATTAACTAGGGGTAGTCTGTGGTCAGTACAGTTCGCTACAGTTCCTGTCCGCTGATGCGCACTCAAGCATATGAACGAATCATTGAGTGATGATCCGGTACACTCAATTCACTTTAAAGATTCGTTCAAAAAGATTCGTTCAAAAAGATTCGTTCAAAAAGATTCGTTCAAAAAGATTCGTTCAAAAAGATTCGTTCGTTCACGTACTGCACATCACTAAGACACGCTCGCGCATGCCCACTACACTGGTTAAAGAATGAGTTCCTGGTCGTTCCTGACAGTGTTGTTGTTTATACAATATATACATATACTCGGTTAAATCACACTAAAACACTGTCTCACTTTCTATGTCTTGGCTGCTGGAAACTACAACTAAAGTTCCCTCATGGGAAAATAAGTTATTCTATCCTGTTCTATTCCATTCTCTTCTCTGGCCACCAAACAAGTCCCCTTTCCCTGAAAGACTGAAAAGTTAAATTCAAAGCGGGCAATGCAGACCCTCTCTCTGCATGAAATCTACTCGTACATGCAGAGAATGGCATTCAAAACGAATTGTAACATTTTGCTTAAACACTAATATCTACTTTCACTTCTGAGGCACACTAACCACATTCCAGGCAGCAAGGAAACATCGAATCAACCTCGCTAGCATGTTATTGGCAACAGTATCGGTCAGCAACCAACTTTCCATGATTGAGCACCCACCGGTCACTGATGTATCAGTGTAATAATAACACTGAAGTCATACTGATGAATAACATTAATTTTTACTTTGATAAATCAAATTCAGATGCGCTTTCTTTTTTGTAAACTCATTAGAATTATTCATTTGCTATTTGTGCGGTCGCTGCTGTAGTTATATTCTTCTTAATGCAGCAAAAACCATCCAATCATAAGCGAATAATGTCTCAATACTCCTCCATTCCTTTATCTACAGAATGTGCCCTGCTCCAGCCTCACATGCACAAGCCTTCAAACTCCTTTCACCAGACCCCCCTTCATGACCAACAGGTTTTGTCTGATTGTGTCAAAACCTTCCAGTAAACATGTGATCATACATTTTGGATAATAAACACCTCTATTTAATAGCTTTAATCATTGAGTAATGCATAGATTTGTTTTTCTCTAACAGTTTCCCTCCTTTTATCACCTTTAGTGATAAATATACATTAAAAACATAAAAATATTCAAAATGAACTTAACCCCAAATGTTTGTGGTTAATGCCAACGTTTATCAATTTGTTATTTTTTCCTACCTAAGAATCCCGATATCTCACGATGGACAATGTAATAAACACTTGTAATCGAAATCGGTGCTCGGCCCGACCTCCCTGCTAGAAATAAATTACCATCACGTTATCATGGCAACTCACACCGTGACCCTCATTGTGCAACAACCCCGTATTAGAGTTCAGTTGTTGTGACAAATTATAGATTATTCATTACCTATATACAATTATATAACATACTGTAGGACATATGTGCACAATAGCAGCACAAGGCCTCAGACCCAAGGGCAGACAACCACGCACAAAATCAGCTCATTATTTGTATCGAAGTGTGCTCAATGTACAATGGTCCCACGCTAGGCACCCAATATGAGCTCATCTCGACACCTGCAAATCAAGGACACACACACACACCCACACGCAGGGAAACTGCCTGTTCCTAGCCCGTCTGAAGAGATAAGCATGAACCCCTCCCTACACATTCCTCGGGGCCCGACCGTCGAAAAGAACATCCTTGAAAATGTATGTGTGTGTGCAGTCCGAGGAACTGACAGAGTTTCTTAAATCCAAATCTCGGTAGAACCTCCATAAAACATTTATCTTCTATCTTTACATACATTGGTGTAAAAACTATGTATTGGACTACTATTGTCAAACCGTGACTAGGATGTTTCTGATATGATTAAATCATAGCATTTTATCAAAACTACCATATAAATAAGGGTTATATGTAATGCTTAATTAAGACAGGCAGAGACCTCTGCAGACCATGGAAACACCCAAAAAAAATGGGGGTGGGGTGAACTTCATGGTGCGCTGTTATGTTTTTCTTCTGTCATTAACGGACTTTTTTTTTTTTTTTTTTTTTTACGTCTTGCGGGTTCAGACTGGACTATGTGATTGAGTGTTTTTAACATATGTATGTTTTAGCCGATCAGCCTGGGTATGTATATTTGTGCTAAACCTTTTATAATAAATTACGTTATACCAGACTCTAGAATGTTGTGTCTATTTTGGAAGAAAGTTTGAATTACGTGTAATGCAATGGTCCTGACCCCTCCCGACAGGACGGTGAAAGGATTATTCGATTTATTATACTTCACTAGCATGAAGCTATAACTGTATAACTATAACTATAACTGTGTGTATTATCTGCATTAACCAGAGGTTTAAAATCAGTACATTGGCCTGCATTACTTACTTATTTATTTATTTGGTAAATCAGACCTTTTTCTTCACGAGATTCAGGGTGCATTATCTCATATTTCACTTAAATTAAAGCCTGCTAATATATATGTAGGTTTCTGTATTGCCATACCCGTTCTGTATGCAAAATCCTCTAGATTTACAGAATTTAAAAGTTCAAATCTTTACCACAAATTGTTACCTGGTTATTGAATCGTCAATCTTGTCTGTTACAAAATGACGCTCGAGCTTGTACTCAATTTATTTCTTTCAAACACTTTGAAGGACAAAAAATACGGTTTGGTTATCATGCTGAGATCAATCTTAGTTTTTATTTATTTATAACCATAGGCTAAAACCTTCTCCACAGCGAATTCGCTGTAGCCAGTAGCCTATGTTATTTGAGCACAAAAAACTGCAACAGGCTGTTTTGCCCCACAATACGTCTGCAACTAAATCGAATCACTACCTGAAAATAGAGAACTGAGTAGCACATAACTCCAAGCCAGTCAGTACCAATTACAAATCAGTGCGCTCAGAATTTTCCATGAAAATAAACTGCATATATGTATAATATCATATAATATATATGTAATGTAATAACAAATTAACTAATAACGCAAATTGAATTACACTTTCACTTCCTTCTATGTCCTTCTATCACTTTCTGTCACAATCCTATGCAAGTTTCCCTCGCATATAACTTCCACTTATCTATCTGTACTAACCATAAACTTAATCAAGCGTAAACTCTGATTAAGATCTTCCACACTTCTCTGCACAACACTGTTTACACTTTCCCAGGCGGGTCTTCATTACGATGCGTCTGATCATAAATTTCACAAATCTTATAATACACTGAGATTATAACACAAACTATTGCAAATATATCATACATTGTAGTATAGCTCCAGAGACACAGAAAATAATTGGGCACATATTTTAACTTTTTTAAGGTCTCTCCTACATGAGCTATTACGGTAATTCTGGTGGTCAGGTTACACACACTGCAAAACGGAAGCTACGGGATCTTTTAACAAAATATAAACTGCTTATTTCACTCAAGGTGTAAAGGGTTCAAAGCACTGCAAGTATTTTTAGTTTTCCTTTATAAATTCACCAATAATGTGCCTTCTACCCACGTAATAACTGCTCACTTCATTACGAAGGCTACAACTCAACAAGCCAAAAGTATTTGGACGCCTTCATGCGTGCACCGTTTACTTGTCTGTTCTTCCAGTCTCTCCGCTATCGGTATTGGCTGTCCACGACCAACAGGACACTATAATTTGTTCAATCAGAATCCCACATTATCACCATATACCATGAGTTAGGCTTCCCATTCACTTTTAAAATCACATTCTTCTGGGTCAAACAATTTACAGGTATTTTCTTCTAAACTACTCAGCTGATTTAACATAAACACAACACAGCTGATACACAACCACAGCGCTGTAATCTCATACTTGTGTCGACACACATTCATTCTCTGGCCAGCACGGTAAATAAAAATAAACTTTGATCTTGCTGATTTATCACTCAGTACTTTTTCTCAGACAAAAATGGTTTGTCTGGCTCGGGAACCATCAATTTGTTCCACTCGGCTAAATATTTAGTCCATTTATCACGACGTTTTTTCAATTCCTGGGCACATAGTTTAAAACTCAGATTGTCCCATAGTTTACGGAATACTTCTACTGTAGTCATTTTATTTTATTCCGTAAAACGTTATTTATTACTTAGATATTGACTCGTTTTAATTTCTACTTTTTACTTGATATGTTTGATTAGGACCCACAATTTAACAGTTCTCATTAAATTAACACAACCTTATTTCCCTTAATTTATTCACCAAATATCAGTTATATTGCAGTCATTGGCTGTGATCAGCTGCATTCAGTTACTCCTTTAATTTTCTCAATGCACGTCTGCATTATCAGAAAATATTTTCACTGAATCAGTATCACGAAGGCTTACAATGACACCTACAATTTTGTTTATCCCCTTTTATCATTTTAATACAGCAGATATACAACAGATAAAAAATAAAAAATAAAAAACTCAAAGACCTGTTTATGAATCAAAACTGTATTCCATGAATCAAGTCCTTTTGTATGTTTTCACTCGTGGCTTTAGCGCAATTCTAGCTCGACTGTCAGGTTCGAGTTACCACACTTCAATTCTAGCTCGACTGTCCGGTTCGAGTTACCTCACTTTTATTATCGCAATTTTATCTCGACTGTCAGGTTCGAGTTACCTAACTTTTATTATCGCAATTTTAGCTCGACTGTCAGGTTCGAGTTACCTCACTTTTATTGTCGACTGTCTGGTTCGACGGACCTTACATTGATATCACTAGATCAATGTATACCACAGTAATTTGCGTATTTCGTTAGAGGTGTATTACACGTCGCACTATGTAACTTGATACTGGCTCTGAATCCTAAGGCTGAATTCGTTTCCAAAAGACTACACACTTAGTATCTCATTACATAGGTCCCACAAATAATGGACCCGCAAATTTTTAATTACACACAACCAAAGAATATTTTATTCTGTGTCTTCCCTGCACTTTTTATCCTTATTCTTTGTCAAGTTGGGTCATGGAATACACCTTAATACATTTATATTCGTTCTGACAAATTTATGCAAATTAGTTCTTTTAACAAATTTTCAGATGGTTTGGTTATATCTCTCAGACATTCCTTATAAAGGTTCTGCTTACCTTGTCTTTTTAGGGGCCCCGGAATGTCCAAGAGATTAAACTGCCACCGTCTTTTTTTATTTATTTTTTTATTGATCCAAGATCATCTCCCTCCTCCACGTCGGGGTCACCATTTGTTAGCAATTCAATATATATTGCTTTTCGTGGTCAAGGAGGTGGATCAAAGATACTCTTCAATTCAATTCGAATGGTTAAAACACTTTGTCTTTATTGTGTCAGCTCCAGGTCTTTACAGAATACAATGGGTTAATACATCTGTGGTCCTCTGGAAGCGCGCTAGAAGCGCGCTCGCGCGTGCACGCTCTCGCTCGTGGAACCCCCCCATCTCTGTTACTGTGGTGCTTATATACTGTATGCTAAAAAGGGGTATGTCTTCTACCTTCCATTTTCATACATCACTGGGCGTATAATTAAAACCAATCAAACGCTTAGAATTACTCGTGTTCAGCTCATGTCTTGTATTTTTCCACTAAGATAGAAACTTATGAGTTTTGGCGTTTCCTGTTTTTGCATAAACTGACTCTGTTTTTGTGGCAACGTTTTTATCTGAAGAATGCTGTGGCCCTCCCTCTCAGAACTCTCAGAACACAGGCCCAAGGCCACTCATTCGAAACTTAACTACCACAGACAAGTTTATACATTCTATTACAACATATATGTTATAGAATTAAATGTAAAATTCCCACACAGTGCAGGGAAACCGGTGTAATGTGGTCACGCTTCTTTGTGCCGGTCAAAAGGCACGCAGCAGCGTTTTGCACTAACTGCAGGCGTCGTAGGGAGAGCTGGTCTAGACCCACATACAAAGCATTACAATAATCCAGCCTAGATGAGATGAAGGCATGGATAACCCTCTCCAAGTCCTTAGGAGAGAGGTAGGGCTTTACTTTGGCCAGGAGCCTCAACTGAAAAAAGGAACTTTTGACCACAGAGCCAATTTGTCTGTCAAATTTAAAACCACTATCAAAAGTGACACAGAGGCTTTTGATAAAAGAGCGATTTTTGGCGGCGAGGGGCCCTAAAACACCAACAGAGTCATTTAAACTAACCAGATGACCAAACACAATAACCTCTGTCTTAGCGTCATTAAGACTGAGAAATTTTTTATCCATCCAAATCGTAATGTCGCTAAGACCAGCTAGCAGAGGCTCGAGGGAGTCCTTGCACTTTACTTTGAAAGGAAGGTAGATTTGGACATCATCAGCATAACAATGGAAATAAATATTATGCTTACGTAAAATGGAACCCAGGGGCAGCATATAAAGAGAAAATAATAAAGGGCCTAAAATGGAGCCTTGGGGGACACCACAGGTAAGAGGGGCCACATTTGAGGAGAATTCACCCAAATGGACAGAGAAACTCCTGTCAGTCAAATACGACTGAAGTAACATGAGGGCAGCACCTTTGATGCCAACACACTGTTCTAGGCGGGATAAAAGGGTCTTATGATCCACAGTATCAAAGGCAGCGGTCAGATCTAATGTTACCAAGATAGCAGCACACCCAGAATCAACAGTTGACACAAGATCATTAAACATTCTTAAAAGAGCAGTTTCAGTGCTATGATGAGGTCTAAAACCAGACTTAAACTTCTCATAGACGTCATTTTTCTCTAGAAAAGATTGCAATTGGATAGAGACTACTTTCTCCAATACTTTGGACTGAAAAGGCAGTTTAGAGATGGGCCTGAAATTTGAGAGAACAGAGGGGTCCAAATTAGGCTTTTTGATTAGTGGCTGCACTATAGCATGTTTAAAAGGAGCTGGAAAAACTCCTGAACTAAAACAGGCATGAACCAAAACAAGAATAGAAGAGCCAACTGAATCAAATGCCTCTTTTAAAAGGCGAGAGGGAACACTGTCAGAGAGGCAATTTGTAGGCCGCAGCTCATGAACAACATCAGACAGTGAGGACAAGGATATGGGCTTAAACTCGTCAAAAACAGCTGGGCACACAGGTGGAGCAGAGGGGTCAGGAGCAGCGAGAGAGGGTACAGACCGAAGAGACAAGATTTTCTCAACAAAGAAATTGAGAAAATAATTACAGAGACCAGGCGATGGTACAACAGGGGCAGTATCACGAGGGTTTACAAGAGAGTCAAGAGTATTAAACAGAACCTTGGGATTACGAATATTCTTAGAGACAAGGTTGGAAATGTGCTCGGTTTTAGCAGCCTTCATGGCTCTCTGGTATTCCATTAAACAGTCCTGTAGAATCCCAAACGAGACATGCAACTTGTCCTTCTTCCACTTTCTCTCAGCACGCCTGCATGAGCGTCTGAGCGCACGGATAGAGTCATTTATCCATGGTTCAGAAAGTGCCTTGGGGTGTTTACTCCTCAAGGGGGCGATGGAGTCCAGGATGCTAGTGCAAGTGGAGTTAAAAAGAGCAACAAGCTCCTCTACATTTAGGGCACCATACCCATCCACACTAGAAAGCACAAAGTCATTAAAAGCTGTAGAAAATTGCAACGAGGTGTCAGCGTTTATAGCACGAAAACGGCGTGCAAGGGGACGAGTAGCAACTACAGCGCATGGAACAACAGCAGAAAATAAAACAGGCATGTGATCAGAAATACAAGCACTATCACATATTTCTTTAACACAGACACTCAAACCATAAGACAGCACTAGGTCTAGTGTGTGCCCTTTTTCATGCGTCGGACCAGAGACCCACTGAGTAAGATTAAAGGAATCAATCAGAGACAAGAAGTCTTTAACCAGAGGACTGGATTCACAACAGACATGAATGTTCATATCACCAGAAATTAAAAAATGATCGAAATCCACCATAGTTCCAGACAGAAAGTTCTCAAAATCCTGGATAAAATTCTTATTATACTTAGGTGGACGATATACCACCGCACACAGCAAGGGAGGAGAGGAATTCAGTTCAAAGAGCTGCAGCTCAAAGCTAGAGTAAGTGACAGATGGAATCTGCCGACAGTGAAAAGTTGATTTAAAAACACAAGCAAGCCCACCACCTTTGCCAGTGGTCCATGGGGCGCTGAGAAATGTACAGTCAGGAGGGAGGAGTTCGGAGAAAGGTGTGGACTCACCGACATGTAGCCAGGTCTCCGTCAAGAACATAAAATCCAGCTCACGGGAAGTGAAAAAATCGTTCAGCAGGAAAGTCTTATTTGCTAGCGATCTGGCATTAATAAGAGCCATATTTAAAATGATGTTTGGAGTCACACTGGTCGCATGTGCTGATCGCATCTTAGCTGGACCGAGGTCTCCGAGGGGGACGGGAACCAAAACCGGCCCTCTCCTCGACCGCCTAGTAGCTAAAACATCCCTGACCGAGACAATAATTTCAATATTACGAGCACTAAGAGCACTAAGAGAGGCTACATTTTTTGCAGACACTTGCCCAAACCCAGATTTGGGGGAGATTTGGACAGAATCTAGAGTCTGGTTGAAGAGGGGGTTTCATAACACAGGCGTAAGCTGCCGTTGTTAAATTGCCATTCTGTGAAACCCCATAGAAGGGGGGCTAAAAGTGCTGACCAGTTTATGGTTTTACGACCGTCTGCAGCCAGATCAAATGCAGAGTTTGAGCATTTAAGGAAAGGAAACAAACCCATCGTGGAAGCTGTAACCAGTCTTTCCGCACATCCTACTTCAGGTCATTGTGTGTAGCAAATTGCCAGGTATGACTAAGTATTTTTCTCTGTACTGTATTTGAATTTGGACTGTTCAATCTGTAACTATGTATTGATGATTTAAGTAAATAACCTACCTGGTAATAAATTAGTTAAACTTGATTTGTGTGGTTTCTCTGAAAATTGACGTACTCTGTTCACCGGTAATGGGTTGATTAATTTCCTCAGTCTTGATTTGAATAATATAATGAGTAACATTCAAAAAAACATAACAAAAAACATTCCAGGAACATCCCATAAATGTCACAGTTATTGAAATGCTTATTATTATAAAAACTTTTAACAGAAAGGCTGTGAACCCAAATGCTACAAAACTATTTTCTTGAAATAAAGAATGACCTAAACCATGGCAAGAAATGCACCCCGGACCATAACAGAGCTGCCAGAACCCTATGTATAACATATTCCTCATTTACCTTGTGTTTTACTTTAATTTATCATGTGTCTGTATGTGAGTCTAATGTTGCTTTAACAAATGATATGTTGCATTTAATGCAACTCTTTCAATAGGGTCACTGGTGTTGAAATGTGTTTTTATTGTTTATTAACATATTTTAATATAATATAGACATGTGGTTTCAGGGCTAGACTTGGGAGAAATATAGTCTTAGAAAATTGAACACAATTAAATCTGTATCAAGTGAAAGCAAAATATTCTCAAGATAATAAAATCTCATTTTGAAATGTATCGTTCTTTTAAAATAGCTGATTAACTTTCCTCATACTATTAAAATACACTTAATATACTTTTCAGGTATAGTACTTGCAATATTTATTTTGCACAGATAGATGTCATCATGACTTGAACATTTTTCTAGCATAAAAAATGTGTGTAGACTACAGAAAATGACTTATGGCGGATTCAGAGATGGCCAACTTAAGCCATGCGCTTTGTGTCATGGATCTTGCCTTCCTTCTCTTATCTCCGCATTCTCGTTATTCTTTTTTGTCGTTACCGGTAATCATCGGATTTTTCTTTGTTCCGTTACGGGGTTTTGCTTTCGTCATTAGTGAATTCACCTGTCATTCATTTCCTCTGGCTATTTATACCCTGCTTCCTGCCTCTCTCGTTGCTTCCATGTTATTCCACTTAACATTGGTGCCGGCAAAAGAAGGTATAGGATTAGTTAGTAAACTAGTTTAAAAAAGAAAGGGTTAGGAAGTTTAGAAAGAAAGCAAGTCTCTTTTTCGCTCTGAGTTCAGAGCAGAGGCTTTCTCGTTTCTTTTGGTTTTCCACTCTTATCTAAGAGTGCTCTTACCCAAAGTGTTTGGGGTCTGTTAAGCTCTCTGTGTTTCTTTTTTGTTTCACTCCACATACAGGAGTTAGATAAGCGTACCGCTTATTTCTTTGTTTTTGCTCGGAGATCGAGTTCCTCGTTCTTATCGCGAGGTTATTTGTGTTCTTTTATTTTCTTCTATTCCACTACGGATTATTGTCCGTCTCAGTGGTGTTCTTTCGAACACTTTAAGATTACACAGCTATCGCATCTGGACTTCCAATATTTCCTCCGTGTCTCTGACACAGAGATCCCCCACAAGTTGATCTACACCGAATTCCAACTCAAGCTCCGCGATTGATTATCTCAATCAATCTTTCTGGTTTCTTTTACCTACCCAATGGGTTACTTTACAGGCGTTTAGCAGACGCTCTTATCCAGATCAATTCAGGTTAAGTACCTTGCTCAAGGGTACAACGACAGTGTCCTACATGGGAATCGAACCTGCAACCTTTCGGTTACAAGTCCTGCTTCTTAACCATTAACCTTAACCATTATACTACACTGCCGCCTCGGGTTGCCACCTTTCTCCTAAATAATGTTTGTGGGGGTATGAATTTTTAATGTGTGAGTGACAGTGTCTTTAATGACCGCATTTGCCTTTGTAAAATCCTGTCATTGTGCATCATAGTTGGTCTTGCGTGGTGTGGAAGGCAGTGAACATATTAATACGTTGCATTGATGAAATGATCATAACTCCTAGATATTGACGACTGTGATATAGGCTACCTATCACACAATCAAAATAATAATAGTTGGATAGTGGTTGCACGCAATATCATTAAGTAAACAAATAAAAACCACATAAAATTATGTACGGTGGTTGACCACAATATTATTAAGTAGCCTATATACGTAACTTCTTCAACTCAACCAGTTGAAGTCACATATACTTAATAATAGCCTATTATGTGCAACCACTGTCACACGCTGGAAGGATGTGGCCAGGAAAAAGAGATAGATTGTAAAATGGAGCGCTGGTAGGCTACACTACATGGAGTTCATTTGCGCTTCTTGATAATTTTGGAGAAGCTGAGCTGACACAAATATAAAACCGTCTCTCTGTCAAAGCAAATACTATGATCCAGACGCTGTCTATCAATGAATCCGTCTAATATTTATAGTCTAGTAAATATAGTCAATCGCACTTTTACATATTACATTTTTTATGACAGCACTTTGATAATTTCAAGTAGGCTAGGAAAAGGAAAATAAGACCAATATGATGTTCAAATAACATGCACTCATTCTAATATCCATTGATGCGAAAGATTCTGTATTTTTTATAATATTCTATCGGCGGCGCTAGACATAAACTACCATTTTTCCCAAACAAAGTTGTTCCTGGAACGTCATATCGAATGTTTGAAGAACATAACAGGAAGGTTCCCAGAACATTCCCCCTACGATACATGAAATGCTCCTCTGATGTTTCATGGAATGCTCCTAGAATATTTTCCTGATGTTATATAGAATGCTCTTAGAATGCCAGAAGAAGGTTCCCAGAACGTTACCCTCATGTTACATAGAATGTTCTCCTGATGTTTCATGGAATACTTTTAGAATGTTCCCTTAATGTTCTATAAAATGTTCACAGAGCACAAGAGGAAGCTTCCCAGAATGTCACCCTCATGTTACATAGAACGATGCCCTGATATTTAATGCAATGCTCTCAGAATGTGCCTGTGATGTTATATCAACTGTTTGTAGAGCGCAAAAGGAAAGTTTTCAGAAAGTTACCCTCACGTTACATAGAACATTGCCCTGATGTTTTATGGAATACCCAGAGAATGTTTCCCTGATGTTATATAGAATGTTCTTACAACGCCAGTGGAAGGTTCCCAGAATGTTACACTCATGTTCCATAGAATGTTCCTCTGATGTTTCATGGAATACTTTTAGAATCTTTCCTTAATGTTCTATAAAATGTTCACAGAGCGCAAGAGGAAGCTTCCCAGAATGTTACATAGAACATTCCTCTTATGTTTTATGGAATGCTCCTTGAATATTCCCCTGATGTTATATAAAATACTCTTAGAACACCAGAGGAAGGTTTCCAGAACGTTACCTTCATGTTACATAGAATGTTTCCCTGATGTTTTATGGAATTCTTCTAGAATGTTCCAGATGTTATGTAGACTGTTCATAGAGCGCAAGAGGAAGTTTCCCACTTTGTTACCTTCATGTTACATTAAATATTCCTCTGATGTTTTATGGAATACCCAGAGAATGTTTCCCTGATGTTATATAGAATGCTCTTAGAACGCCAGAAGAAGGTTCCCAGAACATTACCTTGATGTTACACAGAATGTTCCAGATGTTATGTAGACTGTTCGTAGCGCGCAAGAGGAAGGTTCCCACACTGTTACCTTCTTGTTACATAGAACTTTCCTCTGATGTTTCATGGAATGCTCCTTGAATGTTTCCCTGATGTTATGGAAAATGGTTGTTGATCACAAGAGGAAGGTTAACAGAATGTTACTTTAATGTTACATAGAACGTTGCCCTGATGTTTTATGGATTACCCAGAGAATGTTCCACTGATGTTTCGTGGAATGCTCCTTAAACGGTCCCCTGGTGATATATAGAATGTTTGTTAAAGGCAAGATGAATTTTCAAAGAATGTTCCCCTAATGTTACATGGGATTTTCCTACAATGTGCCTCTAATGTTGCATATAATGTGCAGAAAATATAAAATAAATGTTCCGATAACGTTCTGCTCATTTTATATTAAATGGTCCTAGAACTTGAGAGCAATGTTGCTAGAACACTCAACGTGCAATGTTCCTGGAATGTAAAAGGAAAGTTCTGATAAGGTTCTGCTAATATCATATGGAATGCTTCTAGCACTAAAAGGAAATGTTGCTATAACATTCTCCAAATGTTACACGTAATGTTCCTGAATGAATGCTAAAGAAAAGTTCCTAGAATGTTCCCTTAATGTTGCAGAGACATTTCCTAGAATGTCCATTGTTATGTTGCATAAAGCATTCCTGTAATGTTAGTGAAACATTAAGCAGACATTCTCCATCCTAAAACGTTGTAGGAACATTCTCTGAACCTAAATAATTCAACATTTTGACTTCCAGTGGACATTAGATTTCTGTGATCTCAGGATATGCTACCTTTATGTTACATAGGTTATAGGCACATTCTAAGAGGAATGCTCCCAGAATGTTACAGGGACGTTCTTCAGAAACGTTGTGTGAAAGTTCTTAGAACCTGAAAAAAACTCAACATTGCATCAACCAGGGAACGTTTAGAGCAACCATAATAACATACAGGGAACCTTCCTAGAACGCGATTTCGTTAGCTGGGATTCATTAAAACCAAACAAAACAATAAAGACAGGAGCTCAGTAAGAGAAGGCTCTGCCTCCCATTGTAATTTTAGAAATAGGAATTTTAATCTGGGAGGACAGTAAGGATTCGGAATGTATAGAGTGCAATGTTTAGTTTGCAGTTGTATAAATGAAAATAATTCATTGAAAATTGGGTGCACATTCTTAAGTAGTCTGCTAGAGAACCAACTTGGATTAAAATGCAATTTCTGAACCATTTCAGCCTTCAATGAAAGATTCAGTGCTCTTACATTTAGTTTGATACCATCTTTTTCACATTCATTGTATAGAAAAGCTAGTTTTACCTTATCTGGTTTGCCATTCCATAATTATTTAAATATTTTCGGTTCATATGCTTTAAAAAGTGTTTCTCCTGTGGAAAAAAAGACTGACAGATATAATGGATGGATATGAAGAAAATGAAACAATCATAACAGCAAAAAGCAACACTATCATTGCCTCCAACAAAACCAGGGAGGAGTTTTTGCAAAAAAAAATAAAGATTTTGGTTGCAACTTACATGTTAAAATAGAAATTTCGCCCGTCAATATCTTAGCTGTTTTAGCACCAATTACCAAGCCACTTGGCAGATCATCTCATCACTGGGTGCGTTTACATTCACTCAATATTCCGATAACTGGGACTAATCCGAACATGGCAATAATACGATAAATGCGTTTACATGCACTTAAGTAATGCGATAATGGGAAAAATCCAGGTTTACATGATTCTGTCAATATTCCGATTTCTTTTCCTGAACGCGATGTGTAAATCAAACGTAAATTAGAAACATATATTAGCCTAACGTTATATATTATAAATTACATATTTTAACGTTTATACATAACGTGACTATACTTCCTGTTGGGTTGCTAGAAACAGCATGCGGGTTGGTATGCGTAACCGTAAGTTAGTAAACACGTTAACTATAGCCTAACGTTAGTTACATAAGAAAGAACAGCAGCCTATAATGTATAAGAAAGTAACGTTAAACATGGTAATGTTAGACAGGAATGTTCTTATGGGTTTCGTCGTCATATGGCAGATGTTATGGTTGCGGTTGGCAACTAACACGGTCTTTCAAGCGTTCTGTGTTATGAGCAGAAGATGACGAAGAGCTTTAGCGTGACAACAAGTGCTGATTATTGGACCCAGAATAGGCCTTCCTCCAGCACTGTTAAGGACCCGGTAGTGCTGGATGCGTGTTAAGAGCAAGGACTGGTGGGAGAGATTCAGACCATAGACTTGTGGACACCAAACTGGTTCGCTATCAGCCTGTACTCCCCGCAGCTACCGATTTTGTACAGCGCTATTGCGACTCGCATTTGAAGAGGTACAGCTGGACGACTGTCACTTCGTCAGGGCTCATTATGTTCTGTACGAAACCACAAAGTTTCATAAATGATCTCCGAGCCATACTGAAGTTGCCTCTCCATTCTGAATCGGTGAATTCATTTACCATATGACGACGAAACCCATAAGAGCATTATTGAGTGCATGTAAACATGCTCATTATTTCCGCGTTTCTAACTTTTTTCCCATCTATGAGATGAAGTATATTCCTCTTTATTATTTCGGATAACATCAGGAGGGTTTCCTCCTTGCTCCAGAAATGACTTCTCCCATTGGTTGACATCTCTCTGACCGCTCAACTGTTTTGACGTTAGCGTTACGTTACTAACAATATCCAGAGTAGCTGTTGCCATGGATGTTGCTGTCAAACACGCACATGTGCAGATTTAAAAAAAAAAAAAACTAGATCGGAATAAGCGTTTACATGCAACCAATAAAACGAAAAAAACACGGCAGAAATCCAGGTGTAGTTATCGAATTTCTCATATTCCGATAACTGCTTTTTTCCGAAAAAGCTTTTCGGAATATTGCGTTTACGTGACAATTTGAATAATCCGATAACAGCCATATTCCGAATATGATCGGAATATTGAGTGCATGTAAACGCACCCAATATCTCAACATAAAACAAATATGGGATAGATTGGTTAAGCCATTTTCATATCATTTAGTACATTAAAAAATTTGCATTTAGATTAAGCCTTTTTTCCAATGACCTAGCTCACTCAAATTCTACAACTCTAATCGCTAAAGTTGACATAGCAATATGTCGGGCATGACATGGACTACTGCTTTTGATGGGTGATATTTCTGTTTATTGTACAGTTTTTAAATAAACCTTTATAATTCTACGATACAGGAAATTAATTGTCCATTGACTTAACATTGGAGCATAAATTTGCAAGCAAACGAAGGTTAATTGAAAGTTCGAACTACCGTTACCACACAGTTTCGTGCAATGTGAGATTTCCTCTCTCTGAAGCTTTCACAGCGCACACTCGGACAGAAACCAGCCCATAGATATGAACCAGTCGTAGGCTACTAACATTAACTGTTACCTATTTTTAAACTAAAAGTCCAAAGCAAGCTTTGAATTTTCCGTATGGTTTAACATTTTTCTGAATCACAAGATGTGTGGGCAAATCAACTCGAGAGAGCAGTTGGATAACGTTATTTTGCTCAATATTTTTCCAGGTCAGTGATCACAGCAGTTCCACATAACTCTGACCGAACAGCAACATGTTACGTTCTCCGTAGTGGTAGAGGTAAGGACCCAAACGCAGACCACAGGATAAGGCACAAGAGTTCTTTATTCCGTTCAGGGGTCAAGCCAGGTGATCAGAGGTAGGTAGGTACAAAACAAACGACAGGCGATAGGGCAATGAGGGACAATCCAGGAAGTCGACAAACCAGGGAATCAGATTTCAGGCAGTGCAAAAGGATCAGGCAGGAGAATAGTCGGTATACAAACGTGGTCAAAGTCGAACGGCAAACTGGGCAGACAAGGGCAAGGCAAAAGAATAGTAGTAACAAAAGGGTATCGTTGAGGCAGAAACAGATCACTGGCATAAACACAGGTAGCAGGCACAGGAAAAGTAAAACGACAATCCGACACAGACTGGAAGTAACAAAGGGCTTAAATGCACAAGTAACTAATGACACAAGAGGAATCAGGTGTGTGAGGGGCGGGGTTCCAAACGAGAGACAATGAAATACATCTGGGAAACAATTAAACAACCACAGAGACAACTAGGGAAAACGCGGACTGGATTCCAAACACACAATGACAGATGACCTGGAGTTTCAGGAAATCGTGCATAGAGTAAGATGACAGGAAGAGGAGATCAGATGCAGCTGAGAATGATTAGCAGAGAAATAACAGCATGAAAAATGTGCGCTCTAATATGTTAGTGAGATTAGTAACTATACACACCCCTGCCGTTAGTATGATTAGTAAGTATATACAAATTAGTTTGTTAATGGAGTTAGTAGATCTTATCTATCATTAGTATGTTAGTGGTAATTAGTAAATCTAAGTGCACAGAGATAGGTGTGAAGCAAGAGGGAACCCGAACACCAATGAGATCACCCGAATGGTACAGAGACGTAAACAGGGAGTGACAGATCAGAAGTAAACAAGCAGACAAAGGACAACTAGGAAAAACCGGAAAATAAACAAGCCAGAATACAAACTAAGAATAAACAATACATACAAAATAATGATACAAATAACAGGCAATACTCAGATCCTTACACAACAACAACTGTAACATTACAGAGTGACAAAGCTAGAAATAATACAGCTACTATCTAACATTGTTAACGAGTTCAAAACAAATGGGTAACACTTAATTTGAAGTGTCTTTCATAAGAGTTATATAACTTCTTCATATGCACTAGAAAGCACATTCATAAGCACTACATAAACATTCATAAACATTGTCAATGACTGCAAACAGGCATATGGTGTGTTATGTCAACATTAATGCAGCAAGTGACATTACCATGACATACCAAGTAAAAGCCTATTTTCCAACCGACACTTTCACACAACTAAAAAAAAGTAATGATTCTAATGAATGATTGTTTATTTTTATATAGCCATATTCATTGTATATTAATTGTTTCATTGTATCTTTTAAATGGCTTTATTTCTCAGACTTTGTGTGCAAGATATTAAAAAAGACAAATTCCAATCAACTGTGTATACATGGTAGTAAAGTACTGAAAAAATATATAAAGTATAACACTTTCTTATTATATTACTGTGGCTCATTAACATGCTGATTCACCTAAAATCTCTAAAAATGTATTTCATAATTTTAAAAAAATACCCATACACACTATACCCCCACCCTGGTCATATTTTGTCTCCCCCAAAGCTGAATAGGCCTACATGGTTCGGGCCTTGGTTTTCTGTGTGACTGCTTTTTTCTTGTACACCAAGATTAAATATAATGTTTATGTAATTCAAAATAAACTAATATGTAATATGACCTCATGAAAGATATCTAAAAGTTAAAATACTGTATTTTCTGTTTTTAAGGAGAATGCATTCAATCTAACCACAACAGAAAATTTTTATATTTTTATAATACTGATAAAATGACATTGTGGCAGGGCTCCGTCCGGCAGAGGGAATCAGAGCAATCTGGGGTTGCACAAGCAGGTTAATGAGGCACACACACACACACGCACACGCACACGCACACATATTAGTTGCATTAACTAATCAGCCCAGGGCTTAACAGTCTGGTTCTGTCCTTTGGGTGTCTGAGACTGGGGAATCCCTGCAGCAGAGAGTGAGACAGAGAGGCAAAAGCCCTGATGTTGCAGAAATGTGTTTCTTTGTGTTTTGGTTTATTTTTATTATTTTTGTTTATTATTTTTTCCAGGAACCCGTGAGTGTGAAAGGTGGGGATTTGTGGTAATTGAAACCTGGCATTCCATTCTCCTGTGTCTTATTCTGTCCCTCCCAGGGGTGTCACTTGGCGTGTAACTTACATGATTACCTCTCCAAGGATTAAAAAAAATCCATGCTTAAATTTCCACAGTTAAGTTATAAAAGTGTGCTGAAATGCTAACCGCCTTTAATTGTTTTTGAGAGATTTAATGGTCTTTTGTGAAACAGGCCCACAGGTGCAACTCAACATTTGCCATGAATGTTCACTTCAACAACAACAAAAAAAGGATAAAAGCCAAACTGGTAACAATTTCCACAAACTCTATCTTCATATAGCATTCATTATGCATTCATGAGCATTGAAACAACATTACATTACCATTACATAGAACATTATGAATGCTTTATAACATATTTTACTTTCCATCTAATGAAGCTGTTATGTTGTGGATAACAGAGCTTATTCATGAATGCACATTGAGCTGTTCAATATACATTAATTACAACCAAACAAAACAATATGTGCATTCATGATGTCACCACCTGGGATAGATCTCAATTTTATTTGTATAGCGCTTTTTACAGAGAACTGTCACAAAGATGCCGTACAGAGAAACAGAAGGAAAATTGGGCAAAAACCAAGCCTGAACCCCCAAACAGCAGAAGGAGGTAAAAACTCCCCGGTGGAAAGAAATCTCAGAAGGAACCTGGTTAGAGAGGGGGGCCCATCCTTCACTGGCCATCCCGGTTTAAACTAAAAATGGAATGGATGGTACTAGAAATGTAACAAGGGATCTAACAGCAAAAAAAAATTATAAAATCAAGTGGGCTGAACATGTTACTGTCTGAGATATTAAACTAGTTGGTAAGTAGAAGGTTCCAACGAAATAATGTAAAATGTTAAATTCAAAGGGGTGGGGTGGTGCATCTGGGACTCCGATTTCATTAAGGCGGGGGCGTAAACCAGGGGAGGGACAGGACTGGAGTAATCTGCAGGGCGGGGGAGGAAAGGAGAAGGTTAGCCCCCCCCTCACAGACATCTTTAACTATAGGATTGACTAAAGAGGTACGCTTTTAGCCTTCACTTAAAGACAGAAAGTGTGCCTGAAGTCCAAACATAAATTGAGAGATTATTCCATAAGAGAGGAGCTCTGAAAGAGAAGGCTCTGCCTCCCATTGTAATTTTAGATTTCTGAAATAGCCAGCACCTAATCTTGGAGGATAGTAAGGAATGAGTAAGTCACTAAGATATTCTGGACCCAAACCATTTAAAGCTTTAAACGCTAAAAGTAAAAAAAGTCAATTCTGAATTTGACATGTAGCCAATGAAGAGATTTTATCACCGGGCTGATTTGCTCCCATTTCTAGTAAGCAGCTGCATTCTGCACAAGTTGGAGACGATTCAGGGCTGAACCAGTGCAACCAGACAATAAAACCTTATTGTAATCTTGTCGAGAGGTTACAAAAGCATAAACCATTTCAGCATCCTCCAAGGACAACACCTTCCTTAATTTAGATATATTCCTCAAGTCGAAGAAGGCCATTCTTGTGATATTATTAATATGGGGCTGAAAGGAGAGGTCTGAATCAATAGTAATAATTTTAACAACCCTGCTGGCGGAGACAGAGAAGCCATCTAAATCTAGATCTGACCTGGGGTTCACAGATCTAGGAATACTGCACACATCATGCATTCATAAGCGCTCCAGAAAGCATGCATACTTGCTACATTAAGTTTTTATGAATGTTCTTAAAGGCATACTGAACTTTGTTAGAATGTAATAAATGTTTTTTCTCTCTCCATTCACTCCCATTGCATGGTGAAAGAGGTCTTCAAAAGCACACTTTTAGCACAAACAAATACAAACAACACAGATTATGCCGATATACAAAATCATGACATCCGGAGTGGAACTGAAACTTTTGAACGAATTTTTGATAGATTTGATTTTGAAGAACTATTTTCTGAGAACTTGCAATTGTTGCTAGCTTCTTTGTTGCTCGGTTTGTTTACTTACACCCGCTTCTGTAATGGTTTCAGTAGCGGCGAATCAAATGCGATGGGATGGGGGATCAGAACAAGTCACCCACAAAGGTGAGGACCACTAAGGGAGCTTAAACCACTAATGGGTAGAAAAGAAAAAGGAAAAATTCTTGTAGCTAAACAGCCAAATAATAATCAACTCAGGAAAATAGGGCAAACTCGAAAACACGAGTGAGAGCACAAAACAAAGTCTCCCGAGCTCAATACTAGAGCTTAAAAAGAAACACCTTTGGCACGTAGCACTAAAATGGCCGGTAAGAAGGTTAAACAAAAATGAAACAACAAAGGAGACTGTCTCTGAGAGAACAGCGTGGAGTAAATTGAACAGTACAGCTTCAATTATGAATAATCCTCTATGTAAAACCTAATACTAAGAAGCAAGTCCCTCGTGAACATAAAACAAAGCGTTAATATCACAAGGTCGCTTGTACCTAGCTATACCTGGCTCAACTTCCTGAAGTCGGAATGACAAAAAAGCACTGGGGAAGCGGAAGTGAGGAACTTAAATTCCCCGCAGGCAGTCGCACAGGTGAAACGAATAATAGGCGAGGTGAAGCAAAACCCCGGAATGGAACGTTGAAAAAAATCTGATAGATTCTCAACAGGAGAGAAAGGACAAGAACCGCAGCGGAAAAGGAAAAATAACCCATGGAACATGACAGCTTCAGGAAGTGAGTGGGACTGTTACAGGCACAAGAACGAAACTGGGAGGTTAATCTAAGGTTAAGCTAAGGTTTGGAAAAAGTGTCAAATATCATGAATAGAGCTTTTTATCTTTTCAAACGCATAGTTCCGGATATAATTGAGAGCTCATTTTAATCAGGACGAGAGCTACCCTTCTAAAATCAAAAATAATTTTTCGGTGGAACTACCCTTTTAATTGTGAAAGACAATTTGACCTGGGGTGCCCAAAACTTTGCACCCCACTATATGCTCTGGCCACTCCCAGTTTGTAGGAGTGATGAGGTCTACAGCAGGCTTACGTCCCTAAATCGATGACTGTCGGAGTGATGCTCACCTAGTGGCATAATTGGCCTTATTTCAAGGAAAATATTTATTGGTACGTACCTTTGCTCAAACCAGATCTGGGGGGTATACTATGACGATTTGTGGGGTATCCTATGCAGGAAGCTTAACATACCCAGGGTTTTTGTGTGTTAGCTGGCTTAACAAAACCTAATCACTGCAGTCTGGCTTAACCAGTAGTACGAAGGTGGTTATTAACTGAACAAAGTGAAGACAAGTTTTGTTAATCAAGATCTTTACGCATTCCAATAAAAGGGGTGGTGTCTGCAACAATATAGCCAGAGATGGGCAGTATTTCAATTATATGTATTTGAAATTAATATTTTATTATTTGGTCAAGTGTGAAAAAATTGTCATTTTCCTCATGGAACTTTACAAGCCTCAGCCTGTTTAGTAATTTGTTGAAACACCGTGCATCGAAGTGGGAGGAGAGGCACTGTTGGGGGGGTTTGTCAGTGAACATCAAGCAGCTCACTGCAATTTTGGTGCAGCGCATTGCAATTTCTGCGATTCGCACCTGCGCCGCCCACCTGGTCAGACGAGGTCTATGGTGCGAGTTTAATGATTAGGCATACTTAAGTTTGTGATTTTAGACATTCACTTGTAAAACAAATGCATTAATACAATAACAGTATACATTTTGCAGTGATATCATTGGCAGTTATAGTATACAAGTAATCCTGGCACTTCTAGTGTTAAAATCACCATCAACATAATAACTAATTGTGGACTTTCTCAGGGGTCATAGAGCCTACTAACCTCAGAGGACTATACAATTCCTGGGAACGACAACAATCTCCTCCTCCTTGAAATGGAGGGATAATGGCTGCTCCAAACTGAAAAAAACTTCACAATAGACTTATTTTTGAGGCAATTGAAAACATTTGGTGTGCCTAGGGAGGGTCTAAGTTCTATTTTATAGAGCAGGGGTTGAGAGTATCCTCACCTTCTAACTATATGGTATAGCAACTCCTCCGCACAGGACAAGAAAGAATTGGACAAACTGGTATTCACAACTGTCTGTGTCCTTTCACCTTTTAATAATTAAGTCAAAATAAAGCACCACAAATGCAAAGGAAATTTGGAAAAATGCAAAGGAAATGTTTTTTATTTAGTTTGCAACAAAATACTGAGAGCTACATAAAGCTGCATGTGATATGCAGAATTAATAAAGATCTATCGTGCAAAATCTAAGCAGTGTACCCTGTTGTCCCTTAGTGTCTATTCAAAATGGATACATTGTGCACTGCTGTAAATCAAAAAATAAATACATATTTAAATACAAATCAACTGTTTTGGCTCATAAAACTCACTTTTGCATCATTTTCCAATGGGAATGACTATATTTTCATCAGTATAGGGGGATAGATATATATGGGTCCAAAACCCCTATGCAAAACTGTCATAAAATTAATAGAATTAGTTTTGTTGTAATGGATTTTAGTGGCGGATAATCAAACAAGAAGGTAGGGGGATCAGGACCTCGAATAACGAGTGAAACACAAACTAAATCTCCCGAGCTCAATACTGGAGCCAAAACGAGAAACAAACTTAGCAAAGAAAAGAACACCTTCGGCACATAAGTTTGGACGGCCGGAAGTGTGTAAAACAAATGAAATAAACAAAGAAAACTTTCTCAGAGAGAACAGCAAAAAATAAAATAAATAGCACAGAACACTAACAGGAAGAAGAATACCTATACCTGAAATAAAAGCTAATAGCAAGTCCCCTGTGAACATAAACAGCGTTTAATATCACAAGGTCGCTAGTACCTGGCTATACCTGGCTCAATGCAATGTCGAATGACAAAGAAGCACCGGGGAAGCGGAAGTGAGGAACTTAAATACCCCGCAGGTAGAGGCACAGGTGAAAACAATTATGAGGGAAAGCAAACCCCGGAACGGAATGTGGAAAAAATCTGATAGATTCTCAATCGGGAAATAAGGACGAGAACCGCAACGGGGAAAAAAATAAAAACCCACGAACCATGACATTTGTCCATTATAAAGAATATACATTTGCTTCTTCTGATGGATTAAGATAAAAATATTTATATCACAGTGTTGTAGGGGATCCCCATGCACAGAGACACAGAGGAAATATTGGAGGTCCAGGTGCGACAGATGAGGACTCTAAAAGTGTTCTAACGAACACCACTAAGATGGACAATAATTTGCAGTGGATTGGGAAAAACAAGGAGAACACAAATAACCTCGCGATAAAAAGCGAGGAACTCGATATCCGAGCAAAACAAAATAAATAAGCAGTTACGCTTATCTAACTCCCGTAGTGGAGTGAACAGAAGAAGGAGAAAAATAAAAGAACCCTAAACCTTAGGGCAAGAGCACTCGTAGGCTTGAGTGGGAAACAAAAAAACCAAAACCTCTGCTCTGAAATAAAAGAGCTAAAGAGCGCACTTTACTTAATCTAAATTGTACTTCTAACAAGTCCCGTGTTGAGAAGCAAAGCGGTCGATAGCAGCACAACTTCCTATACCTTGACCGGCTAGTATGTTACATGAAATAACATGGAAGTGATGAGAAAAGGAGGAAGTGGGGTATAAATAGTGAGCGGAAATGCAGGACAGGTGAACTCACTAATCACCAAGGCGAAAGCAAAACCCGTATCGGAACACAGAAAAATCCGATAGATTTACAGGTAGATGGAAAAAAGGAATACTAAGCGCGGAGATAAGCGAAGGGAGGCGTGATCCATGACAAGTGTTACATAAACCTAAATATGTAGCCTAATCATTCACTCTTGTCCCTCAATAAAACATCACTTTTCCCTGGACTCTACAGTATGTATACTTTTGCCCTGGGATTGCATTTTTCTGTAGTTTTTTTTATATTCCTATTCAGGGCGTGTAGCAATGTGGATACAAAAAAAATAACTTCGGTAAAAACTTCAGGGGCCGTATTGACAACACATTTTATCTTGCCATTTCGATTTGCTGAGACTAACTTACGCTAAGAGAAATGGCGGGGTTGACCTCGCTATGGATGACGTTGTGTTGGCGAACATGAACAGGAAACCACATGAATTGTCGGATGGTGCGGGGTCTGCGGAGGGAATTTATTGTTAGGTGTAGCCTTGTATTCTAATGATAGACGACTGAAATATTCCCAGTTTGTCGCTGCATTTTACCTGTGACCAAGTAGCCTGCAGCCTATAGCCTAAAAATCTCATTGCGTTGTTTTTGTTGGTTGGTGAAGTGACTGCTCTCTATATAATCATAATACCGTTGAGATTGATACCTTTTCAAGTTCAATGTTATTAAATGTTTCTAAAATATAGACTCGGCTCGATATCGTGGCGGATTGCCAGCAGAAATTTGTGTTCGATGTACGATAATTAAAGCAATAATAGCAAGACCACCAGCGTCGCACAGTAGGCTAAAAAAAAGAAAAAACTGACGAAGAATGATAGCTCCGGACAGCTCACTCTAACGTTACTTGTGTTTGTTCAGAAAAATGGCAAACGTTGGCTAACGTAGCCTATATTATTAGATAGGCTAATACATAATTTATATGTAGCCTATCTATAACAGGAATGGGCAACTCCAGGCCTCGTGGGCCACTGTGTATGCAGGTTTTTACTGTCACCAATTACCCTGGCTCAATAAGCTAATTAGTCATATAGGCTTCGCCAACATTCACTCGTAAATTAGACCACAATAAAATGCTACAATACATGCATACAGGCACAGGAACATTCATCAGCTGCTGTTCATATCGCGTAATTTAGCGAAAATATCAGATAATGTCCATGATTGGACTAAATAATTATTGGTAATTGGTGGCAGCAAAAACCTACATACACACCTCCCCACTAGGCCTGGAGTTGCCCATCCCTGATCTATAATATGGAATGTAGCCTGTCTAACTGTTTGACACATAATATATGATGTAGCCTAATAAATAGCCTAGCCTACTATTTTATAAGAGCTACTAAATATGAGTATGCATTTTCTGTAAGGTAGCTGAAATTTCACATCTACCAGAATATCTTTTTTTTGTACGGTTTTCAATTAACTATATGTAAAAAATAATTTACAAATCACAGCTTTCTGCGTTCATGTGCACTTTACATTCTGTTCTATCAACTTGGCAGTTATAGGTAGACAAGTAATCCTGGCGGTTCTAGTGTTAACATCAACATCAACAAAATAACTCATTGTGGACTTCCTCAGTGGTCATAGAGCCTACCAACCACTGGTTGTTAATAGTCAGGAAATTCAGCAGGTAGAGCACTATAAATTCATGAAGACAACAATCTCCTCCTTCTTGAAATGGGTGGATAATAACAGCTCCATACTGAAAAAACCTCATCAAAGACTTTTCTTTTTGAGGCAGAAACATTGGGTGTGCCTAAGGAGGGTCTAGTTCAATTTTATAGAGCAAGGATTGAGAGTATCCTCACCTTCTCAATACCTGTCTGGTATAGCAACTCCTCTGCACAGGACAAGAAAGTATTAGATAAACTGGTATGCACTGCATCCAAAATAACTGTCTGTGTCCTTCCACCTCTGGTTGGAATCTGCCAAACCAGGATCCACAAGAAGGGCCTCAAAATTTTAAAAGACCTTATCACCCTACTAACCTCCTTTTTGAGTTTCCTTCGTCTCAGTAGAGACTTTACAACATTAATAATGGGACAACCAGGTTCAGGAACAGCACATATCCAGAAGCTGCTCGCATCCTTAATACCTCAACTACGTATTTGCAGGCCAAAGTAATTAATAGTGCAATAAACCAGGGCTGAGACCAGTTCTTTTTTAAATCATGTATTAATAAAATGTGTTTATGTACTATGAAGGTTATTATCCCCATGGGAATATGCGCTCTGGTTTCATTGTATATTAATGGTTTCATTGTATCTTATAGGGACTAGTCTATTTCAATGGCGTTATTTCTCTATTTATCAACCAAGATGAAAAATAATGTATATGTAATTTAAAAATAAATTCATATATAATGACCTCATAAAAGATTTCTAAAAGTTAAAAACAGTATTTTCTTTTTTTTTAATGCATATTTGATTTGTCTGAGAAACGGCTCGATGGATGAGCACATATTTTTAACTAGGAGGGAGGAGAATGCATTTTTTATATTTTTCATCCACGTCCTTTAATACGGATAAAATTACATTGTGGCAGGGCTCCATCCTGCTGAGGGAATCAGAGCAATCACACACACAGGGATTAAAGGTGTGCTTCTGTCCTTTGGGAGAAAGAGAGAGAGAGCGAGAGAGGGAGACAGACAGACAGACAGACAGTGGCAAAAAGCCCTGAGCACATTGCAGAAAAGTGTCTCTGTGTTTTGGTTCATTTTTCTTATTTTTGTTTTTTATTTTTGCCAGGAACCTGTGATTGTGAAAGGTGAAGATTTGTGTTAATTTGTTAGTTTGAAGAACTCGCTTTCTTCAATAAAACCCAGGGAAACTTGGAATTGCTGCATTTATTTTTTATTTGTATTATTAAATGAATTATTATGCTGACTTTATTTAATTTATTTTTATAAACTGTATTGCAAATTTTACAATGAAGCAGTAAAGGTTTGTGTGCAGAACAACATTTCTGTAGCAAAATTATTCCAATAATAATTGTTTTTAGCAGCCTCCAAACCACTTTTAAAACAACTTTACAGCTATGTTTGAAAAAAGGTACATCTGATATTCCAAACATAGTTTACATATGCAGTTGTGATGAGAACATAACATTTAAATAAAAACTGTCCTCAACCTAAAAAATACATTTTAAAAAAGTTACTTTGATAAATGGGTGGTACTCACTGGCTTCCCTATTTCAGCAGTGGATTTGAAAAACTTGACAACGTTTGTGCGAATATCTTTAGTGGCAATGCCGTAGATGATTGGGTTTAACGTGGGGGGCACAGTGATATACAGAATCATAGAGATCTTCCTGGCATTGGGGCTGATCCCTTGGATCTTGAGGGACACGATAACAATGAATGTGGTGATCTCAAAGAGGATACAAACGAGAAGATGGGAGGCGCACGTCTGTATGGCCTTGCTCCTGTTTTTCTCCTGTTTGACCACACACGCAATGAGGATCTTCACATAGGTAAAGGTGATGACGAATAAGGTGCTCATAGTAAACAACCAAGATGTACATAAAAAGTACATGTTGTTGACAGGGGTGGGGATGCATGCCAGTCTCAGAATATCTCTATTGGTACAGTAGATATTCTTGATTAACGTACCACACAGTGGGATTCTCACATTCAGAATGAAGAGGGCTGTGACCTGGCAGGCCGCGATGAACCAGGATAGAAAACACAGTGAGACCAGTCTCCCAGTGGTCATGATGGCGTGGTAGTGCAGTGGCTTGCAGATGGCCAGGTAGCGGTCATATGCCATGGCTGATATAATGGTACAAAACGCCACGCCATAAAAGTGTGCGCAGAAGCCCTGGACAATGCACGCCACGTAGCTGATGGTGTTGATCTCTATCAGGAAGTCAGACATCAGCTGGGTATAGCCGATCGTGCCCCCGAGCAGGTCGCACGTTGCCAGGTTGCACATCATCACATACATGGGCTTGTGGAGCTTGCCGTCCGCAGTGATCACAGTAACCACAGTGACGTTTGCCAGCAGCATCACGGTGTACACGATGAGCGTGACCGCAAACAGGGGGTACCTCTGCTGCTTGGTTAGGATGAAACTTTCCAAAGTGAACACGATGGGCTGCTTCAAAGGTACATACGACACATTTTCCATTTCTGCCATCAGACCTTTAAAACAGTAAGAAATTAATTTTTGATCAGAGAAATTCCATTATAGTCTAGTAGATCTATACACAGTATTGTCTCTTAGATGCTCTTGACTCCAAACAAAGTAACTGCAACATATTCTTTACCTGTATGCTGAATGGTGTAAAGGCGAGGTCATACCTGTCTCAGGTTTAATGTTGGGAGTCCTCTCATCCTGCTGGGCTTTCAGGCTTTATGCTGCCCTCCCCTCTCTGTCCTGTCACTCATTTTGGAGGCAGGAGAGGACCGCCCCCAGACCTAGTGATGATGTAATACTGAAAGACAGGTGGAAGGTGTTGCTCCTTTTAACAGGTTACTGCAGTGTTACATCCAGCTTCGGGAAACAGGCCCACAGGTGCACAGGTTTTTTTGTGTAAAGCACATACTGGTCTGGGTCCACTCAAAGTTTGCCATGAATGTTCAATTCAACAACAACAAGAAAAGTATAAAACCAAAAACTGGTAACAATTTACATTTACTCAATCTTCATATAGCATTAATTATACATTCATGAGCATTACAACAACATTACATTACATGGAACATTATGAATGCTTTATAAAATTATTTACTTTATTAGTCGTTTTATTTACTTAACTGAAAGGGTTCTCTATGCCAGAGACACGGAGGAAGTATTGGAGGTCCAGGTGCGACAGATAAGGAATCTTAAAGTGTTCTAATGAACACCACAGAAAAGGACAATAATCCGTAGTGGCAAGTAGAGGGGGAAAATAAGGAGAACACAATTAACCTCGCGATAAAAACGAGGAACTCGATATCCAAGCAAAACAAAATAAATAAGCTGTCACGCTTGGGTGAGAGCACTCGTAGGTATGAGTGTAAAAACAAAGAAACAAAAAACCCTAAGCTCTGAGATAAGAGCGAAAAAGATCACTTTGCTTTTCCTAAATTGTACTGCTAACAAGTCCCGCGTTGAGAAGCAAAGCGGTCGATAGCAGTACAACTTCCTATACCTTTTTACCGGCTCGAATGTTACGTGAAATAACATGGAAGCAACAAGAAACGGAGAAAGCGGGGTAAAATAGTGAGCGGAAATGCAGGACAGGTGAACTCACTAATTACTGAGACGAAAGCAAAACCCGTCGCGGAACACAGAAAAATCCGATAGATTACCGGTAAAAGACAAAAGGAATACAAAACGCGGCGATAAGGAAAGAAGAGCATGATCCATGACAGGACCCCCCCTCTAAGGAACGGCACCAGATGTTTCCACGACCTTATTTCTGCGGAAGTCTGTGATTAACTGAGGATGTTTCTCCTAGGAACCCAGCAATGTTCCTCCGAGCCGTAGCCCTCCCAGTCGACAAGGAACTGCCACCCTTTGCCCACACGTCTCTCGGCCACAATGTGGTGAACGGTATAAGCCGGGCCCCCCTCTGAGTCGAGGAGGCGGAGGAGGTCTTTCAACTGGGGCTGACGAGTACCGGTTTAAGACGGGTGACATGAAACGTGGGGTGGATGCGCATCGAGGGCGGCAGTTGCAGTCGGAATGTGACTGGGTTGATTTTTAAATAATTTTAAATGGTCCCACAAAACGAGGGGCAAGTTTACGGGACTCAACACGCAATGGAAGATCACGAGTAGTGAGCCAAACCCGCTGTCCAACTCTATAGGATGGTGCAGCCCGACGATGCCTATCAGCCGTGGCTTTTTGTTTAGCAGACGCACGTATAAGAGACGAATGACCGAACGACACCTCCGAACAAAATAAATGGTAAATGGACTGTACTTATATAGCGCCTTTATCCAAAGCGCTTTACAATGGCCTCTCACTCACCCGTTCACACACATTCACACACCAATGGCAAAAGCAACCATGCAAGGTGCTGGCCTGCTCATTGGGAGCAATTTGGGGTTCAGTGTCTTGCCCAGGACACTTCGACATGTGTACAGGAGGAGCCGGGGATCGAACCGCCAACCCTGCGATCAGCGGACGACCCGCTCTACCTCTTGAGCCACAGCCGCCCCCTGTAAAGAACCTGCAGAGGGCACCTCCACCTCCCTCTCGAGCTCAGAAAAAAGAGGTGGTTGATAACCCAGCTGAGCTTCGAAGGGGGAGAGACCGGTGGATGCGTTACGCAGTGTGTTATGAGGCGTACTCCGCCCAGGCGAGGTGATGGCTCCAGGAGGTAGGTTTAGATGCGGCCAGGCAGCGAAGAGTACTCTCTGTTGGAAATCATGGGAGCAAAGTACAGGTAACCCCCCTGAAGTGGCTCACCTTGTAGGAGGCCAATATGAGATAACCTCGTCTAGCTCCCTTCTTTGATATGCAATATACATCCTCTACCCCGGATGGGGCCAAATTAGATGACTTCGTCAAGCCCCTAATCCAGTCAAATTTCCTTCTTTGATATGCAGTACCTTTGTTTGACATCCTGATGTGTTCTCATTCAAGGGGATGACCATTTGGTCTTTTGTTTCCATTGTGGGACAGAGTATAAGTGTTGACATTCTCCCTTACTTGTTGGTTTTTGTTGATCTGTACTTGGGGAACAGACCCACTAGTTCCGTCTACTCTATTAAACGACCTATTTTGAAACGAAGACGTGCCTGCATGTATTTTTCTACTTACAAACGTACAAAGGAATAAATTGAACTCTTACAAATTCTACACTCTCTAGTATCTGATTAGTGCGCTCTGTCTGGTCGTTAGTCTCCGGATGAAAACCGTAAGACGATCGGATACCGCATCCGTGGGAAGACCGTGCGGCCGAAATACGTGGTCAATCATCAGTTGCGCTGTCTCAGGTGCTGAAGGTAGCTTGGGCAGTGCAATGAAATGGGCCGCTTTAGAGAAGCGGTCGACCACCACTAAAATAGTAGTATTGCCTGCAGATAGAGGCAAACTCGTGACAAAGTCAAGGGAAATATGACTCCAGGGGCGGGTGGGAATAGGTAGGGGACGAAGGAGACCCGAGGGAGGAAGGTGAGAAGCCTTGCTGCGAGTGCAAGCCGAACAAGCCACGACAAACGAGCGTACGTCCTTCTCCAGACTGGGCCACCAGAAACGTCGAGTTAAAAAATCCCTAGTACGATGAACACCGGTGAGTTGGGAGGCGTGACCCCATTGGAGAACCCGAGACCTAAGACGAGGAGGCACGAAAAGACAGTTGGCCGGTGCCCCACCTGGGCCTGGGTCCGAGCACAAGGCTCTCTGTACCGCTGCCTCAACTTCCCATATAACTGGGGCAACAATGAGGTCAGTAGCGATAATAGGCTCGGGAACAGAGTCTGTTTCAGAGCGGTCATAAATCAGTGAAAGCGCGTCAGGTTTTATGTTCTTAGATCCAAGGCGATACGTGATAATAAAATTGAATCGTAAAAAAAACAGCGCCCACCGGGCTTGTTGTGAATTACGCCTCTTAGCCAGCTGAACATATTCCAGGTTTTTATGGTCTGTCCATACTGTAAATGGATGTTCCTTCGAGCCAATGGCGCAACTCCTCCAAAGCCAACTTGACCGCAAGCAATTCTCGATCCCCTACATCGTAATTTCTCTCCGCCGATGTTAGGACACGAGCGAAATACGTGCAGGGGTGCATTTTGTGGTCAAGTGGCGAGCGTTGGGACAGAATGGCTCCAGCGCCTAGTTCGGAGGCATCCACCTCTACCACAAAGGAAAGGGAGGGGTTGGGTGTAACTAGAATGGGCTCGGACGTGAATCTCCCCTTCAATTCAGTGAACGCCGCCTCCGCCTTAGAACTCCATTGGAACTGGCCGACAAGGTTCTTCTTAGTAAGCGCAGTAATGGGCGCTGCTACCGCACTAAAATTGCAAAAAAATTCGCAAAGCCTAAGAAGCGTTGCACCTGTTTTATGGAAGATGGCATGGGCCAAAGACGAGGTGGAAGGTCTAATAAAAAAAACGAGGTGGAAGGTCTAATAAACCCGTTAGCCAAAGCCTCATTCCCACATAGCTGCACTCTCTGGAATGGACAGGGAATAGAGGGAATAGTGCCCAGGTATAGCTCTATGGCACAGTCATAGGGTCTGTGAGGTGGTAGCGAGTTGGAGCGTTGCTTACTACATGACACTTAACATTTAATGAGGCTGTTATGTTGTGGATTACAGAACTCATTAACGCCTTGGCGCAGATGGCAATTTGGTCAATTCCCATCTATTTAGGGGGTGCTCTTTATAACTCCAGGTGTGAGCATCACCTAAACTCGGTAAATGGCTTAAATTAAACAAGAGAAGTGTACCATTTACAATATGAACAAAATATATTTGTTTACATTCATAATTTAAGTCGAAATAAAGTACCGCAAATGCAAAGAAACTTTGGAAAAATGCAGTTTTTTTTTAGTTTGCAACAAAATACTGAGAGCTACATAAGTGAAACAGGTAAATATATACATTTCCTGGATCTTAAAATCCATGTCAACAAGTTGTGAAATCTGAGGATGATATGAAGGTCTATGGTGCAAAATTATGATGCAAAATATAGGCGGTGTACCCTGTTGTCCATTAGTGTCTCCAAATCTATCCAAATGGCTAAATTGTGCACTGCTCTAAATAATTTAATAAATATATACAGGTGCAGCTCAAAAAATTAGAATATCGTGAAAAATTTCAATATTTTTTGTCACTCATTTCAGAAAGTGAAACTCATATTATATAGATTCATTACACATAGTGAAATATTTCAAGCCTTTATTTCTTGTAATTTTGATGATTATGGCTTACAGCTAATTAAAACCCAAATTCAGTGTCTCAGAAAATTAGAATATTGTGAAAAAGTTAAATATTGGAAACTCATGGTGTCACACTCTAATCAGCTAATTAACTATAAACACCTGCAAAGGTTTCCTAAGCCTTTAAATGGTCTCTCAGTCTGGTTCAGTAGGCTACACAATCATGGGGAAGACTGGTGACTTGACAGATGTCCAGAAGACAGTCATTGACACCCTCCACAAGCAGGGTAAGCCACAAAAGGTCATTGCTAAAGAAGCTGTTTGTTCACAGAGTGCTGTATCCTAGCATATTCATAGAAAGTTGAGTGGAAGGAAAAAGTGTGGGAGGAAATTGTGCACAAGCAACAGGGATAACCGCAGCCTTGAGAGGATTGTCAAGCAAAATCCATTCAAGAATTTGGGGGAGCTTCAGAAGGTGTGGACTGAGGCTGGAGTCAGTGCATCAAGAGCCACCACGTACAGACGAATCCAGGACATGGGCTACAAATGTCGCGTTCCTCGTGTCAAGCCACTCCCGAACCAGAGACAACGTCAGAAGCATCTTACCTGGGCTAAGGAGAAAAAGAACTGGACTGTTGCTCAGTGGTCCAAAGTCCTCTTTTCAGATGAAAGTCAATTTTGCATTTTGTTTGGAAATCAAGGTCCCAGAGTCTGGAGGAAGAGTGGAGAGGCACAGAATCCACGTAGCTTGAAGTCCAGTGTGAACTTTCCTCAGTCAGTGATGATTTGGGGTGCTCTGTCCACTGTGTTTTCTGAAGTCCACAGTCAACGCAGCCATCTACCAGGAAATTTTAGAGCACTTCATGCTTCCTTCTGCTGACAAGCTTTATGGAGATGCTGATTTCATTTTCCAGCAGGACTTGGCACCTGCCCACACTGCCAAAAGTACCAAAAGCTGGTTCAATGACCATGGTATTACTGTGCTTGATTGGCCAGCAAACTCACCTGACCTGAACCCCATAGAGAATCTATGGGGTATTGTCAAGAGGAAGATGAGACTGCAGACCCAACAATGCAGACAACCTGAAGGCCGCTATCAAAGCAACCTGGGCTTCCATTACACTTCAGCAGTGCCACAGGCTGTTCACCCCCATGCCACGCCACATTGATGCAGTAATTCATGCAAAAGGAGCCCCAACCAAGTATTGAGTGCATAGAAATGAACATACTTTTCAGAAGGCTGACATTTCTGTTTTAAATATCCTTTTTTATTGATCTTATGTAATATTCAAATTTTCTGAGACACTGAATTTGGGTTTTCATTAGCTGTAAGCCATAATCATCAAAATCACAAGAAATAAAGGCTTGAAATATTTCACTCTATGTGTAATGAATCTATATAATACATGAGTGACAAAATATATTGAACTTTTTCACGATATTCTAATTTTTTGAGCTGCACCTGTATATTTAACTAGAAATCACCAGTTTTGGCTCATAAAACTCACCTTTGCATCATTTCCAAATGGGAATGACTATATTTTCATCAGTATAGGGGGATAGATATCTATGGGTCCAAAACCCCATGCAAAACTGTCATAAAATGACTAAAATTAGTTTTGTTGTAATGGATTTTAGTGGCGGATAATCAAACGCGAAGGTAGGGGGATCGGGACCTCTGTCAGGGGTAGCGTGGGAACGAAGGACCAGGCGCGACAGTAGGTGTACAGAGATGCTACCTGAACACCACAAAGCGGGAGCGAAAACCCCGCTAACAGGGAACAACAATAATCAAACAAAATATAACTCTTAACACTTAATACAATGCAATCACAATAAACAAAAACCCTATAGCTCACAACGAGGGAAACCGAAACCAAAAACTCTCTTGCAAAAAGAGATAGCCCTGCACACACGGGCGGAAACAATAATGATGGTATAAATGACAACGAAAACACAATTGCACCCTCGGTACGTAGACTATAACGCCCGATAGCTGGTGAAAGAAATGAAAACAAAATAATGCTTACGAACTCCAAAACGCGACGAGAGCGGGACTGGAAAGGATGCTATCCTACGATACCGGCTTTTCTCGCGAAACGAATGGCAATATGGAAGCGTATAATAACGCTGACGTGTGCTTTAAATACTGCCAGGTAACCCTGAACAGGTGACACACTGAACTGAAAACTAAAACCTGAAACGGACTAGGAAACCAAAGCGAAGGAACGCAACGTGAGCGCTCTCCAGAGAAGTGGACAATATACAACAAGCAGGCGGAGAAACCATGACAGGACCCCCCCACTAAGGGACGACCCCAGACGATCCCTCAAGCCTGCGACCCCGGAAATCCCTGATAAGTTGAGGGTCCAGAATATTTTTGGAGGGAACCCAACTACGCTCCTCCGGGCCATACCCCTCCCAATCGACTAAGAATTGGAAACCTCTCCCAACCCGTCTCTCGGCCAAGATACGGTGGACAGTGTACACTGGACCTCCCTCCATCATCCGAGGAGGCGGCGGTGGCTTCTCAGCCGAGGCCAGCGGGCTAATGAGGACTGGCTTAAGCCGGGAGACATGAAACGTGGGATGGATACGCATAGCACGGGGGAGCTGTAATTTTACCGTAACCGGATTAATGCGCCGTAAAATTTTAAAAGGCCCAATAAACCGGGGTGCGAGTTTCCGAGACTCCACCTTTAATGGCAAATCACGCGTAGCGAGCCATACGCGTTGCCCTACCCTGAATGAGGGAGCAGGGCGACGTCGTTTATCAGCTGCCACCTTGTGTCTAGCAGCAGCGCGCTGAAGCGCAATCCGCACCCGCTTCCAAACAGAGCGACACCTCCGAATAAAGGATGTCACGGAGGGAACCCCTATATTGCTCTCCAGCTCAGGGAATAGTGGGGGCTGATACCCCAGTTGAGCCTCGAAGGGCGAGAGACCTGTGGACGCGTTGCGCAACGTATTATGGGCATACTCAGCCCAGGCCAGGTGTGTACTCCAGGAAGTGGATTTAGAGGCTGCCAGGCAACGCAGAGTGTTCTCCAGCGTCTGGTTAGTGCGCTCGGTCTGTCCATTCGTCTCAGGATGGAAACCAGACGACAAACTGACCGAGGCACCAAGCAGAGAACAGAATGTGCGCCAGAATTTGGCCGTGAACTGAGGGCCGCGATCAGAAACCACATCCAACGGCAACCCGTGTAGCCGAAAAACATGGTCTATCATGAGTTGCGCCGTTTCAGAAGCTGAAGGTAGTTTCGACAATGCGATAAAATGGGCCGCCCTGGAGAAACGATCGACTACGACTAAGATCACCGATTTACCCAGTGACATCGGCAAACCGGTGATGAAGTCGAGGGCGATATGGCTCCAAGGACGGCTGGGAATGGGAAGGGGGCGCAAAAGCCCAGAGGGTGGGAGACTAGAACCCTTATTGCGGGCACACACCGGACAAGCCGCAACAAAACTCCGAACATCCCTCTCCAAACTGGGCCACCAAAACCGCCGAGAAAGAAAGTCTTTAGTGCGGTGAACGCCCGGATGGGCCGCTAATTGAGAAGTGTGACCCCAACTTAATACCCGGGACCTAAGCTTCAGCGGAACGAATAAACAGTGAGAAGGGCCCCCCCAGGCCCAGGATCTGATCGCACTGCCCTCTGAACTGCAGCTTCAATGGCCCAAATAACTGGAGCCACAATTTGGTCGGCGGGAATGATAACTTCGGGGGCAGGAGCCCTGTCCGAATTATCAAAAACACGAGAAAGAGCATCAGGCTTAACGTTCTTGGAGCCGGGGCGGTACGTAAGCAGGAAATTAAAGCACAAGAAGAATAACGCCCACCGAGCTTGGCGAGAATTAAGCCTCTTGGCTAGCCGCACGTACTCCAGGTTCTTATGGTCCGTCCACACCGTGAACGGATGCTCCGCCCCTTCCAGCCAGTGACGCCATTCCTCCAGAGCCATTTTGACTGCTAAGAGCTCCCGGTCCCCCACATCATAATTTCTCTCGGCAGGTGTTAACGCACGAGAAAAATAGGCACAAGGATGCATTTTGTGGTCAATGGGGGATAGCTGGGAGAGAATGGCCCCCACTCCTAACTCCGATGCATCTACTTCTACAACAAAAGGAAGGGAGGGGTTGGGCGTGACAAGGATAGGTTCCGACGTAAAGCGTCTTTTGAGTTCAGAAAACGCCGTTTCGGCCCTCGAGTTCCATTGGAACCGGGAGGAAGAAGTCTTTCTTGTAAGTGAGGTAATAGGGGCGACTACCGCGCTAAAATTACGAATAAACCTCCTGTAGAAATTGGCGAAGCCTAAAAAACGTTGAACCTGTTTAAGAGAGGATGGCGTGGGCCAATTCTTAACGGCCGAGACTTTAGCTGGGTCCATCTGGACCTTGCCTTCTGCCACAATGAACCCCAGGAAAGCCACCGATTTAGTGTGAAAGACACATTTTTCTGCCTTAACAAATAGCTGAGCCTTGAGCAGCGCGTTAAGGACCTGCCTGACATGGCGAACGTGCGTGGAAAGATCGGGAGAAAAAATTAAAATATCGTCAATGTAAACAAAAACCGATCTTTCAAGCATCTCCCTTAGCACGTCGTTAACTAACGCCTGAAAAACTGCGGGGGCGCTAGTGAGCCCGAACGGCATCACCTGATACTCGTAGTGTCCCGAGTGGGTATTAAACGCAGTTTTCCACTGGTCTCCCTCACGAATGCGGACGAGGTTGTAAGCGCTGCGTAAATCCAGTTTGGTAAAAATAGACGCCCCCTGGAGGCGTTCGAAGGCCGAATTCATAAGCGGGAGCGGATAACGATTTTTAATAGTTATCGCGTTAAGTCCCCTGTAGTCGATGCATGGCCTAAGACTACCGTCCTTCTTCTTGACAAAGAAAAACCCGGAGCCCGCCGGCGAAGTGGAGGGTCTAATGAACCCGTTGGCGAGGGATTCCTCTATGTAATTCCTCATAGCGGCACTCTCAGGGGCCGATAAGGAATACAGCGCTCCCCTGGGGGGAATCGAGCCAGGGTATAGCTCGATGGCGCAATCATAAGGCCTATGAGGAGGCAGAGAAGTGGCGCGTTGCTTGCTAAAAACCTCCGCAAGATCAGTGTACTGCTGAGGAACATTAGCTGGCACTGGAAATGGAATAGCTCCGCCCACCTGAACATTCTCCAAATCTGATTCCGAGTCGCGAGGGATGTCCCAATCGATCTCAGAAGGAGAGCTCTCCTCCTCCCATAATTTAAACCCATCAACAAGCGAATCCCAAGAAAGACTCCTCCGGGTGTCGCGAGATGACGCTACAGACCCGTGAGCCCCACGGAGAACACTCTCCTCCTCCTGTTCGCTGTCCGAACTGAAATCGGGAAGGGAGCGGCGTGAGCTGCCAGATCTAACAGCTCTATCTCTAACACAGTGGTGTCTGCACTGAACTCCCCAACGGAGAATAACTGAATCCTCTGCTCCCCAGTTAATATTGGGCTTGTGCTGAACCAACCATGAGTGACCCAGAACAAGGGGGTATGTGGGAGAATCTACTAAAAAAAAAATTATACGCTCCGTGTGATCCTGGAACGGAACTGACAGTTTTAAGGAGCTGGTAACCCGTCGAATAGCGCCCGTACCCAAAGGGCGACCGTCGAGAGCCGTTACTAACCGTGGAATGGAAAGAGAAACTGATGGAATCCCCTGCTCCCTGGCCCACTTAATGTCCATAAGGGACTCTACTGATCCGGAGTCAATAAAGGCGATACAGCTGTTGGAATGCTTATTCCAACTCAGCTGCACAGATACTAGAGTTCGAGGAGAAGTTTGATCTTGTCTCACTAAGGACCTCGATTCCCTTAGCGAGACTCCTCTTTTCCCGCTAGTTTCGGACATTGATCTCTGTAATGCCCAGCGCGTTTACAATAACGACACCATGCCTCTCTTGTCCTGGTAAACTTGGGATCCCGTACAGCCGTCCCATCTACCTGCATGGGTTCCTCCGAGAATGAGGCAACCGGAGCAACCACCGGACGAGGCACATAAATAGAGGACCGACCACTGCGTGGACCAGCGAATCTCTCTCTCTCTCTCTCTCTAATCCGATTGTCTATTCTGATAGCTGTAGACACCAACGCACCGAACGAAGCGGGGGGTTCGAGTGCAGAAAGGGCATCTCGAACTGAATCCGAAAGTGCTTTAATAAATAGCGCGGTAAGCGGTCCGTCCGGCCACCCAGTCTCCCCTGCGAGTGCACGAAAAGCAATAGAAAAAGACGCCACCGTGTCGGAGCCTTGACGAAGATAAGTGAGTCGCATCGCCGCCTCCTGACCGGAAACGTCATGGTCGAAAACCGACGCCATCTCTTCTGCCAACCTCTCCATAGTGGACATCACGGGGGAGCTAGCTCTGATTAAGGGATCCGCCCAAGCGAGAGCCGTGCCTGTTAAAAGTGAGAGAATAAACGATACGCGGGCCTCCTGAGTGGAAAACCGAGAGGGTTGTGATTTTAAAAATATCAGACACTGCGTCAAAAACCCCTTACACTTCCCGGTCTCTCCTCCATAGCGAAGCGGGAGTTGTAATTTGGGCTCGCGTGGAACGGGAATCCCTACGGGATCAGGAGGGATTAGTGCCGCCGCAGTTGGTGCTTGTATTACCGGGATTGAAGGTGACGTAACCTGGGAAGACGTAATCGTCATAGTTAGAGTGCGAATGCTTTCCGCTAAATCACGCAACCCGTCTCCCTGATAACGCAGCTGATTGCCAAACTGTGCTTGCTGAGAATGTAGGGCCTGGACGGAGGCTTGAAGAGCCCTAATGCCGGTCTCATGGCCGGAGATAGCAGCCTCCTGAGCTGAGAGAATTTGCCCTAGGTTCTCGACTGTCGCTGGTACCTCCCTACTGGCTTCCATATTCTGTCAGGGGTAGCGTGGGAACGAAGGACCAGGCGCGACAGTAGGTGTACAGAGATGCTACCTGAACACCACAAAGCGGGAGCGAAAACCCCGCTAACAGGGAACAACAATAATCAAACAAAATATAACTCTTAACACTTAATACAATGCAATCACAATAAACAAAAACCCTATAGCTCACAACGAGGGAAACCGAAACCAAAAACTCTCTTGCAAAAAGAGATAGCCCTGCACACACGGGCGGAAACAATAATGATGGTATAAATGACAACGAAAACACAATTGCACCCTCGGTACGTAGACTATAACGCCCGATAGCTGGTGAAAGAAATGAAAACAAAATAATGCTTACGAACTCCAAAACGCGACGAGAGCGGGACTGGAAAGGATGCTATCCTACGATACCGGCTTTTCTCGCGAAACGAATGGCAATATGGAAGCGTATAATAACGCTGACGTGTGCTTTAAATACTGCCAGGTAACCCTGAACAGGTGACACACTGAACTGAAAACTAAAACCTGAAACGGACTAGGAAACCAAAGCGAAGGAACGCAACGTGAGCGCTCTCCAGAGAAGTGGACAATATACAACAAGCAGGCGGAGAAACCATGACAACCTCGAATAACGAGTGAAACACAAACTAAATCTCTTGAGCTCAATACTGGAGCCAAAACGAGAAACTTAGCAAAGAAAAGAACACCTTCGGCACATAAGTTCGGACGGCCGGAAGTGTGTAAAACAAATGAAATAAACAAAGAACTTTCTCACAGAGAACAGCAAAAAATAAAATAAATAGCACAGAACACTAACAGGAAGAAGAATACCTATACCTGAACTAAAAGCTAATAGCTAAGTCCCCTGGGAACATAAACAGCGTTTAATATCACAAGGTCGCTAGTACCTGGCTATACCTGGCTCAATGCAATGTCGAATAACAAAGAAGCACCGGGGAAGCGGAAGTGAGGAACTTAAATACCCCGCAGGTAGATGCACAGGTGAAAACAATTATGAGGGAAAGCAAACCCCGGAACGGAATGTGGAAAAAATCTGATCGATTCTCAATCGGGAAATAAGGACGAGAACCGCAACGGAAAATAAAATAAAAACCCACGAACAATGACATTTGTCCATTATAAAGAATATACATTTGCTTCTTCTGATGGATTAAGATAAAAATATTTATATCACAGTGTTGTAGGGGATCCCCATGCCCAGAGACACGGAGGAAATATGGAGGTCCAGGTGCGACAGATGAGGACTCTAAAAGTGTTCTAAGACGGACAATAATTTGCAGTGGATGGGGAAAAATAAGGAGAACACAAATAACCTCGCGATAAAAAGAAAGGCGAGCACCAATGTTTTGAATTTGATGCGGGCCATCACCGGTAGCCAGTGGAGGTCAATGAGCAGTGGGGTGACATGGGAGTGTCGGGGGAGGTTGAAGACCAGGCGCGCTGCTGCATTCTGGATAAGCTGAAGGGGTCTAATGGCCGATGCTGGCAAGCCAGCCAGGAGAGAGTTGCAATAGTCCAGGCAGGACAGCACCATCGCTTGGACCAGGAGCTGGGTTGAGTGGGTGGTGAGGAAGGGGCGGAACACAGAAAAATCCGATAGTATTCCTTTTTTCCATCTACCTGTAAATCTAAGCGCGGAGATAAGGGAAGGAAGGCGCAATCCATGACAAGCGTTACATAAACCTAAATATGTAGCCTAATCATTCACTCTTGTACCTCAATAAAACATCACTTTTCCCTGGACTCTACAGTATGTATACTTTTGCCCTGGGATTGCATTTTTCTGTAGTTTTTTTAACATTCCTATTCAGGGTGAGAAATTGGCACCCGCCACCCGTCAAATGCGGATAGATTTCAGAATTGTTGGGTAAATGTATCAAACCTACCCGCCACAATGGCGTGTAGCAATGTGGATACAAAAAAAATAATTCCGGTAAAAACTTCAGGGGCCGTATTGACAACACATTTTATCTTACCATTACGATTTGCTGAGACCAACTTACGCTAAGAGAAATGGCGGGGTTGACCTCGCTATGGATGATGTTGTGTTTCATAAACACACTTACTTGGGCTCTAGAATAAGGATGAAGTTAACTACATTTTTTTTGGAGTTGGCGAACATGAACAGGAAACCGCATGAATTGTCGGATGGTGCGGGGTCTGCGGAGGGAATTTATTGTTAGGTGTAGCCTAGTATTCTAATGATAGACGACTGAAATATTCCCAGTTTGTTGCTGCATTTTACCTGTGGCCAAGTAGCCTGCGGTCTATAGCCTAAAAATCTCATTGCGTTGTTTTTGTTGGTTGGTGAAGTGACTGCTCTCTATATAATCATAATACCGTTGAGATTGATACCTTTTCAAGTTCAATGTTATTAAATGTTTCTAAAATATCGACTCGGCTCCATATCGTGGCGGATTGCCAGCAGAAATTTGTGTTACGATGTACGATAATTAAAGCAATTATAGCAAGACCACCAGCGTCGCACAGTAGGCTAAAATAAATAATAAATTGACGAAGAATGACAGCTCACTCTAACGTTACTTGTGTTTGTTCAGAAAAATGGCAAACGTTGGCTAACGTAGCCTATATTATTAGATAGGCTACATATAAATTATGTATTAGCCTATCTATAACAGGAATGGGCAACTCCAGGCCTCGTGGGCCACTGTGTATGCAGGTTTTTACTGTCACCAATTACCCTGGCTCAATAAGCTAATTAGTCATATAGGCTTCGCCAACATTCACTCGTAAATTAGACCACAATAAAATGCTACAATACATGCATACAGGCACAGGAACATTCATCAGCTGCTGTTCATATCGCGTAATTTAGCGAAAATATCAGATAATGTACATGATTGGACTAAAATTATTATTGGTAATTGGTGGCAGCAAAAACCTACATACACACCTGCCCACTAGGTCTGGAGTTGCCCATCCATTACATTACATTACATTACAGTAAAACCTTGACATACGAGTCCACTAACTTATGAGTATTCCGAGTTACGAGCCGTTGCTCGGACAATTTCTTGCTTCGCCTTGCGAGCCTAGACCCGAGTTACGAGCCGAGCAAGCGGAGCGAGCTTAGACATTTCAGAATTTATAGAAAAGATAAAGATAAGATAAGGTCGTGCGTTGGCGTTGTGTAATGACACTTGCCTAACGCATTTCCGAAAAATTCTGAAGGGAAGGAAGAAACAAACCACCATGGATAGGTTTTTATCGAAACGCCCTGCAGATCAGAGTCAGAAAAGCGTGACCAAAAAGCCAAAAATCAATGAAAAAGATGCAAACATCACTGATGAAGATGAAAACATCACTGACGAAGATTAAGTGTAAGTGAAGAATAATAATGTAGCAATTAAGTTTAGAACCAGTTTATTTCTTTATATTCTATTTTATTATCTTTGTATTATGTTTTGTATTAATTATTTATTATTTATAAATACATTTCTCATTTTTATAACTACGTAACAAAGAAATTAGGGTGTTTTTTGGGGGGCTGGAACGGATTAACGGTATTTCAATTAATTTCAATGGGGAAAATTGATTTGATATACGAGTAAACCGAGTTACGAGCTCGGTCACGGAACGAATTAAACTCGTATGTCAAGTTATTACTGTATAGGCATTTAGCAGACGCTCTTATCCAGAGCGACTTACATACTTCTTATTACATTTTATCCATTCATACAGCTGGATATATACTGAAGCAATGCAGGTTAAGTACCTTGCTCAAGGGTACAACGGCAGTGTCCTACCTGGGAATCGAACCTGCAATCTTTCAGTTACAAGTCCAGTTCCTTAACCATTATACTACACTGCCACCCTGATCTATAATATAAAATGTAGCCAATCTAACTGTTTGACACATAATATATGATGTAGCCTAATAAATAGCCTAGCCTACTATATTATTAGAGCTACTAAATATGAGTATGCATTTTCTGTATGGTAGTTGAAATTTCACATCTACCAGCCACTGTGGCTGGTAGGTCAGAAAGTAAATTTCCCACCCTGTTCCTATTCATTTTGACTCCAAGGGAAATCTTTACCTTAATCTACCACATATCAGCGCACAGAAAATTGGAATGAGCATTTGCCAAGTGACAAGTATATACGCCACAGCCAATATTATGTACAATAACATGAAAATAAAATAGTATTCCAAGTAAGCTGAAAAAGAAGTCTCCACAGTGGATGAATAACGCTATACGGAAGAGTTTGTGCAAAAAGAATAAGCTTTATCAGATACAGTGAGCACCATAATTCATTGGACAGTGACACATTGTTTGTTTTCATACAATGACAATGGGGATGAAGTGCAGACGGTCAGCTTTAATTTGAGGGTATTGTCATCCATATCAGATGAACCGTTTAGAAATTATAGAGAATTATATAATTATTATAGAACCTTTTGTACGTAGTCCCCACCATTTTCAGGCATCAAAATATATTGGACAGTTTTACATACTGTAGAATAATGTAATAATTTTTTTTATTTGGTCGCATATCCTTTGAATGCCATGACGTCCTGATGTCTGCAACCTAACAATATCAAAATACTCTTGATGTCTTATTTCCTGGTACTCCTACAAGCGATACTATAACCTCTCTGCATTTGAATGGATCTCTGTCGGAATTGGGGATGAGACTAGATTTAGCTGTAAATTACACTGGAACAGTATGGAACACATTTTTACTTCCCAGTCTTTTATTTGCCCCTGTCCCAACTTTTTTGGAACGTGTTGCAGGCATCAAATTCAGAACAAAAATCAATAAGGTTGATAAGGTAAAACATTAAATATCTTTTTTTTGTACGGTTTTCAATTAAATGTATGTAAAAAATAATTTACAAATCACTGCTTTCTGCTTTCATGTGCATTTTACATTCTGTTCTATCAACTTGGCAGTTATAGGTAAACAAGTAATCCTGGCGGTTCTAGTGTTAACATCAACATCAACAAAATAACTCATTGTGGACTTCCTCAGGGGTCATAGAGCCTACCAACCACTTGTTGTTAATAGTCAGGAAATTCAGCAGGTAGAGCACGATAAATTCATGAAGACAACAATCTCCTCCTTCTTGAGATGGGTGGATAATAACAGCTCCATACTGAAGAAACCTCATCAAAGCTTTTCTTTTTGAGGCAGAAACATTTGGTGTGCCTAAGGAGGGTCTAGTTAAATTTTATAGAGCAGGGATTGAGAGTATCCTCACTGTATGGGATAGCAACTCCTCTGCACAGGACAAGAAATAATTAGATAAACTGGTATGCACTGCATCCAAAATAACTGTCTGTGTCCTTCCACCTCTGGTTGGAATCTGCCAAACCAGGATCAACAAGAAGGGCCTCAAAATTTTAAAAGACCTTCTCACCCTACTAACCTCTTTTTTGAGTTTCCTTCGTCTCAGTAGAGACTTCACAGCATTAATACAACCAGGTTTAGGAACAGCACATATCCAGAAGCTGCTCGCATCCTTAATACCTCAACTACGTATTTGCAGGCCAAAGTAATTAATAGTGCAATAAACTGGCTGAGACCAGTTCTTTTTTAAATCATGTATTGATAAAATGTGTTTATGTACTATGAAGGTTATTATCCCCATGGGAATATGCGCTCTGGTTTCATTGTATATTAATGGTTTCATTGTATCTTATAGTTACTACTCTATTTCAATGGCGTTATTTCTCTATTTATCAACCAAGATAAAAAATAATGTATATGTAATTTAAAAATAAATTCATATATAATGACCTCATAAAAGATTTCTAAAAGTTAAAAACAGTATTTTCTTTTTTTTTAATGCATGTTTGATTTGTCTGAGAAACGGCTCGATGGATGAGCACATATTTTTAACTAGGAGGGAGGAGAATGCATTTTTTATCTTTTTCATCCACGTCCTTGAATACGGATAAAATTACATTGTGGCAGGGCTCCATCCTGCTGAGGGAATCAGAGCAATCACACACACAGGGATTAAAGGTGTGCTTCTGCCCTTTGGGTGTCTGAGACTGGGGAATCCCTGCAGGAGAGAGAGAGAGAGCGAGAGAGGGAGACAGGCAGGCAGACAGACAGAAAGACAGTGTGGCAAAAAGCCCTGAGCACGTTGCAGAAAAGTGTCTCTGTGTTTTGGTTTATTTTTCTTATTTTTATTTTTTATTTTTGCCAGGAACCTGTGAGTGTGAATGGTGAAGATTTGTGTTAATTTGTTAGTTTGAAGAACTCGCTTTCTTCAATAAAACCCAGTGAAACTTGGAATTGCTGCATTTATTTTTTATTTGTATTATTAAATGAATTATTATGCTGACTTTATTTAATTTATTTTTATAAACTTTTTTGCAAATTGTACAATGAAGCAGTAAAGGTTTGTGTGCAGAACAACATTTCTGTAGCAAAATTATTCCAATAATAATAGTTTTTAGCAGCCTCCAAACCACATTTAAAACAACTTTACAGCTATGTTTGAAAAAAGGTACATCTGACATTCCAAACATAGTTTACATATGCAGTTGTGATGAGAACATAACATTGAAATAAAAACTGTCCTCAACCTAAAAAATACATTTAAAAAAAGTTACTTTGATAAATGGGTGGTACTCACTGGCTTCCCTATTTCAGCAGTGAATTTTAAAAACTTCACAACGTTTGTGCGAATATCTTTCGTGGCAATGCCGTAGATGATTGGGTTAAACGTGGGGAGCACGGTGATATACAGAATCATAGAGATCTTCCTGGCATTGGGGCTCATCCCTTGGATCTTGAGGGATACGATAACAATGAATGTGGTGATCTCAAAGAGGATACAAATGAGAAGATGGGAGGCGCACATCTGAAGGGCCTTGCTCCGACTGTTTTTCTCCTGTTTGACCACACACGCAATGAGGATATTCACATAGGTAAAGGTGATGACGAATAAGGTGCTCATAGTAAACAACCAAGATGAACATAAAAAGTATATGTTGTTGATGGGGGTGGGGATGCATGCCAGTCTCAGAATATCTCTATTGGTACAGTAGATATTCTTGATTAACGTACCACACAGTGGGATTCTCACGTTCAGAATGAAGAGGGCTGTGACCTGGCAGGCCGCGATGAACCAGGACAGGAAACACAGTGAGACCAGTCTCCCAGTGGTCATGATGGTGTGGTAGTGCAGTGGCTTGCAGATGGCCAGGTAGCGGTCATACGCCATGGCTGATATAATGGTACAAAACGCAGCGCCATAAAAATGCCCGCAGAAGCCCTGGAAGATGGCCGCCACGTAGCCGATTGTGTTGATCTCTATCAGGAAGTCAGACATCAGCTGGGTATAGCCGATCGTGCCCCCGAGCAGGTCGCACGTTGCCAGGTTGCACATCATCACGTACATGGGCTTGTGGAGCTTGGCGTCCGCAGTGATCACGGTAACCACAGTGATGTTTGCCAGCAGCATCACGGTGTAGAAGATGAGCGTGACCGCAAACAGGGGGTACCTCTGCTGCTTGGTTATGATGAAACTTTCCAAAGTGAACACGATGGGCTGCTTCAAAGGTACATATGAAACATTTTCCATCTCTGCCATCAGACCTTTAAAACAGTAAGAAATTAACTTTTGATCAGATAAATCCCATTATAGTCTAGTAGATCTATACACAGTATTGTCTAGTAGATGCTCCTGACTCCAAACAAAGTAACTGCAATATATTCTTAGCTGTTCTCTGAATGGTGTAAAGGCGAGGTCTTACCTGTCTCAGGTTTAATGTTGGGAGTCCTCTCTTTCTGCTGGGCTTTCAGGCTTTATGCTGCCCTCCCCTCTCCTGTCCTGTCACTCATTTTGGAGGCAGGAGAGGACCGCCCCCAGACCTAGTGATGATGTAATGCACTGAAAGACAGGTGGAAGGTGTTGCTACTTTTGACATGATACTGCAGTGTTACATGCAGCCTAGGGAAACAGGCCCACAGGTGCAGCCTCCCTCTGAGATATATTATTACTGTAATATTTTTTTGTATACATTTTTTTTTTGTAATATAAAGCACATACTGGTCCGGGTCCACTCAAAGTTTGCCATGAATGTTCACTTCAACAACAACAAAAAAAGTATAAAACTGAAATTGGTAATAATGTACATGAACTCTATCTTCATATAGCATTCATTATGCATTCATAAGCATTACAACAACATTACATGGAACATTATGAATGCTTTATAACATGTTTTACTTAACATCTAATGTGGCTGTTATGATGTAAACTACAGAGCATATTAATGATTGCACATTGAGCTCTTCTAAATACATTCATTACAACCACACAAAACAATGTGTGTATGCATTATGGCGCCACCTGGGATAGCTCTCATTTCAATTAAATTCAATGCTATTTTATTTGTATAGTGCTTTTTACAGAGAACTGTCACAAAAATGCTGTACAAACCTGAACCCCCAAACAGCAGAAGGTGGTAAAAACTCCCCGGTGGAAAGAAATCTCAGAAGGAACCTGGTTAGAGAGGGGGACCCCATTCTTTGCTGACCGGCCCGGTTTAAACTGAAGGTGAAATGGATGGTAATAGAAATGTAATGAGGGATCCAACACAGCAAAAAAAATGTTTTAATAAAATCAAGTGGGCTGAACTTCTTACAGTCTGAGATATTAAACTAGCTATTAAGTAGAAAATCCAATGAAAGGATGTAAAATGTTAAATTCAAAATGGTGGCGTGGTGCATCTGGGACTGTATCATGAAGGCGGGGGCATAAGCCAGGGGAGGGACAGGACTGGAGTAATCTGCAGCTCAGGGCGAGGGAGAAAAAGAGAAGGTTAGCCCCCCCTCACAGACATCTTTAACTATAGGATTGACTAAAGAGGTACGTTTTTAGCCTTCACTTAAAGACGAAAAGTGTGTCTGAAGCCCGAACATACATAGGGAGATTGTTCCATAAGACAGGAGCTCTGTGTGAGAAGGCTCTGCCACCCATTGTCATTTTAGATATAGTAGGAATTTTCAAATAGCCAGCACCTTGTGAACAAAGTAAACTTGGAGGATAGTAAGGAATTAGTCAAATATTCTGGAGCCAAACCTTTAAACGTTAAAAGTAAAATCTTGTATCAATTCTGAATTTAACAGGCAGCCAATGAAGAGTTTTGAGCAACGGGAACTTCCCATTCGCTGAAGCAGCAGCTACTCCTATTTAACCATTTTCACAATTGGACTCTGTAGTAGCCATTAGCCAATCACCGCTTGAGTGGGCGTGCTCTCCATAGACAGTAAAAAAATAATGCTCGCCGAGCTCCTCCTGTCTCTGTGTGACCGAAGCAGTTCCTGAGGAAGGAATCCGTGAAGGAAACACAGCCTGGGTCTGGATTATCCGGAATGAGTTAAAGGCACAATACACAGTTGCTGCAGATCCCCTTAATATCTTCGTATTGCACTGACTAACACTTGCCTGAGTGAAATTACAGCTCTACCCAGCTTATGCAAGCCTATGTATCAGACGCTGCGTACAAAGTGCGTCAAAGCGGCTGAGACTGAGACTAGGCTATAGGCTACCTATGCATTTCTCAACTCAATGAACAATGAAACCACAGTCATTCCTATATTAAATCACATTAGGCTATATTAACTTATCACCACTTTGTTGATAATTCGAGAGGTCAACATTGGTGTAGCTAGCTTGCTGAACAATGTAGCATCCACGATGATGCAGTAGACCGACGCAATGCAACTCGCATAATAAATATAGCCTAGGCTATAGATAGCCTAGATTAAATTTATTAAAATTATTTCAGTCCAGTAGTAAATTTGTTTATTATTTTTAATTTGGAGATTAACAGTGAAGTATTTTATTTGCTTTTATTTAGAGGCAATTTGATCCAGGTTAGCCTACTGAAGTATAATAAATCGAACAATCCTACCACCGCCCTGTCGGGAGGGGTCAGGACCATTCAACTACACTTTCCTTAAACTTTCTTCCAAATAGACACCACATTCCAGAGTCTGGTATAACGTAATTTATTATAAAAAGATTTGCACGAATATACATACCCAGGCTGATCGGCTAAACATACATATGTTAAAAACATTCTCAATCACACGGTCCAGTCTAAGTCAGTCAATTTCATGCTCACCCACAAGATGTAAAACAGGTCCGTTAATGACAGAAGCAAAACATAACAAGCGCATCATGAAGTTCAGCTGACATCTTCTATGTTATTGCGACCCCCCTTTTTGGGGGGGGGTGTTCCCATTACCTGGGCGATTACTTTTCCATGGTCTGCAGCGGTCTCTGCCGGTTTTAATTAAGCATTGCATATGACCCTTATTTATATGGTAGTTTTGATGAAATGCCATGATTTAATCATATCAGAAACATCCTAGTCACGGTTTGACAATAGTAGTTCAATACATAGTTTTTACACCAATGTTTGTAAAGATAGAAGATAAATGTTTTCTTTGGATTTAATAAATTCTATCAGTTCCTCAAACTGCACACACACATACATTTTCAAGGCTAGCGTGCTGGATGTTCTTCTCGACACTCAGGCCTCAAAGAATGTGTTGGGAGTGATTCATGCTTATCTCTTCAGACGGGCTAGGAACATTTAATTGCCTGTGTGTGTGTATGTGTGTGTGTATGTGTGTGTGTGTGTGTGTGTGTATGTGTGTGTGTGAATGAATGGGTCCATTGCCTTCTTTTTGAGATAACTAAAAGCTCGTCATGGGAAATTTTGGGGAGTGTATTGCAATATGGCTGTTTCCGCTGAGAGCGAGTTTTTCTTCAATTCCCCTGCATGTGGGTGTGTGTATATGTCCTTGATTTACAGGTGTCGAGATGAGCTCATATTGGGTGCCTAGCGTGGGACCATTGTTCATTGAGCACACTTCGATACAAATAATGAGCTCATTTTCCGGCGTGAGTGTCTGAGGCCTTGAATATGTGCTGTTGTGCACATATGGGCCTTTGTGCAATTCATCCTACCACAGAAAAACATATTCATAATAACACTACATTTTAATACAGTTGGTCCTACAGTATGATATATAATTGTATATAAATAATGAATAATCTATAATTTGTCACAACACTACCAAATAAACATTATCATTGTTGTTGATATTATTAGCCTATCTCTCGAGATCTGTCCTTTTCTAAAGTTTGCGTGTACAAAAGACGTGTAAAACTGTTACCACCCGCAAAAAATCGTCCGAGGTGATCAATTAACGAGGTGTAAAGAGGATTGCGTGTGCCAAAATGGAAATATATGTTAATTTCTCATTTTTGCCGGTTATCCCGGATGAATATGCAAAAATGGGTGTCGCTACATTACTTCGCAAAATAGTGGGAGTTGGTCATGCAAATAGATTACTTTAGCACGTGTAAAGTGATGTACTAAACCCGGTAGGAAGTTTTATAAATGTATTTGCATTTTAGTACAAATGAAAAGCAGGTATTAAAACACGATAAAATCGATGAAATGACGGCTGTCGTTTAGCAAGACAGTACTGGTGTGTTTGGAATATCCATAACTGAACGTTCTGAATGATCGCGTAACAATGTGGCTAATTGACCCTTTGTAGCCGAATGTTGGGGAAATAAATGACAGGGGAAAACAACCAATTGCAGCGCTAATGCGGAGCAACTGTTGCTAGGCTCGACTTCCTCAGACAACTAACTCTTAGCATGGTTTGTTGACATACAGTTGTGGTCTAAAGTTTACATACACTTAGGTTGAAGTCATTAAAACAAATTTTTAACCACTCCACAGATTTCATGTTAGCAAACTATAGTGTTGGCAAGTCAGTTAGGACCATCTACTATCTACTTTGTGCATGACACAAGTCATTTTTATAACAATTGTTCACAGGACAGATTATTTCACTTTTCATTCACTATATCACAATTCCAGTGGGTCAGAAGTTTACATACACAAAGTTGACTGCCTTTACATTTTTTATAATTGATCACATATGGCTTTGCATGCCATGACTTCCTGATGTCTGTGACCCAACAACATCAAAAGACTCTTGATATCTTATTTTCTAATACTCTCACAAGCGATACTCTAATATCTCTGTATTTGAATGGATCTCTATGGGAATTGGGGGGTGGGGGCCTCTTAAATACCTTTTAACCTTATTGTCAATAATAAACTTTGCTACTTTTCTAAATACTGGTTTGGGGCTGTTTTCCTAATAAGAGGTCCAGGACCTGCATGCCGTATATTACAAGTAACTGAGTGTTACATTATTACTTAGTAATGTGAGTTAAGACCTTACTTTAGCTACATTAGCTAGGCTACTATAAACCGAGATGTAACGTTAACGTACACCATAACCAGGTACGGATCTAAACTGTCAGGAGGTGCAGCTTCTCTCTCTTCCTCTGAGATCAGTAACACTTCGCACGTCATGTATGTAGCCCTCCATGGTATATTGCAAAGCTTGCAGTCTGCCTCTAGCTGAGATTTGCCCTATTTGACCAAAAGTCAAGAATAGCAGACGGAACTGTCATGGCTAACAGTAACTAGCTAAATTTCTAAAGGTTTACTTTCAAAACATAACGCTTGTTATGTACACAACAGTAATTAAGGCGGGCGGGGCTTAGCAAACGGTAAATTATTAATTGTGCCACAGACCGCAATCGAATGCTTTTACTTTTACTATTAGTGATGGGAGGTTCGACTCTTTTTACTAACTCAAGTTTGTATGAGTCACTCACCAAAGAGAGTTGGGTTTTGGAGTCACTCGAGTCATCAAGTCATTCTAACTTCCGGTTTAGCCCTCCTGAATGGGATAAAGTAATTTAATAGTGCGGCGACTTTGAGACTTTCCAAATGTTATCGGAACGAATGGATCAAATTCTGATAGTGAGTTATTTCACGTGAGTTGTGACGCTCAAAAAAAATTATCCATCGTTTTATAGCCGCTCCTTTTCCCATGATTGTGTACAAGAAAACTGCTTTTCGGACCTGGAAGTTGTAATTACTATAACAAACAGTGAATAACAAGCAAATAAAAACTATAAAAATGGAACCCATGATCAAATGAAAATGTGATTTTATGTGACACTTATGGTGCAAGTAGGCTTCGTGCGAGTAAGCATAGTTATGATCATTTCAGTCCTAACAAACATCTGCAACTCCCGGCAGAAACTAAGAGACATCCAGTAAAACAGTTTGTAATAAACCGCCAGCTTGTTCAGTGTAACAGTAGGCCTACACACTGTAAAAAAAAAAAATCCATAAAAATGGCAATATTGCTGCCAGTCACCGTTTTCTTACAGTATAACCATTCCAAACACACAAACTTTGGCTGTGCTCGCAAAATAACACCCCTTATTTGGGATCTTCGGAAATCGACCCTCAAGTGTTTATTAAGCTTTGTGTCAAACTATATAGCTTATCATGGCATAACATAGTTTGTAAATATATATTTCTAATTGATCATGACTAGGGCTGACCCGAATGTCATTTTATAGGCTTACGTGCATTACGGGTCCAACCCGCACACACCTGTCTCAGAACAATTTCGCCACGATGGACCCTGCTGACTCAACCGCCATGTTCCACGCTCTGCAACAACATGGCCTCATCATGCAGCAGCACGCCCAGGTGATTTCCGATCTCCGGGAGGAGATTAAAGAGTTGTGCGCAGAGATGAAGAGACTGGTCAATGCAGTTAAACCACGCACTCCAGAGCAACCTGCTAAGCCGCCTGCTATCCCACCATCCAACCCCATGCGAACCTGGCAATTCCGGGAGCCACAACAGCCCCCCCCCCCCCCCCCACCCGGAGAGGTTTGGTGGTGAGAGCCCTCACAGCAACTCATTGCCCTCCGCCAAGGCCTTAAAAGTGCCGCGGATCATTCTATTGACTTTCGGACAATCGCTGCGGCTACCCGCTGGAATGACTCGGCCCTTGCGGACAGTTTGAACGGGGCGCTCCAGGGCGAGTTGGCCCATTAGGAACCCATCAGGGACTTCGACGCACTCGTCCGAGCCGCCATTCGCCTTGATAACTGCTACAGACTTCGCCGGACGGAGAGACCGATTCCGCCAGGTCAGCTGTACCCCAGACGAGTACCTGCCTCACTGACGGAAGAGAACCAGGCTGGGGTAGTCGAACCTATGGATCTTCCCTGTGCTGGAGTTAAGATCTCGCCCGAGGAACGGAGACGTCGGAGGGAGAACGGGGCATGTTTCTACTGCGGAAAGCTGGGGCATTCTCAGGCACATTGCACCGCCCGGTCCAAGAAATCCAAGTAATCCGTGGGAGTGAGGTCTTTAACCCACCAGGAGAAGATCTCCAAGAGCGATACTCGCCTTACCCTCACTGCCACAATCATGCTACCTGAGAGGGAGGTTTAAGTGAGCGCGCTCATAGACTCTGGAGTGGACGCTAACCTTATCGACAAAGTTATTGTCAGAGATCTGGACATTGCCACCCTTCCACTGTCCCACCCCGAGAATGCTCGGTCGTTGGACGGAAAGACATTCTGCAAGATGACCCACGCCACGGAACCCTTTCAACTTCTCATTTCTGGCAACCATCATGAGTTCATCCAGTTCCACATCATCCACTCCCCCAACGACCCGCTCATTCTGGGACTACTCTGGCTTCAAGAACACAACCCCGTCATTGACTGGAAGTCCCACCACATTCAAGCCTGGAGCCGCCAGTGTCACCAAGCCTGTCTGTGGTCCACACCTGCACCTGCCGAGGGCGCACCTACCCCACCTCAAGACACTAAGCCGTCGCTTGAAAACATGCCAGCCCCTTATCACGACCTGGGCATCATTTTCTCCAAGACGCAAGCACAGACACTTCCCCCTCACAGACCCTATGATTGCGTGATCGAGCGTCTACCCGGTTCCACTCTTCCCTCAAGCCGACTCTACAACATCTCCAAACCTGAAAGTGAAGCTATGGAGAAATATATTCGGGATTGCCTAGCCAACGATCTGATTCGCCCCTGTTCGTCACCTGTGGTCGCTGGATTTTTCTTCGTCCAGAAAAAGGACGGCTCGCTGCGTCCTTGTATTGACTTCAGAGAACTAAACAGTATCACGGTCAAGAACAAGTACCCATTGCCCCTGATTGATTCCGCGTTTCACCCTCTATACGAAGCCCGCCTTCAACACTTCATTAGGACACTGAGTACCTAGTCATGCCTTTCAGCCTTGCTAACGCCCACGCCGTCTTTCAGGCGCTAGTTAATGACGTCCTACGGGACCTATTGGGCCACTACGTATTTGTGTATCTGGACGATATTTTGATTTACTCCACCAACGTCAAGGAACACGAAGGCCACGTCATGCAGGTTCTCCAACGACTTCTGGAGAACAGACTCTATGTTAAGGCTGAGAAGTGTGTGTTCCACACCGACACGGTCGAGTTCCTGGGCTTTATCTTGGAGAGGGGACAAATCAGGGCGGATCCCAAGAAGATCCAGGCGGTCACAGACTGGCCCACGCCTGCCACTCGGAAACATCTGCAAGGCTCTATTTTCTGGCCAGCGCATGGCATGTGGCGAGCCGCTGCAATGCTGCTTCCTGTTTCCTGTTTGAACTTGAACTGAAGGCGCGTTTGCTTCGCTTGTTAAACTCAACTATTTTAGATTTTTCAACGATGATTTTCCACGACTAGCCTTAGTTCTGTTGCCAGTTTTACCAGTAATGTTATATGTGCAAAGTGGGAGCTTTATTAAACATTGGCACGTAAAATAGCTGAGCTAGAGGTCCGCATAGGACGTTATATCAGATCCAGGATAGTGAGAGTTTGCTTGACTCCCTTTACCTTGAGCCGGATGCCAGTTTAGATGCTAGTATCTCTCCCCCGTCAGAGTCCTCACTGCGGGACGATTTTGTCACGGTGCAAAATAAACATAGCTGTCGGCTTAGAGTCGCCGAGCACCACCCTACTCGCGTTTCAAACCGATATTCTCCACTCAGTAACACACCTACTGAGAAAGCCATGATCATAGGGGATAGTATTCTGAGAAAGCGTTTAGCGACATAGTGATGGGTAGTACGTGAACAAACAAATCTTTTTGAACTAATCTTTAAAGTGAACTGAGCATACTGGATCATCACTCTCAATGATTCGTTCATATGCTTGCATGCGCGTCAGCTAATGTTATAGGTAAAGGCGGGCCTGATAGTCGGAATGAAACATTGAGATAATGAAAGGAAAACTTGCTGGTTGCCATGAGGAAGCCTAGCACAATTCAGTGAGAACAGGGGTGGGATTGTCTAAGGAACTGTAGCCTACTGACCACAGACTGTCATAGTCCTACTGACCCACCTGAACGAACTGAACTGACTATATGAACTGCTAACTAGTAGGCTAGGCTGGCGAACTGGTTAAATCAATACCCGCACCGCAGTAGGCCTACATAATGTCAACCGAATTCGTAACTGCTTACGGGCTACTTTCAAGTGCAGTCAGCTAGAAATAAATTAGCTAGCAACATATGGCGGCAGTATTAATATAGCCGGTCACCTGTTTTTTTTTTGGTAGGCTACAGTTTCCCCATTTAAAAGCCCTTTACAGAATACAATCTTAAAGAATTATCAGAACTATCGGCTACCTAGCTGTAGTCCATACTGGCATCTGACTTCCACCAAACGTACCGAAAACGAAGCGGTTCAAGCATTTCTAATCAAGATTCCATATATTTTACATTTCCCATGTATTCTGTGACTGTCAATAAACTAAAAATGTTAATGAAAGTCTGCCCATTTTGAAACAATTTCAAAACCAAACTGTAATAAAGATGTTGATGAAATGTAACACACTCGTGTTTTCTTTTGTATCAAAATGCCACAATAAATGTCTAAGGTAATATGCTATAACCTTGCAACGACATCCTCATTTTTTATATTCAATATTATAATCAATGCTTTATGAGGCTATATATATTTTCTTTACACTGTTGAAATTCAGCAATACGTCTAAAGCATGTTTTTAGTCGTTTGTTATCGAGTCAGGCAATTTGAGTCTAGATCACGTGAAGCTGTAGCTACTGTAGCAACTAACAACACTGCAGGTAGTTTAACCTGTTTGTGCCTGCCCCCTAGTGGCAGAGACGCAGGCGTCTTCTACTTTTATGACACGTCATAAATACGTTGCTCGTGATATTCAAGTTACGAAAATATGGATATTACCATATTTATCACCATAACCCGCATATGATCATAATCAGTACTTAATATCCTATCAGCGTGCGAAATATCACGTTTCTATCTGCCACCATTAGCTTGTAATTCATGAACGTAGCATGCTATGCTGCTACACTGTAGCTACTACTACATCTACAATGGACCCGACCACATGTAAGATAGCAGACATTTAAACACATTTGCAAGTTAAAGTTTTTATTTCATCACCAAAAAATCGTTTACTATCACAGCAGCAAGAAACACCTTCCAAGATTCTGAATACATACAAGTAAAACTGTCAACATGCTTACTCACTCCACAGGTTGGCCCGTTTTTAACATTTAAGCCTTTTCTCAACATGTGTCCATGCTCTAAAATGGGCGTGCGCAAATGATCGCATTGCAAAGATTCACTGGTAAATCCTTCACACAAACTTGATTTCGATTGACACTTATTTCGTCCAATAGAGTACATCCTAAGCTTTCTAAAACGGTATCGCATTCCCATACGCGGATTTAACTAGCCGATCGCTATCGACGCGTAACACACAGCCCTTTGTTGCAGACACCCGGAAGCCATTTTAGATCACAATTCAGCCGGATCTCTGCGCGCACGGTTCGTAGTGGTTATTACATTGAGATTCGAGTAAATGTTTATTTTTTTAATTCAAACTTGTATTTTTACATAAATTATATATATATACGCACTGTGCGCGCATAAAGCAGGCTGAATTGTGATCTAAAATGGCTTCCGGGTGTCTGCAACGAAGCCGTGTTACGCGTGGATAGCGATCGGCTAGTTAAATCTGCGTAGGGCAATGCCATACCATTTCAGAAAGCTTAGGATGTATATATATATATATGACGGCGAAAAAATATATGTCCCTGTCGGATGTAGTGGAGGATATTTTTAGGAGTTCGTCGGAGGGTTAGAGTGAAAGTGGATCTGAGGCTGAAAGCATAGACTGTTGTCGAAGATGCTTTTGCCCAGGGCGAAGATGTATGTGGCTGTTGACATGTAAGTATTAACTGTATTAACTTAAAAATAACTTTATTTGTGCATCGGTTGAATTTTAGTCACAGTAGTCATGTAAAATATAGCATTTATTATCTAATTTCTTGTGGCTAAATGGTAGCATAAGTCATATCCATGAATTATTCCAGTCAGGATTTAGACCCTACCATAGCACTGAAACGGCACTGGTTAAAGTTATTAACGATTTACTGTTAACAGCCGACCAAAACTCTGTGTCTGTTCTTGTACTTCTTGACCTAAGTGCAGCTTTTGATACAATAGATCATGAGATTCTACTGAACAGACTTGTTATTATTGTAAGAAGGGTAGGTACACATTTTCAGTCAAATGACTTATTATTATTGAATTATATCTTTCTACACACCTCTTTGTAAAGAAAATGTTAATGACCGAAATAAAGTAAACTAACTTAATTTAGGGTAAATCTGAATCGCAGTCCATGTCAAATGTAGCATTTATTTTATTTTTTTGGAAAAGCCTAGCATTTTTATTTTTGATTTCACAACATAGTACACTATGTGGCTCTTATTGTGCACTTTTTTTATTTTGCTTTCTTTTAAATAATTCAGGGCAGAAATCTGCTCCTGATCCCTGCAGGACTCTGGTCACGAGGTCAAGGAGGCCCTGCTGTACCTGCTCACCGCGAGGAGCCCGAGTCTGAGGACGGATGGCACGACATGGCGGATGAGGATGAAGAGCCTCATCAGTTCCCCTTCTGCCCCCAGAGGACCCCAGGAGTGCAGCTAGACCTTCAGCAGGCCTACAGTAGGGATGTTCCTAACGACTAATTTCCCTGACGTTGAAACGGAAGTTTAAATTTAGACTAGTCGACTAATCTAAAAGTAAGAAAACACTCAGAAAACAGTCAAAATTGAGCACAATTTAATCTATAAGGTTAAACATTGTCCGGAAAAATATTGCGTATATTATAAGAGCCATTTGAAACCGTTAATCACATTCTGATCGACGTGACATTAGATTAGTTTTATTGGGCTATTCAACAATGCGGTAGGCCTACTTACTCTTTCCACCTCGCTGGTTTAACTTTCAGGGCAAACAGGCTAATGCGTTCCGTTTTTTTCCTTAGTTAAAAAAATAAATAAATGTAATCCGGCGTTGTTAACATTAGTATCGGATGCTCGTTTTTTTATAAAGCAACATTTGACCAGGAAAACATGAAATTTCAGTGCAAATTTTGTCAATATGTAATTTAAATGTGTACATTAATAAAATAATAAGTTTAACCGACTAGTATTTCTGGTGCCGACTAGCGAGGGTAGCAACGTTTAATCGACTAGTCGACTAAACACGCAGATCCCTAGCCTACAGCCCCCTGGATCTCTTTCGGCTGTTCTTCAGCACACATGTCCTCAAGCTCCTCTGTGACAACACAAATGGCAACGCAGCCCGTAAACATGCTCAGGGACTGCATACACCATGGTCTGATGTGGATGCTGAGGACATGCAAAAATATCTGTCCATCGTCCTGTACCTGGGTCTTGTCAAGACATCTGCTGCCCGTGACCTATGGAGGAAGGACCGGCTTCACAAGCACCCCTTTCCCTGCAGTGTGATGCCGGGCTACAGGTATGAGGCCATTTGTGCATTCCTCCACATGAGTGACACAACAGCAGATGCCATCAATGACCAGCTGAAAGGCCAAGCAGGTTATTATGGCCTGTTTCGCCTGAAGCCTTTGCATGACCAGATCCTGATTGCATGCAGGGCTTACTACCACCCTCATCGGAACCTGGCCATTGATGAACGCATGGTAGCCTCAAAAGCTTGGCATGGGATGAAACAATACTTGAAGGACAAGCCAACAAAGTGGGGCTTCAAGTTATTTGTCCTGGCTGACAGCAAGACGGGCTACACATCAGTGACTTCAGTGTGTACCAGGGGAAAGAAATACATTTCTGGAACCATAAACTGAACTGGAGCTAATAAATGTATCACCCTCTGAATGTGAAGTGATTGTAATGATCCTACTACCTCAAAGAACATAATAAAATGCTTCATATGGACAAAAAAAGCATTGTATTCATTTTCGGAGAGGTTTTTGGACCCCTATATATCAAAACCCAAATTATTTGGAAAAAAATGAAAATTTCCTCATTTAGTTGATACAAACATGTGTTTTATAATACTTTATCTGTTGAAAAAAGCTGATTATCTCTTGATTTACTGTGATGCACATTTTATCCATTTGGATAGATTTGGACACCCTAAGGGACACCAGGATACACTGTTTACAAATTATCTTATGGAACCTGAGCAGATTGACATATCCCCCTAAAATTCTGTACACATGTTGACAAGTGGTGTGTGCACCAGGACAGTAAAATATGACCTGTTTTACATCTTTTCCTTTCAGAAGTGTACTGTAAACTAAGAATGACAACCTCGTTTTTGTTTTTTTTTGCAAAGAGTTTGTGCATTTACAGCCCATAATCTATATGAAGATTATGAAATTTTATTATTTTAATCTAAGACACACAAAGGTACAGGGGTCTTCTCCAATTTAAGCCATTAAACAAGTGTGTGTGGTGAGCACAACTGTAGTTATAAAGGCTTAAACAGAACAGTGCAAAACAGGTGAAAATTGGCCCAATTTTGCTTCTGCACAAAGAGGTTAAAAAGGTTTGTCATAACGCGAGTTTCAAAATGAGTGACCCGCAGGTAAAGAGCGATATTTAGAGTATTTTCACTCGAGTATCATCAGATGCTGCAAAGTGCTCTATTTGTCAGAACCAGTTATCCACCAAAGGTGGCTCAACAGCCAATCAACACGTCAGGCACGTCAGGTCAAAACACCCAGAGGAGCCCAGATCAGGTAAACCCTGAAAGCAGAGGCGATACTGTTGCCACCGCTACAACTAGCGGTGCCACAACTTAATCTAACCGTTTCACCTCAGCTGCTCCTCTTGTGAGGTCTAAAGGTTTATGTCAGCAGGCTATATCAAGATTTACACTGAGGCCAATGGGCTCACAGAAACAGAAGGAAGTGGATGAGGAACTGGCGAAGATGATAGCACTAGATTTTCAACCGTTTTCCATTGTTGAAGATAAAGGATTCAGGGCCTACAGTCATGCCCTGGATCCATTGTATGTTATTCCATCAAGGCCAACTCTCTCCCGCACCCTTATGCCTCAATTATATGAAAAAAAAAACACTTGCAGCAGTCAAAGAAAAGGTGAAGAGTGCCACGGAAGTGTGTCTAACAACTGATTGCTGGACATCCATTTGTACATCCAGCTATATATAATCTGCCATTTTTTTGGTGGATTATCAGATGACCTCTCATGTGCTAGATTGTTTTGAATTTACAGCCAGACACACAGCTGAGAACCTAGCAGATGAGCTGCTAAAAATGACAACACAATGGGACATCAGTGACAAGGCGGTTGCATGCATCAGTGACAATGCAAGCAATATCACAGCTGCAATGAGGCTTACAGGATGGAATCACCCACCTTGTTTTGCCCACACAATAAACCTTGTGGACGGGGAAAGCCTAAAATCCATCAAGCCCACTGTAGACAAAGTCAAGGCAATTGTGGAGTACTTGCACAGAAGCACTGTTGCCTCTGAGAAACTGAAGGCAACCCAGAAACAAATGGGTTTACCAGAACTTCGGCTCAAGCAAGATGTCATCACACGGTGGAACTCCACATTTTACATGTTGAAAAGGTTCCACGAGTGTAAAGATGCCATTATAACAACATTGATGTGACAGAACAAGGTAGTTTGGACCCAAAATGCACGACTCAGAAACGTGGAATATAATAAATAACCCGCAAGGGTTTTTATTAATAGGAGCGTTCAAGTTCGTAATTAATATCCAAGCAATGGTCATACACAGGAAATCCACAATCAAAGCACAGGTACTGAATCGAGAAGGCAGTCTCAAACGGTGTCAAATCAAATCAAATCAAATCAATATTTATTTATATAGCGCATTTCACAACAAGTTGTCACAACGCGCTTCACAGAAAAGACCCAGCCTAAACCCCCACAAGAGTAAGCCAGAGGCAACAGTGGCAAGGAAAAACTCCCTGGTGTAATTAGGAAGAAACCTTGGGAGGAACCAGACTCAAGGGGGAAACCCATTCTCCTCAGGTCGGCTCAGGGTCTAGATCTTAATGACCAGCATGGTCAAAACTGACTGGCAATATCCATGATAGTGGAAATTGCAGCAGCTAGATGGCAGTCCAGATGTGGCGGCAATGATGATGGGAAGACGGGTGCCGATGGCGACAGGATCGGCTGGCAGCGGTGATGGGGAGGGAGGGGCAAGCGGCGATGGACAGGAAGCTGGACAGGAAGCTGGACAGCAACTCTCGAGATGCGGGGTATGAGCCCCGCCGGCGGAATGTGGAAGAAGAGAGAGAGAGAGAGAACAGTTAGGGGGGGGGGGGGGGGGTTGGACAAGTACCCCCGCCAGGAGTAACTTATGGCTGCATAGCTATGAAGACAGGGTTTGAGAACCCATCCAGTCATGAGAGAGTAAACAATCCTACCCACCTATCAAGAGCCAGCCCAGGAAGATGGGGTCACAGCTGTTGACAGGTGACAGTAAGGAAAGGATGTCACTCCGCATTACTCTATGACAAAAGGGCTTCTCTGGTCCTGTCTCCGGACTACAACTCATTATAAGCCTGATCATAAAGGTGCGTTTTTAATCTAGACTTAAATATTGAGACTGTGTCTGATTCCCTTATAGATTTTGGAAGGGTGTTCCACAGTAGTGGTGCTCTGTAGGAGAAAGCTCTACCACCCGTCAAGTTTTTAGATATTCTAGGGACTACTAAGTAGCCTGCGTCTTGGGAACGAAGGGATCTTTTCGGCTTATATGGTAAAAGCAGATTACATATATACACTGGTGCAAGTCCATGTAAGGCTTTAAAAGTCAGAAGCAAGACCTTAAAGTCTATCCTATGCTTAATTGGTAGCCAATTAAGTGATGCTAGTACTGGGGTAATATGCTCATATTTCTTTGTTCTCGTTAAAATGCGAGCGGCTGCATTCTGCACAAGCTGGAGATTATTTAGCAACAGTTTAGGACAGCCAGATAGCAGAGCATTACAGTAATCTAGCCTAGATGTAACAAAAGCATGAATCAATTTCTCTGCATCCCCTTCTGATAGGAAATGCCTAATTTTAGCTATGTTCCTTAACTGAAAGAAAGCAACTCTAAATATGTTTTTTATGTGCACGCCAAAGGTTAAATCTGGGTCTATAGTAACACCTAGGTCTTTCACAGCTGAATTTGGAACAACTAAGCAACCATCAATACTTAAAGTATATGTACACAATTTCTCCCTTTGTTTTTTAGGACCTAAAACCAGCATTTCGGTTTTCCCTGAGTTTAAGAGCAGGAAATTGGAGAGCATCCAAGCTTTAATATCTGTAATGCAAGCCTCTAATCGAGTAAGTGGTAGTGCTTCGCCGGGTTTCATGGAAATGTATATCTGAGTATCGTCTGCGTAGCAGTGAAAATCTACCCCATGTGCCCGAATAATATCACCAAGGGGTAGCATATATAATGAAAAGAGTACTGGACCTAGCACTGATCCTTGTGGAATACCACATTTCATTATTGAGTAACTGGATACATCATCATTTAATTTAACAAATTGTTTCCTATTGTGTAAGTATGATCTGAACCATGCAAGTGCTTGACCATTGAGTCCAACACAGCCCTGGAGCCTGTTCAGTAGAATCTCATGATCTATTGTATCAAAAGCTGCACTTAGGTCAAGAAGTACAAGAACAGACACAGAGTTTTGGTCGGCTGATAACAATAAATCGTTAATAACTTTAACAAGTGCCGTTTCTGTGCTATGGTAGGGTCTAAATCCTGACTGGAATAATTCATGAATACGGTTTGAGCTAAGGTATGCACCAAGTTGCTTCGCAACTGCTTTCTCTAATATTTTGGATAGAAATGGAAGATTTGAAATGGGTCTATAGTTTTCCAGTTTGTCAGGTTCGAGGTTTGTTTTTTTCAGTAATGGCTTAATAACCGCCATTTTTAGTGACTCTGGTACATATCCTGTTACTAAAGATGTGTTAATAATTTTTAACATATGCTGGCCAAGTACAGGAAAAAGTTCTTTAACCAATCTTGTAGGGATTGGGTCGAGTAGACAGGTAGTCGGTTTTGAGGACATAACCAGTTTAGATAGCTCCTCCATGTCGATTGGCGTAAAACAGTTCAGTGCCACTGTTGATATATCTTCCTGTGTTGGCCAAGATCTAGGCTGTTCTTTGAATTTGGGAGGAGTGATGCCTAGGGGAATAGGCAAATTGGAAATCTGGTCTCTAATAGTTTCAATCTTCTGATTGAAAAAATTCATGAAATCATTACTGCTGTAAACGCAGGGATAAGATGAACATTCTGGTGATGGTTTTTTTGTCAATTTGTCCACAGTACTAAACAAAAATTTTGGGTTGCATTTGTTTTGTTCAATTAATTTAGAGAAAAAGGCAGATCTAGCAGATATAAGAGCTTGCTTGTACTGGAGGATGCTATCTTTCCATGCAAGACGAAATACTTCTAGTTTAGTTGACCGCCATTTTCTCTCCAATTTTCTTGTGGACTGCTTCAGGGCACGGGTAGTGTCATTGTACCAGGGAGTACGGTTTTTCCGACAATACTTTCTTTTTAGAGGGGCAACCACATCAAGGGTGCTTCTGAGGGCTAAACTTAACTGGTTGGTCAATTCATCCAACGATAACTCAGTATTTTCTTGACTTGAAAAGAATGATTCCGGAAGCATATTTGTAAACTTTGCAATGATGTCAGAGTTTAACGACCGGCTGTAATAATGTTTTGTCTCTGATATAAAAGTGGTGGTTGCCTTGATTTCAAAAGTAATAAGGAAATGATCGGATAATACAGGGTTATGGGGTGCAATACTAAGATTCATAACATTGATACCAGAGGATAACACTAAGTCTAGGGTATGGCTATAGTAATGAGTGGGCCCATAGACATTTTGTTTAAAACCAACAGAGTCAATAATAGAGGCAAAGGCAGTTCCTAGGGGATCACCCTGTTTGTCCACATGTATGTTAAAGTCACCAACAATTACAACCTTGTCTGCCGAAATAGCAAGGCAGGACAAAAACTCAGCAAATTCTATTAGGAAATCTGAATAGGGCCCAGGTGGTCTGTAAACAGACACTAAGAGAAAGGACTGCATGTTACCCCTTATCTTAGCTAGGTCATGCTGTACACAGTTCATAGAGAGAACTTCAAAGGAAGAGACCGTATTTCCACACTTAGGGGTTAAGCTTAAGGTGGACTGATAGATCGCTGCAACACCACCCCCTCTTCCTGACTGGCGCGATACCTGGGTACTTAAAAAACCTATAGGAGACGCTTCATTAAGTGCGACATATTCACCAGGTCTTAGCCAAGTTTCAGTCAGACACAGTATCTTGAGATTATGATCTGTGATCAATTCGTTTACAAGAATTGCTTTAGGAGCAAGAGATCTAACATTCAGTAGTCCAATTTTTAGAAGTGATTCACAACAGCTGCTAGCAGCAAAATTGTTTAATTTTAGAGTAGCAAGATTATCCGTGTTAATACCACGGTTTGCTTTACGTTTAGCATAGATGCGTGGGGCAGACACAGTCTCAATATAATAAATACTAGTTTCTAGCTCAGATATGTTAGATAATGGGGCGCTGGGATAAGTACTATTGCTAATTACTAGTTCTGAAACGCACCTTGCAGACAGCGGCGTTGGGCCATGTGTCTGAGTCACGGGCATTGGGAAACGCACAGGCTTCGATGTAGGATCAGAGGCCTGCTGCCTGGCCGGCGCCCTGATACAGTGTCAGGATCTGGCCTTACTAAGACTAGCATCTAAGTTTTTTGCTAGGACAAGAGAACCTCTCCAGCTCGGGTGGAGTCCGTCTCTCTTCAGTAAGCCAGGCTTTCTCCAGAAATCAGGCCAATTATTGACGAACCCTATGCCACTAGTTGAGCACCACTCAGACAGCCAGCGATTTAGTGACGTAAGTCTACTGTAGACCTCGTCACTCCTACGAACTGGGAGCGGGCCAGAGAAAATTACTTCCCGACACATCTTTTTAGCCACTGCGCACACCGAAACAAAGTTATTTTTAGTGACCTCCGATTGCCTCAATCGGACATCATTTGTGCCGACGTGGATAACAATTTTGGAGTATTTACATTTACTTTTAGCCAGCACTCTCAAACTAGCCTCAACATCGGTAGCTCTGGCACCAGGCATACACTGTACTATGGTCGCTGGTGTCGCTACACTCATGTTTCTTAAAATACTATCCCCTATAATCAGGGCTTTCTCAGTAGGTGTGTTACTGAGTGGAGAATATCGATTTGAAACATGAGTAGGGTGGTGCTCGGCGGCTCTGAGCCGACAGCTATGTTTCTTTTGCACCGTGACAAAATTGTCCCGCAGTGAGGACTCTGACGGGGGAGAGATACTCGTAATTAAACTGGCATCCGGCTCAGGTAAAAGGGAGTCGAGCAAACTCTCACTATCCTGGATATGATATAATGTCCGGATGCGGGCCTCTAACTCAGCTATTTTCCGTTCCAATTTTAAATTAAGCTCACATTTTGGACATATACCATTACTGGTAATATTGGCAACGGAACTAAGGCTAAACATGGAACACACAGCACAGGGAACACTTGGCGTGGAAGCCATAATGTGCGTTTACCGTATTTATCGTCGGCTGTTGTTTAGTTTCTCCGGGTCTGGATGTGATCAGCTTCGGAGAGGTATTCACAAAAGAGTGAGAGAACGTAAAACGTAGTCGTTTAGAAATCTTAAATAATTTAGTTGAACAAGCGAAGCGAGACAAGCGAAGCAAACGCGCTTTCAGTTCAAGTTCAAAACAGGAAACAGGAAGTCGGAAACAGGTTACCAAGTTACTCGAGTAACCAAGTTACTTGTGTCACAGGCAATGGTCGAAATCCAGGGAAAGCTGTCAGCGAGGGCAAAGGTATAGACAAACGGCAGGCAGGCTCGTAGTCAATGTCCGGGCATGGGTCAGAACCAAAGTTCTACCGCGAAGCAGAAGTACCGTAGACAGCAGGCGATTCTCATAGGTCAGGCAGGCAGTAGTCAAAAATACACAGGCAGGCAGTAAACAGTAGTCAGGGTAAAGGCGTGGGTAATAACAGGAATCAGGCTTGGAAATAAACGCTCAAAAGTGCAAGACAAGTCAAGGCAACAATTTCGCGAGGAAGACAGGGAAACACTGGCTTAAATGCAGGTGTAGACAGGTGCAGGTGTAGACATTGCTAAAATTAGTCATTTCCTATCAGAAGGGGATGCAGAGAAATTGATTCATGCTTTTGTTACGTCTAGGCTAGATTACTGTAATGCTCTGCTATCTGGCTGTCCAAAATTTTTGCTAAATAATCTCCAGCTTGTGCAGAATGCAGCTGTGCGCATTTTAACTAGAACTAAGAAATATGAGCATATTACCCCAGTACTAGCATCACTTCATTGGCTACCAATTAAGTATAGGATAGACTTTTAGGTTTTGCTTCTGACTTTTAAAGCTTTAAATGGACTTGCACCAGTGTATATATGTAATCTGCTTTTACCATATAAGCCGAAAAGATCCCTTCGTTCCCAAGACGCAGGCTTCTTAGTAGTCTTTGTAGTAGTAACCCTAGAATATCTAAAAACTTGACCGGTGGTAGAGCTTTCTCCTACAGCGCACCACTACTGTGGAACACCCTGCCAAAATTTATAAGGGAATCAGACACAGTCTCAATATTTAAGTCTAGATTAAAAATTCACCTTTATGATCAGGCTTATAACGAGTTGTAGTCCGGAGACAGGACCAGAGAAGCCTTTAGTCGTAGAGTAATGTGGAGTGGCATCCTTTCCTTACTGTCACTTGTCAACAGCTATGACCCCATCTTCCTGGGCTGGCTCTTGATAGGTGGATAGGATTGTTTACTCTCTCATGACTGCATGGGTTCTCAAACTCTGTCCTCATAGCTATGCAGCCATAAATTACTCCTGGCGGGGGTACTTGTCCTGCTTCCTGTCCATGGCCGCTTGCCCCTCCCTCCTCACCACCGCTGCCAGCTGATCCTGCCACCATTGGCACCCAGAGCCCCCTCTATCAGCTGGTCCTGACGCTTAGTTCACTCACCAAAACTAACAACCCACAGCCTCAGGACCAGCACATAGATATGAAATCAATTAGAGTGAACCAAATTATAACCTACCAAAAACAAAATTACATCAACTATTGGGACAAACAAACACTAGCACAAAGCAAAATTCAGTGCTATCTGGCCCTAAAAAGACAGTACACAATGGCAGATTACCTGACCATGAGTGATAAGAAACTGAGAACCACCTTGACAAGGTACAGACTCAGTGAGCACAGCTTGGCCATTGAAAAAGGTCGCCACTGAAAATGGTGGCTTCCTATTGAGGAAAGGCTGTGCCAACACTGCTCTCTGAGGGAGGTGGAGACAGAGCTGCAATTCACAACCAATTGTTAAAAATATGAAAACATCAGAAAAAAATACCTAGAATCCCCAAATTCAACCGGATCATTTTTCAATGACCTCCCTGCTCAAGAAAAAATAAAAATACAACTTGGGGAGAGAGCGGAGTGCTCTACACTTGTGGCACAGTTCATCGCTGCCTGCCACAGTCTGAGGGACAGTGAGTGATGGAACACAACCATTTACTGACATGCACACAATATGAACACACAACACACACACACACGGACACACAAATCCATGTATATATATATATATGCACAAACAAACACACATACACTTGTTTGTATATATTATTCAAATGTATTATCATTGTTATTTAGTATTTTTTCTCATGTTGACATGTTCCTTTTTTAAAGCATATAAAGCATATTGAATTTAATTTAATTTAATTTAGAGAGAGAGAGAGAGAGAGGCAAAGAGAGTTTGAGTTTGAGAGGCAAAAGCCCTGAGAATGTTGCAGAAATGTGTTTCTTTGTGTTTTGGTTTATTTTTCTTATTTTTGTTTATTATCTTTGCCAGGAACCCATGAGTGTGAAAGGTGAAGATTTGTGTTAATTTGTTTGTTTGGAGAACTCGCTCTCTTCAGTAAACCCCAGTGAAACCCAGAATTATTGCATTCTCCTGTGACCTGCTATTCTGTCCCTCCCAGGGGTGTTACTTGACATGTAACATACATGATGACCTCTCCAAGGATAAAAAAAAATGCATGCTTAAATTTGTTCCACAGTTATGTAATTATTATTAATGATAAGCCTGTTGATCTGCCATTTTCAGATCTTCAGGATGATAAACCCATTTTTGTTGATCAACAGCATAAAAGTGCGCTTTTCTAACCGCATTTAGCTCATTTCTGAGAGATGAAATGGTCTATATTTATATCAAGCTTTTTGTAGTGTTGAGAGTTCTTTATAGAGAAAAACTGAAATTCCATAATAGGAAAATACACATCAGTTAAGAAATACAGTACAAGAAGGGGCAATTATAGCAGGTATATGTGTTATGATCGGTGAAACAGGAACCCAATAGCAGGCAGGAGTGACCAAAACGATGTTTAATTCACCAAAATCACAGTCCAGGGGGAAGTCAAGACAGGCAGGGGTCATAAACGGGAAGGCACGGCAAAGGTACAAAATCAGAATCCGGAATCAGGGTCGCGAGAACACGGACTGAGGTCAAGACCAGGATGGCAATCAGATACAAAAAACAAAACAAACGACCGAAACACAGACTCGGAAAACAATACAAACAAGAAATACTAAGCACAGAACAATTCTCTCGAAACTACTCGGGGGGGAAAAACAGGCAACAGACTCACGCGTATACTATGGAAAAAGGTTTGACGAACTCGCGACGAGGAACAAAGACAGCAGGTATATATGCAGGTGTAGACAGGTGCAGACAATTAGTTAGAGAGCAGCAGGAAATGGAAACCAGCGAGAGAGCTAAGACATTTAACAAGGCAATTAGTAATTCGTTAGTAATTATCCTATCCTAGCCCTGTCGTTAGTGAATTAGTTAACAAGACAATGACTGGATACGTAAGGAAACACTAAACAGCTGTGGAAACGTGATGAGAATTAAATTGTTAGTTTGTGTTAGTAATAATTCTATTAAACCCTGACATTAGTAGATTAGTTAACCACCCCGTGTTTAGCCAGTTAGTAATAATAAGTCCTATATAAATGTTAGTAGTGCAGGGTAATACAAACGAAGTGTACAGAAACGAAAGTAAAACTCCGTGAGAGGGAGCGAGAGATTCAGCACAGAACGCAAGGCTGCGGAACACATTGAAACGTTGGACGGCGGCGGAGACAGTGCCGCTCAGGCGGACGGCGGCGGAGACAGTGCCGCTCAGGCGGACGGCGGCGGAGACAGTGCCGCTCCGGCGGACGGCGGCGGAGACAGTGCCGCTCAGGCGGACGGCGGCGGAGACAGTGCCGCTCAGGCGGACGGCGGCGGAGACAGTGCCGCTCAGGCGGACGGCGGCGCAGACAGTGCCGCTCAGGAAGACGGCTGCATCGCTCAGGGGGCCGGCGGCGACGGCTGCATCGCTCAGGGGGCCGGCGGCGACGGCTGCATCGCTCAGGGGGCCGGCGGCGACGGCTGCATCGCTCAGGGGGCCGGCGGCGACGGCTGCATCGCTCAGGGGGCCGGCGGCGACGGCTGCATCGCTCAGGGGGCCGGCGGCGACGGCTGCATCGCTCAGGGGGCCGGCGGCGACGGCTGCATCGCTCAGGGGGCCGGCGGCGACGGCTGCATCGCTCAGGGGGCCGGCGGCGACGGCTGCATCGCTCAGGGGACCGGCGACGACGGCTGCATCGCTCAGGGGTCCGGCGGCGACGGCTGCATCGCTCAGGGGGCCGGCGGCGACGGCTGCATCGCTCAGGACAGGAGGCTAGCGGGCTCGGCCGCTCAGGACAGGAGGCTAGCGGGCTCGGCCGCTCAGGACAGGAGGCTAGCGGGCTCGGCCGCTCAGGACAGGAGGCTAGCGGGCTCGGCCGCTCAGGACAGGAGGCTAGCGGGCTCGGCCGCTCAAGACAGGAGGCTAGCGGGCTCGGCCGCTCAGGACAGGAGGCTAGCGGGCTCGGCCGCTCAGGACAGGAGGCTAGCGGGCTCGGCCGCTCAGGACAGAAGGTTAGCGGGCTCTGCCGCTCAGGACAGGAGGCTAGCGGGCTCTGCCGCTCAGGACAGGAGGCTAGCGGGCTCGGCCGCTCAGGACAGGAGGCTAGCGGGCTCGGCCGCTCAGGACAGGAGGCTAGCGGGCTCGGCCGCTCAGGACAGGAGGCTAGCGGGCTCGGCCGCTCAGGACAGGAGGCTAGCGGGCTCGGCCGCTCAGGACAGGAGGCTAGCGGGCTCGGCCGCTCAGGACAGGAGGCTAGCGGGCTCGGCCGCTCAGGACAGGAGGCTAGCGGGCTCGGCCGCTCAGGACAGGAGGTTAACTGGTCCCGCAATTTGAGAGGAGGCAGGGAACGGGACGGGACTGGTGGCGTGGACCGGGGCGGGACAGGAGGCGTGGACCGGGGCGGGACAGGAGGCGTGGACCGGGGCGGGACAGGAGGCGTGGACCGGGGCGGGACAGGAGGCGTGGACCGGGGCGGGACAGGAGGCGTGGACCGGGGCGGGACAGGAGGCGTGGACCGGGGCGGGACAGGAGGCGTGGACCGGGGCGGGACAGGAGGCGTGGACCGGGGCGGGACAGGAGGCGTGGACCGGGGCGGGACAGGAGGCATGGACCGGGGCGGGACAGGAGGCATGGACCGGGGCGGGACAGGAGGCATGGACCGGGGCGGGACAGGAGGCATGGACCGGGGCGGGACAGGAGGCATGGGACGGGACGGGACCGGAGAGCTGGGACGGGACGGGACCGGAGTGCTGGGACGGGACGGGACCGGAGAGCTGGGACGGGAAGGGACCGGAGAGCTGGGACGGGACGGGACCGGAGAGCTGGGACGGGACGGGACCGGAGAGCTGGGACGGGACGGGACCGGAGAGCTGGGACGGGACGGGACCGGAGAGCTGGGACCGGACGGGACAGGAGAGCTGGGACAGAACGGGACAGGAGAGCTGGGACGGAACGGGACAGGAGAGCTGGGACGGAAAGGGACAGGAGAGCTGGGACGGAAAGGGACAGGAGAGCTGGGACGGAAAGGGACAGGAGAGCTGGGACGGAAAGGGACAGGAGAGCTGGGACGGAAAGGGACAGGAGAGCTGGGACGGAAAGGGACAGGAGAGCTGGGACGGAAAGGGACAGGAGAGCTGGGACGGAAAGGGACAGGAGAGCTGGGACGGAAAGGGACAGGAGAGCTGGGACGGAAAGGGACAGGAGAGCTGGGACGGACAGGGACAGGAGAGCTGGGACGGAACGGGACAGGAGAGCTGGGACGGAACGGGACAGGAGAGCTGGGGCGGAACGGGACCGAAGAGCTGGGGCGGAACGGGACAGGAGAGCTGAGGCGGAACGGGACAGGAGAGCTGGGGCGGAACGGAACCGGAGAGCTGGGGCGGAACGGGACAGGAGAGCTGGGGCGGAACGGGACAGGAGAGCTGGGGCGGAACGGGACAGGAGGGCTGGGGCGGAACGGGACAGGAGGCGGGGCCCGGGACGGGACAGGAGGCGGGGTCCGGGACGAGACAGGAGACGGAGCCCGGGACGGGACAGGAGGGTTTGGACGGGACGGGACAGGAGGGCTAGGCCGGGACGGGACAGGAGGGCTAGGCCGGGACGGGACAGGAGGGCTAGGCCGGGACGGGACAGGAGGGCTAGGCCGGGACGGGACAGGAGGGCTTGGACGGGACGGGACAGGAGGCTTGGGCAGGGACGGAAGGGTGATGGATCCTCCGTCAACGGGTGGTGGAGCCCGTCGACGGATCCGGGAGCCAAGACCCCATCGCTTCCTCCCGGGACCATAGCCCCTCGGGCAAAGGGCAAGACGGGTACCTTCAAAATCAGAAGGTGTGGGTTTGTGGCTAGGCTCGGAGCTATCCGGATGGAGAGAGACCACTCCGAGCCTAACGGAGTGGGAGCTGGGAGGAGGATTCCGGAGTGATGGGTAGTGGTCGGCATGACGGCGGGCAAACTCCGGATTTTGCCCCCAGATTCCCATGAGGTATTCCTCATAGGAATCCGCGCCGAATGGGTCGATCTCCATTGAGTGGAAGGCCTGCTGGGTCCCAACTGGCGAGTTCGTACTGTTATGATCGGTGAAACAGGAACCCAATAGCAGGCAGGAGTGACCAAAACGATGTTTAATTCACCAAAATCACAGTCCAGGGGGAAGTCAAGACAGGCAGGGGTCATAAACGGGAAGGCACGGCAAAGGTACAAAATCAGAATCCGGAATCAGGGTCGCGAGAACACGGACTGAGGTCAAGACCAGGATGGCAATCAGATACAAAAAACAAAACAAACGACCGAAACACAGACTCGGAAAACAATACAAACAAGAAATACTAAGCACAGAACAATTCTCTCGAAACTACTCAGGGGGGAAAAACAGGCAACAGACTCACGCGTATACTATGGAAAAAGGTTTGACGAACTCGCGACGAGGAACAAAGACAGCAGGTATATATGCAGGTGTAGACAGGTGCAGACAATTAGTTAGAGAGCAGCAGGAAATGGAAACCAGCGAGAGAGCTAAGACATTTAACAAGGCAATTAGTAATTCGTTAGTAATTATCCTATCCTAGCCCTGTCGTTAGTGAATTAGTTAACAAGACAATGACTGGATACGTAAGGAAACACTAAACAGCTGTGGAAACGTGATGAGAATTAAATTGTTAGTTTGTGTTAGTAATAATTCTATTAAACCCTGACATTAGTAGATTAGTTAACCACCCCGTGTTTAGCCAGTTAGTAATAATAAGTCCTATATAAATGTTAGTAGTGCAGGGTAATACAAACGAAGTGTACAGAAACGAAAGTAAAACTCCGTGAGAGGGAGCGAGAGATTCAGCACAGAACGCAAGGCTGCGGAACACATTGAAAAGTGTATGCTACCGAAACCGACAATACTATACATGACAGAATGACATGACAAACTCAGAACATGACAATATGGATGCAATCTTACATAATGTGCAGTGTTGAATGGTTTTTAATGAATAATATTTTTTTTTTAACTCACACAAATTAAATATGACAAAGGACAACATGACTAGACGCATGATTGCAATTGTTATGCATCATTTATTTTAAAAAGTACATTACATTTTATTAGCTTTAAAATCTAAAT